>QXEO01000992.1:1831462-2501400 GCA_007115705.1 Dactylis glomerata | reverse complement strand
ATGGCGTGGCCCTTCTCCACCCCCTCAAGTGTGGACTTGAGTTTGGCAACATCTGCATGGCGGAAGTCTCAGCACATCATTGATTGAATAAGCATAAGGGAATTAAAACTGGTTAAGTAAATTATCGCTATTCTCAAGCTGTTGCTACAAATCTGCCACAAGAGCGCTTTTGGTTGCCAGCTCCTTCTCTTGCGAGCTGACAACCTGGACCAGGTCCTCTACCACCTTCTTGTAGTTCTGGCAAAATAATTTGAAGTGTTAGTCACTCTTAGAGCTTTATGCCGGAAGGGTATCCGCCATAACGCTCGGGGGCTACTCACGATGATTTTTTAGTCACTCTTAGAGCATCATGATGGATGGAATCCGCCATGATGCTCGGGGGCTACTTATGCTGATTTTTTGTCTTCCTAAGAGCTTTATGCCAGATAGTTATCCGCCATAACGCTCGGGGGCTACTCAGTATGAAATTTAAAAGTTCTCTATAGAGCACTGTGAACTGCCAGCGCTCGAGGGCTGCGCTATTTAAAAACTTACAGAAGTCACTCTTGCAGCCCCATAGCGGATCGAATTTACAAATCCGCCATGGCGCTCGGGGGCTACTGGGAGTACATACCTCTTTGACAAGACTGGTTCTCTGAACAAACGCTGCCATAGCAGATGACACATGGTTACTGGCCTCCTCTTGTAGATTGTCAAGGCGGAAAAGAGCTTCTGATTTCTTCTTCCACTTTGAGGCCTCCCCAGCTCCTGTGTCCGCTTGGATGTTTTTTCCGCTAAAACTCACCTTCTTGGCACCTTTAGCGGGGCGATCTGACGGTCTAGCACTTTTCTCTGGAACATCCGCCACCTTGCTAACATGCTGGGAAGAAGTGGAAGGCCCAGTTGGGCAAGCAGGAGCATCCGGTGTAGGTGGAATGGTAGCAGGAGAGGGTTTGGCTCTTGGAGGTTTCTGGCCAGCAACTTTTCTTCTGTGCGCAGCAGACAGTCACAGATTAGAATAGTCAGGTTATACATGGAATGAAGGCGAATTATGATTATCCTTACTTCCGCGCTGGCAGATTGATAGTGGCAGTATGCTCAGGCACGGTGTCCAGATGGCCGCGAAGAGCAGGGGACGGATGGCGAGAGAGGATTCTCTTGCCTAGTCCACGAATGCGCCCGCCAGCACCGCGAACGCCACGAGGAACCGCTGTTATGGGCTCATCCGCCACTACCTCCTCTTCCGCCACCTTCTGTCTTTTGGGAGACGAGGATGTCTCGTCCTCATCATCAGTAAGCTCTTTCGTCCGAGGATAACGGACGAGGCGGCTCAGCTCGGAAGGTGGTAGGGAAGAAAGCTGCGGAGAAATACGAAGTTATTTAAGAACCAGCTGTTATGGCGGAATAAGGAGGGACTCACCTTTGGACAACTGCCATTCTCATACATAGGGATCTTTAGCTTCAAAGGCTCATCCCGCCCCACCTTAATGATGTTGCGGATTCGAAGCTCGATCTCTTCAGCAGATAGTTCCTCCTTGGAATAGCGCTGAGGATCATCAACTCCGCTATATTCGCACATCAGTGATGGGCGATATTGAAGAGGCTGAATCCGCCGTGAGATCCAGCAGTAGATGGTATCGGCACCTGTCAGTCCAGAGAAGACAAGTCTTGAAATTCGTCGTGAGCATGGCTGACATTCATCATCCATTGTAAAGTCGTCCATGACGCCCCAGCTATCCTGCTCCTCGGCGGGGCCATCAACAAAAGACCGCAGGCCGAACTTCCTTTCAGGAGGGGCCTGGTCAGCCAGATAGAAGAAGGATCCCCACCATCCCTTTGCGGAGTCATGAGGGGTAATGTAGGGGTAGGATTTCCCGCTCCGAGGAACAAAGGAGATTGATCCGCAATTGCGAGGATCTCCGTTCGCATCCTGGTTGTGGCGGATATTAAAGTATAAGCGGAATAAATCTCTACGTGGGCTGATACCCAGATACCCCTCGCATAGCGCGACAAATCCCGCTACGGCAGTGAAGCTATTTGGAGCAATATGGTGTAGCTATAACCTGTAGTGCCGGAGAACGCCTTTCAGAAAGTGGGATGGCGAAAGACTGAGGCCGCGATCAATGTGGGACTTCAGTATAACGACCTCTTCATCTGAAGGAGCTGGCATTGCTTCACCAGGTTCAACCCGCCATCTGGAGAGCTCCTTAGCAGCTATGCGGCCTTCCTGCTCCAGGGAAGATAGAATCTCCTCATTTATGTTACAGGAGTCCCAGTCTCCTCCTGAAGTCTCGGGCATGGAGGACTCTGTATCAGAAGACCGCGCTGAGCCCTCAGCAGCTTCGGACTTGGAGGCTTGGCGAGGCGATTCTGGTTCCATGGCGGCTAGCGGCGTGGCGGTAATAACTTCCAAGATTTCGAGCGAAGACGAGGAAGACGAGGCCAGCTTGTGGCGGAAAATGTCGCCGGCGGTGAGGATTTTCCGCGGCGGCTCGTCGGAGATGATGGATCTCTCGTGGCGGCGCTGAAGAGAGAGAAAGCGACGGGGCGAATGAGGGGTAAACCTGCCGGGGGTGAGAGGCCGGGGTATATATAGACCCCGGGCCTCGAGATTCGTGCCCGCCATCACCACCGCTCGTCCCGATCGCAGAAACCCTAATCCGGTGACACGTGTCCAGGGGTAAAAAAGTAACTTGATGAAAACAGTGCATGCACTATAAAACTTGCCCTAGAAGGAACTACGTACCGGAATTTACGGCGGATTTTCACGGTATGATCCAACGGATCCCGAAAATCTCGCTAAGATAACTATGTCGCTTGATCCGTTATTTACGGCGGATTAATAGATGGAAGAAGGAACATCAAGATAACCGCCATCCCAGCACAGAAGAGAAGAAGAGCTATGGCGGAAGTATTTCACCAAGAACCTGCATGGCGGATGTAGATGGAAATCTTGAAGTTCCCTGGGGGCTACTGTTGGGGATATATCAAATAGGTATACCAACGACGTAGTCCTAAATCAGCAAGCCAGGGTGGCCCATCAGGGGTGGTATGGCAGATTCGCCATACCGGGCGGCCCAGTTGCTGATGTTGTCACGATGGTACTGGATGCAGGCGCTGATGGCGGATCCTTAGACAGGCCCATGGCGGATTACGGACGACAGGCCCATGGCGGATCCGGAGACGGCCCATGGCGGGTTACCTTGACGTACACGCATAGGACTTAGTCTAGGACTCCAAGTTGTATCCGCTCCGGTACCAACGTGTAGCCCACGCCAGGCGCCTTTATAAGCCCGGCGTGGAGCAGCCCTTGAGGCACGTTCCAATCATACGGCCAACCTCATCATTGTAATCGAGCACTTGTTCCCATATAGTGAATTATAGCAGCACGTAGGATCTCGCCACCATCGCGGGATCTGAAGCTGGGTAAACTCGTGCTACCACCGTCCTGGATCGCTCCTCCGTGTTCACCCCCTTCCACAAACCGCCATACCCCTACCTCTATGGCAGATCTGTTGACGAAACCACGACATACAGTTTAAAAGTCAAACTTGGTCAACTACTGTTTTTTATTTATACTCAAAATACCTTTTAGAAATTTGGGGTATTACATTGAGATTGTGCTAAGATTAATCCCAAGTTCACTTTTGATACACAATATTCACCTTGTTTGTCTGAAACCTTACCTTTGAGTTCATCTGACGTCCTCTCCCCCGATTCTAAGTCCTTCATACAGCACATTTGCCGAGTTAACCCTCGTCAGGCCGCTTCATCGGACAATGCCGCAGTCATGAGCAAAATGCGTGGAAGGGAATAATGCAAGAGTGGTGCCCACGCGATCAACGTGTGTTCTAATCATACAAGCATACTACGCATATATCAGGCTCCGATACCACTATTGGGGGTCAAGTCTAAAAAACAAAAAAAATCTAGCTACATGAAATCCGAATGCCCAAGATCTATCGGTTAGTAATGTTGTACCGATTAACTTGGATTCGGTGACATACCCTTATAGACCAAACACGGGTATTACGCTCCCACACAAGCGTTGATGATGAAGCCAACGTAGCCGACCTTAAGGTCGTGTAGATCCTAATGTTGTGACAACTCCGGGGCAATGACTTAGTGCCACAAAGGGTAGCACCTCATAGAGCTCGTACACATACAGTGAATGATGATTTCTTCCGGATCTCCAATCTTGCTGAGATTGCGGAAGTAGATCAGTTTGGATCAGATTCGGCATTCCCATAGCACGACGGCGTGCAGCGGTGGAGTTGACCTTCGCTCTTATGCATCCCTTTGGGGAACCACACGGGAGGGAGAGGTGGAGAGAGAGAGATAGGAGACGCACACGAGAGGAGAGCTCAAGGCTCCTGGGAATTGTGTGCCTTCCTCCTCCCCTTGGGGCCTCTTTATATAGGGGGAAGGGCAGCCTTGCTCCTCCACCAAGGCACCCAAGGGCGGCCAAAGTGGGGCCAAGGGGTCGGCGGCCAGCCCTAGGGCGCCCCCCACAAACCCTTCAAACCCTAGGGCACCCCACCCAAGCCTTATCCGATAAGGAGGCACCTGGGCCTTAATGGGCTTCTCTTCAAAGGGGCCCATTAAGGTGGGCTAATTTTTATTAATTAAATAAATATATATTTAATATTAATTCAAATAATTAATATTCATTATTTAATCCCTTTTTCTCCAAAACTCCTTCTCAAACCCTAGCTCCGAACAACTTTCGGATCACCGCGGAACTTGTCCGTCTCTCTCTTGTCAATACTCTGACAAATCCGAATGTACCAAAACCATCTTACAACATCATTGAACCCCTAATTGTATTACCCTACGGTTTGGAATACTCTAGACATCACCGAGACTCCTCTTCGGTCAATGATCATCGGGGGGACCCAGAGGGCCATAATGATCCCTATGCATTCACGAAGATCTTTTGTCGTTGAACCGTAAATGTCGATGTCCTATTCCCTTTACTTACTTCAGAGATCTGATTTTCGATATCATCATACCTAGTTCAATCTTGTTACCAACATTGCCATTTACTCATTCCCATGATATTCCATCCTCGTGACCTAGTCACATGTTGCAACTTTGGATGTAATCTCACCGAGTGGGCCTAGAGTATATTTCTGTCACGCGTAAGAACAAATCCTGCTATTGATGCATACGCCTCAACCTACTCCATTGTAATACCTGATAGACACCTTATCAGTCACGGTATTACCGAGTGACGGTTGATGCAGTCAAAGCAGCCGCCACAAGTAGTAATGCTTCTTATTATCGCAACATGAACATCATGACACGATCATGTTACAATACTAACATTGTGTATATCCATAATGGTATTTACCTAATGGCATGATCCTCATTGTCAATTGCCATAAATGTCACATGATCTAGAAACCTCGATCATCAGTTGACGAATGAGCTACCAGTAATGATGCGGGGTGGCCTTCGGACACCACTGCATCATGTGCGTCAACACTCAAGTCTGACATCATCGAGGCGTGGAAGAGACGGAAGAAGAAGAATCACCGGAAAGAAGCTTGGAAGCTGATAGGGTAAAGGTGCCCAATCTTTCGATGAGACGATAACTATCGATTATGGTGGAGGTCGACATTGACGATCCGACTACAAACGTGCGAGATGTTGCGCCTTAGCAATCGATACACCAACTTCCAAGGCTATTGATCACGCCGGAGCTAGATCAACCTGATCACGAGGATCAATCCCTGCAAGCAATCGAAGAACCAGCAAGAATTATAGATGCAATCAAGATATTGCGAATATAGATGAAGGCTTTATTGAAGAGGTGGGATTCTGTCTGTGCATAGTACAAAAGGTCGGTTTGACACTTGTGCCTATGGCAAAGAGTAGCTCGTGGCTAAGTCTTTAACTAAACAAAATCTGAGTTCTAATGACGGCTAGGAGGAGGTATATATGATGGAAAGGGCAGGGATTTTTGTACAACCCTAATGGGCCATCCGAAAATAGCCCTAGATGGGCCCTTTTCCACTCAAACAGCCTCCAGAAAATCCCTAAAATACCTAGGACGAAAATACATGGGTTTAACCCATAAAATAAGGTGACGCAGCACCATATAAAGCCTTGGACGAATTTTATGATTTGGTAACTTGTGAATTTCGTCCAAGCATCCTTGCATCATTATGGTGGCTTCAAAGTTCAGAAATCTTCACTTGCAGCATCATCCTGAATCCTCACACGATTGCTGCCATCATCTCCATGCATGATTATGCTCCAATGCTTGTCCCTCTCATCCATGCTAGGCCCATCATTCCTAAGTAACATAAACACATCTGATTTAGGCAGCATCATATTCTCATGAATTTTAGGAATAGTTCCTACAAACGAAAGTACCTGATAATTCAGTTGGCGTGCACGAGCTCTTGTGAGAGGTCCTTGGAATTGTGGAACATGAGGAAGTGTGGCTGTAGGTGCAACGGTTGTATCAACCGTAGGGATGTCCTCATCAGCCTCCCCTTCTTTAATTGAAGTCGTCCTCGACGCAATCTCATCTTCTTCTCCAAAATATGGTTTCAAATCTGCAATGTTAAATGAAGGACTTACCATGCCCATCTCTGCAGGAAGCTCAAGTTTATATGCATTATCATTCATTTTCTCTAACACTTTAAAAGGACCAGCAGCACGTGGCATTAATTTAGACGTGCATAAATCAGGAAAATGATCTTTGCGCAAATGCAACCAAACTAGATCTCCCACATCAAACACAATATGCTTGCGTCCCTTATCACCAGCAACTTTATATTTAGCATTCATGCGTTCTATATTTTCCTTCGTAATCCTATGCAACGTAAGAATCTATTCAGCATGTTGTGTAGCATCAAAATTATGTTGCACCGAAGATGGAATAGGTAATGAATCAATAGGTGCACGAGGAACAAAACCATACACAATGTCAAAAGGGTATAACTTAGTTGTAGAATGCACGGAACGATTGTAAGCAAATTCAATATGAGGTAAACAATCTTCCCACATTTTTAAGTTCATCTTTAAAACAGCCCGTAACATGGTAGACAAAGTTCTATTTACTACTTCAGTTTGTCCATCAGTTTGGGGATGACATGTAGTACTAAACAGCAATTTAGTCCCCAACTTAGCCCATAAACATCTCCAAAAATGGCTAAGAAATTTAGTATCACAATCTGAAACAATAGTATTAGGCACACCATGTAAGCGAACAACATCGCGAAAGAATAATTTAGCAACATGAGCAGCATCATCACTCTTATGACAAGGAATAAAGTGTGCCATCCTAGAAAATCTATCCACAACCACAAAAATACTATCCCTCCCCTTCTGTGTTCGAGGTAATCCTAAAACAAAGTCCATAGAAATATCCTCCCAAGGTACACTAGGAACAGGAAGAGGCATATATAAACCATGTGGATTAAGGCGGGACTTAGCTTTTTGACATGTTGTGCAGCGAGCAATAAACCTCTCAACATCCCTTCTCATGCGTGGCCAAAAGAAGTGTGTAGCAAGTATGTATTCTGTCTTCTTTACTCCAAAGTGACCCATCAATCCTCCTCCATGTGCCTCCTGCAACAACAAAAGATGAACGGAACCTTCTGGAATGCATAGTTTGTTAGCACGGAACACAAACCCATCATTGAGAACGAATTTGTTCCAAGTTCTACCCTCTAGAAAATGCTGCAAAACATCTTTAAAATCGGCATCGTTCACATATTGTTCTTTAATAGTTTCCAATCTAAAGATTTTGAAGTCAAGTTGAGATAACATGGTATAACGACGTGACAAAGCATCAGCAATAATATTATCTTTACCCCTTTTGTGTTTAATAACATAAGGAAAAGGTTCAATGAATTCAACCCACTTTGCATGACGTTTATTCAACTTAGCTTGACTACGAGTATGCTTCAAAAATTCATGATCAGAATGTATAACAAATTCTTTAGGCCATAAATAATGTTGCCAAGTTTTAATGTCCGAACAAGAGCATATAATTCCTTATCATAAGTACAATAGTTCAAACTAGCTTCACTCAATTTCTCACTGAAATATGCAACAGGTTCGCCCTCTTGTAACAACACTCCTCCCAAACCAATTCCACTAGCATCACATTCCAGCTCAAAGGTCTTATTAAAATTAGGCAGTTGGAGTAAAGGAGCATGTGTAAGCTTATGTTTGAGTAACATGAAGGCTTCTTGTTGCGCATCGCCCCAAACAAAGGGCACATCTTTCTTAGTAAGCTTGTTCAGCGCCGCTGCAATAGAACCAAAATCTTTGACAAAGCGCCTATAAAATCCAGCGAGGCCAAGAAAGCTCCGCACTTGTGTGACTGTTTTGGGGTGTGGCCAACTCGAAATTGCTTCAATCTTGGCAGGATCAACTTCAATACCCTATGTTGTAACAACATAGCCAAGAAAAGCAACTCTATCCATGCAAAAGGTGCACTTTGCAATGTTACCAAATAAACGTGCAGCACGTAAAGCATCAAAAATAGCACGTAAATGTTCCAAATGTTCTTCTACAGATTTGGTATATATCAATATATCATCAAAATATACCACCACAAAATGGCCAATAAAAGCACATAAAACTTCATTCATTAATCTCATGAAAGTGCTGGGAGCATTAGTTAAACCAAAGGGCATCACTAACCACTCATATAGGCCAAATTTAGTTTTAAATGCAGTTTTCCATTCATCTCCTAACTTGATACGAATCTGGTGGTAACCACTACGCAAATCAACCTTAGAGAACATGGTAGAGCCACTCAATTCATCAAGCATGTCATCTAAACGAGGAATAGGATGACGATATCGAATAGTAATATTATTGATTGCTCAACAATCAGTACACATGCGCGAAGAACCATCTTTCTTTGGTACCAAAATAATAGGAACGGCACATGGACTAAGAGACTCACGAATATGACCCTTGTCAAGAAGTTCTTGAATTTATCGCTGAATCTCTTTCGTCTCCTCGGGATTGGTACGATATGGCGCACGGTTGGGCAAAGATGCTCCAGGAATCAAATCAATTTGGTGCTCGATTCCACGAATAGGTGGCAGTCCTGGAGGTACATCTTGTGGGAAAACGTCCTCATACTCCTGCAAAATGTTAGCAATAGTGGGTGGCAAAGAAGGAGGCATCTCCTCAGCCAAAAATAACACTTCTTTGCAAATGATAGCATAACATGCAGTAGTACTCACATCAATTTCAGATTTATCAGATTTGCTAGCTAGCAAACAAGTACTTTTCAAACGAATTTCATTAGCATGTTTTGGATGAGATTTAGAAGTACTTGAAGAAGGCATAAGTTCCTTAGCAACAATATGATTTTCGCTCAGCTTTTTCCCCTCATTATGTGCTCTACTCGCTCTAGCAAGATCATCTTTTAAAATACTTTCAGGAGACATGGGAAGTAACACAATTTTCTTATCATTATGAACAAGAGAATACTGATTTGTGCTACCATAGTGTATAGAATTTGTATCAAATTGCCATGGTCTACCAAGTAAAAGAGCACATGCTTGCATAGGAACAACATCACACTCAACATAATCAGCATATGCAGCAATAGTAAAATGCACACAAACTGTACGTGTTACCTTAACCTTGCCGCTATTATTAAACCATTGAATGTGATATGGACGAGGATGGGTTCATGTCGTAAGAGAAAGCTTTTCAACCATCTCCATGCTCGCCAAGTTGTTGCAGCTCCTGCCATCAATAATAATGCGAATACAGCGATCTTTAACCACGCCCTTGGTATGGAACAGATTATGGCGCTGGTGGGGCTCGGCCTTGGTAATTTGTGCACTCAAGACTCGTTGTGCAACTAAACTCGGGTATTTCTCTGCATGTTTTGCAGCCATAAATTCAGAATCTTGCTCCGCGGGTGCTGCAGCACATTGCTCATCAGATGCAATAAGAGCCAAGATATCTTCATCATAATCACTGGCAGGGTCGTATCCACCATCCTCAAGAGCAATCATCACACGGGAGGAGGCACAATCACGTGCAAAGTGACCAAGTCCACCACATTTGCGGCATTGAAATCTGATACCACTTGATAGGGTAAAGGTGCCCGATCTTTCGATGAGACGATAACTATCGATTATGGTGGAGGTCGACATTGACGATCCGACTACAAACGTGCGAGACGTTGCGCCTTAGCAATCGATACACCAACTTCCAAGGCTATTGATCACGCCAGAGCTAGATCAACCTGATCACGAGGATCAATCCTTGCAAGCAATCGAACAACCAGCAAGAATTATAGATGCAATCAAGATATTGCGAATATAGATGAAGGCTTTATTGAAGAGGTGGGATTCTGTCTATGCATAGTACAAAAGGTCGGTTTGACACTTGTGCCTATGGCGAAGAGTAGCTCGTGGCTAAGTCTTTAACTAAACAAAATCCGAGTTCTAATGACGGCCAGGAGGAGGTATATATGAGGGAAAGGGCAGTGATTTTCATACAACCCTAATGGGCCATCCAAAAATAGCCCTAGATGGGCCCTTTTCCACTCAAACAGCCTCCAGAAAATCCCTAAAATACCTAGGACGAAAATACATGGGTTTAACCCATAAAATAAGGTGACGCAGCACCATATAAAGCCTTGGACGAATTTTATGATTTGGTACCTTGTGAATTTTGTCCAAGCATCCTTGCATCATTATGGTGGCTTCAAAGTTCAGAAATCTTCACTTGCAGCGTCATCCTGAATCCTCACACGATTGCTGCCATCATCTCCATGCATGATTATGCTCCAATGCTTGTCCCTCTCATCCATGCTAGGCCCATCATTCCTAAGTAACATAAACACATCTGATTTAGGCAGCATCATATTCTCATGAATTTTAGAAATAGTTCCTAGAAACGAAAGTACCTGATAATTCAGTTAGCGTGCACGAGCTCTTGTGAGAGGTCCTTGGAATTGTGGAACATGAGGAAGTGTGGCTGTAGGTGCAACGCTTGTATCAACCATAGGGATGTCCTCATCAGAAGCGCCGCAAGAAGAGGCGGCAGCTAAAGCTGGACTGGCTAAAGCCGGTCCCAAACTGGCTAAAGCCGTCCACATCGGCTATAGTCGGACTGAACACCGGCTATAGCCGGTCTACCCGAGTCAACTCTGCTTTGGCCATGAAGCCACCTATGTTATCTATCTCCCTAGTGACCAAACTACCCCTAGCTCGTGGCTGCCTATATATATGGGTCACTCTCCCCCTCCCTAGGATAGAGATGAATTAAGATAAGAATTGGCATGATGCCTCCTCCTTTGTGGGAACCCAAATCGATCTACATCTAGAAATCACCCTCTTTGTTTGGGATCTCTTCTATTTGGGGAATTCTACCTTGATTTGGATCTCTTGCATACAAGAGTGTGTAATTCTATCCAAATGATTGGTCTCTTCCCCACTTGGAATTCTATCCCTTGCAAGTCAATCTCTCACAAGGAATTCTACTCTTGGAGTCTCTTCCTTGTGATTCTATTGAGTTGGTGAATCGGGCCAACAAGGATAACCGGTGTGTATCTTGTGCGTGTGCGTTTGCCTTCGATTTGTGTGTCATGTTCATCGTGTTCGTCGTGTTCTTGGTGTTCATCCTTGTTCCCCGCCACAAATCTCGTGAATCCGTGAAGATCGGGCCACACCCAAGGGGTCAAACCTCATCATATGGTATCAACAGCTTTTGGTTGCCACAGATTTACTCTTGTTTGTGATTTCCACCATAAATTTTGAAAATCCAAAAAATAGCCCAAAAATTGCCTCGAAATTTGATCTCTGGATTTGTTGAGTTTTTTGTGGTTTTGATCCATAGATTTGATGTCTTTGGTGTTGATCTACATTGCCACAAATTTTCTAGCCCCAATTCCTTGTATTTCTCCCGGAATCGACAATTTTTCCTCTCAATTTCCGCCCAAATCGACGAACATCTTGCGCAGGATTTCTCGAAAAAGTCCGGACTGGCTAAAGCCGGACCTCAGACTGGCTAAAGTCGGAACACCGGCTAAAGCTGGCCCAAGCCCGGCTAAAGCCGTCCTGCCCGTGGGTCAACGCATCCGCCTCCGCTCGACACCCACACTGCTCGCATCGAGCCCTGACCTCAGCTCGCCCTCGCTCCGCATCCACCGCGACGCGCGCCGCCCCTGCTGGCCCACCAGCCACGCATAGCCGCGCCTCCGCAACTCCTCGACCGCACCGCTCTGCTCGCTAGCCACCCACGCCACCGACTCGCTCCCGCGTGCACGCGCCCCCACCTGCACCTTCCGCACACCACTAAGCTGCACGCCGCCGACCGTCCCGCACCAGCCGCCAGCCGCTCCTAGCTCGCCAACACACCCGTGCCCCGCTCGCACCTGCTCCAGCGCCGTTTCCGTAGCACATCCCCACCAAGTTTCACAGCTCCGCGCCGCATTTGACCAAAACCGGCTAAAGCCGGTATACATCAGCCTACTTACATTTTGTCCCCGTTTTAACACCATAATACCCCTTTTGACATCCATTTGTTCCTTTGACACAAAATCCAGCGTTATCTTGATACAAACTTTGACAACTTTTGTAAGTCCTTTTTGCTCCAAATTTTCGAGCATTGACGTGTGTGTTCGGATTTCGGTTTTCGCGTGCCTTATTTGTGCCAAGTAATACCGCGCCAACATCAACATCGCGACGAAGGCATCGGCACACCGAAACTCCGACTAGTCTTTTGACTCCACCTTCATCGACATCGCCGCAAGTTGTGTGTTTTGACACCGCCTAACCTTTGCATAGGTATATCTTGCACCACCTTTGTAACCCCTTTTCTTTCTTTGTGTACCTATCCTATTGAGAGTGGCTTTTCGAGTGTTGCAAAGCATTGCACAAGTGTCACGACCGTGAGAGGGTTTGTGTGTGTGCGTAAGTTGTGCAAAGCTCCCAAGCAAGCTCGGTGAGAAAGATACACAAAAGAAGAAATAGCCATTCTGTGACATAAATAGATAGCAAATAAGCTTTTAAGCATAGACACACAAAATACCAAAAAGAGAGTGTGTTCCACCGATACAAAGGAGTTCAAAGCTTGTAAGCAAAAAAGAGAGAAAAGACAAGAGTGGCATCTTGTGCAAATCTTGTTGCTTCTTCCTTATGCAACCAAGCTACGGTCTCTCTTGCGTTGGCGTGACACCGAGCTAATAGTCTTCGTTAGGACCATTTTGTTTCTTGCTCACTTCCTTGGTCACGCTAACCCCATTATATCTTTTTGTGTGTGTTTCCATGTTTCCTTGACGTAGATCATCGTTCTTGACATTTGCCTTTGGATTTTACCCACATTTGACAATAGACTTTTCTTTTGATCATTTTGTTTGGCATTTCCACATTTCTTACCCATCCACTATATAGCCTTTTGCGTGTGTTCTAACTTGTGCACCACGGTTGTCCTTGGGTGTTTCATCCTTTCAATAGTTTCTACGGGAAGTGTTCCATTTCTAGTTTTCTAACCACCTCACTTTCCACAATATTCTTTTAGCTATGTGACCATGTCTAGGGATGAAGAACCTCAAGACCCTTGGTTAGAAAAGTTCCATGCACAGTGCGACGCCATGGACAAAAAGCTCGCCGTACCAACAACTTGATGACTCACAAGCGACGCTCATCGCTAAGATGGAGCAACTCATATCATCTGTTGACAACTTGGCGCGCCAACGTCACCGCTCAAGGTCGCGTTCACCAAGATCTTCTTCCCACTCCAACCATGGGAGTCACCATGAGCGCCATCGAGAACCTCACCCTCAAGAGCATGGTGCAAACCAACAACCACATCTTGATAGCCTATGTGAGAGGAAGAAACCTACCCCACGCAAGGATGAGAGCCACATACACCTTGAGAGCAAGAGTGATACACCACATGAGTTGAGTGAGGACATTTTGCTTTCTAACAACTTAACCTCTACTCCTCTTGTGTTGTCTTCTTCTTTGCTAGGTTGCTCGGATGATGATGACATCCATTCCATGGAGATGAGGGACTCCACTATATGTGAGATGAGTGAATCCACTATATGTGAGATGAGTGAATCCACTATATGTGAGATGAGTGAATCCACTATATGTGAGATGAGTGACTCAACTATATGTGAGAGTGAATGCTTCCACTTTGAGGGCATGAGTGATACACCGAGTGAGACAAGAGTGGTAGTTGATAGGTCAAGTGAGGCCATTTCAATTTCTAACAACTTACCCTCTATCTCGAGTGTGTTCTCTCATGTTGAAATAGATCCCATGGATGAAGCGACGCCAACCTTGGAAATGATATACATGGTGCATACACTTGATGATAATTCACCATGCTTAGAAGATGATGAGCATGTCGGCCACATGGAGCTACCTACTTCAACAACACGTACCTCAAAGGAGTGCGACTACAAAGGTAACAACATAGCTGTTGGTGATGCCATGATTCCCCTAGTGGATATGAACATGCTAAGCTATGAGTGCTTCACTTTATCTCCTATTGCATGCAATATGTTGAACAATTACTCTTTCCCATGTATTGCTTGCAATGATGGCAATGAAGCTTGTGTTGTGACAACCTTGCCGAACAATTGCTCTTTCCCTAGGTTTGTCGAAAATAAGGATAAAATTTTGAACATGTTTTGTGCCCAATGCTTGCAATATTCTTCTATTAATGCAACCAAAATGTTGAACAATTGCTCGTTCACATGCTTGGTTTGCAATAATGTTAATATGTTGGACAATGAGACGGCCCCCATAGCTCTCTCAACTAATGAAGATTTTGCATTTGCACATGATAAGCATGTTCCCAAATATACATTGCATAATCACCATGAATATTATAATATCTTGCTTGATGCTAATGGTGATGTGCCAACAAAGAGATGCATCATGATGGATGATGTATTCATCTACCATGCACACACGTTGTTTTTGCTATCTTTGGTGTGTGTAGATACCCGGACAATAACGTCAACTTCAATTGAGCACGACTTGGCGAAAAGAGCTCTTGAGAGCATAATACTTGTGAGTTCAAACTCAAACTCCGCTCGCATACCCTTCACATGCTATGCATCAAACATGTTGAGAACTTGTTCTTCCATATGGTTTCTTTGCAAGCATGTTGATGAATTTTGTGCCACTTGTGACAATCATGCTCCCATGATATTGAACATTGATGCTTTATGTGTTGCAACATACATGTCGAACGATTTCTCTTTCTTTTGTTTTGTGTGCAACCACATTGCTATATTGGTCATGACTTGTCACATGTGTTACCGCTTTGAGTTCATTGGTGTTGCATCCAACAAGTTGACAAATTGCTCTTTCTTTTGGTTGGGATGCATAACCACTTGTGATAATGATATTTTCTTCTACTTTTGGATGAATATGATTTGTGTTGCAACAAATATGATGAAAACTTGTTCTTTCCTATGGTTTGTTTGCACACATGTTGATGATAATTTTGACATCTTGCCGTATGTGTTTTTGCCAAACTCTCCTATTATTGCTTCAAGGATGTTGACTACTTGCTCTTTCCAAAGCCTTGAGCGCAATAATATGCATATCTTTCAACATGACATAGACACCATGGTCTTCTCAAATTTTGATGGCGTTTTTGTGTTCCCACATTTGGAAGATGTTCAAACAATTTGCTTACACATAGACCTTGCATATGCATTCCCTTTATTATACTTGTATTGTGCTAATTATGTTGTGAACAAGAATGGACATGTCCTTGATGATGTGGTCCCCTATCACGCACACACATACTTTGCTTGGTCTTTGTTGTGCATAGGTACGCGTGGATACTATTGGTGGATGCGCTCCCGCGAGTGGTTTCAATCAATCACCTCCACAACGAGAGCACATCAACAACTTTGTAAGGTGACCTCCTTCAACTCGCGAACTCATGCCATAAATTCTAAGAATTGGCTACTCTTTGAGTGTTGTTTTGCTTTGCTTGTGACCTGATACGTCTCCAACGTATCCATAATTTTTGATGCTCCATGCTTGTTTTAACACCATTTGCTTAGTGTTTCATTACACTTCGTGGCACTTTTATGCATTTTTCAGAACTAACCTATTAACAAGTCACCACAGTGCCAGTTCCCTGTTTTCTGCTTTTTTTGTGTTTCAGAAATGTTACACAGGAAATATTCTCGGAATTGGACGAAACCAAAGCCAGTGGCCCAGAATTTCACCGAAGCTTCCAGAGAACCGAAGAGGAGATGGAGTGGGGCCACGAGGGCCCCACACAATAGGGTGGCACGGCCAGGAGCTGGGCCGCGCCCCCTATGTGTGAGGGAGCCTCGGTCCACTCCTGACAACGCCCCTTCGCCTATAAAGACTCCCCGACGGGAAAAACCTAAATGCCTGATCACTTTTCCAGAACACATCGTGATCCGCCGCCGCCGTCGACCCAAAGATCGGGAGGGTCCAGAAGCACTTCCTCGCACCCTGTCGGAGAGGGGAATCACCACCGGAGGTCTTCTTCATCGCCATGCTTGCCTCCGGAGCAATGACTGAGTGATGACCCACAAGTATAGGGGATCGCAATAGTCTTTGAGGGAAGTATTACCCAAATTTATTGATTCGACACAAGGGGAGCCAAAGAATATATGTAAGCCTTAACAGATGAGTTGTCAATTCAGCTGCACCTGGAAACAGTCTTGCTCGCAATGGTTTATCAGTAGCAACAGTTTTATAGCGGTGACAGTAGTGAAATAGTAACAGCAGTAGTAAAATAGCAGCAGTAGTAATAACAGTTGTAAACAGTAGGAACAAATACTATAGGCATAGGGATGGATTACGGGCGTTGCATGGATAAGATAATTCATGAAATCAATGAGACATGGGCATTGCAGATAAATAATGATAAAGCATCCTAGTACAAACAATCATAGGCATGTGTTCCGTATATAGTCGTACGTGCTCGCAAGGAGAAACTTGCACGACATCTTTTGTCCTACCAGCCTGTTGCAGCAGGGCCTCAAGGGAAACTACTGGTAATTAAGGTACTCCTTTTAATAGAGTACCAGAGAAAAGCATTAGCACTCAGTGAACACATGTGATCCTCACATCATAGCCATCCCCTCCGGTTATCCCAATTTCTGTCACTTTGGGGCCTCGGGTTCCGGACAACAATATGTGTATACAACTTGTAGGTAAGACCATAAACAACAAGTATCATCATAGAAATAATAACATGTTCAGATCTGAAATCATGGCACTCGGGCCCAAAGTGACAAGCATTAAGCACAACAAGTTGCAACAATGTCATAGGCACTAAATAAAGATACTAGGCACTATGCCCTATCAATCTCATATCAAATTACATGAACAATCTCATCCAATCCCTACCATCCCCTCACCTACAGCGGGGGAATTACTCACACATGGATGGGGGAATCATGGATGGTCGATGGAGGAGCGTCGGTGATGATGGTGATGAAGATCTCCTCCGAATGCCCGTCCCGGTAGGGTGCCAGAACGGAGTTTCTGGTTCCGAATCGCGGTTTCTGATGGCGGCGGCGCAGCGGAAGTCTATCTGGGAAAAACGCCGTCTCCCTGATATTATGTCGTCAGGGGGTATATGTACGCGAGAGGGGAGGTGGAGAGGGGTGCTGGGGCCCCCTCACGTAAGGGTGGCGCGGCCAGGGTTGGGCCGCGCCACCTATGCGTGACGGCCCCTCGAGCCTCTTCTCCCTCCTGTCTTCTGGCTCCGTGGGTCTTCTGGTGAAATAGGATTTTTCATGATTTTTCCCGAATTTTTACTGAAAGTTGGATTCCTGCACAAAAACGAGACACCAGAGCAATTCTGCTGAAAACAGCGTCAGTCCGTGTTAGTTGTATTCAAAACTCACAAATTAGAGGAGAAACAATAGCAAAAGTGTTCGGGAAAGTAGATACGTTTTGGACGTATCAACTCCCCCCAAGCTTAGCTATTTGCTTGTCCTCAAGCAATTCAGTTAACAACTGAGAGCGATAAAAGAAACTTTCACGAACACATTTGCTCATATGATGTATATATACTAACTATGTGATCAAGTACTTAGGCAATTCATAATAAGAAATATGCAACTAATGTCACCTCATAGTCAAGCAGGCTATGAAAGAGTGCCAATGCACTAATAACAAGTAACATGTACATGAGAAGTTACAAGATTGTAATAAGCATAAATGACATGAAAGAGTGGTATCCCGCTTGCCTTTATTTGTAGAGCAAAACATAAATGCTGAGGCACCTCTGAAGTCCAAGGGAAGACTAGAAGTAGAAATATCAAAGATACAAGCATCAAAGTTATACCACAATTAACCGTGTTCTGGGACAAGCACATTACACTAAGAATAACAGCTATGCTCTCAAGAAGTGCTTAAAATTAGAAGATGTTGACTCAACATAAAAGTAAACGAATGGCCCTTCGCAGAGGGAAGCAGTGATTTAACATGTGCTAGAGCTTTTCATTTGTAAAACAGAGATAATAGTTTCTTTTGAGAGGTGGTTGTTCTATGTCAACGACTAGCAATGGGGACTTACTATCTTCCATAATAAACAAGTGAGAGCGGTTCCGAGTTCTTTGAAATTTGGCACATTGGTGCTCTTTTATAAAGCTTTGGCACTCCTCCCCACCTTTTTCCTTTCTCAAACCATGGCTAACCGATTCCATCGGGTGCCCACCAACTTTCACATTCCTTTGGACGAGTGCCTTTTTTCTTTCTTTTAGAATTAAGATTATAATGGTCTGACCAGCTCCCTTGCAAAATTAATGACGAGCAGATGAAGCTGCCTAGTAGAGGGGTACTTAATTTAATATGGAAGATAGCAATTCCGACCACTACGTCCCCATGAGCTAAAAACAGTGGCACAAAATGAGAAGTAGTTGAAAGTTTTGAAAGGTAGCACATGAAAATTTACTTGGAATGGCTTACAAATACCATGCATAGGAATTTATAATGGACTCTTTGGAAGACTTGGTTTTTGGTAAATGGATGCACGAGTAGAGCTCATACTCAGTACAAGTGAAGGCTAGCAAAAGACTGGGAAGCGACAATCGAGAGAGCAATAACTATCATAATCATGCTTGCGACAAAAAAAAATTAATATAGGCATAAAAATGATACAAAAACTCTGAGGCAATTTAGATCATCAAGGCTTAATTGACTTTTTGTTTAGTCATATGCATGCTTGAGCATGTGCCAAGTCGATTCAAATGAAGCTTTCAGAGGTGGATACCACAATATCATACCATATTATGAATAAAACAAAGCATGCAAGCGTCTACATGACATGCTACAGGCTAATAGTAAATTGAAACTAATCATATGAAAGCAAGAACTACAAAGCATCCATCAGATAACATATACCATACATGAACCGACTAAGCATGTCCACATAGATGAGTATATGTACAAAAATGAAAACAAATAGAGTTCATACCAGCCTCTTACCACATCTCGGATTGTCATATATCGTCATTATTGCTCTTCACTTGTGTGGCTTGAATAATATAAAGTGAATACCAAGCTCCAATGGAGTAATGGGGAACTGAACTCTGCAACAAACTTTACAAAACCGAAGAAGAACAACAAATATTTTTGGGGTTTTCGATTTTTGAAACAAAAGCAGAAGGAAATAGCAAACAAAGCAAAATATTTTTGGATTTTTCAAATGGCAAACCGAAAATAGCAAGTAAAACAAACCAAAGGTAGAAAACTAAAGAACCAAACAAAGAGAAACAACGGAAATATTTTTGGTATTTTTTTGTTTTGGAAAAGTGGAAACAAGAACGAGAACAATAAAGAAGGCGAAACATGGATATACAAAGATCCGACAAAATACGATATGTAGATGAGTGAATCGTCAGCGTACCTCCCCCCAAGCTTAGGCTTTTGGCCTAAGTGGAGATCAATCCCAACTCGGCCAACTCGGCCATGAGGTGGCGCCTCCGTAGTGTGACGAAGAAGCACCATCGTCCTGATATGAGTTTGAGGATGCCCCGGAGTGGTACGTGGTGAAGTGATAGGCCGGCTCCTCCTCTTCCTCCTGGACCACCACGCCGTGTTGGATATTGAAACCAAGCAGCCTAAGCTGATCGTCCAACTCCACCTTCGTGCGCGACCATGGCCTCATGTGAATGCTGAACAAGTTAGGCTGAGGCAAGGGAATTTCCCTTTCCTCTCCATCAATAAATAACATCATGTAAACTAATTTCCCTGCGCAAGAGTTAGCAGTAACAAAATGATGGAGTTTCATAGCAGCAAGATCAAGCCTCTGTGGAGCCAACAATACATCATTAGGAGCAATAGAAAGTCCTAGCTTAGCAACAATGCGCGCGGCAATAATACCTCCATAAATAGGTCCCCTAGCGGCTAGGCGACGAGCAATAACAGCACCAAGGTTATACTTCCTACCAACATCAAGAGCGGTAGCTAGAAAAGCTAAATGATAGTTGGAGATATTGCTAGTGTTTTCTCTACCAAGTACACTAGTTGCAAGATAGTAAGTAAAATATCTAATAGCTGGGAGCTGAATATTTCTTATCTTGCCACGCTATGCGGTGCGGTCATCATCATTGGTCACCCCTCGGTAAAGCTCCAACAAATCAGCGGGGTGATTTTGTATCCTCTTGGCCGTTCCAAACATGGGAATACCTAAAATAGAACAAAACCTCCCCAAAGGCATGGTGATAGACTTATCATATATCTTAAATGCAACGGAAGGATTGTAATGAGCGTTAGTAAATTTAAAACTTTCAACGAAAATCTTTGTAAGCATAGCATATTGGTCACTTTCATCTGTCATGTAAGCAGTCAACCCAACCCTGTTAATAAGGAGCAAGAAATAATCAAGAATCCCTGCATCACTCAAAAAGTTAATACAAGGGAAGGTGGATGGATGTGCATCTCCATCGTCCCCTTCAAGGTTTGGTGACGTGAGATCCTCATTATAAGACATCCTATATTGAGCAGTGGATCTTGAGGGCCCTGATGACCTTGGTGCATCACTTTCAAACACTTCTCCATATGTGAAGTTGTCCATCTCCCTTCTCTGAAATTTCTCAACAAACTCATAAAAAGTGATTTAAAGACAAGCAAGTGTAGGAAACTACTATAGTGGGTTACTAGAGAGCTATCATGCATCAAAATAACAATTCTAAGCAATAGAACAAGCATGCATACTCATTTATACTGTCACCTACAATGCTAAAATACTCAAGAAATACTTTACCAAAAGAAATTCTACTTGGACAAGTGGAGGAGTCACATACCGGAGAGCAAATGATCCAAATTTCAGCAGAAATGTTGGGCTGAGCAAGGAGATCGAAAAATTGAGGTGAAGAACAGCAAGAACTCGGGTTTGAGCTAAGTGTGTCGTTGTTTTCGGGAGAGAGAAAGAGCAGGGGAAGAAGAGATGAGTGAGGGGCCTGGTGGGGCCCTCTCACACCTGGGTGGCGCGGCCAGGGCTGGGCCGTGCCACCTGTGTGTGAGGTGGCGTGGCAGACCCACCTGGTGCCTCCCAGGTGTCTCTCTGCCCCATTTTTGACATAAAAATTTATAAAGAATTTTCCAGAATTTTTTGATAAACTTTATTTTCGAGGATTTTTCAGAAATTGACATATCGATAAAAACTCAGAAAAATTAAGACGAAAAGATTTCAAGCAAATCAAAACTAAGCAAGCAGCAGCTCTGAGATACTCTTAATCATGCAACTAAACTGATGGAATAAAATTTGATGAAAGTAAATACAAGTGAGGTGGAGTGGATGCGGTGAAAACGAAGTTTCATTCATATAAAATCACTTTGCTAACAAGGTTGATCAAGTCTTGTTCGCAAACTAACTTTATATGAGGCAAAACTTTGCACTTCACTTAATGCTTATGTTACCTCAACTTTGATAGGTATAGCCCCAACCATAACAATTTGATATTCTTCCTTGGGCTTTCGCTCTGAACAAATAATTTGACCAACTTTGATGGTCTCAACATTCTTGATTGAGTTTAGAGCACTCTTCCTATCAATTTTCTTGGGAAAATAAACCGTATACTCTTTGTCATTAACATTAAAAGTGACTTTTCCTTGATTGCAATTAATAACAGCACCTGCAGTGTTTAGAAAAGGTCTCCCAAGAATAATAGACATATTATCATCTTCAGGCATTTCCAACACAACAAAATCAGTTAATATTCAACAACTGTTAGCAACTTGAACAGGAACATTTTCACATATACCAATAGGAATAGTAGTAGACTTATCAGCCATCTGCAAAGATATATCAGTTGATACCAATTTTTCTAAATCAAGTCTCTTATAAAGAGAAAAAGGCATGACACTAACTCCAGCTCCCAAATCACATAAAGCGGTTCTAACATAGTTATTTTTAATGGAGCAAGGAATAGTAGGTATACCTGGATCTCCAAGCTTCTCTGGAACTTTACCATCAAAAGAATAGTTAGCAAGTAAAGTGGAAATTTCCTCACTAGGAATTTTCCTTTTGTTAGTGACAATATCTTTCATATATTTTGCATAAGGGGGCATTCTAATAGCATCAGTCAAAGGAATTTGCAAAAATAAAGGTCTCATCCATTCACAAAACCTATTGTAGTGTTCTTCTTCCTTGGACTTGTGTTTCTTACTAGGAAAAGGCATTGGTTTCTGTACCCAAGGTTCCCTCTCTTTACCATGCTTGTTGGCAATGAAGTCTTCTTTGGTGTACTTTGCATTTTTATCACTCTTTTCCGGTTCTTCTTCAACTTCTTCTTTATTGGAAGCATCTCCTTGTTCAGTTTCAGCATCAGAAATAGAAACACTGTTAGGATCTTTACCTGCATCAGATGATTCTGCAGTTGTTTTATGCTTCTTCTTTTTGGAAGGAATATCTTCATTTGAAGTGCGTTGAGAATCTTGCCCGACCCTCTTAGGATGTCCTTCAGGATATAATGGATCTTGAGTAACAGCACCACTTCTTGTGCGTATTTCACATGCTTGCTTCTCTCTTGCAGCATTAACTAGCAAGTCTTTTTGCACCTTGGTAAGCTGATCAATTTGTGTTTGAACCATTTGAAAATGTTTAGCAAGTATCTTCACATCATTGGCGATTCTCTCCACAATATCCTGCAACTTGTTAATAGCTCTAGAATTTTCCAACAAATGATTATGCACCATTCTATTAAAATTTTCTTGCTTAACAATAAAATTATCAAATTCATCTAAGCATTGATCAGGAGGTTTAGTATAAGGAATATCTCTTTCATCAAAGCGTTGGAGAGAGTGTACCTCAATGGTAGATGAGTGAGGGATTGGCTTACATAATTCTTCTATATGAGGTAAATTCTTCACATCTTCGGCCTTAATACCTTTCTCCTTAAGAGATTTCTTAGCTTCCTTCATAACTTCATCATTTAATTCAATCATTCCTCTCTTCTTCGGCGTAGGCTCTATAGATGGCGCAGGAGTTGGTGCTGGCGTTGGCTCAACTAGAGTCCAATCATCATGATTCCGGCTTATTTTAGCCATTAATTCTTCAGCTTCAGCCAGAGTTCTTTCCCTGAAAACACAACCAGCACAACTATCCAAATATGACTTAGATTCATCCGTTAGTCCATTATAAAATATATCAAGGAGTTCATTTTTAGGCAATGGTTCTTTAGGCAAAGATCTAATTAAAGAACAAAACCTTGTCCAAGATTCAGGCAATATCTCTCCTTTTCCCTGTTCAAAATCAAAGATTTTCTGCACAACAGCATGTTGAGCACTAGCACGAAAATATTTCTGAAAGAAAGCATTAACCAAAGCAATAGGACTAGTAAGAGATCCAGGAGACAAGCTATTAAACCAAGTTTTAGCTGCATCCTTCAACGAGAAAGGAAAAATCTTAGCAACAGAGTAAGTGCGGAGCTTAATATCATCAGAAAACAAATTACTCAAAGTAGAAAGCTCATTCATGTGCTCCATAGCACTCTCATCTTTAGTACCACAAAAAGGAGTTTTCTCAACAATAGATATGTAAGATAAATCCAAAGAGAAATCATAATCCTTGTCTCTAATATTTATAGGAGAAGCAGCAAACTTAGGATCAGGAGACAAATTATATCTAACAGAACGTCTGGCAAGAAGTTCTTTAACATTACCTACATTACGAGCAGCACGTGCTTCTGCAATAAAATCATCATTAAGCTCAATGTAAGCATCATCATCATAATCATCACTAGAACATTCCCTAGAATCAGGTGAACTAACAGGTGTAACAGTGGTGTTTCCCAACTTAGCTCTAGCAATAGTAGCATCTAAAAAGGAACCTAGTGAACCTCTCTCATCAAGCACAGTGGAAGCATCATCTAAATTATCAGTGGCATTTTCAATCTCAGCAGAAGTAGTAGCAGTAGCGTGTGGGTGTGGTGGTGTAAGCAACTTACTCATAACAGATGGCGAATCAAGAGCAACAGAGGTGTTGAGAGTCGTACCTCTTCTTGAAGTGGATGGCAATATAGGAACTTTTCCATCACGAGGTTTACCCATGATGAAAGGATTGCAGCGAACAATATGAATACCAAGTGAACTTACAAATAAAGCTATGCTCCCCGGCAACGGCGCCAGAAAATAGTCTTGATGACCCACAAGTATAGGGGATCGCAACAGTCTTTGAGGGAAGTATTACCCAAATTTATTGATTCGACACAAGGGGAGCCAAAGAATATATGTAAGCCTTAACAGATGAGTTGTCAATTCAGCTGCACCTGGAAACAGTCTTGCTCGCAATGGTTTATCAGTAGCAACAGTTTTATAGCGGTGACAGTAGTGAAATAGTAACAACAGTAGTAAAATAGCAGCAGTAGTAATAACAGTTGTAAACAGTAGGAACAAATACTGTAGGCATAGGGATGGATTACGGGCGTTGCATGGATAAGATAATTCATGAAATCAATGAGACATGGGCATTGCAGATAAATAATGATAAAGCATCCTAGTACAAACAATCATAGGCATGTGTTCCGTATATAGTCGTACGTGCTCGCAAGGAGAAACTTGCACGACATCTTTTGTCCTACCAGCCTGTTGCAGCAGGGCCTCAAGGGAAACTACTGGTAATTAAGGTACTCCTTTTAATAGAGTACCGGAGCAAAGCATTAGCACTCGGTGAACACATGTGATCCTCACATCATAGCCATCCCCTCCGGTTATCCCAATTTCTGTCACTTTGGGGCCTCGGGTTCTGGACAACAATATGTGTATACAACTTGTAGGTAAGACCATAAACAACAAGTATCATCATAGAAATAATAACATGTTCAGATCTGAAATCATGGCACTCGGGCCCAAAGTGACAAGCATTAAGCACAACAAGTTGCAACAATGTCATAGGCACTAAATAAAGATAATAGGCACTATGCCCTATCAATCTCATATCAAATTACATGAACAATCTCATCCAATCCCTACCATCCCCTCACCTACAGCGGGGGAATTACTCACACATTGATGGGGGAATCATGGATGGTCGATGGAGGAGCGTCGGTGATGATGGTGATGAAGATCTCCTCTGAATCCCCGTCCCGGCAGGGTGCCAGAACGGAGTTTCTGGTTCCGAATCGCGGTTTCTGATGGCGGCGGCGCAGCGGAAGTCTATCTGGGAAAAACGCCGTCTCCCTGATATTATGTCGTCAGGGGGTATATGTACGCGAGAGGGGAGGTCGAGAGGGGTGTTGGGGCCCCCTCACGCAAGGGTGGCGCGGCCAGGGCTGGGCCGCGCCACCTATGCGTGACGGCCCCTCGAGCCTCTTCTCCCTCCTGTCTTCTGGATCCGTGGGTCTTCTGGTGAAATAGGATTTTTCATGATTTTTCCCGAATTTTTACTGAAAGTTGGATTCCTGCACAAAAACGAGACACCAGAGCAATTCTGCTGAAAACAGCGTCAGTCCGTGTTAGTTGTATTCAAAACTCACAAATTAGAGGAGAAACAATAGCAAAAGTGTTCGGGAAAGTAGATACGTTTTGGACGTATCAGTGAGTAGTCTACCTTGGACTATGGGTCCATAGCAGTAGCTAGATGGTTGTCTTCTCCACCATGTGCTTCATGTTTAGATCTCATGAGCTGCCTTACATGATTGAGATCACCGTTATGTAATTCTACATGTTTGGTTTGTTGGGATCCGATGAATATTGGTGTTATGCTTGAGTTGATGTACTGAAATTTATCTTATGTTATCTCTATGTTGTTTATGATCTTGCATGCTCTCCGTTGTTAGTAGCTATCTTGGCCGAGTAGTTGCTAGTGACTCCAAGAGGGGGTATTTATGCTCGATAGTGGGTTCATGCCTCTATTTAATCTGGGGGAGTGACAAAAACCTCTAAGGTTGTAGATGTGTTGTTGCTACTAGGGGGAAAACAACATTCATATGCTCGAGGGCATATGCTTTGTTTACATTACACACTTTGCTTAACGCAATTATCTGTTGTTCGCAACTTAATACTTGTGGAGTTCTCGGATTGATTTGCCACAAGTGGATTATTAGTCATAGATGCAGTTGGATGGCGGTCTATGTATCTTGTTGTAATGCCCAGAGTAAATCTCATAGTGATCCTCTCATCATATGCACGTTGTCTTTATTCTATCAATTGCCCAACTGTAATTTGTTTACCCAGCATATATTATTTTATCTTATGGAGAGACACCGCTAGTGAACTATGGACCCCGATCCTATTTCCTTTATATTGCTATCACCTGTTTACTTTACTCGCACTGTTTACTTCACTCGCATACTATTACTATTTTCCACTCGATACGCTCATTCCTTTGTTTACAGCAAACCGGTGAGATTGACAACCTCATCGTAAGTTGGGAGCAAAGTATTTGGTTGTGTTGTGTGCAGGTTCCACGTTGCCGCTCGCAAAGCAAAGCTCGGATGAGGCGCCCTATAAATTGTCCAGAGCTGTCGCAAGCTAGCAAGCATCACCTTCAGTCGTATTGGCTACTTCCTCTCCTGACCGACATACCTTGGTTTCTTAACTGAGGGAAAACCTTGCTGCTATATTCATCATACCTTCCTCTTGGGGTTCCCAACTGGACGGTGAAAAGATATCACCACCGCAAGCATCAAGAATTTTCTGGCGCCGTTGCCGGGGAGGAAGAAGAAGACTTCTGCGAGGGGAGTTTTCGCACGCACATCCTTTACTTTGTTTTAAGTTTTGCTTCACATTATTTTTACTTGCATCATTTTATCAAAAACCCAAAAAAAATTAGAATCCTTGGTAGTTTTTATTTCTTTACTTTAGTTCATTATGTTGTTCCCTAAGTACGTTTTGGAGGACCTCTCAGTAGGAAGTGGTTCAATTATTGGGAAAGATAATATTGAGGAGTTCTTTAATCATATTAGTATGCATAAAGAAGTTGAGGAAAAGTCTTTGGTTGAGCTTGCTCCTAGTATTGAAGTTGCTTCTGCTTATTTAATTCACATGTTGGAAGCTAGGTTTGCTAGCCTTAATCCTTTTATGCAACACATGTTCCTTAAGCTTCATGAAATTGAGGATCCTGAAAAGAAAGCTTTTATCTTGGAAACTTTGCGCCTAGAATTTAGAGATGTTGCCATTGAAGCTAGGAAAGTTCTTAAGAACTTTAATAAACTCGGTTCACCTATAAAGGTTATTAGTACAAAAACTGAAGGAACCGAAATACCTATACCTAGCAAGCTTTTGGGATTGTTTGAAGCTTTTGAAAATAATTTTGATTGGATTTGTCCTAAAAATCTTTTTAGTGATTTGAGTGAACCAAAGCGTGATCACAAAGGGTCTTCAAAAACTTATGTGGATGAAATACAATGCCTTATTGACAAAACTTCTGCAGTTGATCTTAATGCTTCTTCTGAAAATACTTGATTCGCACTTTCTGCGCCTAGCTCAAAGGCGTTAAAGAAAAGCACTCTTGAGAGATAAACCAATGTTTTTACATTTAGTTCTTTTTCTTTTATTTGAGTCTTGGAAGTTATTACTACTGTAATAACCTCTCCTTATCCTTTTTATTTCGTTTTTGTGCCAAGAGAAGCCTCTAATTTGGGTGAGGTAAGATTTGGGGATGTTGCTGTCCTAAAACTGTTTTCGGTGCTGCACCGTAAAAATTCGTGAAAATTCTCTGTATATCTTTTGGACCTGTGATTTCTTGTGCATATGCCCCAGGTTATATCCAAACTTTCATTAGTTGAACACTTTTTGATTTGAGTAACAGAAAACCCTCTAAAAATTCGACCTTTGTCAGCTGTTCTGTTTTGACAGATTTCTGCCAATATTTGTGTTTGCCGCTTTATCGCTTTCTTTTTGAGTTCTTTTGATCACGGAACTTTTGGGGAAGTTGCTACAGTAGTATATGCTTTATATGTGGTGGTTCTGAGTTGAAACCTGAAGCAAAAGGGGTTGATTCTATGTTATGCTTACACTAATGTTGCTAATAGATTTGTGTTTAGTTTTGTATGAAGGAAGTTTTCAAGTGTAGGGATCAAAGAGTGATGAGATGAGTTGAAGAATGGACAAAAGCTCAAGCTTGGGGATGCCCATGCATCACCCCAAGAAATATCCAAGAAGTACAAGCGTCAAAGCTTGGGGATGCCCCCGAGGCACCCCTTCTTCATCGGCAAAAATCAGGTCACCTTTCAAGACACTATATTTTTATTGCTTCATGCATTATGCATTTTTCTTGGAGCGTTAGTTGTTTTTAGTTTTCAGTTTAGTTTTGTTTTGTTTGCTGCAATAAATGGTTGGACCCCAACAAATTTCTTTTGGAGAAGTTGCCTTGCTTTTCATTTGCCAAGAACACTCCGTTTTTCATTCTTATAATTTCAACGAGTGTTCTCTTTTTCTAGAACTGCGTTTAGCTTTCGATTTTCGTCTTGATTTGCATTCAGATCTTGTTATATCTTTTCTTCAAGGTGTATTTTTGCCTCTGGTCTATATTGGTTTTCATCAAAAGAGGTGTTTATAAAAAGTTTGAATGGTGTTGGAAAAGAGAAAAAGCTTTATGCAAAAAAGTGGTACAAGAAGGAGCTTGTGTAGACTGTGACCTAGGCTTTTGCATGTCGTGCTTGATGTATTTTTGATAGTATGCTTGGTGGTTTTGCTGTAGCATGAATTGTCTCAAATAACTGAGATTGCTTAATGAGCCTTTGAAAAAATCATGCGTTGTTTTTATCGTTTGGAAGCATTATTTTGGTTTTCTCCTTGATGCTTTATTTGGGTTGACTTGGCGCATGCTCACACATGTTAGACTCTTACAAAGTCACCAATAGCCTCTATGATCATTTAGTTTTTGACTTTTGATGCCATCTTATGCTTCTTTTAATGTTGCTTTGTCGCTTTGCATGATTATGGCCATTATTGCACTCTTAGTTGGTCGCTCCCAGTCTTTTGCTAGCCCTCGCCTTGTACTGAGTATGAGCTCTACTCGTGCATCCAACTCCTAAAAACCAAGTTTGCCATTGTGTACACTATAAACTCCTATGCATGGTATTTGTAAGCCATTCCAAAGTAAATTTTCATGTGCTACCTTTCAAAACTTTCAACTACTTCTCGTTTTGTGCCACTGTTTTAAGCTCATGGGGACGTAGTGGTAGGATTTGCTATCTTCCATATTGCTTATTCCAAAAAAGAAAAAAAAGAAAAAAAGAAAAGAAAAAAAGGCACTCCTCCATGGTATGTCAATGTTGGTGGGCACCCAATGGAATTGGTTAGCCATGGTTTGAGAAAGGAAAAAAAGGTGGGGAGGATTGCCAAGCTTTATAAAAGAGCACAAAAGTGCCAATCTCTCTCAAAAACTTGCTTCATTTTTGTATGGAAGATAGTAAGAACCCCATTGCCAGTCGTTGACAAAAACAACCACCTCTCAAAACCCAAGTTTTATCTCTATTTTACAAATGAAAAGCTCTAGCACATGTTTAATCACTGCTTCCCTCCGCGAAGGGCCTTTGTTTTACTTTTATGTTGAGTCTCCACCTTCTACCTTTATGCACCATTAAGAGAGCATAGTTGTCATTCTTAGTACAATGTGCATTGTAACAAAGTTTTTATTGATTGATTCATATTGTTGGTTTCACTTATTCTTAAATTATTTGTATCTAGTCGCCCTCTTAAACTTGAAGGTGTCCTATGCATTTATGTTTTGCTCTCCATTAAGGACAAGCTGAAAACCATTTGTATGTTTTTCCTTATGATTTGAACACACGTTTGACTTTCATTGTTTCATTTTCATGATCTTTTGTTTGTGTTCATTTTCATGTTATAACATGGTTGCTAAGTTTCTTCTATCAAGATTATGTCTTTCATGCCCATGTTTTAAGTTCTTTTGATCCCAGCGCACAACGCTTACATATATGATCAAGATTGTGTAGGTGCATGTCACCTCAAAAATTATTTCTTTTGTTATCACTTACCTACTCGAGGACGAGCAGGAGTTAAGCTTGGGGATGCTGATACGTCTCCAACGTATCCATAATTTTTGATGCTCCGTGCTTGTTTTAACACCATTTGCTTAGTGTTTCGTTACACTTCGTGGCACTTTTATGCATTTTTCGGAACTAACCTATTAACAAGTCACCATAGTGCCAATTCCCTGTTTTCTGCTGTTTTTGTGTTTCAGAAAAGTTACACAGGAAATATTCTCGGAATTGGACGAAACCAAAGCCAGTCGCCCAGAATTTCACTGAAGCTTCTAGAGAACCGAAGAGGAGACAGATTGGGGCCACGAGGGCCCCACACAACAGGGCGGCATGGCCAGGGGCTGGGCCGCGCCCCCTATGTGTGAGGAAGCCTCGGTCCACTCCTGACGATGCCCCTTCGCCTATAAAGACCCCCCGACAGGAAAAACCTAAATGTCCGATCACTTTTCCAGAACACATCGCGATCCGCCGCCGCCGTCGACCCAAAGATCAGGAGGGTCTAGAAGCTCTTCCTGGCACCCTGCCGAATAGGAGAATCGCCACCGGAGGTCTTCTTTATCGTCATGCTTGCCTCCAGAGCGATGAGTGAGTAGTCTACCTTGGACTATGGGTCCATAGCAGTAGCTAGATGGTTGTCTTCTCCACCATGTGCTTCATGTTTAGATATCATGAGCTGCCTTACATGATTGAGATCACCGTTATGTAATTCTACATGTTTGGTTTGTTGGGATCCGATGAATATTGGTGTTATGCTTGAGTTGATGTACTGAAATTTATCTTATGTTATCTCTATGTTGTTTATGATCTTGCATGCTCTCCGTTGTTAGTAGCTATCTTGGCCGAGTAGTTGCTAGTGACTCCAAGAGGGGGTATTTATGCTCGATAGTGGGTTCATGCCTCTATTTAATCTGGGGGGGTGACAAAAACCTCTAAGGTTGTAGATGTGCTATTGCTACTAGGGGGAAAACAACATTCATATGCTCGAGGGCATATGCTTTGTTTACATTACACACTTTGCTTAATGCAATTATCTGTTGTTCGCAACTTAATACTTGTGGAGTTCTCGGATTGATTCGCCACAAGTGGATTATTAGTCATAGATGCAGTTGGATGGCGGTCTATGTATCTTGTTGTAATGCCCAGAGTAAATCTCATAGTGATCCTCTCATCAGATGCACGTTGTCTTTATTCTATCAATTGCCCAACTGTAATTTGTTTACCCAGCATGTATTATTTTATCTTATGGAGAGACACCGCTAGTGAACTGTGGACCCCGGTCCTATTTCCTTTATATTGCTATCACCTGTTTACTTTACTTGCACTGTTTACTTCACTCGCATACTATTACTATTTTCCAATCGATATGCTCATTCCTTTGTTTACAGCAAAACGGTGAGATTGAGAACCTCATCGTAAATTGGGAGCAAAGTATTTGGTTGTGTTGTGTGCAGGTTCCACGTTGCCGCTCGCAAAGCAAAGCTCGGACGAGACACCCTATAAATTGTCCAGAGCTGTCGCAAGCTAGCAAGCATCACCTTCAGTCGTATTGGCTCCTTCCTCTCCTGACCGACATACCTTGGTTTCTTAACTGAGGGAAAACCTTGCTGCTATATTCATCATACCTTCCTCTTGGGGTTCCTAACTGGATGGTGAAAAGATATCACAACCGCAACCATCATGACCTTTTTAGGCCTCATGGAAGGTGAAGGAACATCGACGAGTGGACAAACCAATCTTTGTAAGCACGACCACATGGCGACCTCCAAGTACAAGTGCCTACATCTACCTCCCCTACATGATGATGTTGAGACAACATCGAGGACGATGTTCTTTGAAGCGGGGGGAGATGATGCGGGGTGGCCTTCGGACACCACCACATCATGTGTGTCAACAGTCAAGTCTGACATCATCAAGGCATGGAAGAGAAGGAAGAAGAAGAACCATCGGAAAGAATCTTGGAAGCGCCGCAAGAAGAGGCGGCAGCTGAAGCTAGACCGGCTAAAGCCGGTCCCAAACCGACTAAAGCCGTCCACACCGGCTATAGCCGGACTGAACACCGGCTATAGCCGGTCTACCTGAGTCAACTCTGCTTTGGCCATGAAGCCACCTATGTTATCTATCTCCCTAGTGACCAAACTACCCCAAGCTCGTGGCTGCCTATATATATGGGTCACTCTCCCCCTCCCTAGGATAGAGATGAATTAAGATAAGAATTGGCATGATGCCTCCTCCCTTGTGGGAATACAACTAGATCTACATCTAGAAATCACCCTCTTTGTTTGGTATCTCTTCTATTTGGGGAATTCTACCTTGATTTGGATCTCTTGCATACAAGAGTGTGTAATTCTATCCAATTGATTGGTCTCTTCCCCACTTGGAATTCTATCCCTTGCAAGTCAATCTCTCACAAGGAATTCTACTCTTGGAGTCTCTTCCTTGTGATTCTATTGAGTTGGTGAATCGGGCCAACAAGGACAACCGGTGTGTATCTTGTGTGTGTGTGTTTGCCTTCGATTTGTGTGTCATGTTCATTGTGTTCGTCATGTTCTTGGTGTTCATCCTCGTTCCCCGCCACAAATCTCGTGAATCCGTAAAGATCGGGCCACACCCAAGGGGTCAACCCTCATCACTACCAGTAGAGGTTTACTAGGGACTCTGGTTGTTCAATACCACATGTGTATCAATGTTTTCGAGTAACACGGTTATAGCACAATATTAAAATTATTATTAACTAATGATATATGCAAATAAACCCTTTATTATTTTCCTCTAGGGTACATATCCTTCACTTTAGCAGTAGTTCGGTCTTTAGTGTGATGTCCTCCATCAGGGTTGTCATGGCAAGCTTTTAAAATAGCGTGCATCTCACGCCCATGCACAAATTTTCTAATTATTGTGTTAGGTCCATGACGGTATAATAAGGATCATCCCAAAAGTAGTGTCTCAAATCACTAAGGAATTTACCACTTTGATAGCGAGTTAAATGGTTTGGTAGAAATTTCCCCACTATAAAGTTATCAATATCTACGAACCAAGGATCTTTAGGAACTATAGAGGCAAGGTCCTCCCCTAGAAAAGACTCATCTAGCCAAAATATGATGCAACGCTTGATGATTAGTGTGCACTATGACTTTAGAGTTTATTATATAGGGTCCAAACTTATTGTAAGCGAAAATAACTGCTAGGAATTCTTTCTTAGTTGTTGCATATTTCTTTTGATCTTCATCAAGCATGTGACTATCATAATGTATAACATTGATATTCATACCATCGCGTTGTCCAAGAACAACTCCTATCGCATAATCACTTGCATCACATATAATTTTGAACGACTCGCCCCATTTTGGTAACTGAATGATTGGTGCATATATCAGAGCTTCTTTGATTTTCTCGACGGCTGAAATGCAATCATCATCAAAGGAGAAAACAATATAATTTGTAAGAGGCTTGTTAAAGTAGAATCAATATTGGCAAAGTCCTTAATAAAACACCTATAGAACCGTGCATATCCAAGGAAATTTTAACTCCTTTAACACCATGTGGAATTGGTAATCTTTTCAAAGCAACTATTCTTGAATCATCTACCTCAACCCCTTTTTCAGAGACTCTGTGTCCAAATACTAGACCTTCTCTTACCATGAATCAGCAGCGCTCCCAATTGAGGACTAAGTTGGTTTGCCTACACTTCTACAAAAAATTGTTAAGATTGTCAAGACAATGGTCGAAAGCGGTTCCATAAACAACTGTAACATCCCAAAATTTTAAATTCTGGAATGTTAAAATTAATAAATAAAGTTGATTGAATTGTTTGACTTTGAGTGAAATTTAGAATGAAAAGAAACTTTTGATGTCTTATTTGAATTTTTTTTCAACCTTTGAAAACAATTTAAAAGAGTGGATTAACATGACTATCCAACTTTTGTTTTCATTTTAAATATTTGGATTCTTTTGTACCATTTAAATTAATTATCCAACCATACTTGAAATTATATTGAGAGGGAATAAAATGACTTTCCCAATGATGGTGGAATATTATTTACACATATTTTATTAGAGTTTTAAATTATTTAGTTAAATTCTTGTATTTTCCCAAATATTCTCCAAACACATGTTTCACAAAGAGAGGAAATAATATGACATTTCCAATTATATGTAAAGTTTTGGAGGATATTCCATTTGGTGTTATTTGCATCCTAATTGTACTTTGGGTTTTGAGATAATGTTAATATTAATTTCTAGTTTATAGAAGAGAGAAGATAATATGACATCTTCATAAATAATGGTTGAAAATTAATTATATAGTAATATGAATTTATTTGGACATTACAATGGTTCTTATTTATTTAATATTTGCATGTATTATTTATGTGTACCTTGCGGCATTGTTTAGATTGAATGATTGAGACTAAAAATTGCTAATTATTTGAGAAATAATGCACAAGTAGCCATATAGGCCAAAGTGCTCAAAAGAATATATATTTTTGTATATCTTATTCTGGGACTTGGGACTGTAAATAGTTCCTAAATGTCCAAAATGACTATTTTAAATTTTACAAATTTGTTTAACTCATTTTAAGGTTGTTTTGAATAAATAAATGAAAAGGGAATAAAAGAAAAAATATATAAAAAAAGTAACGTGACTTACCTGAAGGCTAACCGTCCGCACCGCATGTACGCAGCTGGACCAAATCGGCCTGGACCTCCTCTCCCTCACGTTTCCTTCTCTCTCTTTTTCCTTAGGGCGCGTTTGGCAAAAGCAAGGGATGGGGAATGGGAGTTCTGGGTAGGAGTTGGCTGAGGGGTTATAGATGGGAAATAGATTTTAATTCCCATTCCCTTGTTTGGTCTGCGTGAGATTAGTGATGGGACTTTTGTGTGGTTCGTCTATTTGGACTTGAGAAAGAAATCATTTTTTCCACTTTATGACTAATTAAACACGGTCAAAGCTGTTGTGATATTGTGTAGCTATATCTGAATCATAACCATGATCAGACTGCAAAATATATTGTGAACACAGTATGTATTTTTTTTTAACTAGACACACACAGTATTTGATGTACATAAGAAAAATAAGGTTTAGCAGAAATTCTAAGCGACACAACCAAATGATAAGGCGCCACATTGTACGCAGCTGATATCTTTACAAAACTCGAACAGATATTGAAATGGACAAATTAAAATAAGGACGGATAAATTTTGTTTGCTACTGGCCAAACTGATGAGTTTAAAAGCACAATAACGCTCACTAAACTAAAGAAGCTAGTGACCAAACTTAAACTTTAAATCTAACCATAGGCTTTCATTCATTTCTTTGCTGCCTCGAGTTCCTGGTGAACAAACACCACTTTGAACTTATCATCCATCTGTAAGAAAAGTTCTGTTTTCCCAGCGTCACAACCAATGACACGAACAACCATGACCACTTCTTCAATAGTGAGTTCCTTCAAATTCTGCATAACCTCAAGTAACTTGGTTCTGTTCGCCGATGTCTGCTCATGAACTTCAGCTTCATGCGTCAGCGCCTTCTGTAAACCATTCATGGTTTTTGCATTCTCCTGCTCTACTTCCAAGAACTTCCCAATGATATTAGATACACTTAGAAGCCCTGACTCGATTGCATCATCATTAGGGTATGTTCTCTTGCGACCCTGCCTAGAACCAAATGACGGGTTGGTATTATCCCGTGCTTTAGCAGAATTCTCCTCGGCAGGTTGGCTAATAGGCTGTGGATCTACTGGAGATTCATCTTTTGGCACTTCTTGTTCTCCGGGACCTTTAGCACTGCCTCCTTTAGCCAGATCAGTAGCATACACCTCACAAAGTTTGTCAAAATTGACCATGGGCTTCATGTACAGAGGACCTGCTCCCTCACGGGACTGCAAAAAGTAACCATGAAGGTCCATTACAAACTTAACCAAGGACAAGCAGCAGAACATAACAACATGCTTTCTCTATTAAATTGAAGAAAATTTTACCTTTGCCCAGCCCATGTAAGTGTCCCTATCTCCAACTACCATCTTCATTTCATCATCCCATCCAAACCCACTGCCATTTTGCATAATTTCTAGAACATATGAAAGTTGCTTCTTTAGAATCTTCACTTTTGACTTGATGTGCGGATCAGCTTTCAGATCAGCGTGTGGTAGCACCTTAGCCATTTCCTTCTCAATGTATGTGAGATATCCAGACTTGTGACCTGTGTCTACCTTCCAATTAGAGTCATTCATTTGATGGAGAATATCAATAAGTAACTTCTCCTCCTCGGCTGTCCATGTTCTCTTATCTCTTTTTTTGGATGTCAATTTGCTCCCCTTTGACTTTGTATTCTGCTAGTTTATAAATATGACATTGAATATAGTTGCTCACAGAGGAAATATTATGTTCATTCATTAACATAAAAAAACATATGGGATAAAACAAACGATAAAGGAGAATGATTTCCATACATTAACATGAGAAAGCACATGGTACTGTGACATATGGGAGAAAATAAATACATGAAAGAATGTTTCGACACACATAGCTAGCTAAATAAATATTTAAGGCACTAAACCTAACATCTGCTAGCATGTATCAGTCTTATCGTCTTTTCTCTTTCCAAGCTTTCCACATTTCTTCAGCTAACTTGTCTCTTTTCTCAGTCCACTGTGAAGATGCTTCGGTGGATTGAATTACATCCTCATTTACTTGCTGTTGCTCAAGACTTCGCATGTACTCATCTAGATATTGTTCACAAGGATCAATACGCATTTGTTGTCGTATAAGATTGTGAATATAGCAGCATGCTAATATTATATCAACTTGTGTGTCAAAAGGATAATACGAGGGATTCCTAATGATTGCCCAACGCATCTTCAGCAAGCCAAAAGTCCTCTCAATCAAATTTCTGGCAGCTGAGTGCTTCATGTTAAACAATTCCTCTTTTGTATTTGGGGGATTTTTCCAGTCATTTAAATGGTATCGCTGGCTTCTGTATGGAGCAAGAAATCCTGCGCAGTTCTTGTATCCAGCGTCGGCTAGGTAATAACATCCTATACTACAGGAGCATATGCACATGTTTATCAAATATGGCCGCAATATATATTTAACTAACATGGATCATTTTTAAACTATCTCTTACCACGAGGGACCCTAAGACCAGTTGGTCTTGATAAAGCATCTCGAAGCACCCTCCCATCAGCTGCAGATCCTTCCCAACCCGGCAATACATAAATGAACTGCATGTCTGGCGCGCATACGCCAAGAACATTTGTTGCAACTTCCCCTTTTCTTGAACAAAATCTTGGTTTGTCAATTTTGGGCACATGAACTTCTACATATGTCCCATCTAAGGCCCCTAAATAGTTCTGTAGTAATAACATTACGTGTTAGACCAAGAATAGAATTTGAACTAAAAGGGTTGGTAATGTTTACATACTGATTTTATACCTTAAACCATGCCCACCTTCCATCAGTGCAATTGGCAGGAATTGGTTGAGGCTTCTTAAGCAATAATCTCCAAAGTTTTAAAACTGCATCGAGGATTTTATGGAAATTCCGACTTACTGATTCAGGTGACCGTTGGAAATCATGATGGATTGCTCGATTCTTCTCATCATGTGCAAGTATGTGAAGAAACATAGCAACCATTTCATCCACACTCATGTTCCTAGAATCCTTTACCCCACCTATTTCTCTTACCAAAGAACATAACACTTTGAAACAACGCCTATCCATCCTTAGCTGGTAAATGCATTCTGTATCGCTTACTCCTATTTTGTTGTTCAGTGTTTGTGCTCGAATGATTGGATCATACCAAGAAGGCTGCCTAACACGACGTATCCTACATCGACTCCTCCTAATTAACATTATGAAGATTTGCAGCAACTGATATAATATTATGAGTATTTTCACTCTCCGCTGCCTCATTGTGTGCCATAAGATTAACATTTCCCGGGTTTTTCTTAGGCGTGCCATGTCTGCCAAAACAATCAGATAGAGTTCCACACAATTAGGATTCTATGAAGATTAAATTTAGATATGTACATGCATCATCTATAAAAAAATTATCATGCATTTTACACCAAACAAGCAGGCATACAAAACTAATCAGCAAGCAACCAGGGAATCACATATGAGCACCAAAGATAAGTAATACATGCATAAAAGAACATTCTTTTCAGTAAAGTACCTCATCTGCAAGTTTCTCCTTATTGCCTGGACCAGATCTTTGATTAACAGGAATGCTTTCATGGCCTTTATGCTTAACAAATATCTCTGCAAAGTTGTGTTTCTTTGCAAAGTTCAAAATTTTAAGAACAGAATTATCATCATGAAGTAGATCAATTCCATCATCAAGTCTTGCCGGGTTGCAACAAATGTTCTTGGCGTATGCGTATTGATCCTTGTGAACAATATCTAGATGAGTACATGCGAAGTCTTGAGCAACAGCAAGTAAATGAGGATGTAATTCAATCCACCGAAGCATCTTCACAGTGGACTGAGAAAAGAGACAAGTTAGCTGAAGAAATGTGGAAAGCTTGGAAAGAGAAAAGAGGAGAAAACTGATACATGCTAGCAGATGTTAGGTTTAGTGCCTTAAATATTTATTTAGCTAGCTATGTGTGTCGAATCATTCTTTCATGTATTTATTTTCTCCCATATGTCACAGTACCATGTGCTTTCTCAAGTTAATGTATGGAAATCATTCTCCTTTATCGTTTGTTTTATCCCATATTTTTTTTATGTTAATGCATGAACATAATATTTCCTCTGTGAGCAACTATATTCATTGTCTTATTTATAAACTAGCAGAATACAAAGTCAAAGGGGAGCAAATTGACATCCCAAAAAAGAGATAAGAGAACATGGACAGCCGAGGAGGAGAAGTTACTTATTGATATTCTCCATCAAATGAATGACTCTAATTGGAAGGTAGACACAGGTCACAAGTCTGGATATCTCACATACATTGAGAAGGAAATGGCTAAGGTGCTACCACACGCTGATCTAAAAGCTGATCCGCACATCAAGTCAAAAGTGAAGATTCTAAAGAAGCAACTTTCATATGTTCTAGAAATTATGCAAAATGGCAGTGGGTTTGGATGGGATGATGAAATGAAGATGGTAGTTGGAGATAGGGACACTTACATGGGCTCGGCAAAGGTAAAATTTTCTTCAATTTAATAGAGAAAGCATGTTGTTATGTTCTGCTGCATGTCCTTGGTTAAGTTTGTAATGGACCTTCATGGTTACTTTTTGCAGTCCTGTGAGGGAGCAGGTCCTCTGTACATGAAGCCCATGGTCAATTTTGACAAACTTTGTGAGGTGTATGCTACTGATCTGGCTAAAGGAGGCAGTGCTAAAGGTCCCGGAGAACAAGAAGTGCCAAAAGATGAATCTCCAGTAGATCCACAGCCTATTAGCCAACCTGCCGAGGAGAATTCTGCTAAAGCACGGGATAATACCAACCCGTCATTTGGTTCTAGGCAGGGTCGCAAGAGAACATACCCTGATGATGATGCAATCGAGTCAGGGCTTCTAAGTGTATCTAATATCATTGGGAAGTTCTTGGAATGGTTTACAGAAGGCGCTAACGCATGAAGCTGAAGTTCATGAGCAGACATCGGCGAACAGAACCAAGTTACTTGAGGTTATGCAGAATTTGAAGGAACTCACTATTGAAGAAGTGGTCATGGTTGTTCGTGTCATTGGTTGTGACGCTGGGAAAACAGAACTTTTCTTACAGATGGATGATAAGTTCAAAGTGGTGTTTGTTCACCAGGAACTCGAGGCAGCAAAGAAATGAATGAAAGCCTATGGTTAGATTTAAAGTTTAAGTTTGGTACTAGCTTCTTTAGTTTAGTGAGCGTTATTGTGCTTTTAAACTCATGAGTTTGGCCAGTAGCAAACAAAATTTATCCGTCCTTATTTTAATTTGTCCATTTCAATATCTGTTCGAGTTTTGTAAAGATATCAGCTGCGCACAATGTGGCGCCTTATCATTTGGTTGTGTCGCTTAGAATTTCTGCTAAACCTTATTTTTCTTCTGTACATCAAATACTGTGTGTGTCTAGTTAAAAAAAATACATACTGTGTTCACAATATATTTTGCAGTCTGATCATGGTTATGATTCAGATATAGTTACACAATATCACAACAGCTTTGACCGTGTTTAATTAGTCATAAAGTGGAAAAAATGATTTCTTTCTCAAGTCCAAATAGACGAACCACACAAAAGTCCCATCACTAATCTCACGTAGACCAAACAAGGGAATGGGAATTAAAATCTATTTCCCATCTATAACCCCTCAGCCAACTCCCACCCAGAACTCTCATTCCCCATCCCTTGCTTTTGCCAAACGCGCCCTAATAAGAAGGGCTGGCCCGCATATCATCACCTACCTTAGGGCATGTACAATGGGGTGATGTTAGCCTTCCCTTAGAGGTGCCACGTAGGATTTTTGCTTAGTTGGAGGAGAGAGAAATAAAAAAGGGAAGATAGCCTTCCCTTAGCTAAGGGATGATCTCTTAGAAAATAAGAGAAGGCTATTTTATGCATTGTACCATCTCTCTTCCCTTAGCCAATTAATTTCTTACTAAAAATAACTATTTCACATTAATTGTTAGGGATAACAATAAGAGATAATGCATTGTATAAGTTATATCTTGTGCTTTCTCTAGATGATGTGGAGGGCTAAGAGAAGGCATGCCTTTTGATCATTGTACATGCCCTTAGGCAGGAGTTTCAGAGGAACACAAGTTCCTTCCAAACGAATCCAGTTCTGCAAAAATCTCTTCGATTTGTTCAATTTCATTACCCCTCAACCATGAAAACTTGCCTATAAATACCTCCTCCTCCGGTGCGATTGTTTTTTTGAAACCCTATCTCAAACCACCGAATCGAGCTCGAATGGATCTCACCGGAGTTTCACCGCTGCGAGCTCGAAGTTGAGGTCGCAGGACCTTCTCGCCTCTCCTACTCCTTGAAATCTGCCTGGCTTGTGTATCTCCTCCTCCTGACCTTTTCCTGTGACTAGGAACACCGGAGCGAGACGCATATTGCCGTCGGAGTTTTTCAAGAATTCACAGGACCGCGCCATCTCCAGCCGGATGCAGACGACCGGAGCCGCTGACGCGAACGATGACATTGACCAGCGCCATTGACTCACAGGATACTTCCGTGACGAGATGAAGCCATATGACAGCACCTGACGATCGGAACCGTGCTCGCCGCGACCACCGTCGGTAAGACCAAACACTTTTTGACAAATTTTTGCTTCGCCTGAAGCTATAGCTTTGGATGCGTTGAATGAGCTGTTTACACCGAAATAGAAAACCGGAGTGTCAAATGCAAGCTCGCCAAAGATCGCCCTTGGCGACCTCGTATTCATGTATACGCTGTCATGGATGTCACGCCACGAAGAACCTGGAGACCGGTGGAGCGCCGCCATTCCGAGACCGTCGTCAACTTCGTCATCGTCTTCCTGAGCACTGCTGCCGCTGGTATGACGCCATCGTCCTAGTAGTTCGATCGGTAGCATACGGCATGAATTGGATTAGAACCGGTATTAGTCTCACCTGTTTTTCTTTCACGCGGGCATGACTAGATCGATCGATCAGTTCGGGTGTAGGTTGTAATAGCTCACTAAAATCTTTGAAAAATCATAACATTCAATCTGTAACTCCGTTTTATATGATCCTTACTGCGTTAGGTTTATAATTAAATTCTCTACTTAGTGTTAACAACTTTTCTAATTTTAGAATTTTCAAATCTATCACCTATATTTGAAGTAATGAGTTGCCTTCTGCGAAGTGTGAAGCCGGAGTCCTCGGCGGCCTGGACGGGGTCGATGGCATGGTCGAGTGGTCCGTGCAGGTCCACCATAGCGATGTCCGAGGTGTCCTGCTCTGGGAGCGGAGCGACTTGCTCCTGTGGGAGAGGGGGATTTTATTTTTTTCCCCACTTTACTTGGGTAGTTCACGATTTGCCCTCATTTATTTTGACATCACCTTTTTGCCACACTTTACTCTGGTAACTCTATGATTTGCCCCTAACAAGCTGAACCCAAATGTTCTGACAAAATACCTCTTGGATCGATTGAGGAGAGAGAGGTCAATATGTTCATTCCCCATGGCTTCTCTCACGGCTGAACAGAGAAAACTCATGGCGGCCGGCGGAAGCTCACGGCGGCCGGAGCGAAGGAAGAGAGGGAGGTCGGCGGCAGGATTACAAAGAGCACGGTGACCACTCCCCCGCGACGGTAGGTATGTTCCCCTCATCTCGCCCTCCTTTTGCGTTAAGAGTTAGAGTTAGGATTTAGGAGCGCCGGCCATCGGCGACGAGCTGGCTGGTCACCCCTCTCTGCTCTTTATGTCACCGCTCTTTGCTCTTGATTCAATTCATTCCTTGTCCCTGCTCCTCAGGCTGTCTGCTGTTTGCAATTTCGATGCTGATGAGGGATTTGGATGAATTTATGCGGCTAATTGTTCCTGATGGTTGAAGTAGACAAGGGCACACTCGAGCAAGACGCACAGGGCTCAGCAGCTTGGGGCGGAGGTGTAGCGACGAACGCCGAACGGCAGGTTCGGCATGCAGTGAACGGCGGTGCCGCCGCCAGCATGCAACAAGATAGTGTTCTTGTTCTGATTTGATTTCTATCGAGTATGCGGTCAGGGGCAATTCTGTCCTCGAGCCTTTCTCTAAATCCTCAAAACACAACAAAATAATTCAAAAGGGCAATTAAGTAGTTCCCAAAGTAAAGAGTGGCAAAAAAGTGATGCCAAAGTAAACAAGGGCAAATCGTAAACTAACCAAGTAAAATGGGGCAAAAAATAAAATTCCCCGTGGGAGAGGGAGTTCGAGCGGCGGGCGCACGGTGCATGGTGAGTCGACGCCCTCGTCGTCTACCAAGGCCAGCACTTCAACCATGGCGCCAAGGTTGCTGCTTTCGCTGTAGCTCGAGCCTACATCATAGAGAGGGTCAGACACGTCGGTTACCTCCTCTGGGAATGGCTTGGTGACGGCAACGTAGAATCAGTGTCCGCGACGTCGAGGAAGGATCTGCTATTGTCAAAGCCGTCCTTGAAGCAGTCAAGGTTGTCGTTGACACAGTCGATGATGCCAAACCTTAGGACAAGGCCTGAGGCCACCTTCTCGCGGAGAGTCGATGGAGATCCCGGCCGGAACTTCACTCTGGTCGCTGTCGCACGATGCTCCACGGTGGGTGTCAACTATCATGGTATTTTGATGACAGTAGCCATAGGGATGGCTTAACGAGAGGGCTCGACGAGGAACAACGTCGGGTCCGGCTTAGGTTGGGTAGTGGCGACACAACATGTACCCAGGTTCAGGCCCCTCCTCGCCGGAGGTAACACCCCTATGTCCTGCCTTGTTCTTTATTATGAGCACACGGTGACTACAATGGTGCTCCTTGAGCTGTGTTGTCTAGAGGAAGAAGAAAACTAGGTCGATCCCCTACTCTAAGGGTCCAGGACCCCTTATATAGGCAGAGGCCTGGTTACATGTTCTGGTCCGGCTGCCGGCTTCACAGTGGCCATGACGTTGGCGTGGGTCCCGCTTCCCCTGCTCCTCTGCCTAGTGCAGGCCGCTTTATAAAGTAACCTTGTCCCCTGGACCAGCATATCTGCAGTATATCCCGCCGGTCACCTCAGATCCTCCCGTTGGAGGCTGCTTTACTGGGGCGGTTGGTGGCGACGGTCCATGGCATGCCTCACCGTGGCCTCCGCTCTCTGCCACTTCTATCGGGTTCCTGCAGGCTTTAATAAAGCGTCGGTTAGGAGTGGCGTTGTCGTTGCCGTCTTGGGCCGCCAATGGAGAAGACCGGAGCCGGCCCTGCTGGCCGATCGTAGCGCTGATCACTGGGACGCCAACTGGCAGGTGTTGTTGCCTTTGGCATATTGACGAAGGATTAACTCGACAAATGTCCTAGATGAAGGACTTAGGATCGGGGGGACAGGGCATCGGATGAACTCGAAGGTAAACTCAGTCAAACAAGGTGGCTATGAAAGTAAACATGGGTGTAGAACCTGGCTTGCTTTCAATATGTCCCATGTCCCCTCCTGGCCCCTTTATATAGGTGGCCAGGTCTCAAGGATCGGGTGGGATCCGATACAGATTACAATATCGACATATGGTAAGAACTCATATTTTGACTAGTATTACAATTGGGCCTAGCGTAACGGGCCTTAGGGGTACTCAACTGACGGGCTCTATTATCTATACCCTTGTTAGTAGCCCCTGAGATTCTACCAGAATTATAGATTCGGGTTGAATCTCTAATCTTAAAATCTTTGACTTGATCATTTCTTCGACTTCTTCATATCTTCAAATCTTCGACTTGGTCTTTCGACTTATTCTTATTATGATATCTTGCAAGGGGTTTTGATAAACAAGCCTGACAACTCTGGCGGATCAAGAGGCCAGTTAACTGTCGGAACAGATACTTGTCACCTACTTCAAATTCAATCCCCTTGGACTTGAATTTGGAAAACCAGTCAAATCCATTCTTTTGCCGCATTTAGGACTTATAAAGAATGAATCCCAGTGATTCTCAGGGTACCCAGTGCGTCCACCAGGATGTTCTTCACGTCGTAGACACGGATACATACCAGCAGAGCGCATCCATGTGCGTATACTAGGTCACACAGGACGGATCCTGGGGTCTTACCTTCATAATATATTTCAATCACGGCATTCGAGTTTTGTCGTGATGACGCAACTCGAGGATGATATGTCGCAGCCTTGTTTGACTGTTTCAGAGTATAAAATTTTCGAGTTATTTTAACTGAAATTGATAAAAAAGTTCCCTCCCGATGGGAGTAATAAAGCTTTCTGAATTTTCTTTCACCTTCTTTGCTTCAGTATTCATGGATAAATATCATCGGGTGCGTGCCCAGCGCTCCCGATGGGAGTAACCCCCGAGGCTATAGCCGAAATTTTCGGGTATAGGCACAAGAAAATAGATAAGTATATTCTTTGTAATTCTTCGTGCGTCAATTGTCGACTTCTTTCACTTATGCAATGTATTCCTTCTCTTCGAATGTCGCAAGTCCTCGAGTCGTAGACGGGGTAAACTTGTGCTTCTTTGATAGATATTTTCTTACTCCCTGCTTCCTCTATTTTTGCTGTGTTGTTTTCCTCTCTTCTTCTCTCTCTTCTTCTTCTTTTTTTTTCTTTTTTTTTATGCATCCTTTTCCCGGAGACGTTGACCTATCTGTTATCGTCTGCTCTAGGCAGCATATAAGAGCCTGCAATTATATTTTGGACCTTGCCCTTGTAAAGGCCCATTATACATGCTTATAAATAAAGCATGCCTGGCAATAGGTAAAAACCCTAATCCGGTCATTAGCTTTTCCGCCGCACCATCTTCCTCCCCTTAAACTCATCTAGGGTTTCTTTTTCCAAAATCTGCCTCCATGGCTGATGCGAGTGGATCTCGCTTGAACCTTGGCGCCCTGGTGGAGAAGCGGGGCCGCGGCCGTCCTCGCGGTAGTAAAAACAAGATTGTCTCTGCAACTGCGGTAGCACCATCTTCTGCTCTGGTGAAGTGATGCCCCGGTCATCCGGCCGGAAGCAAGAATAAACCCTAGGCACCCTCTGCTGCGCCAGGTTCAAGTGCTCCTTCCCCTGATGCTTCTTCTTCTTCGCCCAGAATCTATTCCTTCTTCTGCATCTGCAACGCGCAGTGCCGCGAAATTCAGCACCTGCCACTGAATTTTACTAAATTCATGGATGGGCAAGAACTATGTGAAGCATTTCTTCGCGAACACTCTGGTGGAGGAACCCCATATGAAGTGGAGGTGTGGTACGACGGTGTCGGTGAACAATTCTTCAAGGGCGGCTGGTCACGATTTGCGGAGGATCATGACCTCCACCAGGGCTTCTTCATGACCTTTGACTTCCATGTTGGGACGTCGAAGTTCGACGTGAAAATCTATGACTGCACCCAGTGCCAGAAGGAGTATAAGGCCGAAGTGTAGTTTCGCTAGTTTTCTCCTTTATGTAATCTAGTTGTTTCTTCGTCGTGCTTATATTTAATCGTATTGTGTTTATGAATAGATCATGGGAACGAATCATGGTTCTGAGGTATGTGCATTAATATTTTATCGGGTTCCTTTGAACCATATATGATGCTGTCGAAATATCGGGCTGCAATCAACCTTGTAATATGTCGCAGATAATCACAAAACTTTCTAATATTATTTCATACAACTCGAGGATCTTAGCCCCCGAGTGTATGATACGTCTCCAATGTATCTATAATTTTTGATGCTCCATGCTTGTTTTTACACCATTTGCCTAATGTTTCGTTACACTTCGTGGCACTTTTATGCATTTTCTGGAACTAACCTATTAACAAGTTCCCACAGTGCCAGTTCCCTGTTTTCTGCTATTTTTGTGTTTCAGAAAAGCTACACAGGAAATATTCTCAGAATTGGACGAAACAAGTTCCTGAAGTCTTATTTTTCCCGGAAGCTTCCAGAGATCCGAAGAGTAGACGGAGTGGGGCCACGAGGGCCCCACACACCAGGGCGGCGCGGCCCAGCCCCTGGCCGCGCCCCCTATGTGTGAGGACTCCTCGGTCCACTCCTGACGATGCCCCTTCGCCTATAAAGACCCCCCGATGGGAAAAACCTAAGGACCCGATCAATTTTCTAGAAACACATCGCGATCCGCCGCCGTCGTCGACCCGAGATCGGGAGGGTCCAGAAGCTCTTCCCGGCGCCCTGCCGGAGAGAGGAATCACCATCAGAGGTCTTCTTCATCGCCATGCTTGCCTCCGAAGCGATGAGTGCGTAGTCTACCTTGGACTATGGGTCCATAGCAGTAGCTAGATGGTTCTCCTCTCCACCATGTGCTTCATGTTTAGATCTCATGAGCTGCCCTACATGATTGAGATCACCGTTATGTAATTCTACATGTTTGGTTTGTTGGGATCTGATGAATATTGGTGTTATGATTGAGTTGCTATACTAAAATATATCTTATGTTATCTCTATGTTGTTTATGATCTTGCATGCTCTCCGTTGTTAGTAGCTATCTTGGCCGAGTAGTTGCTAGTGACTCCAAGAGGGGGTATTTATGCTTGATAGTTGGGTTCATGCCTCTATTTAATCTGGGGAGTGACAGAAACCTCTAAGGTTGTAGATGTGCTGTTGCCACTAGGGAGAAAACAACATTCATATGCTCGAGGGCATATGCTTTGTTTACATTACACAATTTGCTTAATGCAATTATCTGTTGTTCGCAACTTAATACTCATGGGGTGTTCAGATGATATCCCCGTGAGTGGATTATTAGTCATAGATGCAGTTGGATGGCGGTCTATGTATTTTGTTGTAATGCCTAGAGTAAATCGCATAGTGATCTTCTTGACATATCACGTTATCTTTATTCTATCAATTGCCCAACTGTAATTTGTTTACCCAGCATGTGCTATTTATCTTATAGAGAGACACCACTAGTGAACTGTGGACCCCGGTCCTATTTCCATCATATTGCTATCACCTGTTTATTTTACTCGCACTATTTACTTTACTCGCATACTTCTACTGTTTTCCACTCGATACACTCATACCCTTTGTTTCAAGCAAACCGGTGAGATTGACAACCTCATCGTAAGTTGGGAACAAAGTACTTGGTTGTGTTGTGTGCAGGTTCCACGTTGCTGCTCGCAAAGCAAAGCTTGGACGAGGTGCCCTATAAATTGTCTGGAGCTGTCGTGAAGCTTGCAAGCATCACCTTCAGTCGTATTGGCTTTTTCTTCTTCGAACGATAAACCTTGGTTTCTAACTGAGGGAAAAACTTGCTGCTGTGCTCATCATACCTTGCGCTTGGGGTTCCCAACTGCCTGGCCATAATCATCACCAACTACACGCCAGCCATCAAGTCTTTTTCTGGCGCTGTTGCCGGGGAGGAAAAAGAAGACCTCTGCAAGGGGAGTTTTTCGCACGCACATCCTTTACTTTGTTTTAAGTTTTGCTTTTACTTTATTTTTACTTGCATCGTTTTATATCAAAAACCCAAGAAAATTAGAATCCTTTGTAGTTGTTTTTACTTGTCTTGCTTTATCATGCTTTCTATCAATGGTTGGTTTCTTTGAAACTAAATCTTTTTGGCAAGGTGGGTTCACGGAAGAGCAGCAAAATTATTATGAGGGACACCGTTGTCACAAAAAGGGAAACACTTATGGGAACAAATCAATAGATTATATATCATTGCTAGAAACGTGTGCTCTACTTATAATGCTACTTATTGCTTTGATAGATCTTGTTGCTGTAGGAGGTATAAACACCTCCCTTTTCAATGTGAGTATAATGATGATGTTACCATATCTTCTAATATTAATGGAAATTATGACTTTTATGATGTAGAACTAATTGAAGAATTTATTGCTTGGAAGGGTGCATTCGAACTTGCTTATTTGCTTGAAAATATTGATGATGCACCTTATAAATATGAGGTTTATGATATACTTACATTTTGCTTTGATAATTACAAGGAAGAGAATGGCTATATTCTTAAATATCTTAATAGATGCTCTCCAACGGAAGAGACTAATGCCTTGATGGAGCCTATGGAAGAAGAAATTGCTGAAACTGGAAGCTCATTGGATGAAAAAGAGGAGGAGAGTGCTGATCAAGAGGAGGAAGAATGGAGCTACCCATGTCTACCTCCCAATAAGAGTAACTCCTTAACTAATACTTTATTTGATAGCCCTCCATGCTTAACAAGGGAGGATGAGTGTGATATTTATATTGTTGAGTTTGTTCATGATGCTACTGAAAATTATTATGAGAGAGGAAAATATGGTTGTTGGAATTCTCATGTTACTAAAACACCTCTCTTTATATTGAAAGTTCCAAAGTTTCTCTTGTTTTATCTACCCATACTTGTGACTATGTGCTTCTTTTATTTATCTTCTTACAAGATTCCTATGCATAGGAAGTGGGTTAGACTTAAATGTGTTTTATATTTGCTCCTTGATGCTCTTTTTGGCTTCCATTCATATTTCTTATGTGAGCATCTTCTCAAAATTACTGCGCCTAGCTCAAAGGCGTTAAAGAAAAGCACTCTTGGGAGATAACCCAATGTTTTCTTTTCAGTACTTTTTCTTTTATTTGAGTCTGGGAAGTCATTACTACTGTAATGACCTCTCCTTATCATTTTTATTTTATTGTTGTGCCAAGAGAAGCCTCTAATTTGAGTGAGGTAAGATTTGGGGATGTTGTTGTCGTGAAACTGTTTTCGGTGCTGCACCGTAAAAATTCTTGAAAATTCTCTGTATATCTTTTGGACCTGCGATTTCTTGTGCATATGCCCCAGGTTATATCCAAACTTTCATTAGTTGAACACTTTTTGATTTGAGCAATAGAAAACCCTCTCAAAATTCGGCCTTTATCAGCTGTTCTGTTTTGACAGATTTCTGCCACTATTCGTTTTTGCCGCTTTATCGCTTTCTTTTTTAGTTCTTTTGATCACGGAACTTTTGGGGAAGTTGCTACAGTAGTATATACTTTATATGTGGTGGTTTTGGGTTGAAACCTGAAGCAAAAGAGGTTGATTATATGATATGCTTACACTAATGTTGCTAATAGATTTGTGTTTAGTTTTGTATGAAGGAAGTTTTCAAGTGTAGGGATTGGAGAATGATGAGATGAGTTGAAGAATGGACAAAAGCTCAAGCTTGGGGATGCCCATGCATCACCCCAAGAATTATCCAAGAAGTACAAGCGTCAAAGCTTGGGGATGCCCCCGAGGCACCCCTTCTTCATCGGCAAAAATCAAGTCACCTTTCAAGACACTATATTTTTATTGCTTCATGCACTATGCGTTTTTCTTGGAGCGTCAGTTGTTCTAGTTTTCATTGTTAGTTTAGTTTTGCTTGCTGTAATAAATGGTTGGACCCCACCAATTTTCTTTTGGAGAAGTTGCCTTGCTTTTCATTTGCCAAGAACGCTGTAGTTTTCACTCTTATAAAAAACCGAGTGTTCTTCTTTTTCTGCTACTGCTTTTGGTTTTCGTTTTTGCCTTGATTTGCGTTCAGATCTTCTTATATTTGTTTATCAAGGTGTATTTTTGCCTCTGGACCATGTTGGTTTTCCTCAAAAGAGTTGGATTTAAAAAGTTCAAATGGTGTTGGAAAAGAGAAAAAGCTTTATGCAAAAAAGTGATACAAGAAGGAGCTTGTGTAGACTGCGGCTTAGGCTTTTTCATGTCGTGCTTGATATCTTTTTGATAGTATACTTAGTGGTTTTGCTGTAGCATGACTTGTCTCAAATAACTGAGATTGCTTAATGAGCCTTTGAAAAAAATCATGCGTTGTTTTAATTATTTGGAAGCATTATTTTGGTTTTCTCCTTGATGCTTTATTTGGGTTGACTTGGCGCATGCTCACACATGTTAGACTCATACAAAGTCGCCAATAGCCTTTATGATCATTTAGTTTTTGAATTTTGATGCCATCTTATGCTTCTTTTAATGTCGCTTTGTCGCTTTGCATGATTATGGCCATTATTGCTCTCTTAGTTGGTCGCTCCCAGTCTTTTGCTAGCCCTCGCCTTGTACTGAGTATGAGCTCTACTCGTGCATCCAACTCCTAAAAACCAAGTTTTGCCAAAGTGTCCACCATACATACCTACTAGCAATTTGCTATTCCAAGTAAATTTGACTTGCTTTTATTTACTCTTCAAATTAAACTCTTACCAGTATTATGCGAAAATTGGTCAGTAAAGCTCTCACGAACCGGAAGGCACACTTTACTTTTTCTTGTTCTTAAAAATTTGACATTGTGGTCTCTTATGTTGAGTTGTTATGCTTGCAAGTTGTAAGTTGGATACTAGCCCAACCATCCTGTCATGGGGCAAGCTTTCAACATTGCACTTCTTATTTGAGTTGATATCGTGATCTTTTGTTTATGGATGCCCGCGGTGTGAAATGAATTGGGAATCTTGCGGGGATCATGGAGTTTGTATATGTGTTAGGGAAACGCCTGGGCCGCCAATCTAAGCCATGCATAATTCATGGTGGAAATTTGCAGCATACCCATGGTGGACATTCGACGACGCATCTCAAAATAAAAAGCTAAACAAATGGCAAATAAAAGAGATGTTGAGATGTTCATTGTCTGCTTGTCCTGTCATTTTGATGTGGGCTTGTTCCATGTCATCGGGCACGGAGGTACCACGTTGGCGATTCTCAATGATACGCATATACTTACAATGACAAGAGCCTTGCTTGGGACTCTAAGTAAAGTAGCATGAGGTTTGGTTACTCGTATTCACGGGGCACGAGGTTTTCGACTTATGATTTGTCAAGCATATGCATCATAATTGTTCTCGCATTAACTTTAACCATTCAAGATGCTTATGATGGGGGCAATGAGAGCTCAAAGCCGGTAAGTACCATAATTTTTTAAGGTTATAAAACTTGCAATCACTACTTCCCTCCGCGAAGGGCCTTTCTTTTACTTTTATGTTGAGTCACCACCTTCTATCTTTATGCACCATTAAGAGAGCATAGTTGTCATTCTTAGTATAATGTGCATTGTCCCAAAGTTTTCATTGATTGATTCATATTGTTGGTTTCACTTGTTCTCAAATTATTTGTATCTAGTCGTCCTCTTAAACTTGAAGGTGTCCTATGCATTTATGTTTTGCTCTCCATGAAGGACAAGCTGAAAACCATTTGTATGTTTTTCCTGATGATTTGAACACACGTTTTACTTTCATTGTTTCATTTTCATGATCTTTTGTTTGTGTTCATCTTCATGTTATAACATGGTTGCTAAGTTTCTTCTATCAAGATTATATCTTTCATGCCCATGTTTTAAGTTCTTTTGATCCCAGCTCACAAATGCTTACATATATGATCAAGATTGTGTAGGTGCATGTCACCTCAAAAATTATTTCTTTTTTTATCACTTACCTACTCGAGGACGAGCAGGATTTAAGCTTGGGGATGCTTGATACATCTCCAACGTATCTATAATTTTTTATGCTCCATGCTTGTTTTTACACCATTTGCCTAATCTTTCGTTACACTTCGTGGCACTTTTATGCATTTTCCGGAACTAACCTATTAACAAGTTACCACAGTGCCAGTTCCCTGTTTTCTGCTATTTTTGTGTTTCAGAAAAGCTACACAGGAAATATTCTCGGAATTGGACGAAACAAGTTTCCGAAGTCTTATTTTTTCCGGAAGCTTCCAGAGATCCGAAGAGGAGACGGAGTGGGGCCACGAGGGCCCCACACACCAGGGCGGCGCGGCCCAGCCCCTGGCCGCGCCCCCTATGTGTGAGGACTCCTCGGTCCACTCCTCACAATGCTCCTTTGCCTATAAAGACCCCCGACGGGAAAAACCTAAGGACCCGATCAATTTTCTAGAAACATATCGCGATCCACCGCCGTCGTCGACCCGAGATCGGGAGGGTCCAGAAGCTCTTCCCGACGCCCTGCCGGAGAGGGGAATCGCCACTGGAGGTCTTCTTCATCGCCATGCTTGCCTCCGGAGCGATGAGTGAGTAGTCTACCTTGGACTATGGGTCCATAGCAGTAGCTAGATGGTTGTCCTCTCCACCATGTGCTTCATGTTTAGATCTCACGAGTTGCCCTACATGATTGAGATCACCGTTACGTAATTCTACATGTTTGGTTTGTTGGGATCCGATGAATATTGGTGTTATGATTGAGTTGCTATACTGAAATTTATCTTATGTTATCTCTATGCTGTTTATGATCTTGCATGCTCTCCATTGTTAGTAGCTATCTTGGCCGAGTAGTTGCTAGTTACTCCAAGAGGGGGTATTTATGCTCGATAGTTGGGTTCATGCCTCTATTTAATCTGGGGGAGTGACAGAAACCTCTAAGGTTGTAGATGTGTTGTTGCCACTAGGGACAAAACAACATTCATATGCTCGAGGGCATATGCTTTGTTTACATTACACACTTTGCTTAATGCAATTATCTGTTGTTCGCAACTTAATACTCATGGGGTGTTCAGATGATATCCCCATGAGTGAATTATTAGTCATAGATGCAGTTGGATGGCAGGTCTATGTATTTTGTTGTAATGCCCAGAGTAAATCGCATAGTGATCTTCTTGACATATCACGTTATCTTTATTCTATCAATTGCCCAACTGTAATTTGTTTACCCAGCATGTGCTATTTATCTTATGGAGAGACACCACTAGTGAACTGTGGACCCTGGTCCTATTTCCATCATATTGCTATCACCTGTTTACTTTACTCGCACTATTTAATTTACTCGCATACTTCTACTGTTTTCCACTCGATACACTCATACCCTTTGTTTCAAGCAAACCGGTGAGATTGACAACCTCATCGTAAGTTGGGAACAAAGTACTTGGTTGTGTTGTGTGCAGGTTCCATGTTGCTGCTCGCAAAGCAAAGCTTGGACGAGGCGCCCTATAAATTGTCTGGAGCTGTCACAAAGCTTGCAAGCATAACCTTCAGTCATATTGGCTTTTTCTTCTTCGAACGATAAACCTTGGTTTCTAACTGAGGGAAAAACTTGCTGCTGTGCTCATCATACCTTGCGCTTGGGGTTCCCAACTGCCTGGCCATAATCATCATCAACTACACGCCAACCATCAGTGTAAAGTAAAATATTTACACATATTGTCAATTTGACCCAATGAACCCGACCTATGGCCTCGTGTTCTGGATTCAGAGGGTCATAACTCGAAAAAACTCCTTGATCGCCTTATTTTGCCTATGCGTAGAACCGTCGTAGCTGCTCTGCATTCCACGGGTTACTCTCGTTTTGCCCCGTTTTCTTGTCTTGTAGTCGATAAGCTCCTCCTGGTATCACTTCCGTCACGATGTAAGGTCCCACCCGTGGGGACTCGAGTTTTCCATGGCCATCTTGCTTGAGTCGTAGAACTAGATCTCCTACCACGAAAGATCGTGGACGAACTCGACTGTTGTGGTAATTGACGAGGGATTAACTTGACAAATGTCCTAGATGAAGGACTTAGGATTGGGGGGACAGGGCGTCGGATGAACTCGAAGGTAAACTCAGTCAAACAAGGTGGCTATGAAAGTAAACGTGGGTGTAGAACCTGGCTTGCTTTCAATCTATCCCACACCGTCCCCTCCTGGCCCCTTTATATAGGTGGCCAGGTCTCAAGGATCGGGTGGGATCTGATACAGATTACAATATAGGCATACGGTAAGAACTCGTATTTCGACTAGTATTACAATTGGGCCTAGCTTAACGGGCCTCAGGGGTACTCAACTGACGGGCTCTATTATCTATACCCTTGTCACATACCCAGGTGGTTATCCCCATGACAGAAATAAAAATTCTTGGAAGAATATGATATGCATATGAGTGATATGACTGCACCCAAAAGTAAAATTTGAAAATTACTTTTTAGTTTAAGCTCTAAAATTTCAAATACTTGTGAATTATCAATCCAAGACAATTCAAACTTCCATTTTTTCCTAATAAATTTTGCATTCCAAAATTTGGAAAATTTTGGGATGTATCTTGTGAGCCACAATCGAAGGATCCGTACCTTTTATGTCACTCACAACATATCTGAAAGATCCACGATTTTTAGTAAGCGTTTGCAACAATTTAGGGATTTCTCCTAAGGAGAGATTATCATTGATAATAAATGCACATTTATTTTCTTCATCTAAAAATGCATACCTCAGCCCTTCTAGAAGAATCTTAAGATCTGGCGGTTGAAGTTCTTCGTCTCCCTTCCTTTCCAAATATTCATACTCGTATAGATCTTCCACTTCAGAAATGAGTCAAAGTAGTCATCTACTTCTTCTTTCTCTTGATCCTCCGGAGTAGAGTCATGATTTATTAAGCTTCTCTCTAGTCTAATCTTCAGAGTACTAAAACAGATAGCATACAATTCTGCAATAGTATTTTCTTCTTTTAACTCGATATTCTTCTTGTATGGCTACTTATTTATATTTGCAAGACAAAATGGGATTTCTTTCTCTCCAAATTGCAAGGTCATTGCCCCCTTCTTACCATCAATCATAGTTTTGGTCATAACATAAAATAGCCTTCCAGAATCATAGGATGGTTAGGATCCATAGGCATACTAACAACATGAAAATCAATGGGGTAAACAAATGATCCTACAAAAATGATAGCATTATAGAGGATTCCTCTACATTCATGAATTTTTTATCTGCAAGCATACTAGAAGTATCAGTATGCTCTAAATCAGGGTTATCAACATAATAACTAAGGCCCACAAACACACAATAAGTAAGGATGTTTATAGTGGAATTCAAATCACATAACCCAGTACGAGACTTCTCCAAAATTAATAGTAACTCTACAAGCCTCTTTACCTTCAAGCTTACCATCTGTCAGATGAGAAGATATTGAATTTAGCATTAAGATGTCACCTTCTTCTTCTTCCGTCTCTAAGAGTTCTTTTACTATTTCAATATTCTCCTTCAGTGTATCTTCATCCCTGCTTAGCTCCTTCATCCTCCTTTCCTTTTCTTCTTTTGGAAGTTCTTTCTTTGGTTCCTTTGAATCTTCTACCGTCCTAAATTCTTTCACATATTTCATGAATTCTTGTGCACTTGGAGGTTCAAAGTCATCCCAATCACGGGGTAACTATAAATATTTTGTATATGTTGTCACCATTTGCACAATCATTACAGGGTTATGATGAAAACTTCCTAACAAGTGCTCCACCTTTCCAGAGTTAAGAAACCTACTGATATACTCGTGATCTGCTAGATAATCATTTTTGATTGTTTTATAGTATCAATTTATTTGGCATGATGGGCGGAACTTGAGAGAGCCCAAGCATCCTATATTTCCTAATTCATAAAGACTCCATCGAAGGTAGAGTCTAATTCAGTTCTCACTAATTCCTGCATAGAAAGTACACATTAGCATCTACACTAGGACCAAGAAGAGGCATATATATAAACCATGTGGATTAAGACGTGACTTAGCTTTTTGACATGTAGTGCAGCGAGCAACGAATCTCTCAACATCCCTACGCATCTGTGGCCAAAAGAAATGGGTAGCAAGTATGTCTTCCGTCTTCTTAACTCCAAAATGACCCATCAGACCTCCTCCATGCGCCTCATGTAACAACAAAAGACAAACAAAGCTATCTAGAATACATAGTTTGTTAGCACGAAACACAAATCCATCATTGAGAACAAATTTGTTCCAAGTTTTCCCCTCTTTATAATGCTGCAATACATCTCGAAATTCAGCATCATGCACATATTGTTGTTTGATAGTTTCCAATCCAAATATTTTAAAATCAAGCTGAGATAACATGATATAACGTCGTGATAAAGCATTAGCAATAACATTATCTTTACCCTTTTTGTGCTTAATAACAATGGAAAAGATTCAATAAACTACACCCACTTTGCATGACGCTTATTTAATTTAGCTTGACTATGAATATGCTTCAAAGATTCATGATCAGAATGTATAACAAATTCTTTGGGCCATAAATAATGTTGCCATGTTTCCAATGTCCGAACCAGCGCATATAATTATTTATCGTAAGTAGAATAATTCAGACTTGGCCCACTTAGTTTCTCACTAAAGTATGCAACAGGTTTACCCTCTTGTAACAACACACCTCCAAATCCAATACCACTAGCATCACATTCTAGTTTAAAAGTTTTATTGAAATTAGGAAGTTGCAATAAAGGAGCATGAGTTAACCTGTCTTTCAGTAATATGAAAGAAGCTTGTTGTGCATCTCCCCAAACAAAGGGAACGTCCTTCTTTGGAAGCTCATTCAGCGGCGCCGCAATGGATCCAAAATCTTTTATAAAGCACCTATAAAATCCTGTGAGCCCAAGAAAACTCCGCACTTGTGTGACCGTTGTTGGTTGGGGCCAACTTGAAATAGCTTCAATCTTGGCTGGATCGACCTTAATACCCTGTGTTGTCACAACAAAGCCAAGAAAAGCAACTCGGTCAGTGCAAAAGGTGCACTTATCAAGATTACCAAACAAACATGCAGCGCGTAAAGCAGTGAAAACAGCACGCAAATGATCCAAATGTTCTTCCAAAGATGTAGTATATATGAAAATATCATCAAAGTATACTACCACAAAATGCCCAATAAAAGCACGCAAAACTTCGTTCATTAATCGCATGAATGTGCTAGGAGCATTAGTTAGACCAAAAGGCATTACTAACCACTCATGTAAACCAAACTTAGTTTTAAATGTTGTTTTCCATTCATCCCCTAACTTCATACGAATCTGGTGGTAGCCACTACGCAAATCAACTTTAGAGAACTTGGTAGAGCCACTTAATTCATCAAGCATATTATTATAACATGGAATAGGATGACGATAACGAATAGTAATATTATTGATAGCTCTAAAATAAGTACACATGCGCGATGACCCATCTTTCTTAGGAACCAAAATAATAGGTACAACACATGGGCTAAGAGACTCACGAATGTGACCTTTGTCGAGTAGTGCTTGAATTTGTCGCTGAATCACTTTGGTCTCTTATGGGTTTGTATGATATGGCGCACGGTTAGGCAGCGATGCTCCAGGAATTAAGTCAATTTGATGCTTGATTCCGCGAATAGGTGGTAAGCTTGGAGGTACATCTTGTGGAAAAATGTCCACAAACTCCTGCGAAATGTTAGCAACAGCATGTGGCAAAGTAGGAGGCATCTCCTCAAAAGAAAACAGCACCTCTATGCACACAATAGCATAACATGCAGTAGTTCTTACATCAATTTCATAAAATATCAGATTTGCTAGCAAGTAGGCAAGTACTCTTCAAACGAATTGCATTAGCATGTTTGGGTTCAGATTTAGTAGTACTTTTAGAAGGCATAGTTTCTCTAGCAACAATCTGATTTTCACTCAACTTTGTCTCCTCATTATGTGCTCTACTAGCTCTAGCAAGATCATCTTTCAAAATACTTTCAGGAGACATAGGAAGTAACACAATTGACCTACCATTGTGAACAAGAGAATACTGATTGGTGTTACCATAGTGGACAAAATTTGTATCAAATTGCCATGGTCGACCAAGTAAAAGAGTGCATGCTTGCATGGGAACAACATCACACTCAACATAATCAGCATATGCAGCAATAGTAAAATGCACATGAATGGTAAATGTTACCTTAACTTTGCCACTGTTGTTAAACCACTGAATATGATACGGACGAGGATGGCAATTTGATCCTTCACTAAGCCCTTGGTATGGAAGAAAATATGGCGCTGACTGGGTTCGACCTTAGTAACCTGTGCACTTAGAACTCTTTGTGCAATGAGGCTCGGGTACTTCTCTACATGTTCTGCACCCATATATTCAGAAGCTTGCTCCGCGTGTGCGGGGGCGCACTGCTCCTCATGCGCAATGAGAGCTAAGGTATCTTCATCGTAGTCACTCGTTGAATCGTATCCGCCATCATCAAGAGCAACCATCACACAAGAGTAAGACACTCACTGATGAGGACATCCCATCTATTGATACACCCGCTGCACCTACAGCGGAACACATACAAGGACCCATCACTCGAGCTCGTGCCAAGCAACTTAACTATCAGGTACTTTCATTTCTTGGAACTCTTTCTCACATACATGAGAATATGATGCTGCCTAAATCAGATATGTTTGTTACTCTTAGGAATGATGGACCTATCATGGATGAGAGGGACAAGCATTGGAGCATGATCGTGCATGGAGATGGCAGCAAGCGTTTGAGGATTGAAGAAGATGCCACGAGTGGAGATTTTAGAACTTTGAAGCCACCATAATGAAGGATGAAGACTTGGACGAAATATACAAAGAACTACTTCATAAATTCGTCCTTAGATAAATATGGTGCTGCGTCACTTTTATTTTTGGGCCAGGCCCATGTAATTTTTGCAGCAAATAAGACAACCACTTTTAGGAGTCCGAATTTGAGGAGAAAAGGCCTGTTAGGGTTCCGTTCGACCACCCTACCCATGGCTGGTCGCACCCCTACCTTTTCCTCCTCAAATACCCCCCGTAGCCATCATTAGAACTCAGATTTTGTTTCGACTAAAGTTAGCCATTGCTGCAACTACGAGCTCGACTTTTGAGGCCAATCGCCCAGAAGAAGACCGCCTATTCGGAATCCCACCTTTTGAATAAAGCATACATCTTTCATCTGCAATATCTTGATTGCAGTATTAGTTCTTACTTGTTCTTGATTTTAGGTAGGAATTAAGACCCTTGCTGGTCAGGCTGATCGTGCATCCGCAAGATCAGTAACTCCCGGAGATTGTCCTAGCGATTGCATTGGCGCACGAGCTTCGCACGTGTAGTCGGATCATCAAGCACGAACTCCACCCACCAAATCGACAAATCAAGATCTCATCGAAAGATTGGACACCTTTGCCCTATCACTCACGAGCAAAGTGGCCAAGAACAGTACACTTGTGAAATTGAACTTTGCTTGATTTTCCAGTAGAAGCCATGGATGAAAAAGAACTTGTTGTAGGTCCAGCGGGTACACTCTTTGCTGGAAACGATGTTGATGTAGGCGTTGTAGATCTTGTAGGTGTGGGCGTGGTCCTAACCGGTGCAGCATGCCGTGATGACGAATTCGTTGTTCTCCAAGAAGTAGAACGTCCTGTAGAAAAGTTAGTATGCATCGCCTCTCGCTGCTCCTGCACTTCAAGTTCAGCATTGCAAGCAAGATGGAATAAACGAGTTATAGTATGATATGTCTTATATCTAAGAATGGTTTGAATTTTCGTATTTAACCCGCCTAAGAATTGTGCAAGTATTTGTTCATCATCCTCCACTATACAACAATGCATCATACCAGTTTGCAATTCTTGGTAGTATTCCTCTACTAAATTTTTTCCTTGATCTAAACATGTTAATTTGGTGAGCAAGGTATGTTCATAATATGGTGGCACAAAACGAGTACTCATAGCATGTTTTAAAGCATCCCAAGTAGTGATAGGAGTAGCATAATTAACACGACAATATTCAGCCCACCAAATAGAAGCAAAGCTAGTAACCTCGCAAGTAGCTGCACTAACACGTTTATCCTCAGGGTAATTTAAGCATGTGAAACGTTGTTGCACTTCTAATTCCCAAGAAAGGTATGCATCAGGATTATAGCGACCATCAAAAGTAGGAACATTCAATTTCAGTTTAGCAACATGATCATCATCGCGTACCAGCGGGTGTGGTTAGTGGCGTGCATTACGAATGTATGCGCGTGGACGACCGGGTGGCTGCTGAAGAACCTCACCCTCGTCTGTGTGCTTGTCCTTGGATTCATCGGCCCCGTAGTACGCATCAGGTTGTGCACCTGCAACCGAAGCTTGGCCTTGTGGAACGGTAACACAATGTGCCCCTCCAATGTGAGGCACTCCAGCCGCTTTAGCCGGTGGTAATCGCGCGAGCACCTCCTAGAACTTGGCGCCCATCTTGGTGGTGAAGGAGGCTTCGAGGCCTGTGAGTTGTTCCATGGTGTCCACAAAACGTTTGTCAACATCCTGTATATGGTCAGTGATGAGTTTGTTGAAGTTCTCCTGTATCTCCATGACCGTCGGCTCGTTATTCTCTGAACTTATCATGGGTAGTACTCAAACAACACAACAATAGGTGTAGGAATAGGTGTGGGAGACGCGCAAGCTGTCAAGCAAACCAAAATTCTTACTCGTTCTTACCCTGCAGTAGGTGGTGACTAGCAACCGAGGTGATCAAACTTCAGGAAGATTGAATAAAGCGATTGCCAGGAGGTGGTTATAGTATCTATATCAACAATTCAAAACAGCAATGCAACAAGTTGAATAAAAGCTCAACGATGGTACTGTGCTGGTTCGAGGCAAGACCAAGCTAGAGACGCGAGCCTAGACACCAAAGAAGCACGCCGTGATACTAACAGCAACAGGCAGCAGGGGTCGGAATTGAGGCCAGATGTGGCGAAAATCACTATGATGGTAAGTGTCTCAAAGCGATCAGCACAATGGAAAAGCAAGGTAGGGTCAAGAAATTTTTATCAAAATTTGCAAAATCTGCAAAAAAAAAGCTACTCCGGAAAGCGTGCAGACGGCATTTTTTTTCACTATAATGGTGTATAGCCAGAAACGATCCCGGAAGCCTAAAAATAGTATAGGCTCAAATAATTTCTTCGGAGAGTTCCATACTTTTTTTCCTCTCCTTGTCCTGCGACCGAAACTTAGCTTAGAGTTAGATTGCAACTTGGACGAAAAATAGAAGGAAACAAAAGTAACACAGGGACAACAAAAACCTAATACTACTCGGACTCGTGTCGCGGCAGCAAACGGCGAGAAACTATGTCATGGCCGAGAAGGTGTATGGAGGCGGTGGTAGATGTATCGACTCGAACCCATGCAGCGGCAGAGAACAGTAGGAGATCGGTGGCGCGGCAGGGATAAGGTGTATAACGGTGGTATCAGAAGTTGATGGTGGCTGCAAGATGAATACGTGGCAATGACGGAAGTGGTGGTGGTGGTGGATGATCTGTGGTCGAAGGCGAGGCGGATGGACTGCGGTGTGACAAACGATGACGAGAACTCGAAACTCTAAAAGTCTAGACACTAAAACCAGAACTCGACATGATGATCCAGACTACAATTCAACAATGCAAAACTGAAAGAAAAGATGCAAAGGTTCAAAAGTGTTTGTAGGCAAAAGTGCTAACCCTAAATTTTATTTTGGCTTTTTCGTGGATTGTAGGAATAAAAACTGATGCAATCTAATCTAGGAAAACTGTAAGATCTCACCGAGAAACCCAAAATCTGATACCACTTGATAGGGTAGAGTTTCTTGATCTTTCGATGAGACAGTAGCTATCGATTATGGTGGAGGTCGACGTTGACGATCCGACTACAAACGTGTGAGATTTTGCGCCTTAGAAATTTCTACACCAACTTCCGAGGCTATTGATCTCGCCGGAGCTAGATCAACCTGATCACGAAGGATAAATTCCTGCAAGCAATCAAAGAACTAGCAAGAATTATAGATGCAATCAAGATATTGCGAATAAGGATGAAAGCTTTATTTAAGAGGTGGGATTCTGCAAGTACGTAGTACAAGAGGTCGATTTGACAATCATGCCTATGACGAAGATAGCTATGGATAAATCTTAAACTAAACAAAATCCAAGTCTAAAGTGACGGCTATGGGGGGTATTTGAAGAGGATAAGGTGGGGGTGCTTCCAGCCAAGGTATGGAGGTCAAACCTAACCCTAAAAGGTTTTTTCTCCTCAAATACGAACTCCTAAAAGTGGTTGTCTCAATTGCTGCGAAATTACATGGGCCTGGCCCAAAAATAAAGGTGACGCAGCACCATATCAAGCTATGGACAAATTTATGAAGTATATTCTTGTATATTTTGTCCAAGTATTCATTCATAATTATGGTAGCTTCAAAGTTCTCAAATCTCCACTCGTGGCATCCTCTTCAATCCTCACATGCTTGTTGCAGTCTCCATGCATGATCCTGCTCCAATGCTTGTCTCTCTCATCCATGCTAGGTCCATCATTCCTAAGAGTAACAAACACATCTGATTTAGGCAGTATCATATGTTCATGTATGTGAGGAATAGTTCCAAGAAACGAAAGTACCTGATAGTTAAGTTGGCTTGCACGAGCTTTTGTGAGATGTCCTTGTATTGTGGATGTAGGTGCAGCGGTTGTATCAACATGTGGGATGTCCTCATCACCATGGTATCACGGTAAAGAAAATGATGTTGGACCGATAGCACTGACGGAGTTGGAGTAGAGGCTGGAGCAAAACAAAACTAATGAAGGAGATTCCTCATTCAAATAGATAAGGTCACAAGGTGGAATAACTACTGATGCAGGATAGACGATGGAGGTGAACCCGTGAGAGGATACCTCGCCATAGTGGATATGGTTGCAAGGTGGAATCCCTGGCAATCTATGTGTGGTGATAGAAGCGAGGCCAAGAGAGAAAACCTCATTGAAGATATTAATATACGAGGTGGGTATTAAAAGGAGGACATGAGCCAGTGACTCTTGCTGCCATGCATGACAATCGAAGGTGATGCCTACAGATGCACGAACAAAAGGAGAACATGAAGGTGAAATATCTTACTACCAGAGGCAAAGAGGATACCACTGAACTTTGAAGCTAGGTCGTAGATGAAAAAAAGGTTTTCCTTTTTGACATTAGGGATGGGAAGAAATACATATATTGGGGAGGAAAGATAAATTGACAACACATATTTGTAACAACCATTTTATTTATAAACTATTGGTGCATATCGTTAAACATATCATTTTAGGAGACTTGATGTACTAAATGATCTGTGGCAACACATGGGCATAATGACAACGCAGTTCAAAACTTCTGATCACTATACGAGGCCGCCTCACTCAACCCCGGCTAGCCACCATACGCAAGAACACAATGGCTACCCACGTGATGATGAAATCACCCCTCATGACACCGGCAGTGTCAGTGTTGGGGAGAGGTCACTTGAAACTCACGTTGTTCCTGGCAATCGATTGTAGTTGCAGATTGATCGCAATGGCGGCGACCTGCATCTAGAGACGGAGAATTCAATCTTCGTGTGCGAGGAACCTCGACGGACACGATATCTCGACAAGTGTGTCGTGCCCGGTCTTTTGATGTGGATCCCCGTGCCAGATCTTCCAATGCTTCTCGTCGTGCAGCTTCCGGCGAGGTATGCAATCAGAGCTGACTCCTTCCATCGAAGATCTCTATCTCGTTCTCATGCAAAGTTGCTGAACAATTTCGTCCAAAGCTAGCTCACCTAGAGACCATAGCAGCTAGCTAGATTGTGACATGCGCCCAATTGAACTGAAGTAGCAACACTCAAACACACTCACGCGGGATTGTTGTGGATTGCCGAAGCCTAGATTAGGATTCAACATTCTACCAGGGGTATATAGGCCACTTAATGACAGCAGGCATGCACCAAGAAAAATAAGTTGATCAAATTGATGCTGCAACAGTTAAGCGACAGAAATCATACGCAAGTATATAGTATGTGTGTGTGTCCTTTCAAAGGCTTATTATGTACCTGTTTTTGCAGCAATGGAATCTATCAACAACTTGCAAATGCACTTAACGATGGAGGATTTAGCACACCTGTAAAGAAAGCTAGTGTTCCTCTCTCTGTAAGTCAAATGCTCCCACTGATCCAGTTAACTATACATGATGGTGCTTATTGGTTCATTTTTATGTTGAAGTGTTCATCGTTTACACCTGAATGTGAGGAGAATTTGAAGCCTAAATTAGGGATGATATTTGAAGGACTAGAGGTTGTGGAGAAGTTCTACAAAAGTTATGCACATGAATCTGCTTTTGGAGTTCGTGTTGGACAATAGAAGAAGTTAGATAATGAGGTAGTTCGCACTAAACGGTACATGTGTAACAGGGAAGGGTTCAAGTCAGAGAAAGGTAGAGAGATTGATGATCCGTAAAAAAAGGCGTAAGAACACGGCCACAAGATGTGGTTGTGATGCACATATATTTGTAAAGTTGTGTGGTAGTGATACATACAAGATAGAATCATGGGTTGAGCACCACAATCATGGTCTTGTGTCATTTGATTAGATCAAATTGGCAAGTTAGTGAGAGGGCAAAGAATGCATTGTACACATGCCACAAAGCAAGCATAGGCACCTGCCAGGCATACAGGTTCCTTCAAGTCAGTGAGGGTGGTATTGACAAAATTGGATGCACAAAGAGAGACTTCCAGAACTACTACCGTGATCTCAGGTATAAAATCAGAAATGCAGATGCCCAAATGTTTGTTGCCCAGCTAGATAGAAAGCAGGAAGTTAATTCAGCCTTTTTCTATGATTTTGAGGTGAGTGATGAAGGAAATTTCATATATGTGTTCTGGGCAGATGCCACAAGTAGAAAGAACTACAAACACTTCGGTCGTGTAGTATCATTTGATTCTACATACACGACTAACCAGTATAATATGATTTTTGCACCATTTATAGGGGTTAAACATCACTTACAAAGTGTGTTTTTTGGTGCCGCGTTCTTACATAATGAGAAGGAGGAGTCATATGTTTGGTCGTTTAAGACTTTCCTGAGGGCAATGGGAGGTGAAGCACCGGTACTCATCATAACCGATGAATCTCGCAGCATTAAGCTTGCAATTGATAAAGTTTTCCCAGGCATCATACACAGGTTGTGCATGTGGCATATAATGGACAAATTTCCAGAGAAGGTTGGACCGGTGATCAGGGAAGAACCTGAATTTTGGAACATGATGAATGCATGTGTATGGGGTTCAGAAACCCCAACCGAGTTTGAGACGGAGTGGAATTCTGTAATTTTAGACTTTGGTTTGGAGGATAATGAGTGGTTTACAAAAAGGTTCAGTCTTTGAGACTCATGGATACCAGGCTATTTTATGGACATATCACTGGTAGGCATTCTCCGAACAAATTCAAGGTCAGAAAGTGCAAATTCATTTTTTAACCGTTTCATTCATCACAAGCTCACCCTTGTTGAGTTCTGGCTAAGGTTTGACATAGCTTTAGAATGCCAACGCCAAGAGGAGCTGGTTGCGGACAACTCAAGCATCCATAGGACCCCACAATTAGTGACGCCATGGGCAATCGAGAAACAAGGGTAGTGAAGTATTCACATATGAGGTGTTTGAAAAATTTTAGAAACAAATTATTGCTGCCAGAGACTATTGTTGTGTTCAAAGCATTACACAAGACGAGGGGACAAAAATAGTGACCTTTAGAACCGGTGCTAGTAAGGCAAGGGAGGTTCGATGTGACCTAGCAACCATGATAGCTAATTGTTCATTGAGGAGCATTTAGGAGCCTCTGATCCAAAAGGTTCTCGATGTAGTCAAGCACACTAGGCAAGAGGAATATGAACCATTCATTGGTTGCAACATTTCTAATCAAGTTAACATACACCCGCCAAATGATGTTCGTTCGGTAGGGAGAAGTAAAAGAATAAAGAGAGGAAAGGAGATTAATGGGGAAGTACAGAAAAAGAAGAAGACAAAAGCAAAGGCCAAGATCGCACGCATGTGCAAGACGTGCAACACCCTAGGGTTTCATGATAGTCGAAAGTGCCCAAGCAAAAATGTTCAAGGAAAAGAAATGAATGTGCAAGACATACATACAAATGGTGCATCATAAAAGTTGCATCTCTTGCAAGAAAATTCATGGCTTACTAGTACTACTATTTTTTGGTGTTAAAATTTTCTTGATGTAATGGATCACATATTTTATTTTGTTCAACTGGTTGTAGTAGTGAGCAGATTCAATGAAGTACAATTTTCTATCAGGCTTCGGTTCCTGCAGCAATATGGTTTTTGCAAGTATAGTAAATTGACATGAATCATTTATTGTAGCTCAGTTTTCGGTTCTTACTTGAGTGTAGGCACCGCTTCTTTCAGACTTTCAGTACTCTCATAGATGCTTCACATACTTTGCTTCATCAAAGTTGAGAGGCCTGTCCAAATGAAAAGTCATTTAGTCATCCATTTTGGTTAACATATCAGAACACTATGGCCTGATTCAGTCATTAATTCAATCACAGCATACGTAAAAAGAAAATAAAGATGTGTCCCAGACTTTCTCAACAATTCAAAAAGAGGGCTTTATTTATGAATAGATAGCTTGTGTTTACAGGTTACAATAGCATACATCACCCACACCCCTATTTCTAATATACGCCGCTAACTCATGCGCCAACTTGAGTCATTCTCCTCCGATCACGATCTCTCAAACTTCAACAAGTACATCACACAATGAGCTAATTTATATGTAAATGGTACATAATCTAGAGATATTGGTGCCCCTTTTTTGGACTGATGACATAGATGAAGCACAGGACAGCAGACTTAATAATCACTCGATTATTTGGTAAGCCAGACTAAGTTGTAAAGCATCCAGGCATGCCATTCCTCGGCGTCAGAACAATCTTCCAGGAATGTACTAGCATGGATGGAGCCATGGACCATCACCTGATCAACATGATTCATCACAATCTGTAGTTGAGTTAGTACACAAGAAAAATCTGTACTAGCATTTAACTTCAGTCGATTGTTCGATTTATAATCATGACATCCAAAACAAAGCAAACCTGCTAGTTGCGCATATATTACCTTGTTCTTTGTTCATTGAGAACTCCACTCTAACCGTCATTAAATGATAGTCTGGGTGTGTTATAACACCTGAATCTGCATAGATTAAAACAGTAATTACTTCAAGCAAACAAAAAATTAACCCAGCACAACGAAGAAAAGGCACCACTGCCACCAAAACCATTTCAGACTTTTTAAGAATATAAAAAAGAGCATGCATTCTACGCTTGTAGAGCAATCTAAAATACCCTATGTGTCTAAACCAGATTTTAACCAATCCACAATGGAAAAGAAGATTCATCGCAATCTGCAGCTGAGATGGTACACCGATTCAGTTGAATCTCACATACAAAAAGCAATTTGAGGTCGTCACCAGCAGCAGACCGGACGCCGCCGGACCTGAAGATGAGCTCGGCAACGCGCAGATCCATAGTGCACGCCCTCCCCCAGATACACCATGCCTAGCCGCCTTCCAAGTCGGTGCCGCCCTTCAGCGTCTCCTCCGGCAGTAGCTCGCCGTCGGCCACTGCGGTGGCGCCGAGGCTCTTGACTATCTGCACCAGCGGAGGATATTTCCGACCATGTAGAAGGCGGGGCTTGCCTTATAAGAGCATCACTAGCAGAGTCTTTAAAGGGACAAACCCTTATATCAACCGCTTTTTTACTGTTTTGAACCTCTAAACGGCGCAGATCAGAGCCCTTAAAACTGTAAACCCGTAAAAAAAATTAAGGGTTGGGCCAAAATCTTGGTGCCAACCTGCACTAGTGGGGGTTGGCAGACAAACTGCACACCCTACCCGTATCGGGCCATTCTTTGCGCGCGACAGAAAATTCTCCTCTTCCCCTCCTCCCGCAGCCGCCGCCGCCATGGCCTCGTCCCAGCCGCCGCCGCCCCCGCCGCTCGTCGCAGCCACCACTGCTCCGGCCGCACCTCCGCCGGTCACCGCCGCGACCCCGCTCGCCCCAAGCCGCCGCCGATGTAGCAGCGATGGTGGCCGCCACCCACGTTGGCCAGAAGAGGCGGCGGTCGGGCACTCACCTGCTCCCGCCGGCCGCCGCCCCGACTGCCGCGCCGGCCGCCACCCCCGTCCCCGTCCCCACCGCCCCGACTGCCGCCGCCGGCCGCCGCCCCGTCCCCGCCGCTGCTGCCCCGACTGCGGTGCCGGCCTCCGCCCCCGTCCCGCCGCCCCCCACTCCCGTCCCGCCGGCCGTCGCTCGTCCTCACCCGGCCGAGCGGCCTTGCCAAGAAGACCGCGCCGGTGAAGATGAAGAGGCTGGTGAGCCGCGGCAAATGGCCACCGCCCCCAACCGCGACCGCAGCCGCTCAACCGCCGGCCGCGACCCCTCCGCCCGTCTTCTCCACGCCGCCGACGCCCAACATGTTCGACGATATGTCGGAGACCACGTCTTCGTACATGGGTTTGCTCAATGACGCGGAAGTGAACCTTGGGGCTCCTCCCCTTGATTCGTTTGACTTCGGCGGTGAGGAGGAGGCGGACGATGAGGAGGAGGCAGATGATGAAGATGTGACCGAGATCGAGGAGGAAGCGTTCGAAGCCAGTGCTCGGAAGCCGGTGGCGCGCTCGTCGAACTATAGTGAGGTAGAAGATGTTGTTTTGGTTAGAGCTTGGTTGCAAGTGGGTTTGGATGCGGTCACCGGCACAGATCAAACCGGCAAAATATATTGGCAACGCATTGAAGACAAGTATTGCAAGCTCAAACCCAACACAAGCACATTGGCACCTCGTTCTTACCGATCGCTTCAAGGCCGGTGGGAGTTGCTAAAACCCGCTTGTGCTCGTTGGAGTGCGGCTATGGACCAAGTGAGGTCGCAACCACCAAGTGGATGTGTTGAGAGTGACTATGTAAGTACAATTATTTTCATCTAATTCTTGTATCATGCTAGACTATGCTAGTTGTTAATTCTTGTATCATGCTAGACTATGCTAGTTGTTAATTCTTTTATCATGCTAGTAGTTAATTCTTTTATCATGCTAGTTGTGATTTATGTTTGCGAGTATGCCATGTAGGAGACATATGCCGACTTGCGGTACAAGGACATGGCCGGTTCCAAGGGCAAATCATTTCCCTTTAAGCATTGTTGGGCATTGCTTCAACATCTTGACAAGTGGAAATTGAGGGATGAAGAAACCGCACCAAAGAAATCGGATATGCTTAAAATGGATGATAGTGATGAAGAAGGAAGGAACCAAGCCAATCCCGAGGGAAACAAGAAGGCAAAGGAAAGGATGAAGATAGAAGCCGAGTCCACAAGCTTGAGGGAGAAGATTGAGCAAATGATCAAAGCTAAGGAGACAATGACAATGAAGACATTGGAGACAAAGCTTATTATCACCAAGAAGAAAAAAGAGGTGAAGCTTGCACAATTGGAAGCTCGCCGAGAAGAAGCCAAGCGCAAGGCCAACTTCGAGGAGAGGATGCTCAAGATCAAAGAAGCCAAAGCATGGAAGGAGCTCATGGCTGAGGAGAAGGAGCACATGATGATGCCAAAGAAATACATGGATGAAGACCAATTGATGTGGTGGAATGACACCAAGGCGGACATCATGGAGAGGAAGCGACAACTGCGTGGTGAGTCCTCTACTCTCCGTGGAGAGTCTCCGATGAGTGGTTGTGGCGATGGTGGTGTGGACAACTCCTGTAATATCCCCGACTTTTCCAATTTTTGGAAAATCAAAAAAAAAAATAAGTGCTTGTAATTGTTTGACTTGATTGAAAAATCACAAGAAATTAAAACTTTTTGAACATAACTAAAGGTTACCTTAAACAATTTAAGATCAAATCAAAAACCCTAAAACCCTAATACTAAAATACCAAAGTGATTCCCATATCTCATCTACTTCAAAATTTATTTATCAAATTCTTTCTTTCATACTAATTTCCATCAACCTTCTGTTTGGAAAGATTATTTGAGAAAAGAATTTCAAAATATTATTTTGCAATTATTCAAATCTTATGCAAGCATCCTTGCATGGGAATTATTAACAAAAGGGTTTAATACCAAATAAAGTTTTGAATCATATTTCTTCAAAGAATACTGTTTATTTTCCCCATTTTACACCAAGGTTGGAATCAAAAGGTTTTCAAAAAATATTTATTTAAATAGATCCATTGTTTATGGAAGCTATTTTAAATTCTTCTAGTAAAATATTTTGTCTACGAAACTTACCTATTTGGTGCTTCACCAAGTGTTTATTAGTTATATATTCAAAAACACTACTGTTTTTTTTACCTTCTTTAATAAATTTTGAAAACCAAATATTTTAGAAAGTTATTATTTAAAAACAAAGCTTCCTAGTTAATTGAAAACTATGTTTAATTTCTTGCAATTTTCTTTCTCAAAATAACACTAAAGCTTTGTTTATATGCTTGAACCACAATATTTAAAAGTTTAGAAGTGGTCAGTTTTGGTTTTATTCAAATCAAAGAGGTGTAGCTATTTCAAAACCTAAAATAGGAAATCAGAAAATAAGAAAAAGGAATTAGAACAAAAAAAAAGAAAGAAGAAGGGCACAGCCCAACTGGGCCGCACCCGGGGCCCAAACCGGCCGAGCCAGCCCGGGAAGGAAACCAGCCCAGCTCCCTCACCTCTCTCTCTCTCTCTCACTGTCGGGCGGGACCCGCCTGTCAGCACGTTCTTCTCCCCCAAATCGCGCACGCCAGAAACGGCAGGACCCCCGCGATGAATTCGTCTTCAATGTCGATGAATTCGCGAGTAATTGCCCCGGCCAACGAGCGCACCCTGACCTCCTCTTCCCCCGTAGTAATTCTCTCCATTTGGTCGAGCCCAGAGACCCACCATAGAAGCCGTGCGCAGCCAGCCATTGCCGCGGCCACCGACGGCGAGAAACGTCGATTCCGACGAACTCCGACGACCCCCGAGCCTCTAGCCCCCACCCCTACACTCCCCACATCCTGGCGCACCTCCCAGACATCATTGTTTGCCTACGCGCATCCAGGAACGAGGTGCCCGTGTGCGTGAAGGGTTTCGCAGGATAGAAAACAAAAAAAATTCTACGATGACGAACAAGAACAAGCCAAGATCTGATCTACGAGATGCAAAACAACGAGCGGGAGAGATTAGATCTACATACCCTTGTAGATCGCACAGCGGAAACGTTCAGATGAACGTGGTCGGTGTAGTCGTACTAGCATCTCCTCCTCGCGATCCGATCCGATCCAAGCGCCACAACAGGCAGCGCCTCCGAGCGATGCACACGTACAGCGCAGCGACGACTCCTCCTCCTCGGTCCAGCAAGATGTGGTGGAGTGGTAGATGGGATTAGCAGCATGACGGCATGGTGCTTATGGTGGAGAGTATCTGCGAACAGGGCTTCACCTAGATGCGCGAGGTGGAAGAAGATAGGCAAAACATCTAGTCAAACTATAGCAAGAAAATACTACAAAAGCAAAGACGACGTCAGCTGAAACAATTTTCGGTATTAGGTCTAACCTAAAACCATATCCGGCTGTTTCTTTTTATAGGCGTCCACGCGCTGACTTTACTTGGCCGAAGGGCAAAACCTGCTCTCCTTAGGTCGAACGCAAGGCATCGATCAGATCGACGGCGTGAGACTGGTCGTGCGGCGAGCGGACAAAGGCAGGCCGAAACGGCCTGACTCGGCTGCCCCAGAACGCTCGGCCAATCAATCACATCGAGGCCTCGAGACGTGCGTGCTGCCGGCCAGCATACGATCCGATCGTGATTACTCGATCAGTGCCATGCACGTCATGTGCAAGCACGCACATGGGCTAAGGCCAAGTTGGCCGGGCTGCTAGCGAGGCTTGCATTTTTTTTTCTTTTGCTCTTTTTGTTTCGCCTTCTTTATAGTTTGTCTAATAGGCTACAGAATTAGCCCGTTAACAAAACTATCTATAGACTACTTTTAGCTCTTATTTATTTCTAGTAAATAAATATATGTATTAATATTTATTAATTCAACTAATCAATAAATCATTAATCACCTTCTCGGAACAATTCCGTAACTCTCTGAAACAATTTCCAAAAATCCCGAAACTACACTAGCATCGATGAGCGTTAAGTGTGTGACCCTACGGGTTCGAGAATGTGTGGACATGATCACCATCAATAATCAATAGCGGGATCTAGAAATCCATATTGACTCCCACATATTCAACGAAGATCATCACGTGTTTGCAAACGGTGTATGATATTGATTACCGAGTGGGCCCGAAGTATATCTCTCCGACATGGGAGGGACAAATCCCAATCTCGATACATGCAACCCAACAAGTACTTTCCGATTACCTGAGAGACACCTTTATGATCACCCTCTCATAGGATGACGTTTGATGACCTCAAAGCTCTCTTCCGGTACCAGGGAGTGGCATTATCTCATGGTCTAAGGAATAGGATACTGACATAGGAAAAGCTACGCAATTGTGAACACAATGACACGATCTAATTGATGTGCTTAATTTGGGTCTGTCCATCACATCATTCTCCTAATGATATGACCTCATTATTAATCGACAACTCATGTCTATGGTTAGGAAACCTTAACCATCATTAATCAATGAGCTAGTCTAGTAGAGGCATACTAGGGACACGATGTTGTTTATAAACCACACAAGTATTAACGTTTCCGCTTAATACAATTCTAGCATGGAATATAAATATTATCATGAACAAGAAATATGATAATAACAATATTATTATTGCCTCTAGGGCATATTTCCTTCAGTCTCCCACTTGCACTAGAGTCAATAATCTAGTCATACTTGCGTCTTCAACACCTATGACATTCCGGTGTTATTCATACGCGTTGCACGTGGTAAACCTTATCTACGGGTCTGACAGTTTTAGGTCCGTTTGTATTTGCATATCTTTTGCGTCAGCACGTATTACTCATCTTCTATGAGATAGCATCGTATAAACTTGGTCTTCTGGTGAGACTTTTGTTTCTTTACCGAGACTATGTTATCACTATTGTCATACAATAGAATTACATGGTACTAGCACACTTGGAACTACACCTAGTTCTCTTGCTGCTTCTAGAGCAATTATATACTTAGCCTTCATTGCAGAATCCGTCACAATATCTAACTTTGAAACTCATTCAAGTTATCATGGAACTTTCTTTCATCTTATTGTGCCACCTTATAACTCAAAACAAATAGTCTAAAATTGAGATAAAATTTCAACTGTATATGTGACAAAGCCAATGTAACACATTGCAATGAACCATTTGTCATTTCTGTATACAGAACATATTCTTAGTTCTTCGAAAGTACATAAGAATATCTTTACTATTGTCCAATGATCATCATATGAATGCTCGCAACCTTTAGAGCATCGGACATATCTGGATCTACATATCATGGTATACAAGATTGATAAAATCATTCTTGTGGTTTCACTCATCAAGTGTCAAAACAGTTGATTCTTGCTTCAACCTCTTCCATGCAACAAGAACCGTTCTTATTGTTTCCATATTGAACAAATTCAATATTTCAAATATGTACTCTGACAAAACTATATTAGCACCTCAATCTATCTGTATAGACATTGATGCTCAATATTTTGGTTTTGCCTAAGTCTTTCATAAAAAATCCAATTTTAATGAAATCTTAACAATATCAAGAAAAACACATAATTTCCAATGACCAGTATGTCGTCTACATAAAGCATTAGAAATATGTCTTAGCGCTCCCACTTACTTTCTTGTAAATACAAGCATCTTCAAATATCTTGATGAAATTAAACTCTTTTAACATTTTCATCATTGAAGATTCCAACTCCGTTATGCTAACTTCTACCATTGAAGTTTGCATACATATCTAGCAACCTTTGAATCAACAAAACCCATTGGGTCGTGTCAGGTACACGTCCTTGGTGTGCATTCCAGTAGAGGAACATTGTTTCATTTATTCAACTACCATATCTCAATATGTAATTGTTGCTAGAATAATCCATATGACGAAGTTAGGGCCCATCATCGCTTCTTTGTATACAGTCGGTTACTATTATCTAATAATATCTCATCCTCAAATCTTGCTATTTGATTACGACCAACTTGGTTAAATAGGAACTTCGATGCCGTGACTACAACACATTGTAGACGCATGTGCCATGAATGCAGTTGCCGCTTCCAGAACATTTTCCGGTGCTACGCTACTCTGATCATCTTGCTCAGATTCAATAACCTCATCAAGTTCTATCTTCCTCCCACTTAAACCTTTCGTGAAAAACTTCTTCATAAGAAATTCACTTCTTTTAGTGACAATCACTTTTAATTGGGTTTATGGCAGAAGGAACACCCATCGACATTCTTTGGGATAACCTACAAAGACTTACTAATCCGATTTTGGTTGTAAACATTTTACTTATGCCATGTATACCAAAATTTAAGAAAAGACAACTATAACTCGTATGGTGTCATCTTATCGGATTATGATGGCACTCTATTTAGTGAAAAGCGGTAGTCTCTAAAGCATAATCCACAAATTATATTAGCAGTTTTATTTCATCATTGATCTAACCATGTCAAACAAGGTTTGATTATAGCTCGAATACTCCATACTCCTATGGCGTCTCACGAGATGCAAGTTTGTGAAACAATTCACTTAACTCTTAGATGTTTGCTAAACTTGTAACTCAAATATTCTCCTTTATGATCCAATCATAAATACTTGAATTTTCTTGTTACAATAATTTCCACTTTATCATTTGAACATTTTTAATTGTTTCATACTTCCTTCTCATCAAGTAGATATACCATACATCTATTTGAGTCATTGACGAAATAGAAAATACACCGCGATCAACTTCACACAATGGACTACATACATCAACATGTATGATCTCCATTTAGTTAGTCGCTTGTTCTATCCATGGCCCATGAATGGAGTTTAATCATCCTTAGGAAAAGTCTCACAAGCATCAATCAATTCAAAATCAAATGACTCAAAAATCCATCAATATGAAATTTCTTTCATGTTTTGTTCCAATATGACTTAAACAGTGGTGTCAATTATAAGTGAAATTCATTTTGGCTTGCGACCTTTAGCATCAGTATTATAAATGTCTATTTCACCAACAAGATAATAATAATCTATCCATCGATTATGGAAGACGGTAATAATTTGAACAACCATTGCTCTCATAATACCAGAACAATATAACAATTATTAAGTTCATAACGAATCTTGAAGGCTAGGTTTGATGCCGACGAAAAACCACAATAACACCTTTATTTGTTCTCGATGCGCATTATTACCATATTCTTTTGCTGGTTATTTAGGCCATTGTAGTTCTTGCATTGTGTTGCTTTGTATGACATTTCATACCAACAAATCAGTATCGAATACCCAAGAAGTACATTGTTAACGAGCAAAGAATACATCTATAACATGTATATCATCTATATACCTGAGCTGGACACTTCCAGTCTTTTCCTTTTCTACCAAATATTTTGCAGATCCTATTTAGCGTTTCCTCTCCATTAGAAGAATCTATTGACATCAATAGTGGCGTCAATCATTTGACACATAGTCCAAAGCGCATTTAGTCAAATACTAAGAGCTTTAGATTTCACACTTTTGAGGTGGATCACCATCATCATATGATTGGTGTTCTTCTAGATTCCATTCTTTAGCATTCCTTTGGTATAGCAAAACAATTTAGCCGATACCTTATTATTCATCCTATCATGACAACTTTCATGATGAAACTACTATAGCTCTTTAGGACGAATGCAAGTATAATATTAGTTCCCCAATCCTTTGGGTAATAGGGACACCTAGCGTCTCAATCTTCGCATATATTCATACGATATGAGCATATGTTCTTTTACCAAATTATACTTAATCATTTTGCAAACAATCAAAGTTTTAGATATCAAATATCTTTCACTTCTTGTTTGTTTCTGAAACAGTTCTTTCAGCTCCAAGATCACTTTGATTCTCAAACAATTTTGAAGATCAATTTCTCATGGAGGCAAACATGATCTTAGATGCTAAACTTGAATCGATGCTCTTAGATTAATACAACTTATTAAATCGCATGGAGCAAGTGAGGTTTGCTAAAATTTGCAATAGGACTTAAACTTTAGTCTTGACATTCTAATTAAATGGTACTAGTCTGTAAAGTGATTATCCAGAACTCTATAGTTTTTTTAGCTCAATTTAAACTAAGTGTCAGTGGAGAACGGTTGCCAAAGACTACAACGACTTATGCAAATACACTAAGATTTAGTTCATGATAATTAGTTCAAGTTAATCAAATTACTAATGAACTCTCACTAAATTCAACATCCCTCGAAGTTGTTTAGTGAAGCATGATCCAAATTCACTACACCGAGACCGATCATCACGTGAATGATGTAGCTTTAATGGTGAACATCAACATGTTGATCATATCATCCATATGACTCATGCTTGACCTTTCGGTCCGTGTGTTCCGAGGCCATGTCTGTACATGCTAGGCTCGTCAAGTTTAACCCGCATATTTTCACATGTGTAAATCTGGCTTACACCCGTTGTATGTGAACGTAAGGTTTATAGCACCCGATCATCACGTGATGCTTCAAAACGACAATCTTTCGCAACGGTGCATACGAGGGGAGAACACATTTTATCTTGAGATTAAGTGTGAGGGATCATCTTATAATGCTACCATCGCGATCAAAGCAAAATAAGATGCATACATAAAGTATAACATCACATGCATATACAATATGTGACATGGTATAGCCAATCTTCGTGCATTGATATCCATCTCGTGCGCGCCGGCATGATCTCCATCACTCCACTATGATTGTCTCCACCGCGAATAGCAACTACAACTATTGCTAACTACTTAGCGATAAAGTAAAGCTATTACATGGCGTATAAGAAGTTGACACGCAGGTCATACAAAATTATAAAGACAACCATATGGCTCCTGCCGGTTGTGAACTCATCGACATGCAAGTCGTGAAACATTACAAAACATGATCATCGCATACATCACATATATCGTACACATCACATCTTGTGGCAATACCATATCACAAACACTCCCTGCAAAAACAAGTTAGACACCTCTAATTTGTTGATTGCATGTTTTACGTGGCTTATGGGAGCTACGCATAAGAACGGTTCTTACCTACGCAAAGCCATAACGGTGATATTATGGTTGCCAACATCCATTATAAATCCCATGACAACTATAGTGAGAGAAACTGGCATCCACCAGCCGCATGTGTGGAACAAGCCACACGTCAAGTGCGGAGCCGGTCTCGCGAACGAGGTCGTGTAAAGTTGGCCTGGACCGCTTCGATCTCACTATGCCGCGCCATAAGAAATACACAATATAGAGGTTTGCAACAGAAAATATCAATGCCCACAACAACATGGTTGCGTTTTACTCGTGTAAAACATCTACGCATAGATCTCGCTCTGATACCACTGAATGGTTTCGCAGCATAGAAAACAAAAAAAATTCTACGATGACGAACAAGAACAAGCCAAGATCTGATCTACGAGATGCAAAACAACGAGCGAAAGAGATTAGATCTACATACCCTTGTAGATCGCACAGCGGAAACGTTCAGATGAACGTGTTCGGTGTAGTCGTACTAGCATCTCCTCCTCGCGATCCGATCCGATCCAAGCGCCACAACAGGCAGCGCCTCCGAGCGATGCACACGTACAGCGCAGCGACGACTCCTCCTCCTCGGTCCAGCAAGGTGTGGTGGAGTGGTAGATGAGATCAGCAGCATGACGGCGTGGTGGTTATGGTGGAGAGTATCTGTGGACAGGGCTTGGCCTAGATGCGCGAGGTGGAAGAAGATAGGCAAAACATCTAGTCAAACTAGAGCAAGAAAATACTACAAAAGCAAAGACGACGTCAACTGAAATAATTTTCGGTATTAGGTCTAACCTAAAACCATATCCGGCTGTTTCTTTTATAGGCGTCCACGCGCTGACTTTACTTGGCCGAAGGGCAAAACCTGCTCTCCTTAGGTCGAACGCAAGGCATCGATCAGATCGACCGCGTGAGACTGGTCGTGCGGCGAGCGGACAAAGGCAGGCCGAAACGGCCTGACTCGGCTGCCCCAGAACGCTCGGCCAATCAATCACATCGAGGCCTCGAGACGTGCGTGCTGCCGGCCAGCATCACGATCCGATCGTGATTACTCGATCAGTGCCATGCACGTCATGTGCAAGCACGCACATGGGCTAAGGCCAAGTTGGCCGGGCTGCTAGCGAGGCTTGCATTTTTTTTTCTTTTGCTCTTTTTGTTTCGCCTTCTTTATAGTTTGTCTAATAGGCTACAGAATTAGCCCGTTAACAAAACTATCTATGGACTACTTTTAGCCTTTATTTATTTCTAGTAAATAAATATATGTATTAATATTTATTAATTCAACTAATCAATAAATCATTAGTCATCTTCTCGAAACAATTCCGTAACTCTCTGAAACAATTTCCATAAATCCCGAAACTACCCTAGCGTCGATGAGCGTTAAGTGTGTGACCCTACGGATTCAAGAATGTGTGGACATGATCACCATCAATAATCAATAGCGGGATCTGGAAATCCATATTGACTCCCACATATTAAACGAAGATCATTATCGGTGAACCACGATGTCAGGATTCAATTAATCCCGTATACAAATTTCTTTGTCTCGCGATATTTTACTTGTCCGAGATTCGATCGTCGGCATCGCCATACCTAGTTCAATCTCGTTCACAACAAGTACTCTTTACTCGTTCCGCAATCTAATATCACCCTGTGATTAAACTCATTAATCACGTGTTTGCAAACGGTGTATGATATTGATTACCGAGTGGGCCCAGAGTATATCTCTCCGACATGGGAGGGACAAATCCCAATCTCGATACATGCAACCCAACAAGTACTTTCCGATTACCTGAGAGACACCTTTATGATCACCCTCTCATAGGATGACGTTTGATGACCTCAAAGCTCTCTTCCGGTACCAGGGAGTGGCATTATCTCATGGTCTAAGGAATAGGATACTGACATAGGAAAAGCTACGCAATTGTGAACACAATGACACGATCTAATTGCTGTGCTTAATTTGGGTCTGTCCATCACATCATTCTCCTAATGATATGACCTCATTATTAATCGACAACTCATGTCTATGGTTAGGAAACCTTAACCATCATTAATTAATGAGCTAGTCTAGTAGAGGCATACTAGGGACACGATGTTATTTATAAACCACACAAGTATTAATGTTTCCGCTTAATACAATTCTAGCATGTAATATAAACATTATCATGAACAAGAAATATGATAATAACAATATTATTATTGCCTCTAGGGCATATTTCCTTCAGTGCGACCGTAAGATCCTGAGCCCAGGTGGATCACCGGCGAGCTTTTCTGGCAAGCTCTGGCCGCCCCCGACCCAACCAACTCGCCACCAGGTCTGCGTCGACGTGCTGCACACCGTGGTGAGCTCCCCTCTTACTCTCTCCATCTTTAGCTCTGGGAACGCGCATGCCGGCCATGTCGCCGCCGTGCTTCGGCCAGACTCCGGTGAGGAATTAGGGTTTGACCCTGTAGACCAGATCCCAACCGTTGATCTTGTTTTCTGTGGCCCAGATCTCTTCGTTGACCAGCCCAGTCAGCAGGTTAGCGCGGAAAATTCCCCAGCCAACCAGATCACGCCACGTCACCCCTAACCAGTCAGCCCTAGGTCAAACCTATTTCAAATTTGAATTTAAATTCCAGGAACTTCTATCAACTATAAAAATTCATATAAAATTAATTACTTGGCCAAAAATTACAAATTTGGTATCCATGGAATCCTTGCAATGTCTAGAACACATTTATGCGAAGAAACCATAGTGTTCCTGTACAAAGTTTTGAAGTGAAAAATAAATAGCAAAATGACTTATAAACACCATAAAATTCATAACTTTTGTTCTGTAGATCCAATTGCTACAAATTTGTAGTCTATGGATTCCTTGGAACATGTAGAACATCATAGGAACAAGAAATTCCAAAGTTGACACGTGCATACACTTTGTGCATTCAAATCTATTCAAATCACTATTTTGAACATAATTTGATTTCTAGAATTAATTTTAGAGTGATTCCAATTGCAGTGACTTTGTATTACTGCAAGTTATCCAGTAGCATCAGTCCCATAATTTCTTGAACCACTTCACAATTATTCAAATTCTAATAAGAGAATTTGAGTAGTTCCTATATAGATTAATTCTATTTCTTTTCCAATTAATGTTACCTTCTGCCTTAGTAAACCCTATGTTCATACCTAGTTATTAAATATCATCTTTAGACCACCTTGACCCATACCTTGTCCAACTAAATATATTTTGTCTAATTCATATATGTACTCAAATTGCAATTGTGCTACTTGAGTAGAATATGAATTCATCTCAAACCTAGGTTCTATTAATGTGGAGTTGTTATAACCCGTACCATAGTATGTGTTATACACCATGTTGATCAATGAACCATTTGAGCCATGTTCTCAAATATCAATCATTTATACCCAATCCAATGCCTACTTAGTTTTGTTCACATGTATTGAACTATTCAACTTGCAAATGTGCTAATTGAGTAGTTCAAGCATTCTTAAAACCTAGCCTAGTTCCTAAGTGCAATAGATGCTATTTAAGAGTAATTGTTGTCACATTTACTCAATAGTGTTGTAGTTGCACAAATTGACCCTTGTGTAATTTATTTCACATGAGCTATTTCTAAAACTCATATATGCTTTAATAAAGCATAAAAACTTCATCAATTATAATGTGCCTAGTCCAATTCTCTCTAAAATCATATTGATGTTCCCCAGCTAAGCTCTCAAACCCATATCTCACAATTCATATTTCCTTTGCCATATCTTTCTATCATAACATATCAATAAATCTAAATTGTTAAACAAATACTTTTCAATTGTTTGATTGTGTTGGGATGGTATGTTTATGTTATGTTATTTCTGTGCTATAGTTTGTGCGAAGAGCTACGTGCTTAGTTGAGAGAAGTGAAACATCGTGATCTTCCAAAAGGCAAGTGACACACATGTCCCTTTACCCATTTTCTTTACTATATGCATTAGTGTATTTCACTACTTGTAGTATGCATGATAGGTGGTGTTTTCAAAGAAAAAGAGTTGCTTTGCTAGATCCTAGTAGTGTTTAGCTATCCCTTAAACCCTACCTATTAGGATGCTAAATACTTTGAAAAATATTGATGCCATGCTACTTGTTAAAGTGTTTTATAAACAAATTAAGAACTGCAACTAAAATGAATCACCTGCGTGGATTGGTTTGGTAAGAGGCGGCGATGTAGGTGACTTCTGGGGCACATGCCTCGTCGAGAGGATGTGTACTCAGAATGCCACTCGGGATGGCCACCCAGGAATAAAGAGGTTACTATGTCTTCCATGCTTAGAGTACTTCCAGTGCAGCCTTATGACAATATGGGCTCTGTCTTGACTGATTAGATGTGAGGGTCCAACTTGTGTGCAAGAAGATGGCTGGTAGTTGAATTGTAGGTTGGGAACGGATCTTGCCAGTTGGTTGCTCTCTCCTTCTAAAAGGTCTCGTCTCATTTTATGTATGGGCATAAAATGAGTCTTAAGGTGAAAGTGCACAACCCCTGCAGGGTGTAAAACTAATCGATTAGCCGTGTCCCCGGTTATGGACAATTTGAGTCCCTAGACATGGAATGTACGGAAGAATCTCATCACCATTTCTGAATGATTAAAATTTGTCTAGAAACCCCTAGGTAGGGGCTAAGGACCATACACTCCGAGGGGTGGTGGTTTCTGATGTTCCAACTTTGTTGAGTTTCGCCCAGAATTACATACCGGCCAGTATGTAATGTATGGGGGTTGTCTTGACCCTTGAAAAATAAAATTTTGTAAGAAAGTATTAAAAAGGATTTTAGGATAAAATTGGCTTTATGCCAATCAGCCTATGAGATCCACCAGCCAAATGTCATGTAGATTAGTTCTTTCACAACAGCCACCAAATATGTGTCATTTGCCAGTACATCATTGTACTGACCCCTATTTGTGGGGCTGCATATTCAAATGTGCAGGTTTTCAGGTAAAGATTGTTTAGTAGGATCTCGAGACTACATTCCAACATGTCTGCCTGTGGCATGAGATGAAGATGGAGGCTCATTGCCACTTTGCTTTTCCACTGTGTATCTGTAAGGTTTGAGTACTTATGTATCTGGATCCACATTGTAATCTTGATACTATGCAATGAGTACTATATTTTGTTCTGTGGTGCTATCATTGATCCAGGGAATAGCACTTAACACAGGTGTTCCACCTTAATCCAAAGGTGGGGCGTTACAAAATGGTATCAGAGCATAGTGTTGCCTGTAGGATCGAGACCCTAGGATAATTAAAAAAAACTCTATCTCATCTTGTTTCTATTTACAAAAAAAAAGTTTACATTTTGAACTCCTTGTATTCTCTCCTACTTCCTCTTCAAATGTTTCCTTTTGCTATAGTTGACCCTACCCTACAATCATCAACAAAGGATAGAAGATCACAATGTGCCAGAAGCATGAGACAGATACTCCATATACTTCCCTTGACTCAACATGAAGAACTACATTGAAGGCCAAACGAAGAACTTGGAGAAAGACTCAAATGCAACTTGCACAACTCGAGAAGATGAATCTAGGAAGTAGAGAAGAAACTAGAAGTACACAAGCAAATAATAGACAAGACCACCAATAATTCTAGTTTATAGAACCAACGATGTTGTGATAATATAATGATCATACCAAATTGGGGTATGACCACACTAAATTATTAGTGTTTGACATTTTGCTAGATGTGATGAATGTTTGTTAGATGTTGTTTGTAAGATGAATTCTCTTGATCTACTGTGTTTTGGGTAGGAATTTTCTTTAGATCTCTTCTATCTATTCTCATCTATGCTAAGACCTAAACCTGTCCTAAAACCCCAAACAGATGCACCCTCAGATGAAAGTAGCAATGCAACGGATGGTTGAAGTACAAACTGAAATGATGAGAGTATTGACCCAAGATATGGTCAACCGTGGAAGCAAAAATATACCTCCAGGAATGCAGCAAGTACTGGATGATCATTCTCGAATAGTACAAATGATGTCCCAAATTATGGCTAGTACCAACAACAGCCTGCCCCAAACTGATTATGGTGGCAAGGAACCAAGAGGTGATGTTGAGATGACACTGAGAGCCTGCAAGAGATGTGGAGAAATAGGACACACTGTCTAAGGACTGTCATGAACAGTGCCCTAACTGTGTTACGAGCCACCCAATTGGAGAATGTCCCATGACCCAAGTTACTTGTTTCCTATGCAAAGGAATCAATCATGTTCCTATTGAATGTAAGTTTTATTCCACGGTGCAACGAATGAATCAATAGGCCAAGGATGGATTGAGCCAGCTGCTAGGAAAGACCCCTGAAGATGGAAGACCCAAGATGAAAGTGGACATGAAAGTCATGGAAACAGCACACGACATCGCCACCAAGTGTTGCTACTCATGTGAAGAAGAAGGACACTTATCTAGAAATTGCTCGAGGAAACGAGAAAGGTTTCCCACAACTATGGTGGAATATGAAGATAATGAAGTAAGAGATCTCCTAGCCTTAGAGATACCCAAAAAGAAGAAGATGATGATAAAGAAGAAAGACATTAGCAAGGTGCATTGCTTCAAATGCAAGGAGCTAGGGCATTATGCGGACAAATGTCCAGAAAGGGACAACCAAGCGAATAGGCAAGGGGGAACAGATCTGGTCACTTGTCAGAAATGCAACCAAAAGGGACACTATGCAAGGAGATGTGAAGAGAAAAGCACTTCAAGACCTCAGTAAAATGGGATAACTGAAGGATGCCACAAATACAAGGAGAAGACACAACAAAGTGTAGCCAACTTGAAAGAATTTTTATGCAGCTATAGTCTTGTAATAAATATTGTAAGGACTTGTAAGAGCTAAGGACAACCTTGTTGAATGAATTTTATTTTTCAATGAAATAGCAAGCTGAAGGATTTGTAACTCAAGAGTTAACGCCATATGACGGAGTTTACGCAAAACCCTAGCTAAGGAACGATAGATTTGTTTAAAAAAATTTAGAGGAACACAGGTTTTCATTTCAAGAAAAGTTTGTCAAAGCTAGTGAGGTTGACCTAGAGTTAGAATACGAGGTTTGCAAACCATGTATGAAGTAATGATTTGGCTGCAGGATGGATTGATCACCATTCCTACTACTCTTATTATTCGCTCTCATAATGTTGGTTTTACACACCTAGAGAGACATACCTACATGAGAGACGACGTCGTTAAACTATAACCTTAGGAGGATTTGGTTTTTGAACAGCTACACGAATCTGAAACGTTTTGCTCGGTAAGCCTTGAATACGAAGGTTGTTCAGCTTCGGCTGCTGCCTGTTCGATTCACCTTCCCGACCCTTCATTTCGTATCCTACGTGGCCTGTTCGGCTACCTCCCTGAGCCTATAAAAGAGAGGTCACTCCTCTCCAGAGAGACACAACAAAGACAATCACCACTACCTATGCGATTGCCTCCTGGTTCCAAAGCTTTACGCCACCGAAGTCTACCCCATCCTGACCTGCAACATTATGAGGCAACTCTCTGAATCCTTGAAACTACTTTCCTACCCATGAGAGCTTCGTTAGATCCCTTTTTCTTGCAAAGGAGTTCACCTTCGAGATATGATCAAGTTGTCCAGCGTCTTCCAATGACTATGATGTTGGTTGCGAAAGGGATTCTTAAGGACCATCTGGTACTAGTGGCAGATAGCATGATGAGCACTGGTATCAAGAAAAGATTCAACAATGCTGGTTATAAGGCGACCTTCCGTCCCTTAAAGGTGCAAGTACCTCTTACAGAGTCCACCTTGTTTACCCCTATGAAATGCATGAGAAGACCACAGAGAGATGCCATCCTAATCCTTTGGGATGTGTGGTCTCATCATGTTCATGGGGCAAGCATGCAGTACTTGGCACTAGGTCATCTTTTGGGATTCTGCAACAAAAATCAGCTAAAAAGCAACAAGGAGTTTGGCGATGACCTATATGAATTCCTGGCCTTGGTGAGGACCGACCAAGAAAAGGCTAGATACACATTCTTGGAAGATGTGGACTACCTTATTGGTGACAACGCAATGGATGATATCTGCTTATCACCAGAAGTGGATGGAACCCTTGGTATGCCCACTTTTGAACATAGTATTGATCATCAAAATTTCTGAGAAGGGCGGTTCAGGGAAAATGGCACAATAGTGAATGCAAGTTGGGAACAAAATGCAAGTGCCTAAGGAAGCATCAAGATACCACCAAGAGGAATTTTCTTTTAAGGGTGGTAGCACCCTAGTTCCATTGGAATCAATAAACTTTGTAGCCTTTCTCCAATCTCGGGGACGAGATTTCTTTTAAGGGTGGTAGTCTGTAACATCCCTGACTTTTCCAATTTTTGGAAAATCAAAAAAAATTAAAATAAGGCTTGTAATTGTTTGACTTGATTGAAAAATCACAAGAAATTAAAACTTTTTGAACATAACTAAAGGTTACCTTAAACAATTTAAGATCAAATCAAAAACCCTAAATCCCTAATACTAAAATACCAAAGTGATTCCCATATCTCATCTACTTCAAAAATTATTAATCAAATTCCTTCTTTCAAACTAATTTCCATCAACCTTCTATTTGGAAAGATTATTTGAGAAAAGAATTTCAAAATATTATTTTTGCAATTATTCAAATCTTATGCAAGCATCCTTGCATGGGAATTATTAACAAAAGGGTTTAATACCAAATAAAGTTTTGATCATATTTCTTCAAAGAATACTGTTTCTTTTCCCCATTTTACACCAAGGTTGGAATCAAAAGGTTTTCAGAAAATATTTATTTAAATAGATCCATTGTTTATGGAAGCTATTTTAAATTCATCTAGTAAAATATTTTGTCTACAAAACTTTACTATTTGGTGCTTCACCAAGTGTTTATTAGTTATATATTCAAAAACACTACTGTTTTAATTACCTTCTTTAATAAATTTTGAAAACCAAATATTTTAGAAATTTATTATTTAAAAACAAAGCTTCCTAGTTAATTGAAAACTATGTTTAATTTCTTGCAATTTTCTTTCTCAAAATAACACTAAAGCTTTGTTTATATGCTTGAACCACAATATTTAAAAGTTTAGAAGTGGTCAGTTTTGGTTTTATTCAAATCAAAGAGGTGTAGCTATTTCCAAACCTAAAATAGGAAATCAGAAAATAAGAAAAAGGAATTAGAACAAAAAAAAAGAAGAAGAAGGGCACAGCCCAACTGGGCCGCACCTGGGGCCCAAACCGGCCGAGCCAGCCCGGGAAGGAAACCAGCCCAGCTCCCTCACCTCTCTCTCACTGTCGGGCGGGACCCGCCTGTCAGCACGTTCTTCTCCCCCAAATCGCGCACGCCAAAAACGGGAGGACCCCCGCGATGAATTCGTCTTCAATGTCGATGAATTCGCGAGTAATTGCCCCGGCCAACGAGCGCACCCTGACCTCCTCTTCCCCCATAGTAGTTCTCTCCATTTGGTCGAGCCCAGATACCCACCACAGAAGCCGTGCGCAGCCAGCCATTGCCGCGGCCACCGACGGCGAGAAACGTCGATTCCGACGAACTCCGACGACCCCCGAGCCTCTAGCCCCCACCCCTACACTCCCCACATCCTGGTGCACCTCCCAGACATCATTGTTTGCCTGCGCGCATCCAGGGACGAGGTGCCCGTGTGCGACCGTAAGATCTCGAGCCCAAGTGGATCTTCGGCGAGCTTTTCCGGCAAGCTCCGGCCGCCCCCGACCCAACCAATTCGCTACCAGGTCCGCGTCGACGTGCTGCACACCGTGGTGAGCTCCCCTCTTACTCTCTCCATCTTTAGCTCTGGGAACGCGCATGCCGGCCATGTCGCCGCCGTGCTCCGGCCAGACTCCGGTGAGGAATTAGGGTTTGACCCTGTAGACCAGATCCCAATCGTTGATCTTGTTTTCTGTGCCCTAGATCTCTTTGTTGACCAGCCCAGTCAGCAGGTCAGCGCGGAAAATTCCCCAGCCAACCAGATCACGCCACGTCACCCCTAGCCAGTCAGCCCTAGGTCAAACCTATTTCAAATTTGAATTTAAATTCCAGGAACTTCTGTCAACTATAAAAATTCATATAAAATTAATTACTTGGCCAAAAATTACAAATTTGGTATCCATGGAATCCTTTCAATGTGTAGAACACATTTATGTGGAGAAACCACAGTGTTCGTGTACAAAGTTTTGAAGTGAAAAATAAATAGCAAAATGACTTATAAACACCATAAAATTCATAACTTTTGTTCTGTAGATCCAATTGCTACAAATTTGTAGTCTATGGATTCCTTGGAACATGTAGAACATCATGGGAACAAGAAATTCCAAAGTTGACACGTGCACACACTTTGTGCATTCAAATCTATTCAAATCACTATTTTGAACATAATTTGATTTCTAGAATTAATTTTAGAGTGATTCCAATTGCAGTGACTTTGTATTACTGCAAGCTATCCAGTAGCATCACTCCCATAATTTCTTGAACCACTTCGCAATTATTCAAATTCTAATATGAGAATTTGAGTAGTTCCTATATAGATTAATTCTATTTCTTTTGCAATTAATGTTACCTTGTGCCTTAGTAAACCCTATGTTCATACCTAGTTATTAAATATAATCTTTAGACCACCTTGACCCATACCTTGTACAACTAAACATATTTTGTCTAATTCATATATGTACTGTAATTGCAATTGTGCTACTTGAGTAGAATATGAATTCATCTCAAACCTAGGTTCTATTAATGTGGAGTTGTTATAACCCGTACCATAGTATGTGTTATACACCATGTTGATCAATGAACCATTTGAGCCATGTTCTCAAATATCAATCATTCATACCCAATCCAATGCCTACTTAGTTTTGTTCACATGTATTGAACTATTCAACTTACAAATGTGCTAATTGAGTAGTTCAAGCATTCTTAAAACCTAGCCTAGTTCCTAAGTGCAATAGATGCTATTTAAGAGTAATTGTTGTCACATTTACTCAATAGTATTGTAGTTGCACAAATTGACTCTTGTGTAATTTATTTCACATGAGTTATTCCTAAAATCATATATGCTTTAATAAAGCATAAAAACTTCATCAATTATAATGTGCCTAGTCCAATTCTCTCTCAAATCATATTGATCTTCCCCAGCTAAGCTCTCAAACCCATATCTCACAATTCATATTTCCTTTGCCATATCTTTCTATCATAACATATCAATAAATCTAAATTGTTAAACAAATACTTTTCAATTGTTTGATTTGTTTGATTGTGTTGGTATGGTATGTTTATGTTATGTTATTTCTGTGCTATAGTTTGTGCGAAGAGCTACGTGCTTAGTTGAGAGAAGTGAAACATCGTGATCTTCAAAAAGGCAAGTGACACACATGTCCCTTTACCCATTTTCTTTACTATATGCATTAGTGTATTTCACTACTTGTAGTATGCATGATAGGTGGTGTTTTCAAAGAAAAAGAGTTGCTTTGCTAGATCCTAGTAGTGTATAGCTATCCCTTAAACCCTACCTGTTAGGATGCTAAATACTTTGAAAGATATTGATGCCATGCTATGATCACTTGTTAAAGTGTTTTATAAACAAATTAAGAACTGCAACTAAAATGAATCACCTAGGTGGATTGGTTTGATAAGAGGCGGCGATGTAGGTGACTTCTGGGGCACAGGCCTCGTCGAGAGGATGTGTACTCAGAATGCCACTCGGGATGGACACCCAGGAATAAAGAGGTTACTATGTCTTCCATGCTTAGAGTACTTCCAGTGCAGCCTTATGACAATATGGGCTCTGTCTTGACTGATTAGATGTGAGGGTGTAACTTGTGTGCAAGAAGATGGCTGGTAGTTGAATTGTAGGTTGGGAACGGATCTTGCCAGTTGGTTGCTCTCTCCTTCTAAAAGGTCTCGTCTCATTTTATGTATGGGCGTAAAATGAGTCTTAAGGTGAAAGTGCACAACCCCTGCAGGGTGTAAAACTAATCGATTAGCCGTGTCCCCGGTTATGGAAAATTTTAGTCTCTAGACATGGAATGTGCGGAAGAATCTCATCACCATTTCTGAATGATTAAAATTTGTCTAGAAACCCCTAGGTAGGGGCTAAGGACCATACACTCCGAGGGGTGGTGGTTTTTGATGTTCCAACTTTGTTGAGTTTCGCCTAGAATTACATACCGGCCAGTATGTAATGTATGGGGGTTGTCTTGACCCTTGAAAAATAAAATTTTGTAAGAAAGTATTAAAAAGGATTTTAGTATAAAATTGGCTTTATGCAAATCAGCCTATGAGATCCACCAGCCAAATGTCATGTAGATTAGTTCTTTCACATCAGCCACCAAATACGTGTCATTTGCCAGTACATCATTGTACTGACCCCTATTTGTGGGGCTGCATATTCAAATGTGCAGGTTTTCAGGTAAAGATTGTTTAGTAGGATCTCGAGACTACATTCCAACATGTCTGCCTGTGGCACGAGATGAAGATGGAGGCTCATTGCCACTTTGTTTTTCCGCTGTGTATCTGTAAGGTTTGAGTACTTATGTATCTGGGTCCACGTTGTAATCTTGATACTATGCAATGAGTACTATATTTTGTTCTGTGGTGCTATCATCGATCCAGGGAATAGCACTTAACACAGGTGTTCCACCTTAATCCAAAGGTGGGGCGTTACAACTCCACCGGTGCTTGATGTTCGCATGTGTTCTTGGTGATGGTAGTGGTGCCAAGATTCTAGTTTTTGGTGGTGCCATGAAGTAGTAGAAGGAGGAGATGATGATTATGTGATGTAAAACTATTAAACCATGCATCATATTCATAATCATTTGCAAGTTTGTTGATTATGTTGTTTTGTTTGGCATGTCTACCATAATATCTGAATTCTCGAGTTTTGAGGGTCCAAAATAGCCGGCGTGGATCAGTGCCCTCAAACCCAACCCTTATAACAGAATATTTTGTTATACGGGTTGGGTATGAGGGTACTAATCTGCGTCGACTGTTTTAGACCCTCAAAACTCATTTTTCTCAACCCTTAAACATGATATAAGGGTCCATGTTATAAGGGCTCTGCTAGTGATGCTCTAATTTCGTGCACGGCAGAGGAACTTGAGCAGAACGGGTGCCTCCATCACTCCAGCCATGGTCTCAGCTCTCGTCGCCCTTCCCTTGGTCGCTCACAGGGGAAATCAAGGTCAAGAGAGAACATTACCGTCTGGTTTTAGGAATTAGAGGATTAGGAGGTTTTGCAAAAGAGATATTGGTTGAGTCTGAAAGCGGACGTGTAATTGTAAATTCCCAATTGCTAAATAGTGCTTGGATGCTGGTTAACACATCCAACACTCGTTTTTGGACCGCCCGATTGATTCAGGTCGACTCGATCCGCACGTGTCCAGGCGGGCGGTTCCGACAAACGAGCACCTGGTTTCTCGAGGGAAGCATCTGAGTGAAGCGGTGCTGAATCGCTCTCCTCTTCGTTTCCCATTCCCCATTTCTTCCCCATCTCTGCTAGGGTTCAATCTTGCGCAGGTGGTTGGTGGAGAGCGCGGGAGGTAGCCGAGCTCGTCATCGGAGAGCTATACTAGCAGGAAGGAATCAAGCTCGTTCACGGTGGAGGCGCGCACGAGAGGTCGCCGAGCTCATTCATGGAGAGCGAGACTCACAGGTAGGCATCAAGCTCATCGATGGGGAATGCCGGACACGGGAGGGCGAGGAGCTCGGCGATGAAGAGGGAGGAGCGCTAGAGGTCATCAAGCTTGGCTATGGAGAGGAAGGCGCGGAAGAGCTCGGGGACGGTATATCGTCGACGATGCGCAAATCTCACCTCCAAAACGCCACCTCGTGTACTACCCCCTCCATTCAGATCGATTGATTTGGGCTGCTTCCCAACCGCGTGGCCGCGCCGCCCGCCGTCCCCTTCTCAACTTCCCTATGTGTCCTCCTGGTCTGCTCCTCCACCGTCCCCCTGTTGAACCCCTTGCATCTCTTGTCTCCAACAACAAGGTAGGTTACAGGCTATCTCAGTATCTTGATTTTTTCCTCCATGCTTCCAGCCCTTGTTGGTTTACTATGATTCAATTAGATTTGAATATTTGATTGGTTCGAATTGGTCTTCACCTGGGCCCGTAGCTCACTATACTGGAATTTGCTCCATAGCTATTACTAAGTATATTACTAATTAAGTGTGAACTGCTGAAAAGAGATTCAACGAGTGTAACTTTAGAATGTTCAGGTCAATATTCCTTAAAAGATAGAATGTTGTTTCTTCTGTTGTTTCATGCTTTGATATCTACTAAACCCAGATTATTGTAAATGTGTGGTGGATGTGGAAGAGTACAAAAACATAGACTTATCTAACGCTAGACATCTGTGAACTTATATAGCTTGTTGAGGACAGCCTGTATGCATTACTTCAGTTACAAGTGCTGAACAGTTTTTAGTTCATGTGTATGTCATGCACACTACCTTGGTAGTAATGGTTTTTGTTTGATTGTTGATAGTAGGTTTTCAGATAGATCACAAATTTCTTACCCATATACGTAGGTAGTGTTCATTACATGACCCATTATCTTGTCAAGTTTTGGTCACACGTTTTTGATGTGCGGTTACTTGGTTTGTAACATGGTATTTTTAGTTGTGCATGTGCAATGTCTGTCAAGCGGGAGGTGTTTTCTGCTTCCATCATCTTCTATATTAATTAAGTTGCTTTTGGCAACATTCCCAAGTTACTTTTCTCATTTCACGAAGTTGGTTCGATCATCTAAACTAATCTGATTACAGTCAATGGTCACGTTACATATATTTTAAGTTCCTATATTGCAAGCATGATTCTGTTTGTCAGCATGCCTCACATTCCCTATTGATGTACCTAAGTCGCATATTGTCAACATGATTCAAGTTTTTGAGTTACACCAAAATTGCCCCTCGGTAGTGTACCGATTTAATTAAGTTGCTTCTTGTCATCTGGCTGAGTTGCTTTGCTGGACTGGCTAAGTTGTTTTATATCACCTAACTAAGTTGCTTTCTCCCATGCATTTAACTTTTGGTTAAATAGCCAATAGTCTTCCTGAGATTAATAATGCATTTTGATTCAAAACTTGCTTTTCTAGCAGACAAGCTTCAAACCTGCTAACACAAAAATTATAAAAGAGACAAACAAGCTTTCTCTCCCGCTTTACTAGATACTCACCACTACCTAATAGTTTTGATTGTACTAAATAAATTGGATGGATTACAGAAACTTATTGGAGGGTAGTTTTAGTTCTTCTGCTTCCTTTTTGAGATGTATGGGTAAGTTGTCGAGCAACTTAATTAAGTTGTTTTATCACTATGCTTCAGTTATACTGAAATAAATTAAGTAAATTTCTCCAGCATGTTTAAATGATTAGGGGGTTTGTTGGTTTTTTGTGTCTTCATGCCTTAGTTGTGTTGTGAGTGATTATTCAGGGTTTTTTCTTGTCGGCATTATCATTAAGCTTGTTACAATTTTAAGTTGTATTCTCCAACATGGTTAAATTGGTTACCAAATCCATCTAAGTTGTGTTCTTCCAACTGTCGCACTTTAGTTGTTTCTAAAAGTGTTAGTTAAGTCCATTTTTTCTGTCAAACTTACCTTTAAGGTTGTACATTATTTACATTAAGTTAGTTGTCTATCAGTGTTAAGTTGATTACTGATTCTAGAGATAGTTGCTTACTTCCTAAATTTTGTCAGCAACATTATTATGTTTTTGCACCCCTGTTTTTAATTTAAGTTGTTTTTCAAACATGGCTAAGTTTGTCACCAAATTCTTCATAGTTCTTTTCTTCCAGTGGTACCATGCTTTTATTAATATGCTAATTAAAAGTTGTCGTCATCTACATAATGAAATACAACTGAGATTGTTATATGCTAATGTTTTAAGTTGTGATTGCTTATATACAACTGTCCTTGTTGCCTTTTCCTTTTTAACCAAAACTGGCAAAAGACACGACCAATTGCTCTCAATTGCCTCTGCCAGAAGTCCTTGTACCTGCAGGCAGTTGTCCACCGTCTTGTCCACAAGATGGTCAGTAGGTACATGCACGGATTAGTTTACATTTTGTTATTTGGATACTAACCGAACACTTATTTTCCATGTATTTTTTGCAAGATAATAGCACATAGGTCAGCATGTTTAACTTCTTCTGTTGAAATCACAAACTTTAGTTACTACCATCAATTACATTGTCTCTTTTTGTTTTAGTAAGAGTAGCTTTTTTCTTTTAATATGTGCTCTGTCCCATGCAAAACTAGTTTCTCACATAGAATACAACAAAGCCTCTACGTAATTCAACTTAGTAAGATTGGCTAAGCAACTTAATGTATTTTACTAAGCAACTTAATGTATTTTACTAAGCAACTTATCTTAGCAGCCCTGAAAGAACACATAGTTAGGCACTGCTTCCAATTAAGTTGTCATTTCCCCTAACAAAATCCATGATCTGCCTACAGTTTTCTACTATGTAGCTCCTATTCATTACACAAGTTGGAAGCTGATTATTCTTTTTACTAAGTGTATCTTTTCCATGCTAAAGCTAGTTTCCGACATGAAATACGACAAGGCCTCTATCTGATCCAACTTAGTAATAATGGGTAAGCAACTTAATGTATTTGACTAAGCAACTTAACTTACTAGCCCCCAAATAACACGTAGTTAGCTACTGATTTCATCTAAGTTGGTCTTTTCCCCCTAATAAAATGCAAGAGCTCACTACAATTGTCAACTAGGCAGGTTCTAATTTTCTACCTAAGTTGGAAGCTTATTATTCTTCTTCTTTACTTAGTGTATCCTTTTCCGTGCAAAACTAGTTTCTCACATGAAAATACAATAAATACTCTAGCTAATTCAACTTAGTGAGTTTGGCTAAGGAAATTAATGTATTTGACTAAGCAACTTAGCTTAGTAGCCCCAAAGAATACATAGTTGGGCACTGCTCCCAATAAGTTTTTATTTTCTCAAAATCCAAGAGTTGCCTATAATTTTCTACTATGTAACTCCTATTCATCATTACATAAGTTGGAAGTTGATTATGCTTTTTACCAAGTGTATCTTTTCCCATGCTAAAACTAGTTTCACACATGAAATACAACAAAGCCTCTATCCGATCCAACTTAGTAATGATGGGTAAGTAACTTCATGTATCTGACTAAGCAACTTAACTAACTAACCCCAAAATAACACATCGTTAGCAACTGATTTTATCTAAGTTGGTCTTTTCCCCCTAATAAAATGCATGAGTTTACTACAATTGTCGACTAGGTAGGTTCTATTTCGCATTAACTAAGCTGTAAGCTTATTATTTCCTTTTTACTTAGTGTATATTTCTCAATGCAAAACTAGTTTATCACATAAAAAATACAACAAAGACTCTAGCTGATTCAACTTAGTTAGTTTGGCTGAGCAACTTAATGTCTTTCGGTAAGCAACTTAGCTTAGTAAACATCACATGTTTTATATCACAAAAAAGTCATAAATGAAAGAGCAACTGATATTTAATGATGTGAAAATAAATCCAACATTTTTTAGGTAGATGTTAAGGTGCTTCAACCGGAACCACTAAATTTTAAATTGAACTTAATTAAGTTGATTACATAAACAGGCAAAGTTGATTTCCCATCCTCATGGATACTTCCATAGCACTACCGTAAATTGTTAATTTTTAACAATACAAGTTTGACTTTCTAAACATGGTTTATTGTGCACTGGATATAAGTATGTTGTATACTGAATTTGTAAAAGTTGGTTTTACTAGCATGCACTGAATTTACCCTAAGTTGGTTTATTGTGCTGTCATTTTCCAACTTAGTGTTTTCTCAAGTGGTTGCAACTTTTTCCAGATTGATTTATCAAAAACAAGCGTGTGAGGAGCTTCAGCATTATCAAACATAGCAACTATGTACAATTTGCAGGAAACATGGCATTTTTTCCGTTCGAGATATCGCCGCAGTTTGCAAATGCAAACTTTAGTACCATGCCCAAACCATATGGCTACTAGTCTCTTCTGTTGACATCATGTCAAGTACTTTGGTAACTTTGTGTTACTCTTTGCAAATTGCAGTAAACTTGGTTGCATTATGTTACCCAGGTATGCAACTTTCATGGAACTGGAATAACCCCTGTCTAGTATATGATTTTTACATGATCTAAGTTGGATCTTGCTACATTGTTTCTGTTCTGCTACTTACCAGATGATTTCAGTTATGTGTTTTATCCAAACAAGTTGTTTCTATGCTCATGACCTATAGGAAAACAAAAGTTTCTGCCTTTTATTACTGGGCGGAAAGTTTCCTGGTTGATGTTGCAAGGAAAACTGCCCTAGTTTGTTCCTGGGATGTCTATTTGATGTTCTTCAATAGATCTACTGCAGAATACTTTTTCTTGTATTCATAGATTGAGGAATCAAAATAGGGTTACTGGGAGGAGAAGAGAGCTTATTTGTTGTCTGTTGTGTAGAGAGTTGCAGTGTTTTTTGTGTGAAATCCTGGCAGCAATGGAGATCTTGAGAAAGAAGAAGGCCTCTATCTTGTTGTTCATGCTGAACAGGACTGGACGAGAGGGGAGGATAAGAGATAAAGTTGGCGTGATTTGGGTTGCTGTATTTGCGCCTAGGTTGCTTTTATCCTAGCCAAAGCACAACCTGCGCGTGGGTGCGCGTGGGTTGTCTGTTGCTTTTTGGGGTATCTTTTTTGGCCCGTATCTACACTTTGGCCCGGTCGAGTGCTTTGTCGAACCAAGCAGCATCCGGATGCTAGTTTGGACATACCAGCATCCGAATGCTGGGATGGATAAACCAGCACCGGATTTTGGCTAGCCGCGTCCTATAATAAATACATCTATATAGTCACCATCAGATGTTTGAGTGGACGCGAGGACATGGTGGTGCATGTTCTCGCCGTTGGCCGCGACGTCATCGGAGTTCATCGGACTAGTACGTCGCATAGGTAAACTTGTGGCTTGTTTTCTTTTACCCGTGGACTCTTCTCACGATCGCCTACCTCCAGGACATGATCTTGTGTCATCTTATTTTTATTGGCCGCGTCGCCCATCATCTGGCCGCCGCTCCGTACACCGACATCGACGCGAGAGGCCTCTCCGAGCTTCACGAGGACGACACCGGCTGCACCGTGACGTGATGAGCGCTGATCCTTTGTCAACTCCAAGGACTCTGAAGATCACCGGAGTATCGCCGACATCCGCGATCGAGACTGTCACTGGCATCGTCTACTTCGTTGTTCGTTCCCGACATGGTAATACGGCCATCGTCCCCAGAGTAGATTCGTTTTTTTATTAAACCGATTTCAGCCAGTCATGTGCTCATCTTTTGGTATGCAGTATTTGGCCCAGATTAGATCAATTACTTTCTACAGCAAGCTAGACCGTCGGCTGCCGAGCTCAGGCACGACGCTCGATCTACCTATGCTGGAGCCGAGAAGGGTGGGTCAAGCCCTGCCCAGATAGGTAGCGGATGCAGCGCAACAAGAACAATCTTCTGCATGAACCCGAGATCCAGGCCACAGTGTCCGTCGCTGGCATCAAGGTCATCCTTGGCAGGTAGAAGCACGTGTTCCCATCAGATTTAGAGATACTCCCTCCGTTTCAAAATATAAGATGTTTTAGATTTTGTGAAGCAAATGTATCTAGGCACGTTTAGTGTGTATATTCAAGTGAATCTACACACTAAAAGATATCCAAATATATTTGCTTCACAAAGCTAAAACATCTTATATTTTGAAACGGAGGGAGTACAAGATAATCATGAGTTGGTAGCAGCCTATAATACCTTGCCACGTTTTCTTCTTTTTCCACGCAAGAGTGAGCAACGATCGATCAGTTAGGTGCACTTTGTTCTAACTCATGACAATCTTTGAAATTCCATAACTTTAGTTTTATAGATCCAAATTTAGTAATTAAAATATCCCTAAAATCCTTAGAACATGTAGAACACACTCCTGTCATTGGTTTCAGGTTTTCACAGTTTTATAGTACTCGAATTTTTAATGAGACATAGAAATTACTTTGTCATAACTTAAAATCTACAAACCCAATTCAACTAATTCTTTTTGCCAAATAAAAGATACTGAAATCCTAGTAGCATCGCTGTTTGGAATTTATGAACCTATTACTTCATATATTTTCAAATGTGAAGTGACATATCTCTATGTCTTCCAATCTGTAATGATCATAATATTCAACAATATCATAGATAAACTATTTTCCACAAATCAACTCGACTCCTTTCAAAGAGACCAAACCCTCAAGACCATATACTACAAGCTAGCCTATAGCCATAACGCTTTATCCTTATTGAGTTATAAGATGAATAAGAACAAAATAAAATGAATAATAAATCTTTCCAAATGTTGTTTTGCTTGTTTGTGTTATTCTTGAGTGGTGTGTTTATTGTGTTTTTTAGATTGCACGGCGTGTTGCGATCGTGTGATCATCGACTACTAAAAAGGCAAGTGTTACTATTGTTCATAAATGTCCGAGTGTTTTACTATGCATGTAGTGTTTCCTTTCTTTTATTAATATGCGTGTGTAGATTATTATGCTTGTATGTCCTATTTAGGATATCTCTGATTATCCTGTTAGAACAAGCACCGTAAGTGTAGATTGCTTAGTTGTGCTATGGAATTCGTGGGTGGGATTCCACATGCTTTACTAAGTATGAAAACAATGTTTTGGAAAAACTAAGGAAACAACTAAGTTAATGGAACACCTGGGTGGAAGTGGTAAGATGGATTATGTTGAGTGGTTACACCGGAGTCGTCTCTATGGCGGTCACATGTATCTCACTTGAAGGACGGCCACCCAGGAACAAAGTGATCTGAGACATTCAAGTCGTGAAGCTTCCAGTGCAATCACAAGTCATATGGGCTCTGTCTTGACCAATTAAGTTGCGAGAACTCAGCCAGACGGACAGAGGGTGGTAGTGTTTGTTAGGATGGAGCGCGTTCGGGTTGGTCTGAGGGATTGCTTCTGAAAGGTCTCGTCTTAGTCTTCACCTGGCCATTCAAGCAAAATGAGCATCATGGAAAAAGGGTTGACTGAGTCTTGTGGGAAAATTACACAACCTATGCATAGTGTTAAAAGTAAGTAATTAGTCGTGTCCCCGGTTACGGACAATTTTGTGCGACATGATTTTGAAGCTGTTCAAGAATCTCCTCATCCCAATTTCTTAAATAAAACTTGAAGGGTTAACAAGGGATTATTGTGTGATCATAATTATGTGCACCTGGTGGACTCCTATGTGTTGATATTTAGGAGCACCTGGTGGATTCTAGTGTGTCCAATAGTGCTTTAAAAGAAATAAAAATTGAAGGGTTTCGCAGCATAGTAAATCAAAATTTTTCCTACGGATGCGAACAAGAAAGCCAAGATCTAATCTAGGAGATGTAATCAACGAGAGAGGTAGATGAGATCTTCATACCCTTGAAGAAATCGCACAGCGGAAACGTTCAACAGAACGTGGATGATGTAGTCGTACTAGCCGTCTCCTCCCCGCGATCCGATCCGATCCAACGCTGCAAGTGGCGGCGCCTCCGAGAGATGCACACGTACGGTGCAGCGACGTCTCCTCCTTCCTTGGTCCAGCAAGTATGGTGGAGAGATAGATTGGATCTGCAGCATGACGGCGTGGTGCTTATGATAGAGAGTTTCTGCGGCAGGGCTTCGCCTACGCACAGTCGCGAGAGAGAGAGATTGGAGGGCAGCAGTTGGGCCGGCGGCTAGGGTTTGAGGTGAGCACGCCCCAGCCCTCCCCTCCTCTTTAAATAGGTCAAGGGGGGCGGCCAAGGGGGCTGCCTTAGCCTCCAAGTCAAGCCGGTGGCCCCAGGGAGAAAACTTGCCCCCTAAGTTTCCTTTGCCTTGGCCCATAAGAAAACCCTAGGGTTTTGCCCTTGGCCTCATAGGACAAGTGGGCATGGACGACCAGGCCCATGTAGGCATCACCCTTTGGTCCATGTGGACCCTTTGGGGCATGTGGGCCCCACCATGGAGCCCTTTGGAACTTTCTATAACATTCCGGTACTCTACCGAAAAAGTCCAGAACTTTTCCGAAACCCAAAAACTGCTTTCCATTATATGAATCTTATTCTCCGGACCATTCCGGAACCTCTCGTGATGTCCGGGATCTCATCCGAGACTCCGAATGAAAAACTCAATAACCAATTATCCATTCTATCCTAGCATCGATGCACGTTAAGTGTGTGACCCTACGGGTTCGAGAATATGCAGACATGATCTTCTATCAATAATCAATAGCGGGATCTGGAAACCCATATTGACTGCCACATATTCATCAATGATCATATCGGATGAACCACGATGCCAGGATTCAATTAATCCCATATATGTATTCCCTTCGTCTCGCGATATTTTACTTGCCCGAGATTCGATCGTCGGTATCGACATACCTAGTTCAATCTCGTTCACAGCAAGTACTTTACTCGTTCCGTAATCCGATATCACTTTGTGATTAACTCCTTAACCACGTGCTTGCAAGCGATGTTGATATCAATTACCGAGTGGGCCCAAAGTATATCTCTCCGACTTGGGAGGGACAAATTCCATCTCGATACATACAACCCAACAAGTACTTTCCGATCACCTGAGAGACACCTTTATGATCACCCTATCATAGGATGACGTTTGATGACCTCAAAGCTTTCTTCCGATACCAGGGAGTTGTATTATCTCATGGTCTAAGGAATACAATACTTGACATAGGAAAAAGCTTCGCAAAGATGAACACAATGACACGATCTAATTGCTCTGCTTTATTTGGGTCTGTCCATCACATCATTCTCCTAATGATATGATCTCATTATTAATTGACAACTCATGTCTATGGTTAGGAAACCTTAACCATCATTAATCAATGAGCTAGTCTAGTAGAGGCGTACTAGGGACACGGTGTTGTTCATAAACCACACAAGTATTAATGTTTCCGCTTAATACAATTATAGCATGGAGTATAAACATTATCATGAACAAGAAATATGATAATAACAATATTATTATTGCCTCTAGGGCATATTTCCTTCAGTCTCCCACTTGCACTAGAGTCAATAATCTAGTTAATACTTGCACCTTTAACACCTATGGCATTCCGGTGTTATTCATACGCGTTGCACGTGGTAAACCTTATCTACGGGTCTGACACTTTCAGGTCCGTTTGTATTTGCATATTCTTTTGCGTCAGCACGCATTACTCATCTTGTATGAGATAGCATCGTATAAACTTGGTCTTCTGGTGAGACCTTTGTTTCTTGGTCGAGACTATGTTGTCACTATTGTCATACAATAGGACTACATAGTACTAGCACACTTAGAAAAATAGCGATATCCACCATGCGTCGAAATACTCATTGGTCCGCACACATCGGTATGTATGATTTCCAATAAGTCTGTTGCTCGCTCCATTATTCCGGAGAACGGGTTTTTGATCATCTTGCCCATGAGGCATGGCTTGCACGTGTCAAATGATTCAAAATCAAGAGACTCCAAAAGTCCATCAGAATGGAGTTTCTTTATGCGTTTTATGCCAATATGACCTGGACGACAGTGCCACAAATAAGTTGGATTATCACTATCCACTTTGCATCTTTTATGCCGCTTCTAAAGCGATTATATACTTAGCCCTCGTTGCAGTGTCCACCGCAATGTTAACATTGGAACTCATCCAAGTCATCATGGAACTTTCTTCCATCTTATTGTGCCACCTTCTTACTCAAAACAAATAGCTTAAAATTGAGATAAAATTTTACTTGTATGTGTGACAAAGCCAATGTAACTCATTGCAATGAACCATTTGTCACTTCTGCATACAGAACATATTCTTACTTCTTCGAAAGTGCATAAGAATATCTTTACTATTGTCCAACGATCATCATATGAATGCTATAACCTTTAGAGCATTGGACACATCTGGATCTACATATCATGGTATACAAAATTGATAGAATCATTCTTGTGGTTTCACTCATCAAGTGTCAAAACAATTGATTCTTGCTCCAACCTCTTCCATGCAACAAGAACCGTTCTTATTGTTTCCATATTGAACAAATTCAATATTTCATCTATGTACTCTGGCAAAACTATATTAGTGCATCAATCTATCTGCATAGACATTGATGCTTAATATTCTGGTTTTACCTAAGTCTTTCATCAAAAACTAATTTTAATGAAAACTTAACAATATCAAGAAAAACACATAATTTCCAATGAACGATATGTTATCTACATAAAGCATTAGAAATATGTCTTAGCGCTCCCACTTACTTTCTTGTAAATACAAGCATCTTCAAATATCTTGATGAAATTAACACTTTAACATTTTCATAATTGAAGATTCCAACTTCGCTATGCTTACTTCTACCATAGAAGTTTGCATACATATCTAGCAACCTTTGAATCAACAAAACCCATTGGGTCGTGTCAGTTACACATCCTTGGTGTGCATTCCGGTAGAGGAACGTTGTTTCGTTTATTCAACTATCATATCTCAATATGTAATTGTTGCTAGAATAATTCATATGACGAAGTCAGGGCCCATCATCACTTCTTTGTATATTGTTGGTTACTATTATCTAATAATATCTCGTCCTCAAATCTTACTATTTGATTACGACCAACTTGGTTAAATAGGAACTTCGATGTCGTGACTACAACATATTGTAGACGCGTGAGCTATGAATGTAGTTGCCGCTTCCAGAACATTTTCTGGTGCTGCGCTACTCTGATCATCTTGCTCAGATTCAACAACCTCATCAAGTTCTATCTTCCTCCCACTTAAACCTTTCGCGAGAAACTCCTTCATAAGAAATTCACTTCTTTTAGTGACAATCACTATGTGTTTGGGTTCATAATAGAAGGAATACCCATCGACATTCTTTGGGATAACCTACAAAGACTTACTAATCCGATTTTGGTTGTAAACATTTTACATATGCCGTGCATACCAAAATTTAAGAAAAGACAACTATAACTTGTACGGTGTCATTTCAGCGGATTATGATGGTGCTCTATTCAGTGAAAAGCGGTGGTCTCTAAAGCGTAATCCACAAATTATATTGGTAGTTTATTTTATCATTGATCTAACCATGTCAAACAAGGTTTGATTACATCCATCGAAAAATCCATACTCCTATGGTGTTTATCATGATGCAAGTTTGTGGAACAATTCCTCTAACTCTTAGATGTTTGCTAAATTTGTAACTCAAATATTCTTCTTTATGATCTAATCATACAACTTGAATATTCTTGTTACAACAATTTTCACTTCATAAATTGAACAATTTCATACTTCTATCTCATCAAGTAGATATACCGTACATCTATTCGAGTCATTGATGAAATAGAAAATACACCACGCTCGACTTCACACATGAACTACATACATCAACATGTACGATCTCCATGTAGTTAGTCGCTTGTTCTTTCTATGGCCCATGAACGGAGTTTAATCATCTTTAGGAAAAGTCTCACAAGCGTCAATCAATTCAAAATCAAATGGCTCGAAAATCTATCAATATAGAATTTCTTTCATGTTTTGTTTCCAATATGACTTAAACGGCGGTGTCACATATAAGTGAAATTTGTTTTGTCTTGCGACCTTTAGCATTAGTGTTATAAATGTCTATTTCACCAACAAGATAATAATAATCTATCCATCGATTATGGAAGACGGTAATAATTTGAACAACCATTGCTCTCATAATACTAGAACAAAATAACAATTATTAAGTTCTTAACATATCTAGAAGGCTAGGTTTTATGCCGACGAGAAGCACAATAACACTTTTATTTGTATCTCGACATGCATCATTACCATATTCTTTTACTAGTTACTTAGGCCATTGTACTTCTTGTATTGTGTTGCTTTGTATGACATTTCATACCAACAAATCAGTATCGAATACCCAAGAATTACATTGTTAACGAGCAAAAGAATTCATCTGTAACATGTATATCATTTATATACCTGAGCTGGACAATTCCAGTCTTTTCCTTTTTCTACCAAATAATTTTGCAGATCCTATTTAGCATTTCCTCTCTTTTTAGAAGAATCTATCGACATCAATAGTGGCGTCAATCATTTGACACATAGTCCAAAGGATTTTTAGTCAAATACTAATAGCCTTGGTTTTTGCACTTTGAAGTGGATCGCCATCATCATATGATTGGTATTCTTCCAGATTCCATTCTTTAGTATTCTTTTGGTATAGCAAAACAATTTAGCTGATACCTTTTCATTCGTCCTATCATGACATCTTTCATGATGAAACTACTATAGCTTATAAGGATGAATGCAAGTATAATATTAGTTCCCAAACTTTTGGGTGATCGGGACGCCTAGCATCTTCAATCTTCGCATATAGTCATACAATATGAGCATATGTTCTTTTACTAAATTATACTTCATCATTTTGCAAACAATCAAAGTCTTAGATATCAAATATCTTTCACTTCTTATTTGTTTCTGAAACAATTCTTTCAGCTCGATGATCACTTTGATTCTCAAACAATTTTGAAGATCAATTTATCATGAAGGCAAACATATGATCTTTAGATACTAAACTTGAATCATTGCTCTTAGATTAATACAATTTATTAAATTATATGGAGCAAGCAAGGTTTGCTAAAGTTTGCAATAGGACTTAATCTTTGAACTTGACATTTTAACTAAACGGTACTAGTCCGTAAAATGATTATCCAGAATTCTATAGTTCTTTTAACTCAATCAAAACTATGTGTCGGTGGAAAACGGTTGCCAAAGACTACAACGACTTATGCAAATACATCAAGATTTAGTTCATGATAATTAGTTCAAGTTAATCAAATTACTAATGAACTCCCACTAAATTCAACATCCCTCAAAGTTGTTTAGTGAAGCATGATCCAAATTCACTACACCGAGACCGATCATCACGTGAATGATGTAGCTTTAATGGTGAACATCAACATGTTGATCATATCATCCATATGACTCATGCTTGACCTTTCGGTCCGTGTGTTCCGAGGCCATGTCTGTACATGCTAGGCTCGTCAAGTCAAACCCAAGTATCTCCGCATGTGCAAATACTGGCTTGCACCCGTTGTATGTGAACGTAGAGTTTATAGCACCCGATCATCACGAGATGCTTGAACACGACGAACTTTCGCAACGGCGCATACGAGGGGAGAACACAATTTTATCTTGATCTTTAAGTGAGGAATCATCTTATAATGCTACCGTCGCGATCAAAGCATAATAAGATACATAAAAGGATAAACATCACATGTATATACAATATGTGACATGGTATAGCCAATCTCCGCGCAATGATCTCCATCTTGTGCGCGCCGGCATGATCTCCATCACTCCACCATGATTGCCTCCACCACGAATAGCAACTACAACTATTGCTAACTACTTAGCGATAAAGTAAAGCTATTACATGGCGTATAAGAAGTTGACACGCAGGTCATACACAATTATAAAGACAACCACATGGCTCCTGCCGGTTGTGAACTCATCGACATGCAAGTCGTCAAATATTACAAAACATGATCATCGCATACATCACATATATCACATCACATCTTGTGGCCATACCATATCACAAAACACTCTCTGCAAAAACAAGTTAGACGCCTCTACTTTGTTGTTGCATGTTTTACGTGGCTTATGGGAGTAGCAAGTTAAGAACGATTCTTACCTACGAAAAGCCACAACGGTGATATTATGGTTGCTAACATCCGTTGTAAATCTCATGACTACTATAGTGAGAGAAACTGGCATCCACCAGCCGCATGTGTGGAACAAGCCACACGTCAAGTGCGGAGCCGGTCTCGCGAACGAGGTCGCGTAAAGTTGGCCTGGACCGCTTCGATCTCACTATGCCGCGCCATAAGAAATACACAACAAAGAGGTTTGCAACAGAAAACATCAACACCCGCAACAAGCATGTTGCGTTCTACTCGTGAAACACATCTACGCATAGATCTAGCTCTGATACCACTGAAGGGTTTCGCAGCATAGTAAATCAAAATTTTTCCTACGGATGCGAACAAGAAAGCCAAGATCTAATCTAGGAGATGTAATCAACGAGAGAGGTAGATGAGATCTTCATACCCTTGAAGAAATCGCACAGCGGAAACGTTCAACAGAACGTGGATGATGTAGTCGTACTAGCCGTCTCCTCCCCGCGATCCGATCCGATCCAACGCCGCAAGTGGCGGCGCCTCCGAGAGATGCACACGTACGGTGCAGCGACGTCTCCTCCTTCCTTGGTCCAGCAAGTATGGTGGAGAGATAGATTGGATCTGCAGCACGACGACGTGGTGCTTATGGTGGAGAGTTTCTGCGGCAGGGCTTCGCCTACGCACAGTCGCGAGAGAGAGAGAGATTGGAGGGTAGCAGTTGGGCCGGCAGCTAGGGTTTGAGGTGAGCACGCCCCAGCCCTCCCCTCCCCTTTAAATAGGTCAAGGGGGGCGGCCAAGCGGGCTCCCTTAGCCTCCAAGTCAAGCCGGTGGCCCCAGGGAGAAAACTTGCCCCTAAGTTTCCTTTGCCTTGGCCCATAAGAAAACCCTAGGGTTTTGCCCTTGGCCTCATAGGACAAGTGGGCATGGACGACCAGGCCCATGTAGGCATCACCCTTTGGTCCATGTGGACCCTTTGTGGCATGTGGGCCCCACCATGGAGCCCTTCGGAACTTTCTAGAACATTCCGGTACTCTACCGAAAAAGTCCAGAACTTTTCCGAAACCCAAAAACTGCTTTCCATTATATGAATCTTATTCTCCGGACCATTCCGGAACCTCTCGTGATGTCCGGGATCTCATCCGAGACTCCGAATGAAAAACTCAATAACCAATTATCCATTCTATCCTAGCGTCAATGCACGTTAAGTGTGTGACCCTACGGGTTCGAGAATATGCAGACATGATCTTCTATCAATAATCAATAGCAGGATCTGGAAACCCATATTGACTCCCACATATTCATCGATGATCATATCGGATGAACCACGATGCCAGGATTCAATTAATCCCATATATGTATTCCCTTCATCTCGCGATATTTTACTTGCCCGAGATTCGATCGTCGGTATCGACATACCTAGTTCAATCTCGTTCACAGCAAGTACTTTACTCGTTCCGTAATCCGATATCACTTTGTGATTAACTCCTTAACCACGTGCTTGCAAGCGATGTTGATATCAATTACCGAGTGGGCCCAAAGTATTTCTCTCCGACTTGGGAGGGACAAATTCCATCTCGATACATACAACCCAACAAGTACTTTCCGATCACCTGAGAGACACCTTTATGATCATCCTATCATAAGATGACGTTTGATGACCTCAAAGCTTTCTTCCGATACCAGGGAGTTGTATTATCTCATGGTCTAAGGAATACAATACTTGACATAGGAAAAAGCTTCGCAAAGATGAACACAATGACACGATCTAATTGCTCTGCTTTATTTGGGTCTGTCCATCACATCATTCTCCTAATGATATGATCTCATTATTAATTGACAACTCATGTCTATGGTTAGGAAACCTTAACCATCATTAATCAATGAGCTTGTCTAGTAGAGGCGTACTAGGGACACGGTGTTGTTCATAAACCACACAAGTATTAATGTTTCCGCTTAATACAATTATAGCATGGAGTATAAACATTATCATGAACAAGAAATATGATAATAACAATATTATTATTGCCTCTAGGGCATATTTCCTTCAAAAATCATTTTGAAAAGTAGGATAAAATAATTGCTTTCTACAAAATAAGCCTAAAGCTCCACTTAGCCAAATATTCATTTAAGTGTTAGGCTCCACTTGTGTCCACCAAAAGTGATATCTTGCCAATACAATTCAAATATATTGACCCTTTGTGGCTGCAATGTTTTATGTTGCAGATTTCAACGACAAGTAAGGTATGTCGGGGTTGCAAATCTATCCTCAGCATGCTCGCCTGTGGCACATGAAGACGAAGGACTCCATGCTATTTATGATTTTGTGTAAACTCTGATATTGAGCTAGCCTTATGCTAAGCAACTTGTAAAGTTTCTATTATGTAATTTCTGGATCATGCGATATAATAAAATGACCTTTGTTTCTTGATATTACATCTTAAACTATGTGTGCTAGTGATTGATCCAGGGACTAGCACAATATAGCACAGGGATCGGCACCCTACTGGGTGAGGTCACTACAAGATTAGATCATTATATGAACTATGCATTCTCTATTCATTTATTTATAAGATGGTTTGCGAGTGCATTCAATGTACTACGGCTCTATCCCTAGCTATTAACTTGGCCAGGCTTGAAGGGGAAATATCAAGAAGGAAGGATCCCCTGATGGCTTTGCGAATTAGGCTTGTTTCCTATTGTCGGCTTTTGCCTGTGCGGTTGAAGCTTAACCACATCGACCCGAAGTGTTATTCCGCTGCATATTGATGTAATGTAAGTGACGAGGGTTAACTCGACAAATGTCCTAAATGAAGGACTTAGGATCGGGGAGATAGGGCGTCGGATGAACTCGAAGGTAAAGTTTAGTCGAAATAGGTGTATATCGAAAGTAAACTTGGGTGTTGAACCTGGCTTGCTTTCAATCTGGCCTACACCGTCCCCTCCTGGCCCCTATATATAGGTGGCCAGGTCTTGAGGATCGGGTAGGGTCCGATACAGATTACAACATCGATATACGGTAAGAACTCGTATTTCGACTATCATTACAATTGGGCTTAGCTTAACGGGCCTCAGAGGTACTCAACTAATGGGCTCTATTAGCTATACCCTTGTCAGTAGCCCCTGAGATTCTACCGGAATTGTAGATTCGGGTTGAATCTCTAATCTTCAAATCTTCAACTTTGATCAATTCTTCAACTTCTTCATATTTTTAAATCTTTGACTTGGACTTTCGACTTATTTTCATGATAATATTTCGCAAGGGGTTTTGATGAACAAGCCTGACAACTCTGACAGATCAAGAGGTCAGTTAACTACCGGAACAGATACTTGCCACCTACTTCATATTCAATCCCCTTGGAATTGAATTCGGGATACCGGTCAAACCCATTCTTTTGCCGCATTTAGGACTTACAAAGAATGAGTCCCAGTGGTTCTCAGGGTACCCAGTGCGTCCACCAGGATTTTCTTCGCATCGTAGACACGGATACATACCAGCAGAGCGCATCCATGTGCGTATACCAGGTCACACAGGACGGATCCCGGGGTCTTACCTTCGTGATAAATCACGCCATTCGAGTTTCGTTGCGATAACATAACTCGAGAATCACATGTCGTAGTCTCGTTTGACTGATGGAATATCAAAGAATTTCGAATTATATTAACTTCTCACGAGTAACTCCCAATGGGAGTAGTCGCTCTATATTTTGTCGACTATGTAGTCGAAGTTTCATGGTTGTCGAAATGTTGAGCGGCTCGCACCGTATCCATCGTAGCTTTTTTTCATCTTTATTGCTGATTCTTTTATTTTCTATCGGGTGCGCGCTCAGTGCTCCTGATGGGAGTAGCCCCCGAGGCTATGGTTGGATACTTGTAGTCAATCATAGGCTCAAATTGACTTCCTCTATTCCTTCTTCTTCTTCCTGTTGTAAGCCCCCGAGCCCAAGTTGAGGTTTCCCGTACTTTCTGTGATACATTCTTTTTTACTTTGTTATTATCGTCTGCTATGTGCAGAATTTAACTCCTTTGTAAATATTTTATGGGCCTTGTTTTCGCGGAGGCCCGTTAATATGTGCTTATAAATATAGCACACTTTGGCGAGGGTAAAAACCCTAAACAGGTTCCTCCTCTGCCGCATCATCTTCTTCTTCATCTAGGGTTTCTTTTCTGCCCACTTGTCTCCATGGCTGATGCAGATGGGTCCCGTCTGAACCTTGGCTCCCTGACAGCGCCACGAGGTCGCGGCCGCCCTCGTGGCAGCAAGAATAAGGCAGCACCAGCTGCTATAGGATCTTCGTCGTCCGCTCCAATGAAGCGGCGTCCCGGCCGTCCGGCTGGGAGTAAGAATAAACCAAAGGTGCCTGTTGCTACCCCAGGTCCAAGCGCACCTCCTGGTAACACTTCTTCTCCTCAACCAAGGATATACTCGTTTTTCTGCATCGCCGGCGCGCAGTGCCGTGAAATTCAACGGCTGCCGCTGAAGTTCACCCAATTCATGGATGGGCGTGAGTTGCGTGAAGCAATTCTGCGTGAACATTCTGGGGGAGGAACTCCCTACGAGGTGGAAGTTTGGTACGACGGCACTGGCAAACAATACTTCAAGGGTGGCTGGTCACAGTTTGCGGATGATCATGACATCCAGCGAGGTTTCTTCATGACCTTCGATTTTCACGTGGGCACGTCTATGTTTGACGTGAAAATCTTCGATGGTACTCAATGCCAGAAGGAGTACGAGGCTGAAGTACACTTCCACTAGAGTCTTCCTATGTAATGTCCTTTTCGAGTTGCCTTATTGCCGTGCTATCTATAATAAATAACCGTACTTGGTTTTGATGCTTTTAATAGACCATGGGAACAAATCGTTTGTTCCGAGGCATGCTTTATATATTATCGGGTTCTCTTGAACCAATTTATATTGCTTGAAGAATATTTGGTTGTTGCACAACCTAGTAGTATATCTTTGAAAGATCTCCATATTGTGATAAACTTTCTTTCGTACGACCCATGGGTTGAAGCCCCCGAGTGGAAAAGTAAAATATTTGTACAATTTGTCGAGTTAACCCAAGGAACCCGACCTATGGCCTCATGTTCTGGGTTTGGAGGGTCAACTCGAAGTTACTGATGTTACTAGACTTCTTCTATGCGTAGAAACGTCATAGCTGCTCCGCATTCCATGGGATGCTTTCATCTTTTCCTGTTTTCTTATGTTGTAGTCGATAAGCTCCTCCTAGTTACTTCTGTGACAATGTAAGGTCCCACCCAAGGGGACTCTAACTTGCCGTGGCTATCCTGCCTGAGTCGTAAGACTAAATCTCCCACCACAAAGGATCGCGGTCGAACTCGACTACTATGGTAGTTCCGCAAGCTCTATTGATACTGCGTGGCTCTTTCCAACGCTTTATCTCTTGCTTCATCCAGTGTATCAACATCGTCTTGTAACGCTTCTGTTGAGGTTACTTCATCGTATGCCGTCACTCTTGGAGCTTCGTGTGTAACTTCGACTGGAAGCACGGCTTCTGCGCCGTGGACTAGGAAAAAATGAGTTTCTTGAGTAGCTGCGTTAGGCGTGGTTCTTAAACTCCAAAGAATGGAGGGCAGTTCATCTACCCAAGCGCTCTTGGCTTTCTCGAGAGGTGCTAAGAGCCTCTTTTTTATCCCGTTGCATATTAGGCCATTGGCTTTTTCGACTTGCCCGTTTGTCTTCAGGTGTGCTACGGATGCGAACTTGAGCTTGATTCCCAAACCTTCGCAGTAACTCTTGAATTCCTTTGAAGTGAAGTTTGTCCCATTGTCCGTGATGATGCTGTATGGTACACCGAAGCGAAACACTATTGACTTAATGAAATTGATTGCTGCTGTCGAATCTTGAGTTGTTACTGGGGCCGCTTCCACCCACTTGGTAAATTTGTCGACTGCCACTATCATGTAAACATGCCCTCCTGGCCAGGATTTGTGCAACTTCCCTACCATATCGAGGCCCCATTGTGCAAAGGGCCAGGACACTGGTATTGGCTGTAACTCTGCTGCTGGTGCGTGTGGTCGAGATGCGAATCTTTGACATGCTTCACACTTCCGAACTATATCTTTCGCGTCTTCGATGGCTGTTAGCCAATAGAATCCTGCTCGAAACGCTTTTGCCGCGATTGCCCTGCTGCTAGCATGATGGCCACATACTTCGGCATGTATATCTTTTAATATTACTTGCCCTTCTTGAGGTGTGACGCAATGCTGCAAAACGCTAGTTATGCTCTTTTTGTATAATTTCCCCTGCAACACAACAAATGCTTTCGATCGTCGAGTTATTCTCTTGGCTTCCACTGCATCTTCTGGTAACTTCTTATTTATCACGTATGCGAGATATGGCTGCATCCATGTTTCTTCTATCATCATGACTTCTTCGGGTTCTGGTGCACTCTCGTCCCTTTTCGCACCAGCCCCCGAGCCTGCTGCAGTAGTCGAACTTTTGACGCTTTTTATCGATCTTTCCACCATTTCTTCCTAGAAGACTCCAGATGGCACGGGTAGGCACTGTGACCCGATATTTGCCAAATTGTCGGCTTCTTCATTTCTATTTCTGCTGGTGTGCGAGACTTCGCACCCATCGAATGTTCCTTTGAGATAGTGATATAAGTTTTTGTAGGCCATCATGTTGTCATTAATTGTGTCGCATCTGTTCATGACTTGTTGAACAACAAGGTTTGAATCTCCGAATATTTTTAGACGAGTTGCTCCACACGCCTTGGCCATCTTCATTCCATGCAGTAAAGCCTCGTATTCTGCTTCATTATTAGAGGCCTACGGAAAGCTCATCCTTAAAACGTATTTCAGTTTGTCGCCGTGTGGTGACATCAAGACTACTCCTGTGCCTGCACCTTGGACTCTCTTAGAACCGTCAAAGTACATTGTCCAGACACTCGATAAATCTGGCGGTCCCGTGCTCTGCAACTCCAACCATTCTGCTGTGAAATCTGGCAAGATTTGCGACTTGACCGCCTTTCTTTTTTCATACGTGATGTCCATGGGAGATAATTTGATTCCCCACAAAGAGACACGTCCTGTTGCTGAAGGATTGTTCAGTATGTTCGATAGTGGTGCTTCATTGACCACTATAATTGGGTGCACCGCAAAGTACTGTCGCACTTTTCGTGCTGTTGTAAAGACACTATATGCAAGTTTTTGATAGTGCGGATACCTCTGTTTTGTCGGAGAAAGTACTTCACTGAAGAAATATACCGGTCTCTGGACACCGTGGGCTTTACCTTCTTCACTTCTTTTGACTACTAATACTGTACTCACCACCTGATGGGTTGCGGCGATGTAGAGTAGTAGTGGCTCTTTTTCTTTTGGTGCGACCAGCACTGGTGGCGTGGAAAGCACTTTTTATAGCTGTGCAAAGGCTGCATCTACTTCTTCTGTCCATTCAAATTTATCATTTGACTTCTTCATGAGTGCATAGAAAGGGAGTGCTTTCTCTCCCAGTCGAGCAACAAACCGACTTAACGCCGCGACGCGTCCTGCAAGTTTCTGTACGTTGTGTAGTTTTGTGGGCTTCCCCATTGTTAAAATTTCTTGGATCTTCTCTGGGTTCGCCTCTATTCCCCGTGCTGACACTAGGAACCCTAAAAGTTGTCCTGCCGATACGCCGAAGGAACACTTTGTCGGGTTAAGCTTAAGCTTGTACCTGCTTAGGTTGTCGAAGGTTTCTGCCAAGTCGCTGATTAGGGATTCCTCCTTTCTTGTTGTAATGACTACATTGTCAATATAGACTTGGATATTGCATCCTATTTGGCTCCCAAGGCAGCTTTGCATCATCCGTTGATAAGTTGCTCCTGCATTTTTTAGGCCGAAAGGCGTCACTTGATAGCAGAACACCCCATATGGCGTAATGAAAGCTGTCTTTTCTTCATCTTCTTTTTTCAACTTGATCTGGTTGTAACCAAAATATGCATCTAGAAAGGAAAGCCTTGCACATCCTGCTGTTGAATCAATTATCTGATCAATGCGGGGTAGAGGGAAGGGATCCTTTGGACAGTGCTTGTTGAGAGATGTGTAATCGACACACACTCTTTGTTCATCTGTATTTTTCTTGGGTACGATGACTGGATTGGATACCCAACTCGAAGTTTTTATTTCTCTGATAAATCCGGCGTTTTCTAGCCTATGCAACTCTGACGCTATCGCCTTCCTCTTGGGTTCATCAAATCGTCGCAATGGTTGCTTGACTGGCTTCGCTTTAGGATCTACATTTAGTGCGTGCTCGACGAGTTCCCTGGGAACCCCTGGCATTTCTGAGGGACACCAGGCAAAGATTTCCCAGCGCTCATGGAGGAACTCGACGAGCGCGCTTTCCTATGCGGGATCCAGGTTTACCGCAATCGATGTTGTCTTGTTCGGGTCCATAGGGTGGACCTGGATTTTCTTTGAGTCCTGAGTTTCTTCGCATGAGAAGACCGCAGAGAGATGCCATCCTAATCCTTTGGGATGTGTGGTCTCATCATGTTCATGGGGCAAGCATGCAGTACTTGTCACTAGGTCATCTTTTGGGATTCTGCAATGAAAATCAGCTAGAAAGCAACAAGGAGTTTGGCGATGACCTATATGAATTCCTGGCCTTGGTGAGGGCCGACCAAGAAAAGGCTAGATACACATTCTTGGAAGATGTGGACTACCTTATTGGTGACAACGCAATGGATGATATCTGCTTATCACTAGAAGTGGATGGAACCCTTGGTATGCCCACTTTTGAACATAGTATTGATCATCAAAATTTTTGAGAAGGGCGGTTCAGGGAAAATGGCACAACAGTGAATGCAAGCTGATAACAAAATGCAAGTGCCTAAGGAAGCATCAAGATACCACCAAGAGGAATTTTCTTTTAAGGGTGGTAGCACCCTAGTTCCATTGGAATCAATAAACTTTGTAGCCTTTCTCCAATCTCGGGGACGAGATTTCTTTTAAGGGTGGTAGTCTGTAACATCCCTGACTTTTCCAATTTTTGGAAAATCAAAAAAAATTAAAATAAGTGCTTGTAATTGTTTGACTTGATTGAAAAATCACAAGAAATTAAAACTTTTTGAACATAACTAAAGGTTACCTTAAACAATTTAAGATCAAATCAAAAACCCTAAAACCCTAATACTAAAATACCAAAGTGATTCCCATATCTCATCTACTTCAAAAATTATTTATCAAATTCCTTCTTTCAAACTAATTTCCATCAACCTTCTGTTTGGAAAGATTATTTGAGAAAAGAATTTCAAAATATTATTTTTGCAATTATTCAAATCTTATGCAAGCATCCTTGCATGGGAATTATTAAGAAAAGGGTTTAATACCAAATAAAGTTTTGATCATATTTCTTCAAAGAATACTGTTTCTTTTCCCCATTTTACACCAAGGTTGGAATCAAAAGGTTTTCAGAAAATATTTATTTAAATAGATCCATTGTTTATGGAAGCTATTTTAAATTCATCTAGTAAAATATTTTGTCTACAAAACTTTACTATTTGGTGCTTCACCTAGTGTTTATTAGTTATATATTCAAAAACACTACTGTTTTATTTACCTTCTTTAATAAATTTTGAAAACCAAATATTTTAGAAAGTTATTATTTAAAAACAAAGCTTCCTAGTTAATTGAAAACTATGTTTAATTTCATGCAATTTTCTTGCTCAAAATAACACTAAAGCTTTGTTTATATGCTTGAACCACAAAATTTAAAAGTTTAGAAGTGGTCAGTTTTGGTTTTATTCAAATCAAAGAGGTGTAGCTATTTCAAAACCTAAAATAGGCAATCAGAAAATAAGAAAAAGGAATTAGAACAAAAAAGAAGAAGAAGAAGGGCACAACCCAACTGGGCCGCACCCGGGGCCCAAACCGGCCGAGCCAGCCCGGGAAGGAAACCAGCCCAGCTCCCTCACCTCTCTCTCTCACTGTCGGGCGGGACCCGCCTGTCAGCACGATCTTCTCCCCCAAATCGCGCACGCCAGAAACGGCAGGACCCCCGCGATGAATTCGTCTTCAATGTCGATGAATTCGCGAGTAATTGCCCCAGGCCAACGAGCGCACCCTGACCTCCTCTTCCCCCACAGTAATTCTCTCCATTTGGTCGAGCCCAGAGACCCACCACAGAAGCCGTGCGCAGCCAGCCATTGCCGCGGCCACCGACGGCGAGAAACATCGATTCCGACGAACTCCGACGACCCCCGAGCCTCTAGCCCCCACCCCTACACTCCCCACATCCTTGTGCACCTCCCAGACATCATTGTTTGCCTGCGCGCATCCAGGAACGAGGTGCCCGTGTTCGACCGTAAGATCTCGAGCCCAAGTGGATCTTCGGCGAGCTTTTCCGGCAAGCTCCGGCCGCCCCCGACCCAACCAACTTGCCACCAGGTCCGCGTCGACGTGCTGCACACCATGGTGAGCTCCCCTCTTACTCTCTCCATCTTTAGCTCTGGGAACGCGCATGCCGGCCATGTCGCCGCCGTGCTCCGGCCAGACTCCGGTGAGGAATTAGGGTTTGACCCTGTAGACCAGATCCCAATCGTTGATCTTGTTTTCTGTGCCCTAGATCTCTTTGTTGACCAGCCCAGTCAGCAGGTCAGCGCGGAAAATTCCCCAGCCAACCAGATCACGCCACATCACCCCTAGCCAGTCAGCCCTAGGTCAAACCTATTTCAAATTTGAATTTAAATTCCAGGAACTTCTATCAACTATAAAAATTCATATAAAATTAATTACTTGGCCAAAAATTACAAATTTGGTATCCATGGAATCCTTTCAATGTGTAGAACACATTTATGCGGAGAAACCACAGTGTTCCGGTACAAAGTTTTGAAGTGAAAAATAAATAGCAAAATGACTTATAAACACCATAAAATTCATAACTTTTGTTCTGTAGATCCAATTGCTACAAATTTGTAGTCTATGGATTCCTTGGAACATGTAGAACATCATGGGAACAAGAAATTCCAAAGTTGACACGTGCACACACTTTGTGCATTCAAATCACTATTTTGAACATAATTTGATTTCTAGAATTAATTTTAGAGTGATTCCAATTGCAGTGACTTTGTATTACTGCAAGCTATCCAGTAGCATAACTCCCATAATTTCTTGAACCACTTCACAATTATTCAAATTCTAATATGAGAATTTGAGTAGTTCCTATATAGATTAATTCTATTTCTTTTGCAATTAATGTTACCTTCTGCCTTAGTAAACCCTATGTTCATACCTAGTTATTAAATATAATCTTTAGACCACCTTGACCCATACCTTGTCCAACTAAACATATTTTGTCTAATTCATATATGTACTCTAATTGCAATTGTGCTACTTGAGTAGAATATGAATTCATCTCAAACCTAGGTTCTATTAATGTGGAGTTGTTATAACCCGTACCATAGTATGTGTTATACACCATGTTGATCAATGAACCATTTGAGCCATGTTCTCAAATATCAATCATTCATACCCAATCCAATGCCTACTTAGTTTTGTTCACATGTATTGAACTATTCAACTTGCAAATGTGCTAATTGAGTAGTTCAAGCATTCTTAAAACCTAGCCTAGTTCCTAAGTGCAATAGATGCTATTTAAGAGTAATTGTTGTCACATTTACTCAATAGTATTGTAGTTGCACACATTGACTCTTGTGTAATTTATTTCACATGAGTTATTCCTAAAACTCATATATGCTTTAATAAAGCATAAAAACTTCATCAATTATAATGTGCCTAGTCCAATTCTCTCTCAAATCATATTGATCTTCCCCAGCTAAGCTCTCAAACCCATATCTCACAATTCATATTTCCTTTGCCATATCTTTCTATCATAACATATCAATAAATCTAAATTGTTAAACAAATACTTTTCAATTGTTTGATTGTGTTGGTATGGTATGTTTATGTTATGTTATTTCTGTGCTATAGTTTGTGCGAAGAGCTACGTGCTTAGTTGAGAGAAGTGAAACATCGTTGACGAGGGTTAACTCGACAAATGTCCTAGATGAAGGACTTAGGATCGGGGGAATAGGGCATCGGATGAACTCGAAGGTAAAGTTCGTTGAAATAAGTATGCGTCGAAAGTAAACTTGGGTGTTTAACCTGGCTTGCTTTCAATCTGGCCTACACCATCCCCTCCTGGCCCCTATATATAGATGGCCAGGTCTCGAGGATCGGGTAGGGTCCGATACAGATTACAATATCGACATACGGTAAGAACTCGTATTCGACTATCATTACAATTGGGCCTAGCTTAACGGGCCTCAGGGGTACTCAACTAACGAGATCTATTAGCTATACCCTTGTCAGTAGCCCTTGAGATTCTACCAGAATTATAGATTCGGGTTGAATCTCTAATCTTCAAATCTTCGAATTGATCAAATTCTTCGACTTTCTTCTTATCTTCAAATCTTCGACTTGGTCTTTCGACTTATTTTCATGATATTCTTTCGCAAGGTGTTTTGATAAACAAGCCTGACAACTCTGACGGATGAAGAGGTCAGTTAACTGCCGGAACAGATACTTGTCACCTACTTCAAATTCAATCCCCTTGGACTTGAATTCGGGATACCGGTCAAACCCATTCTTTTGCCGCATTTAGGACTTACAAAGAATGAATCCCAGTGATTCTCAGGGTACCCAGTGCGTCCACCAGGATTTTCTTCGCGTCGTAGACATGGATATATACCAGCAGAGCGCATCCATGTGCGTATACCAGGCCACACAGGATGGATCCTGGGGTCTTACCTTCGTGACAAGTCACAGCATTCGAGTTACATTGCGATAACATAACTCGAGAATCTTATGTTGCAGTCAAATTTCGACTGAAAATATTCGGGTTTCAACAACCATAGAACTCGCTCCCGATGGGAGTAACACTTCTACACGATGCTTTACCTATAAATATCCTCGGGTGCGCGCTCAGCGCTCCCGATGGGAGTAGCCCCCGAGGCTATAGTCGAAAAAAGTCATTTTCGAGTATAGGCTCAAATATAATACTGTCCATCATACTTCAACTCGAGATACTTTCAATATCTTTGATAATAGTAGCCCCTAAGGCTATAATTGAAAATCCTTCATATATAATCTTGTTTATAAATGTTGTACCTGTCGGCGCCATCCTTCTTCTTTCTTATATCATCTTTTTTATGACGTCAATGAACACGTCACTCTGTATGAGTGCGAACCGTTTGATGGGCAGCACTGTAATTCTTGTGATTTTTGACCGTTAGTGGGCTGCCGTTTCCGCTCTTTGCGCCACGTCTCAGCCCACGATCCTTCTCCCAGAAGTTATATAAGGGGCGTAGTGGAGGATTTTACTGTTTACCAGTTCGTTCCCTCCGCCGCCTCCATTGCCGATCTCTGCTCCTTTTTCTGTTCGCGCATAGCCCCCAAGTGCGGTGCGATAGATGCGCGTGAAGCACCTAGCCACCAAGAACACCATGGCCAAGAACTCCTCTGCCACCAAGTTTGTACGCTCTGCCATCACGCCGAAGGAGGTGGAAAAGGCCAGGTCAGATGGCCTCATCTCCGCCCAGGATTCCGTCAAGTTTCCTAGTACTGAACGGATCCCGCAGCCCCCAAGCGGTCATCGGGTAATGTTTCTTGCTTTCCTCCTCCGCGGCCTTTCTCTTCCTGCCCACGAGTTTCTCTGTGGGCTCCTCTTTGTTTATGGTGTGCAGCTTCACCAGCTCACACCAAATTCTATTCTTCACATTGCTTGCTTTGTGACTTTTGCGAGTCGTTCCTGGGCATTGAACCCCATTTTCTCCTCTGGAGGTCGATTTTCCGGCTCCGCCCAAATGTTGCTTTACACAGAAAACCCGAACTGGGCGGAGCCGTTGTTTCGGTGCGTCCTGAGGCACAATATCTTGAATTTTCCATGGCCGCATCTGTCCAAGGGTGGAGAACCAAGTGGTTCTATATCAAAGACCGCAAGGCCTCCCCTGAAGACCAATATGGGTTAGCCCCTTTCGAAGCCTCCAGGGAAGTGAAGAAATTGGCGTCGTGGGATGCGCTTCCCTCAGATGCGGAGATAGCACAAGTTCTTCCTCTTCTATCTCGCATTCAAGCTTTGAAAGGAGGCCAAGGAGGAGCTTTGTCGGGTATTTAACTCATGGCGTTTTTCATACAACGTCGAGTTCAACCCCTGCAGCACCGCCTCACCAAGCTCTGGAATTACTCTGGCTTGGAAGATCCTACTCACGTCTCTGAAGAATTAATAGAGAAAAAAGATGTCGACAAGCGAGTTAGGAGCCTTACCAAGCTCACCAAGGATCATGCGGTTGCTGACTTGACCGCTGACTACTTCGACTCCGTGCACCCTTTGCCCGAGGTATGCATCTTTGTGTTCGCTTGTTGTCGAATTTTGTTTGCTTCTACTTACGTTACTTTTTGCCTTTGTAATCTACTGACCTATTTTATATGCAGGGTCACCACTTCCTTGTTTTGCACCCTCCTTTTCCAGAGGCAGGGCCTCTTCCAGCTGATCTGGCCTCATCTGTATCTGAAGCCCCCAAGGCTGACGATAATCAGGACGGAGATGATGCCGAAGAGTCGGAAGAGGAAACGAGCTCGTCGACATCATCTCCCTCCGTGCCTGCTGATGATGCTGGTGTCGACAAGAAAAGGAAGCGAGTCGAAGAATTTGCTTCTTCGAGTTCTGCAGCGGTTGATAAGGCCTCTGTTCCTGCAGAAGATGAGGAATACTTCGACCTCCTAGCAACGTAAGTGTTTTTAGTCGAGTTCGTCAATTGCGTTTTTCTTGCCTTGTTTCCATCGTGTTACTCATAAGTTTTTTGCTTCGTGTAGAGATAACGAAGAGCCGTCAAAAGCTGCTACAGGTACTCCTTCAATTCCTCCTGCTGTTGATGATCTTTCTATCGGGTGCGCGACCAGCGCTCCCGATGGGAGTAGCCCCCGAGTCTATGTTCGGGTACTTGTAGCCGGGCATAGACTCAAGTTGTACTACTCGAGGAAATTCGGCTCCTGCAGAAAATATGAAAAATTGTGAAATACTTTGTCTCTTTAAGGAATATTGTGCTTGTAGATTGCAATGACGATGTAGTATGTAAAATAAAAACTCAATGTTTTTTGTGCAATTTGGTTGCTCGTACGTAAGACCCTTTCGTTATCCTGATGCACTTCACGGCTCGATCAGCTACTCAGGTCAGACGTAATGTGGTGCGTTTGCCGCATTTTTGAAGATACTTGCTAAGCCTTTTCGTTAGCCTGACGCCCCAAGATTTTGTGCCTTGCCAACCGTTAGTCGAGCTTCATGCGACTGTAAACTAAATTGTCAAGTATTCGACAAGGAACGCCAGCTACTAGGGCTTTCGCAATTTTTTCGAAGTCAATGATATGCAAGATGATTTTTCATGGCGAAGCCCCCGAGCGTCAGGTGTGATGAAAATAAATGATAATCAATTCTTGAAAGAGGAAAACTTAGCTTTTATCTGGTGCGGCGGGGTCGACGCGGCCGTAGTTGACGATGACGTAGTCAAGTTGTTGTCGTAGAATCACAATTACGATCAGAGGCGAAGCTGTTGTCGAGCCCCCGAGCGCTGTTGGGATCGTCGCGTTGCGGATGTCGGCGAAATCTTAGGTCTTGAGTATGAGCTTCCGTACTCCGGGGCGAGTTGATGTCGAGCCCCCGAGTGTTGCCGATAGTTTGCGCGAGTGCACGGCGACGAGCCCTCGACCGTGGTAAGCCGTAATCGACGCCGTAGATGCAGTCGACAATCTTGAAGACGGAGTAGTCGAAATATTTTCTCGCCGGATTGTCTGAGCAAAGTAGTCGAAAAATATTTTTTCCGAGTTGTCCAAGCAGCGCTTGTTTGCAAACAAAATAGTCGAAGAATTTTCCTCCCGTATTGTTCAATCTTTTTTCCTCCAGACTTTGAACTACTGAGAGTGAATTTCTAGACTCGTCCGTGAATCAATTTAACCAAGACGTGGAACTGGATTTAATCTGATCATGTGCTTGTTGCACTGCCACGCCCGCAGTTTTTTGTTTTGATATGATAAACAGCAGGATTTCCTTGGAACTTGCGTTTGAACGCTTTGGAGCAGCCGGTTGCCAGATTCTTCAAACGTGCCCGGTATGTACGCGCAGCACAACTTAGAGTCGATCCCGGCTCCTGCCTGATTTCGACGAAAGTAGAGACCGATCTGGACTGTCTTTAATTAATAGACTGGAAACAGCTGCTGCCTCTGCAGATGATTTGACGGATCGTGTCGAGCGGCGGGCGCTCACGCAATCTTGTTTCTTGCACATTGATTCTTGTGTTGCAGTCACGCTATGTTTCGATGGGTCTGGCCGATATATGCATGTGCCCGCTAATCTTTGTGTTGCTGCAGTCTTCACGTACGTGGTGGAGAATAATTTGTTCTCTCTTCTCCAATCTGACGTGAGTCGCAAGTTGCCATGGTACTTGATTCCTTTGTTGGATAGTGTTTTTTCCGCTACTCGACCTCACGTTGTGATACTTGCACTGATTGAAACAGCTTCCGATGGACGCCGTGATCAGACTATCAGAGTTTTTCCGAACCAAATACAAATCAGAACTTCTCCGGATCAAGCTTCAGATGCAATCTGGCCAGCATCCTGCAGATCGATGGAAAACGAGAGTCGACGAATCTGAAGCGCCGGCGCAATCGAGTTGGTCGATGAAGATCTTGTCGATGATGATGGGTATGCTTCGCTGATGTTGAACCCGATACTGATGCGAACCATGATTCTTTGACACAATGAAAATTGCTTGCTCTTTGATGATGAAGTCGCTCTGAACTGGATGGATCTTGTTGAAGCGATCTAGCTGCTCTCGGTAGCCAAAAAATTTGTTGATCTTATCGATGAAAACTTGAAGGATCCCGCCCGGATAACAAAATCCAGTTGCCGCGATCCCCACGGTCGGCGCCAATTGACGAGGGTTAACTCGACAAATGTCCTAGATGAAGGACTTAGGATCGGGGGAATAGGGCGTCGGATGAACTCGAAGGTAAAGTTCGTTGAAATAAGTATGCGTCGAAAGTAAACTTGGGTGTTTAACCTGGCTTGCTTTCAATCTGGCCTACACCGTCCCCTCCTGGCCCCTATATATAGATGGCCAGGTCTCGAGGATCGGGTAGGGTCCGATACAGATTACAATATCGACATACGGTAAGAACTCGTATTCGACTATCATTACAATTGAGCCTAGCTTAACGGGCCTCAGGGGTACTCAACTAACGAGATCTATTAGCTATACCCTTGTCAATCGTGATCTTCAAAAAGGCAAGTGACACACATGTCCCTTTACCCATTTTCTTTACTATATGCATTAGTGTATTTCACTACTTGTAGTATGCATGATAGGTGGTGTTTTCAAAGAAAAAGAGTTGCTTTGCTAGATCCTAGTAGTGTTTAGCTATCCCTTAAACCCTACCTGTTAGGATGCTAAATACTTTGAAAAATATTGATGCCATGCTATGATCACTTGTTAAAGTGTTTTATAAACAAATTAAGTACTGCAACTAAAATGAATCACCTGGGTGGATTGGTGTGATAAGAGGCGGCGATGTAGGTGACTTCTGGGGCACAGGCCTCGTCGAGAGGATGTGTACTCAGAATGCCACTCGGGATGGCCACCCAGGAATAAAGAGGTTACTATGTCTTCCATGCTTAGAGTACTTCCAGTGCAGCCTTATGACAATATGGGCTCTGTCTTGACTGATTAGATGTGAGGGTGCAACTTGTGTGCAAGAAGATGGCTGGTAGTTGAATTGTAGGTTGGGAACGGATCTTGCCAGTTGGTTTCTCTCTCCTTCTAAAAGGTCTCGTCTCATTTTATGTATGGGCGTAAAATGAGTCTTAAGGTGAAAGTGCACAACCCCTGCAGGGTGTAAAACTAATCGATTAGCCGTGTCCCCGGTTATGGAAAATTTGAGTCTCTAGACATGGAATGTGCGGAAGAATCTCATCACCATTTCTGAATGATTAAAATTTGTCTAGAAACCCCTAGGTAGGGGCTAAGGACCATACACTCCGAGGGGTGGTGGTTTTTGATGTTCCAACTTTGTTGAGTTTCGCCTAGAATTACATACCGGCCAGTATGTAATGTATGGGGGTTGTCTTGACCCTTGAAAAATAAAATTTTGTAAGAAAGTATTAAAAAGGATTTTAGGATAAAATTGGCTTTATGCAAATCAGCCTATGAGATCCACTAGCCAAATGTCATGTAGATTAGTTCTTTCACAACAGCCACCAAATATGTGTCATTTGCCAGTACATCATTGTACTGACCCCCATTTGTGGGGCTGCATATTCAAATGTGCAGGTTTTCACGTAAAGATTGTTTAGTAGGATCTCGAGACTATATTCCAACATGTCTGCCTGTGGCACGAGATGAAGATGGAGGCTCATTGCCACTTTGTTTTTCCGCTGTGTATCTGTAAGATTTGAGTACTTATGTATCTGGATCCACGTTGTAATCTTGATACTATGCAATGAGTACTATATTTTGTTCTGTGGTGCTATCATTGATCCAGTGAATAGCACTTAACACAGGTGTTCCACCTTAATCCAAAGGTGGGGCGTTACAACTCCACCGGTGCTTGATGTTCGCATGTGTTCTTGGTGATGGTAGTGGTGCCAAGATTCTAGTTTTTGGTGGTGCCATGAAGTAGTAGAAGGAGGAGATCATGATTATGTGATGTAAAACTATTAAACCATGCATCATATTCATAATCATTTGCAAGTTTGTTGATTATGTTGTTTTGTTTGGCATGTCTACCATAATATCTGAATTCTCGAGTTTTGAGGGTCCAAAACAGCCGGCGCGGATCAGTGCCCTCAAACCCAACCCTTATAACAGAATATTTTGTTATACGGGTTGGGTATGAGGGTACTAATCTGCGTCGGCTGTTTTAGACCCTCAAAACTCATTTTTCTCAACCCTTAAACATGATATAAGGGTCCATGTTATAAGGGCTCTGCTAGTGATGCTCTAATTTCGTGCACGGCAGAGGAACTTGAGCAGAACGGGTGCCTCCATCACTCCAGCCATGGTCTCAGCTCTCGTCGGCCTTCCCTTGGTCGCTCGCAGGGGAAATCAAGGTCAAGAGAGAACATTACCGTCTGGTTTCAGGAATTAGAGGATTAGGGGGGTTTTGCAAAAGAGATATTGGTTGAGTCTGAAAGCGGACGTGTAATTGTAAATTCCCAATTGCTAAATAGTGCTTGGATGCTGGTTAACACATCCAACACTCGTTTCTGGACCGTCCGATTGATTCGGGTCGACTCGATCCGCACGTGTCCAGGCGGGCGGTTCCGACAAACGAGCACCTGGTTTCTCGAGGGAAGCATCTGAGCGAAGCAGTGCTGAATCGCTCTCCTCTTCGTTTCCCATTCCCCATTTCTTCCCCGTCTCTGCTAGGGTTCAATCTTGCGTAGGTGGTTGGTGGAGAGCGCGGGAGGTAGCCGAGCTCGTCATCGGAGAGCTATACTAGCAGGAAGGAATCAAGCTCGTTCACGGTGGAGGCGCGCATGAGAGGTCGCCGAGCTCGTTCATGGAGAGCGAGACTCACACGTAGGCGTCAAGCACGTCGATGGGGAACGCCGGACACGGGAGGGCGAGGAGCTCGGCGATGAAGAGGGAGGAGCGCTAGAGGTCATCAAGCTTGGCTATGGAGAGGAAGGCGCGGAAGAGCTCGGGGACGGTATATCGTCGACGATGCGCAAATCTCACCTCCAAAATGCCACCTCGTGTACTGCCCCCTCCATTCAGATCGATTGATTTGGGCTGCTTCCCAACCGCGTGGCCGCGCCGCTCGCCGTCCCCTTCTCAACTTCCCTATGTGTCCTCCTGGTCTGCTCCTCCACCATCCCCCTGTTGAACCCCTTGCATCTCTTGTCTCCAACAACAAGGTAGGTTACAGGCTATCTCAGTATCTTGATTTTTTCCTCCATGCTTCCAGCCCTTGTTGGTTTACTATGATTCAATTAGATTTGAATATTTGATTGGTTCGAATTGGTCTTCACCTGGGCCCGTAGCTCACTATACTGGAATTTGCTCCATAGCTATTACTAAGTATATTACTAATTAAGTGTGAACTGCTGAAAAGAGATTCAACGAGTGTAACTTTAGAATGTTCAGGTCAATATTCCTTAAAAGATAGAATGTTGTTTCTTCTGTTGTTTCATGCTTTGATATCTACTAAACCCAGATTATTGTGAATGTGTGGTGGATGTGGAAGAGTACAAAAACATAGACTTAGCTAACGCTAGACATCTGTGAACTTATATAGCTTGTTGAGGACAGCCTGTATGCATTACTTCAGTTACAAGTGCTGAACAGTTTTTAGTTCATGTGTATGTCATGCACACTACCTTGGTAGTAATGGTTTTTGTTTGATTGTTGATAGTAGGTTTTCAGATAGATCACAAATTTCTTACCCATATACGTAGGTAGTGTTCATTACATGACCCATTATCTTGTCAAGTTTTGGTCACACGTTTTTGATGTGCGGTTACTTGGTTTGTAACATGGTATTTTTAGTTGTGCGTGTGCAATGTCTGTCAAGCGGGAGGTGTTTTCTGCTTCCATCATCTTCTATATTAATTAAGTTGCTTTTGGCAACATTCCCAAGTTACTTTTCTCATTTCACGAAGTTGGTTCGATCATCTAAACTAATCTGATTACAGTCAATGGTCACGTTACATATATTTTAAGTTCCTATATTGCAAGCATGATTCTGTTTGTCAGCATGCCTCACATTCCCTATTGATGTACCTAAGTCGCATATTGTCAACATGATTCAAGTTTTTGAGTTACACCAAAATTGCCCCTCGGTAGTGTACCGATTTAATTAAGTTGCTTCTTGTCATCTGGCTGAGTTGCTTTGCTGGACTGGCTAAGTTGTTTTATATCACCTAACTAAGTTGCTTTCTCCCATGCATTTAACTTTTGATTAAATAGCCAATAGTCTTCCTGAGATTAATAATGCATTTTGATTCAAAACTTGCTTTTCTAGCAGACAAGCTTCAAACCTGCTAACACAAAAATTATAAAAGAGACAAACAAGCTTTCTCTCTCGCTTTACTAGATACTCACCACTACCTAATAGTTTTGATTGTACTAAATAAATTGGATGGATTACATAAACTTATTGGAGGGTAGTTTTAGTTCTTCTGCTTCCTTTTTGAGATATATGGGTAAGTTGTCGAGCAACTTAATTAAGTTGTTTTATCACTATGCTTCAGTTATACTGAAATAAATTAAGTCAATTTCTCCAACATGTTTAAATGATTAGGGGGTTTGTTGGTTTTTTGTGTCTTCATGCCTTAGTTGTGTTGTGAGTGATTATTTAGGGTTTTTTCTTGTCGGCATTATCATTAAGCTTGTTACAATTTTAAGTTGTATTCTCCAACATGGTTAAATTGGTTACCAAATCCATCTAAGTTGTGTTCTTCCAACTGTCGCACTTTAGTTGTTTCTAAAAGTGTTAGTTAAGTCCATTTTTTCTGTCAAACTTACCTTTAAGGTTGTACATTATTTACATTAAGTTAGTTGTCTATCAGTGTTAAGTTGATTACTGATTCTAGAGATAGTTGCTTACTTCCTAAATTTTGTCAGCAACATTATTATGTTTTTGCACCCCTGTTTTTAATTTAAGTTGTTTTTCAAGCATGGCTAAGTTTGTCACCAAATTCTTCATAGTTCTTTTCTTCCAGTGGTACCATGCTTTTATTAATATGCTAATTAAAAGTTGCCGTCATCTACATAATGAAATACGCCTGAGATTGTTATATGCTAATGTTTTAAGTTGTGATTGCTTATATACAACTGTCCTTGTTGCCTTTTCCTTTTTAACCAAAACTGGCAAAAGACACGACCAATTGCTCTCAATTGGCTCTGCCAGAAGTCCTTGTACCTGCAGGCAGTTGTCCACCGTCTTGTCCACAAGATGGTCAGTAGGTACATGCAGGGATTAGTTTACATTTTGTTATTTGGATACTAACCGAACACTTATTTTCCATGTATTTTTTGCAAGATAATAGCACATAGGTCAGCATGTTTAACTTCTTCTGTTGAAATCACAAACTTTAGTTACTACCATCAATTACATTGTCTCTTTTTGTTTTAGTAAGAGTAGCTTTTTTCTTTTAATATGTGCTCTGTCCCATGCAAAACTAGTTTCTCACATAGAATACAACAAAGCCTCTACGTGATTCAACTTAGTAAGATTGGCTAAGCAACTTAATGTATTTTACTAAGCAACTTAATGTATTTTACTAAGCAACTTATCTTAGCAGCCCTGAAAGAACACATAGTTAGGCACTGCTTCCAATTAAGTTGTTATTTCCCCTAACAAAATCCATGATCTGCCTACAGTTTTCTACTATGTAGCTCCTATTCATTACACAAGTTGGAAGCTGATTATTCTTTTTACTAAGTGTATCTTTTCCATGCTAAAGCTAGTTTCCAACATGAAATACGACAAGGCCTCTATCTGATCCAACTTAGTAATAATGGGTAAGCAACTTAATGTATTTGACTAAGCAACTTAACTTACTAGCCCCCAAATAACACGTAGTTAGCTACTGATTTCATCTAAGTTGGTCTTTTCCCCCTAATAAAATGCATGAGCTCACTACAATTGTCAACTAGGCAGGTTCTAATTTTCTACCTAAGTTGGAAGCTTATTATTCTTCTTTACTTAGTGTATCCTTTTCTGTGCAAAACTAGTTTCTCACATGAAAATACAATAAATACTCTAGCTAATTCAACTTAGTGAGTTTGGCTAAGGAAATTAATGTATTTGACTAAGCAACTTAGCTTAGTAGCCCCAAAGAATACATAGTTGGGCACTGCTCCCAATAAGTTTTTATTTTCTCAAAATCCAAGAGTTGCCTATAATTTTCTACTATGTAACTCCTATTCATCATTACATAAGTTGGAAGTTGATTATGCTTTTTACCAAGTGTATCTTTTCCCATGCTAAAACTAGTTTCACACATGAAATACAACAAAGCCTCTATCCGATCCAACTTAGTAATGATGGGTAAGTAACTTCATGTATCTGACTAAGCAACTTAACTAACTAGCCCCAAAATAACACATCGTTAGCAACTGATTTTATCTAAGTTGGTCTTTTCCCCCTAATAAAATGCATGAGTTTACTACAATTGTCGACTAGGTAGGTTCTATTTCGCATTACCTAAGCTGTAAGCTTATTATTTCCTTTTTACTTAGTGTATATTTCTCAATGCAAAACTAGTTTATCACATAAAAAATACAACAAAGACTCTAGCTGATTCAACTTAGTTAGTTTGGCTGAGCAACTTAATGTATTTCGGTAAGCAACTTAGCTTAGTAAACATCACATGTTTTATATCACAAAAAAGTCATAAATGAAAGAGCAACTGATATTTAATGATGTGAAAATAAATCCAACATTTTTTAGGTAGATGTTAAGGTGCTTCAACCGGAACCACTAAATTTTAAATTGAACTTAATTAAGTTGATTACATAAACAGGCAAAGTTGATTTCCCATCCTCATGGATACTTCCATAGCACTACCGTAAATTGTTAATTTTTAACAATACAAGTTTGACTTTCTAAACATGGTTTATTGTGCACTGGATATAAGTAAGTTGTATACTGAATTTGTAAAAGTTGGTTTTACTAGCATGCACTGAATTTACCCTAAGTTGGTTTATTGTGCTGTCATTTTCCAACTTAGTGTTTTCTCAAGTGGTTGCAACTTTTTCCAGATTGATTTATCAAAAACAAGCGTGTGAGGAGCTTCAGCGTTATCAAACATAGCAACTATGTACAATTTGCAGGAAACATGGCATTTTTTCCGTTCGAGATATCGCCGCAGTTTGCAAATGCAAACTTTAGTACCATGCCCAAACCATATGGCTACTAGTCTCTTCTGTTGACATCATGTCAAGTACTTTGGTAACTTTGTGTTACTCTTTGCAAATTGCAGTAAACTTGGTTGCATTATGTTACCCAGGTATGCAACTTTCATGGAACTGGAATAACCCCTGTCTAGTATATGATTTTTACATGATCTAAGTTGGATCTTGCTACATTGTTTCTGTTCTGCTACTTACCAGATGATTTCAGTTATATGTTTTATCCAAACAAGTTGTTTCTATGCTCATGACCTATAGGAAAACAAAAGTTTCTGCCTTTTATTACTGGGTGGAAAGTTTCCTGGTTGATGTTGCAAGGAAAACTGCCCTAGTTTGTTCCTGGGATGTCTATTTGATGTTCTTCAATAGATCTACTGCAGAATACTTTTTCTTGTATTCATAGATTGAGGAATCAAAATAGGGTTACTGGGAGGAGAAGAGAGCTTATTTGTTGTCTGTTGTGTAGAGAGTTGCAGTGTTTTTTGTGTGAAATCCTGGCAGCAATGGAGATCTTGAGAAAGAAGAAGGCCTCTATCTTGTTGTTCATGCTGAACAGGACTGGACGAGAGGGGAGGATAAGAGATAAAGTTGGCGTGATTTGGGTTGCTGTATTTGCGCCTAGGTTGCTTTTATCCTAGCCAAAGCACAACCTGCGTGTGGGTGCGCGTGGGTTGTCTGTTGCTTTTTGGGGTATCTTTTTTGGTCCGTATCTACACTTTGGCCCGGTCGAGTGCTCTGTCGAACCAAGCAGCATCCGGATGCTAGTTTGGACATACCAGCATCCGAATGCTGGGATGGATAAACCAGCACCAGATTCTGGCTAGCCGCGTCCTATAATAAATACATCTATATAGTCACCATCAGATGTTTGATCGGAGTTCATCGGACTAGTACGTCGCATAGGTAAACTTCTGGCTTGTTTTCTTTTACCCGTGGACTCTTCTCACGATCGCCTACCTCCAGGACATGATCTTGTGTCATCTTATTTTTATTGGCCGCGTCGCCCATCATCTGGCCGCCGCTCCGTACACCGACATCGATGCGAGAGGCCTCTCCGAGCTTCACGAGGACGACACCGGCTGCACCGTGACGTGATGAGCGCTGATCCTTTGTCAACTCCAAGGACTCTGAAGATCACCGGAGTATCGCCGACATCCGCGATCGAGACTGTCACTGGCATCGTCTACTTCGTTGTTCGTTCCCGACATGGTAATACGGCCATCGTCCCGAGAGTAGATTCGTTTTTTTATTAAACCGATTTCAGCCAGTCATGTGCTCATCTTTTGGTATGCAGTATTTGGCCCAGATTAGATCAATTACTTTCTACAGCAAGCTAGACCGTCGGCTGCCGAGCTCAGGCACGACGCTCGATCTACCTATGCTGGAGCCGAGAAGGGTGGGTCAAGCCCTGCCCAGATAGGTAGCGGATGCAGCGCAACAAGAACAATCTTCTGCACGAACCCGAGCTCCAGGCCACAGTGTCCGTCGCTGGCATCAAGGTCATCCTTGGCAGGTAGAAGCACGTGTTCCCATCAGATTTAGAGATACTCCCTCCGTTTCAAAATATAAGATGCTTTAGATTTGTGAAGCAAATGTAGCACGTTTAGTGTGTATATTCAAGTGAACATACACACTAAAAGATATCCAAATACATTTGCTTCACAAAGCTAAAACATCTTATATTTTGAAACGGAGGGAGTACAAGATAATCATGAGTTGGTAGCAGCCTATAATACCTTGCCACGTTTTCTTCTTTTTCCACGCAAGAGTGAGCAACGATCGATCAGTTAGGTGCACTTTGTTCTAACTCATGACAATCTTTGAAATTCCATAACTTTAGTTTTATAGATCCAAATTTAGTAATTAAAATATCCCTAAAATCCTTAGAACATGTAGAACACACTCCTGTCATTGGTTTCAGGTTTTCACAGTTTTATAGTACTCGAATTTTTAATGAGACATAGAAATTACTTTGTCATAACTTAAAATCTACAAACCCAATTCAACTAATTCTTTTTGCCAAATAAAAGATACTGAAATCCTAGTAGCATCGCTGTTTAGAATTTATGAACCTATTACTTCATATATTTTCAAATGTGAAGTGACATATCTCGATGTCTTCCAATCTGTAATGATCATAATATTCAACAATATCATAGATAAACTATTTTCCACAAATCAACTCGACTCCTTTCAAAGAGACCAAACCCTCAAGACCATATACTACAAGCTAGCCTATAGCCATAACGCTTTATCCTTATTGAGTTATAAGATGAATAAGAACAAAATAAAATGAATAATAAATCTTTCCAAATGTTGTTTTGCTTGTTTGTGTTATTCTTGAGTGGTGTGTTTATTGTGTTTTTTAGATTGCACGGCGTGTTGCGATCGTGTGATCATCGACTACTAAAAAGGCAAGTGTTACTATTGTTCATAAATGTCCGAGTGTTTTACTATGCATGTAGTGTTTCCTTTCTTTTATTAATATGTATGTGTAGATTATTATGCTTGTATGTCCTATTTAGGATATCTCTGATTATCCTGTTAGAACAAGCACCGTAAGTGTAGATTGCTTAGTTGTGCTATGGAATTCGTGGGTGGGATTCCACATGCTTTACTAAGTATGAAAACAATGTTTTGGAAAAACTAAGGAAACAACTAAGTTAATGGAACACCTGGGTGGAAGTGGTAAGATGGATTATGTTGAGTGGTTACACCGGAGTCGTCTCTATGGCGGTCACATGTATCTCACTTGAAGGACGGCCACCCAGGAACAAAGTGATCTGAGACATTCAAGTCGTGAAGCTTCCAGTGCAATTACAAGTCATATGGGCTCTGTCTTGACCAATTAAGTTGCGAGAACTCAGCCAGACGGACAGAGGGTGGTAGTGTTTGTTAGGATGGAGCGCGTTCGGGTTGGTCTGAGGGATTGCTTCTGAAAGGTCTCGTCTTAGTCTTCACCTGGCCATTCAAGCAAAATGAGCATCATGGAAAAAGGGTTGACTGAGTCTTGTGGGAAAATTACACAACCTCTGCATAGTGTTAAAAGTAAGTAATTAGTCGTGTCCCTGGTTACGGACAATTTTGTGCGACATGATTTTGAAGCTGTTCAAGAATCTCCTCATCCCAATTTCTTAAATAAAACTTGAAGGGTTAACAAGGGATTATTGTGTGATCATAATTATGTGCACCTGGTGGACTCTTATGTGTTGATATTTAGGAGCACCTGGTGGATTCTAGTGTGTCCAATAGTGCTTTAAAAGAAATAAAAATCATTTTGAAAAGTAGGATAAAATAATTGCTTTCTACAAAATAAGCCTAAAGCTCCACTTAGCCAAATATTCATTTAAGTGTTAGGCTCCACTTGTGTCCACCAAAAGTGATATCTTGCCAATACAATTCAAATATATTGACCCTTTGTGGCTGCAATGTTTTATGTTGCAGATTTCAACGACAAGTAAGGTACGTCGGGGTTGCAAATCTATCCTCAGCATGCTCGCCTGTGGCACATGAAGACGAAGGACTCCATGCTATTTATGATTTTGTGTAAACTCTGATATTGAGCTAGCCTTATGCTAAGCAACTTGTAAAGTTTCTATTATGTAATTTCTGGATCATGCGATGTAATAAAATGACCTTTGTTTCTTGATATTACATCTTAAACTATGTGTGCTAGTGATTGATCCAGGGACTAGCACAATATAGCACAGGGATCGGCACCCTACCGGGTGAGGTCACTACAAGATTAGATCACTATATGAACTATGCATTCTCTATTCATTTATTTATAAGATGGTTTGCGAGTGCATTCAATGTACTACGGCTCTATCCCTAGCTATTAACTTGGCCAGGCTTGAAGGGGAAATATCAAGAAGGAAGGATCCCCTGACGGCTTTGCGAATTAGGCTTGTTTCCTATTGTCGGCTTTTGCCTGTGCGGTTGAAGCTTAACCACATGGACCCGAAGTGTTATTCCGCTGCATATTGATGTAATGTAAGTGACGAGGGTTAACTCGACAAATGTCCTAAATGAAGGACTTAGGATTGGGGAGATAGGGCATCGGATGAACTCGAAGGTAAAGTTTAGTCGAAATAGGTGTATATCGAAAGTAAACTTGGGTGTTGAACCTGGCTTGCTTTCAATCTGGCCTACACTGTCCCCTCCTGGCCCCTATATATAGGTGGCCAGGTCTTGAGGATCGGGTGGGGTCCGATACAGATTACAACATCGATATACGGTAAGAACTCGTATTTCGACTATCATTACAATTGGGCTTAGCTTAACGGGCCTCAGGGGTACTCAACTAACGGGCTCTATTAGCTATACCCTTGTCAGTAGCCCCTGAGATTCTACGGAATTGTAGATTCGGGTTGAATCTCTAATCTTCAAATCTTCAACTTTGATCAATTCTTCGACTTCTTCATATTTTTAAATCTTTGACTTGGTCTTTCGACTTATTTTCATGATAATATTTCGCAAGGGGTTTTGATGAACAAGCCTGACAACTCTGACAGATCAAGAGGTCAGTTAACTGCCGGAACAGATACTTGCCACCTACTTAAAATTCAATCCCCTTGGACTTGAATTCGGGATACCGGTCAAACCCATTCTTTTGCCGCATTTAGGACTTACAAAGAATGAGTCCCAGTGGTTCTCAGGGTACCCAGTGCGTCCACCAGGATTTTCTTCGCGTCGTAGACACGGATACATTCCAGCAGAGCGCATCCATGTGCGTATACCAGGCCACACAGGACGGATCCCGGGGTCTTACCTTCGTGATAAATCACGGCATTCGAGTTTCGTTGTGATAACATAACTCGAGAATCACATGCCGTAGTCTCGTTTGACTGATGGAATATCAAAGAATTTCGAATTATATTAACTTCTCACGAGTAACTCCCAATGGGAGTAGTCGCTCTATATTTTGTCGACTATGTAGTCAAAGTTTCATGGTTGTCGAAATGTTGAGTTGTTACCGAGGCCGCTTCCACCCACTTGGTAAATTTGTCGACTGCCACTATCATGTAAACATGCCCTCCTGGCCAGGATTTGTGCAACTTCCCTACCATATCGAGGCCCCATTGTGCAAAGGGCCAGGACACTGGTATTGGCTGTAACTCTGCTGCTGGTGCGTGTGGTCGAGATGCGAATCTTTGACATGCTTCACACTTCCGAACTATATCTTTCGCGTCTTTGATGGCTGTTAGCCAATAGAATCCTCTCGAAACGCTTTTGCCGCGATTGCCCTGCTGCTAGCATGGTGGCCACATACTCCGGCATGTATATCTTTTAATATTACTTGCCCTTCTTGAGGTGTGACGCAATGCTGGAAAACGCTAGTTATGCTCTTTTTGTATAATTTCCCCTGCAACACAACAAATGCTTTCGATCGTTGAGTTATTCTCTTGGCTTCCACTGCATCTTCTGGTAACTTCTTATTTATCATGTATGCGAGATATGGCTGCATCCATGTTTCTTCTATCATCATGACTTCTTCGGGTTCTGGTGCACTCTCGTCCCTTTTCGCACCAGCCCCCGAGCCTGCTGCAGTAGTCGAACTTTTGACGCTTTTTATCGATCTTTCCACTATTTCTTCCCAGAAGACTCCAGATGGCACGGGTAGGCACTGTGACCCGATATTTGCCAAATTGTCAGCTTCTTCATTGCTATTTCTGCTGATGTCCGAGACTTCGCACCCATCGAATGTTCCTTCGAGATAGTGATATAAGTTCTTGTAGGCCATCATGTTGTCATTAATTGTGTCGCATCTGTTCATGACTTGTTGAACAACAAGGTTTGAATCTCCGAATATTTTTAGACGAGTTGCTCCACACGCCTTGGCCATCTTTATTCCATGCAGTAAAGCCTCGTATTCTGCTTCATTATTAGAGGCCTGCGGAAAGCTCATCCTTAAAACGTATTTTAGTTTGTCGCCGTGTGGTGATATCAAGACTACTCCTGTGCCTGCGCCTTGGACTCTCTTAGAACCGTCAAAGTACATTGTCCAGACACTCGATAAATCTGGCGGTCCCGTGCTCTGCAACTCCAACCATTCTGCTGTGAAATCTGGCAAGATTTGTGATACGTCTCAAACGTATCTATAATTTTTGATGCTCCATGATTGTTTTTACACCATTTGCATATTGTTTTGCTACACTTAGTGGCACTTTTATGCATTTTCCGGAACTAACCTATTGACGAAGTGCCACAGTGCCAGTTCCCTGTTTTCTGCTGTTTTTGTGTTTCAGAAGTGATACACAGGAAATATTCTCGGAATTGGACGAAACAAGTTCCTGAAGTCTTAAATCAAGGGGAAGCTTCCAGACATTCGAAGAGGTGTCAGAGGGGGGCCACCAGGGCTCCAGACACATGCCTGGCGCGGCCACCCCCTTGGCCGCGCGGGGCCCGTGTGTGGGCGCCTGGTCCATCCCCTGACATCGCCCCTTCGCCTATAAGAAGCCTCGGGACGGAAAAACCTAAGCGCCCGATCAGATTTCCAGAAAGAGTTCTGTAGCTCCACCGCCGCCACCGACGAATTTCGGGGGACAGAAGTCTCTGTTCCGGCACCCTGCCGGGACGGGGAAGTGCCCCCGGAGCCATCTCCATCGGTCTCCATCGCCGTCTCCGCCGTCTCCATCGACCTCACCGCCATCTCCATCAACCTTGCTGTCTCCTATGATGAGGAGGGAGTAGTTCATCCCCGGGGCTGAGGGCTCTACCGGTAGCTATGTGGTTCACCTCTCTCTCCCATGATGTGATCTTTATGTGATCGTGAGCTTTGTATCATGTTGAACAAGTACATGTTATTATTCAGATATTTTGTGTACTCTAGTGGTGATTATTAAAGTAATCTATTCCTCCTGTTATGGTGTAACGGTGACAGTGCGTGCATCATGGTGGTACTTGGTTTAGGCTATGATTGTGATCCCTTGTGGATTATGAGAATAATTATTGCTATGATAGTTTGAGTGATTTATTCCTCCTTTCATGGTGTAAAGGTGAGAGTGTGTGCACCGTGTTAGTACTTGGTTTAAGTTGCAATGATTTCTATCTTGAGTTGTGATCTGATTTGGGTATCGCTATGAGTGGTGTTTGTCAAGTACTTGATGAACTTTAACGGGTGCTTCTGTAGCCACTACACAATGATTAGTGTTATTCAATAGGAGAGTAATTCAGAGTACCTTAGCAAGAGAAGTTACTTGTTCAGTCATGTTATATTGTAGGGAGTGTGTCCACTAGTGAAAGTATGATCCCTAGGCCTTGTTTCCAAGCATTGCACACCGTTTATTTGCTATTTTATTACTTGTTTGTTCGCAGCGATATTTATTTCACATCACCTTTGCTACTTATAATCATCTATACCACTTGTATTTCACTATCTCTTCGCCGAACTAGTGCACCTATACATCTGACAAGTGTATTGGGTGTGTTGGGGACACAAGAGACTTTCTGTATCGTAATTGCAGGGTTGCTTGAGAGGGATAGCTTTGACCTCTAACCTCCCTGAGTTCGATAAACCTTGGGTGATCCACTTAAGGGAAACTTGCTGCTGTTCTACAAACCTCTGCACTTGGAGGCCCAACAAGTGTCTACAAGAATAGAAGTGCGTAGACATCAAGCTCTTTTCTGGCGCCGTTGCCGGGGAGGTAAGGTAAAAGGTACTCGCATCCTCCTGTGTGAGTGCTCGGAGTTATTTCCTTTAGATTCTGCAATTACATCTTTTTGTTTCTTGTTTTTATTTTCACTAGTTAGGCTTAAATGGAAAACAATGAGTTCTGTAGTCTTTTTCCCGAGTTTAGATATTAAGTGTTTGAAGAGAAAATTGAAAAACCTATGGAGCTTAATTTGCATGCTAATAGTGTTGTTAGTATGAATGCTTTGAACACCGTTGTTGCTAATGCTATAGAAAAGTCTAAGCTTGGGGAAGCTAGTTTTGTTAAGCATGATATTTTTAGTTCCCCAGCTTTAGTGGAGAAAGTTTGCTCTGATAATATTTTATCTCCCATATGTGATGCTCCTTGCTATGATGATATGTTTGATGAATATGCTTTGCGACATAGTAGTTCTCTAGCTTGTGATGATACTAAACCTCTAGTTTATGATAGTTATGATGATGGGTATAATATTTTCAGTTCACCTACTATTGAGGATAAAACTAGTTATGATTACAATATGCCTCCTATTTATGATGATTATGGTGATGAGAATAATTATTCTGTTGAATTTTCTCCTACTACTATTGTTCCTGTGGTGAGTATTAATTCTTTTATGCATGTGGCTCATGATAGGGATGTTTTATGTGATGGTTATATTGTTAGTTCTATTCATGATGCTACTGAAAGTTATTATGAGAGAGGGAAACATGGTTTCATGGAACTCAACAATATTAAGTTTCCCCTCTTTATGTTGCAAATCTTGAAGTGGCACTTGTTTTATCTTTCCATGCTTGCTACTATGTGCCTCGTTGATTTATTTTCTTACAAGATTCCTATGCATAGGAAGTGGTTCAGATATAAATGTCTTTCACACTTGCTTTTTGATGCTCTCTATTGCTTCAAGTTTTTATATGGCGCATTTGCCTCAAGCTTTTATATGGCGCCCACATGAGCATCTTTGCAAATTACTGCGCCTAGCTCAAAGGCGTTAAAGAAAAGCACTCTTGGGAGATAACCCAATGTTTTTACTTTCAGTACTTTTTCTTTTATTTGAGTCTTGGAAGTTATTACTACTGTAATAACCGCTCCTTATCCTTTTTATTTCGTTGTTGTGCCAAGAGAAGCCTCTAATTTGAGTGAGGTAAGATTTGGGGATGTTGCTGTCCTGAAACTGTTTTCGGTGCTACACCGTAAAAATTCGTGAAAATTCTATGTTTATCTTTTGGACCTGCGATTTCTTGTGCATATGCCCCAGGTTATATCCAAACTTTTGTTAGTTGAACACTTTTTGATTTGAGCAACAGAAAATCCCTAAAAAATTCCACCTTTGTCAGCTGTTCAGTTTTGACAGATTTCTGCCAATATTTGTGTTTGCCGCTTTATCACTTTCTTTTGAGTTCTTTTAATCACGGAACTTTTGGGGAAGTTGCTACAGTAGTATATGCTATATATGTGGTGGTTTTGAGTTGAAACCTGAAGCTAAAAGAGGTTGAATATATTTTATGATTACACTAATGTTGCTAATAGAATTGTGTTTAGTTTTGTATGAAGGAAGTTTTCAAGTGTAGGGATTGGAGAATGATGAGATGAGTTGAAGAATGGAAAAAAGCTCAAGCTTGGGGATGCCCATGCATCACCCCAAGAAATATCCAAGAAGTACAAGCGTCAAAGCTTGGGGATGCCCCCGAGGCACCCCTTCTTCATCGGCAAAAATCAGGTCACCTTTCAAGACACTATATTTTTATTGCTTCATGCACTATGTGTTTTTCTTGGAGCGTCAGTTGTTTTAGTTTTCTTAGTTAGTTTTGTTTTGTTTGCTGTAATAAATGTTTGATCACATCATGTTGTTTTGGAGGAGATGAACTCGCTTTTCATTTGCCAAGAACACTCTAGTTTTCACTCTTATCGTTCAATGAGTGTTCTATTTTTCTGCTACTGCATTTAGCCTTTCGTTTTTGCCTTGATTTGTGTTCAGATCTTCTTATATTTATTTATCAAGGTGTATTTTTGCCTCTGGTATTTATTGGTTTTCATCAAAAGAGGTGTTTATAAAATTTTCAAATGGTGTTGGAAAAGAGAAAAAGCTTTGTGCAAAATAGTGGTACAAGAAGGAGCTTGTGTAGACTGCGGCTTAGGCTTTTTCATGTCATGCTTGATGTCTTTTTGATAGTATGCTTAGTGGTTTTGCTGTAGCATGACTTGTCTCAAATAACTGAGATTGCTTAATGAGCCTTTGAAAAAATCATGCGTTGTTTTTATTGTATGGAAGCATTATTTTGGTTTTCTCCTTGATGCTTTATTTGGGTTGACTTGGCGCATGCTCACACATGTTAGACTTTTACAAAGTCGCCATTAGCCTTCATGATCATTTAGTTTTTGACTTTTGATGCCATCGTATGCTTCTTTTAATGTCGCTTTGTCGCTTTGCATGATTATGGCCATTATTGCTCTCTTAGTTGGTCGCTCCCAGTCTTTTGCTAGCCCTCGCCTTGTACTGAGTATGAGATCTACTCGTGCATCCAACTCCTAAAAGCCAAAGTTTTCCATTGTGTCCACCATACATACCTACTAGCAATTTGCTATTCCAAGTAAATTTGACTTGCTTTTATATTCTCTTCAAATTAAACTCTTACCAGTGTTATGCGAAACTCGGTTAGTAAAGCTCTCACGAACCGGAAGGCACTTTACTTTTTCCTGTTCTTAAAATTTTGACATTGTGGTCTTTTATGTTGAGTTGTTATGCTTGCAAGTTGTAAGTTGGATTCTAGCCCAGCCATGCTGTCATGGGGCAAGCTTTCAACATTGCACTTCTTTTTGAGTTGATATCGTGATCTTTTGTTTATGGATGCCCGCGGTGTGAAATGAATTGGGAATCTTGTAGGGATCATGGAGTTTGTATATGTGTTAGGGAAACGCCGGGCCGCCAATCTAAGCCATGCATAATTCATGGTGGAAATTTGCAGCATACCCATGGTGAACATTCGACGACGCATCTCACAATAAAAAGCTAAACAATATAGCAAATAAAAGAGATGTCGAGGTGTTCATTGTCTGCTTGTCCTGTCATTTTGGTGTGGGCTTGTTCCATGTCATCGGGCACGGAGGTACCCCATTGGCGGTTCTCAATGATATGCATATACTTACAATGACAAGAGCCTTGCTTGGGACTCTAAGTAAATTAGCATGGTTTGGGTACTTGTATTCACGGGACACGAGGTTTTCAACTTATGATTTGTTAAGCATATGCATCATAATTGTTCTCGCATTAACTTTAACCATTCAAGATGCTTATGATGGGGGCAATGAGAGCTCAAAGCCGGTAAGTACCATAATTTTTGAAGGTTATAAAACTTGCAATCACTGCTTCCCTCTGCGAAGGGCCTTTCTTTTACTTTTATGTTGAGTCACCACCTTCTATCTTTATGCACCATTAAGAGAGCATAGTTGTCATTCTTAGTGTGATATGCATTGTCCCAAAGTTCATTGATTGATTCATATTGTTGGTTTCACTTGTTCTTAAATTATTTGTATCTAGTCGCCCTCTTAAACTTGAAGGTGTCCTATGCATTTATGTTTTGCTCTCTTTGAAGGACAAGCTGAAAACCATTTGTATGTTTTTCCTTATGATTTGAACACACGTTTGACTTTCATTGTTTCATTTTCATGATCTTTTGTTTGTGTTCATTTGCATGTTTACAACATGGTTGCTAAGTTCTTATTGTCATGATTATATCTTTCATGCCCATGTTCTAAGTTCTATTGATCCCAGCTCACCAATGCTTACATATATGATCAAGATTGTGTAGGTGCATGTCACCTCAAAAATTATTTCTTTTGTTATCACTTACCTACTCGAGGACGAGCAGGAGTTAAGCTTGGGGATGCTTGATATGTCTCAAACGTATCTATAATTTTTGATGCTCCATGCTTGTTTTTACACCATTTGCATATTGTTTCGCTACACTTAGTGGCACTTTTATGCATTTTCCGGAACTAACCTATTGACGAAGTGCCACAGTGCTAGTTCCCTGTTTTCTGCTATTTTTGTGTTTCAGAAGTGATACACAGGAAATATTCTCGGAATTGGACGAAACAAGTTCCTGAAGTCTTAAATCAAGGGGAAGCTTCCAGACATTCGAAGAGGTGTCAGAGGGGGGCCACCAGGGCTCCAGACACATGCCTGGCGCGGCCACCCCCTTGGCCGCGCGGGGCCCGTGTGTGGGCGCCTGGTCCACCCCCTGACATCGCCCCTTCGCCTATAAGAAGCCTCGGGACGGAAAAACCTAAGCGCCCGATCAGATTTCCAGAAAGAGTTCCGTAGCTCCGCCGCCGCCACCGATGAATTTTGGGGGACAGAAGTCTCTGTTCCGGCACCCTGCCGGGACGGGGAAGTGCCCCCGAAGCCATCTCCATCGGTCTCCATCGCCGTCTCCGCCGTCTCCATCGACCTCACCGCCATCTCCATCAACCTTGCTGTCTCCTATGATGAGGAGGGAGTAGTTCATCCCCGGGGCTGAGGGCTCTACCGGTAGCTATGTGGTTCACCTCTCTCTCCCATGATGTGATCTTTATGTGATCGTGAGCTTTGTATCATGTTGAACAAGTACATGTTATTATTCAGATATTTTGTGTACTCTAGTGGTGATTATTAAAGTAATCTATTCCTCCTGTTATGGTGTAACGGTGACAGTGCGTGCATCATGGTGGTACTTGGTTTAGGCTATGATTGTGATCCCTTGTGGATTATGAGAATAATTATTGCTATGATAGTTTGAGTGATTTATTCCTCCTTTCATGGTGTAAAGGTGAGAGTGTGTGCACCGTGTTAGTACTTGGTTTAAGTTGCAATGATTTCTATCTTGAGTTGTGATCTGATTTGGGTATCGCTATGAGTGGTGTTTGTCAAGTACTTGATGAACTTTAAGGGGTGCTTCTGTAGCCACTACACAATGATTAGTGTTATTCAATAGGAGAGTAATTCAGAGTACCTTAGCAAGAGAAGTTACTTGTTCAGTCATGTTATATTGTAGGGAGTGTGTCCACTAGTGAAAGTATGATCCCTAGGCCTTGTTTCCAAGCATTGCACACCGTTTATTTGCTATTTTATTACTTGTTTGTTCGCAGCGATATTTATTTCACATCACGTTTGCTACTTATAATCATCTATACCACTTGTATTTCACTATCTCTTCGCCGAACTAGTGCACCTATACATCTGACAAGTGTATTGGGTGTGTTGGGGACACAAGAGACTTTCTGTATCGTAATTGCAGGGTTGCTTGAGAGGGATAGCTTTTACCTCTAACCTCCCTGAGTTCGATAATCCTTGGGTGATCCACTTAAGGGAAACTTGCTGCTGTTCTACAAACCTCTGCACTTGGAGGCCCAACAAGTGTCTACAAGAATAGAAGTGCGTAGACATCAATTTGCGACTTGATCGCCTTTCTTTTTTCATATGTGATGTCCATGGGAGATAATTCGATTCCCCACAAAGAGACACGTCCTGTTGCTGAAGGATTGTTCAGTATGTTTGATAGTGGTGCTTCATTGACCACTATAATTGGGTGCACCGCAAAGTACTGTCGCAATTTTTGTGTTGTTGTAAAGACACTATATGCAAGTTTTTGATAGTGCGGATACCTCTGTTTTGTTGGAGAAAGTACTTAACTGATGAAATATACCGGTCTCTGGACACCGTGGGCTTTACCTTCTTCACTTCTTTCGACTACTAATACTGTATTCACCACCTGATGGGTTGCGGCGATGTAGAGTAGTAGTGGCTCTTTTTCTTTTGGTGCGACCAGCACTAGTGGCGTGGAAAGTACTTTTTTCAGCTGTGCAAAGGCTGCATCTGCTTCTTCTGTCCATTCAAATTTATCATTTGACTTCTTCATGAGTGCATAGAAAGGGAGTGCTTTCTCTCCCAGTCGAGCAACAAACCGACTTAACGCCGCGACGCGTCCTGCAAGTTTCTGTACGTTGTGTAGTTTCGTGGGCTTCCCCATTGTTAAAATTGCTTGGATCTTCTCTGGGTTCGCCTCTATTCCCCGTGCTGACACCAGGAACCCTAAAAGTTGTCCTGCCGATACGCCGAAGGAACACTTTGTCGGGTTAAGCTTAAGCTTGTACCTGCTTAGGTTGTCGAAGGTTTCTGCCAAGTCGCTGATTAGGGATTCCTCCTTTCTTGTTGTAATGACTACATTGTCAATATAGACTTGGATATTGCGTCCTATTTGGCTCCCAAGGCAGCTTTGCATCATCCGTTGATAAGTTGCTCCTGCATTTTTTAGGCCGAAAGGCGTCACTTGATAGCAGAACACCCCATATGGCGTAATGAAAGCTATCTTTTCTTCATCTTCTTTTTTCAACTTGATCTGGTTGTAACCAGAATATGCATCTAGAAAGGAAAGCCTTGCACATCCTGCTGTTGAATCAATTATCTGATCAATGCGAGGTAGAGGGAAGGGATCCTTTGGATAGTGCTTGTTGAGAGATGTGTAATCGACACACACTCTTTGTTCATCTGTATTTTTCTTGGGTACGATGACTAGATTGGATACCCAACTCAAAGTTTTTATTTCTCTGATAAATCCGGCGTTTTCTAGCCTATGCAACTCTGACGCTATTGCCTTCCTCTTGGGTTCATCAAATCGTCGCAATGGTTGCTCGACTGGCTTCGCTTTAGGATCTACATTTAGTGCGTGCTCGACGAGTTCCCTGGGAACCCCTGGCATGTCTGAGGGACACCAGGCGAAGATTTCCCAGTGCTCACGGAGGAACTCGACGAGCGCGCTTTCCTATGCGGGATCCAGGTTTACCGCAATCGATGTTGTCTTGTTCGGGTCCGTAGGGTGGACCTGGATTTTCTTTGAGTCCTGAGTTGTGTCGAAAGCCTGATCTGGCAGGGATCGTCCAACGTCGGGTAGTACATTATGATCTGTTTCTCCTTTTAGCCTCTCATATTCTGCTATCATGCCAAAAGTTTGCACCATTCTATTGAATTACTTGTCACAAGTGTTGGCTACTTCGAAGCTCCCTTGTACTGTAATTGTTCCTTTGGGTCCTGGAATTTTTAGCGTTAGATACGCGTAGTGAGGTACTGCCATGAATTTTGCAAATGCTGGGCGCCCTAGAATTGTGTGGTACTGTGAGGGCCAGTCCATTACTTCAAATTCCAACTTCTCCCTGCGATAGTTGTTGCTACTGCCGAAGCAGACATCGAGTTCTATTTTCCCCAGAGGATAATTTGCGGCTCATGGTACTATTCCATGGAAAGAGCAATCTGTTGGCTTCAAGCTTGACAATGATATACACATTGCCTTCAGGGTTCTGGCATATATTAGGTTTATGCCACTTCCTGCGTCCATGAACACTCTTCCGATGTCGTACCCTCCTATTTGCGCTTTTAACACCATTTGCGAGTGGCCCAGCCTGGGAACTTTCCTTGGGTGGTCTGCCCTGCTGAACTTGATTGGCTGATCTGACCACTGTAAGTACTCCGTAGTGGCTGGTGGCAACGATATTGCTAGGTTTACCTGCCTGGATATATTCTTTCGCTCTTTCTTTGACTTGGGCACCGGTTGAATCATTGTCGATATGTAAACTTTCGACTCTAAGTGCCTTGCTAGCCTTTGTACTTGATATCCTTGACTTGTGTATTTTTCTCCTTGCCAACCCCCTTGACTTGAACCCATGGCGCTTTGTAACCTTAGGAAAGTTCTACAATCCTTCATCTGGTGGTTTGAAACTCTCTTTCCATCAAGATACGCGTAGTGGATTCACAAGGCCCATATAGCATGTCTTCGGCCGAGGGGCCAGAGTATCTTGGTTTTTCTGCTCCTTTTGCTTGAAACTTCATATCTTCATAACCTTCCTCTTCCCTTGCTTCATGTCCCGTGGCTACCTGACTTCGCCTTCCTTGGTTATCCCTGCTGTGGTGTCGTCTCCTCTGTCTACTTGTTCTGTCGACTTCTGGTGAATGTCCTCTTTTGTTGTTATATGCGTCCTCTCCATCAGCGAATCTGTTGGCTTCTTCCATTAACTCGGCTACTGTTGTTGGCCTTGTTCTTCCTATCTCTTCCATGAGGTCTGAGCGATGAAGGCCAGCCGAAAAAGTGTTTATTGCTCTTTTGTCAAAGACGTCCTCTGCTGAGTTTTTGATTACACTCCATCGTTGTATATAAGAACGTAGAGTTTCGCCTTTCCTCTGGACACACGCCTTGACTTCCTCCAGTGACGCTGGGCGCTTATATGTTGAGCGGAAATTTTTTATGAATTGTTTTTCGAGTTCTCCCCAACTTCTGATGGATTCATTAGGTAGGGTGTTTAACCAAGACCGTGCTGCGCCGGTGAGGTGTAATTGTAGACTTTGCATTGCTGTCGCTTTTGTTTCCCCTAATATCTGTACTGCCTGCAGGTAATCTGCCAACCATAAGGTAGGTTCTTGCGACCCATCATATTTTTGCTGGTCGTGAGGTAACTTGAATCCTTTGGGTACCCGCGTTTTGCGAACCCTGCGGGTAAAGCACAACGCGCCCATCTCTTTTTCGTCGTCCTCATAATTTTCTTCTCTCCAGGCGTGGCATGATTTATTTACTCGAGCCTGTGCTATTATATTTCTTGCGTCCTCCTTCCTTTTTTGTCGCCTTTCTTCTTCTGATGACTCGCTAGATTCGTTTCGTGTGATTTTGTGTTTGAACTTCTCTTTTCGCCTCTCCTTGTAGCTTGTCGACTTCGCTTCTGGACCTTTTCCCCTGATCTTGTCTTCCAATATCCCGAGGCTTCGTATTGCGGCTTGGTGCATGTCTTCCCGCGGATCTCCGGGTTCTGGCCGCGTGGTTAGTAGGTGTGCCTGTGCTGCTATCAGCGCTGCTTCCGGTGTTTCTTGCATGAAATCTTCTTCCTCCTCCTCTGGCTGTGTAGTAATACTTCTCGAGTACCTTTTCTCTCTACTCTGCGCCATTGTTCCTCTATTGTGTTTTGGGTCTCCACGCCTTTCCCTACTATACTCTGAATCATCACTATAGTCATCCCAATATTCTTCCCTTGACATACTGTTGTTATCTTGACTTCTCAAAAGCATGCCTTTTTCCTCTCTCAGTTTCTTCTTGTGCTGGTGTAATGCGTATTGATATCCCATTAGAACTTCTCTTCTTGCGCCTTCGGGTACTTCTGTGCCATGATTGATAGCTGACATGATGATCCTCCACTCTCCGGCTGAGATGTGAATTTTCTCCTTCTCCTTTTTATTGTGCTCCTTTATCTTGTCGACCTGCGTATCGACCCCTTCGTTTCCCTCATTATTGTTTTCTTCTTCTGCTTCAGTGATAATGACGCATAACTGGTGTACTCTTTTGGAGACACCACTACTTTCAGCGGTGAAGTCCCTTGTACTATTGTGCGTTTTAACCGCTTTTACTTCCGTGTCGAGTTTTTCCTGGATTTCATCGACTTCTGCGACTTGTGCTTCTCCTAAGCTGACTGGCGAGTTTACCTCGCTGGAAGAGCCTTCAGATGATTCCATCATTGCCACTGTCTTGGGCTCGCTTGCCGACGGATCTAGCTTCATCGGATCTGTTAGGCGAGTCGAACCCAAAGGTCCGATTAGGATGCTTAGACTTCTGATTGTCAACTCCGTCTCTTGATTTCAGTTGGTTCCTGCACTATTGTTGGCTAAAAGCGAAAAAGCCGTCGAATTCATGATTCCAACGCCCTTGGTCCCCACGGTCGGCGCCAATTGACGAGGGTTAACTCGACAAATGTCCTAAATGAGGACTTAGGATCGGGGAGATAGGGCGTCGGATGAACTCGAAGGTAAAGTTTAGTCGAAATAGGTGTATATCAAAAGTAAACTTGGGTGTTGAACCTGGCTTGCTTTCAATCTGGCCTACACCGTCCCCTCCTGGCCCCTATATATAGGTGGCCAGGTCTCGCGGATCGGGTAGGGTCCGATACTGATGAGGACATCCCTTCTATTGATACACCTGCTCCACCTACAGCGGAACACATACAAGGACCTATCACTCCAGCTCGTGCCAAGCAACTTAACTATCAGGTACTTTCGTTTCTTGGAACTCTTTCTCACATACTTGAGAATATGATGCTGCCTAAATCAGATATGTTTGTTACTCTTAGGAATGATGGACCTAGCATGGATGAGAGGGACAAGCATTGGACCATGATCGTGCATGGAGATGGCAGCAAGCATTTGAGGATGGAAGAAGATGCCACGAGTGGAGATTTCAGAACTTTGAAGCCACCATAATGAAGGATGAAGACTTGGACGAAATATACAAAGAGCTACTTCATAAATTCGTCCATAGATAAATATGGTGCTGCGTCACTTCTATTTTCGGGCCAGGCCCATGTAATTTTCGCAGCAAATAAGGTCGCACCCCTACCTTTTCCTCCTCAAATACCCCCCGTAGCCGTCATTAGAACTCGGATTTTGTTTTGTGACGACCCCGAATTTATCACAAATTCGAAGTGCCCGTTATGCATTCCACCACAATCCCAGAATCATTGTTGTGATACACATAACGTAGTTGGTAACCAGTTCCATAGACATTACAATACGATGGTTCAAATACAATGGTCATAGTGACCAAGTTCATATTACAACATAATATAGCAGCGGAAATAACGTCTTCGGGTCCATGCCTTCACCCTACAGGCAATGGCGACTCGGTAGAAGATCTTAGTTCTGGTACTTCATACCCTTCCTCCGGATACTCTTCCCCATAGTCTGGCCAAGTTGATAGCCAGGGACATAGCCATGAGTACATTGGATGCACTCGCAAACCATCTTATAAAGGAAATGATGAAGTAGATATGCAAGGTTGATATGGTGGACTATGCACTAAGTTTATTTGTAAAAGCTAGTTTTATTTCCCAAGAATGTTCATTGGTAGAAAAGAAGTTTAGTTCTCTAAGTTCAATCTTAAAAGGAACTTCAAGTGTGTCAATATCAAGGTCAAGTCAAGTCATGTTATTCACCAAGTTCAGCATAAGTTATTATCATTCTTGACAAAAGTCAAGTACAGTTCGCCAACTGTCCATAACCGAGGACGCGGCTATTCGAATAGTTTTGAAACCTCTGCAGAGGGGTACACTTTACCCACAAGATTCGATACATCTGCCGGGAGAAATCCACGGTTCGTCATACACAAAGTATGCGAGGTTCAGATAATCAAACAAACTCTTTCACTTGCTCACTCTAGTATAGGATCCTTCCCTAGAGCCCGAGACACGGACATCTCCGTTCCGGCGTCTCTAGTTTTGCCCGCTCCAGAGTGCTGGATGAATGGAATTTCCACTCGGTTCAGGAGTACCCGCGCACGGTGCACTTCTATAAAGGATGATACAAGACCTCCCATACTAGGGTGAACAAGCTACGGACTAAGCCCCTTCCCATTTAGGGGTAATGTGGTCGTACGGTAATGGTTGGCTCACATGGTACATCACTTATTATCATTTAGCAAATACATTCCATAGTCCTTAGTCAATATTATTTTCCTTCATAAAACTATCATGTAGGAGGGATCTCCAATTCAAGCTTTCAAGTTCAAGTTCCCAAGTTCAATGGGGGTTCCCCTTAGAGATTGCCTCAATTTTATTAGCGACTAAGCAACTATATTGAGTGATGATACCACTAAAATAGGGTTGGATAAACTCAGCTTGATGCTCTTGCTAAGCAAGATATCACTACACATCTATCATTCTACTCTAGCAATTCAATCATGCAATTTACTTAAAACAGGTAAAATGCAATAGTAAAACTAGGCATGTGGAGTATGATTCAAAAGATGGCTTGCCTTGGTTGGCAAAGTGTCCGGGGTAGTCTTCTTCTTCTTGATAGAATTCCCCTCCAATATCCTCCTCAGCAACACTAGCGTCTAATAACGAATAAATACAGAGCACACAATCACCACACCATACTAACAACATACCAAGCACACATACTTGTTTTCAAACAATAGCCTTCAAGTTGGATTTTATTTGAATTGGTTTGCAAGTTTTCTTCCAAGTTTGCCTTGAGTGTGCAAGTTAGATTTTCTACCATATGCCATGTGTGGTTTACTTTTTGAGTATGGGTATTAAGCTAAGGGTATTAGTACTAGTTCCAATGAGGATTGACTCGTTAAGTGAAATGGGTATTGAGGGCAAATTAATTCTAAGTGTATGATAGAGATTTATCATTTTATGTTACTAACTAGAATTGGATTGAGGTCTAATTGGTACCGCTAACAAGGTTTGATTGATTAAGGTTGAACTAAACAGTAGGGGAGTTGATTAGTGAGTTCACAAACCAAGTTTCATAATTTTAGGAGGTTTAAATAATTTTCTAGAATTTTCCTATGATTAATAAAGCTATGGTCAAAGTATTCTTAATTATTTAAATTCCTAACTCAAATGGAATTCTAACCAGTTTCAGAGGGTAGAGCATTTCCTAAGCTTTCCAACGCATATTCATTTGCTAAAAATGGATTTCTAAAACTCTTGGAATTAAAGTTTGAAAATCATATCTGAAACATTTTTGAATTAATTCGAAATAGGCGGGAAATTAAATAAAACGAAACGGACCGAATTCGAACCTAGCTGGGCTGATTTCAAACGAAACCCGAACGGGCCGGCCCGATACCGTTTCGCCCCGGCGGGAAACGTTTTAAAACGAACTGACAAGGGGGTCCCACTCGTCAGGCCACTTAATTTTACCGAACCGGTACGCGACCGACGGATCAAGATCTGACGGTGCTGGTGCGTCGTGTTCGTCGGCGACGGTGGAGCTCACCTGCGCGCAGAGAAGAAGACAACGGCGACGCGTGTAGAGGAAGCAGAGCTCGACGGCGACGGGCGGAAAAGGCTCCGGCAGCACTCCTCCTCTAGCTCCCGGCGTCCGTTCGTCTAGCGGCGGCCCAACGCGGCGGTGCGGCTTGCGTCCAGTACCCCGCCGGCGGTGCAGGCGTCGTCGAACGAGAGTGAGCGGGGAGAAGAGAAGATGTCTGGGAGCGAGCTGGGAGTGGGGTGCGTTCAGTCGTTTGATCGGCGGGGGCTTTTATAGGCCAGAGAGGCGGGGGCAAGGGCGCCCAGTGGGTGGCCGGCGCAGGGCATGCTGGCGACGTGCACGGGCGACACCGGGCTCGACGGCCTTGCTCGCGTGCTAGAGGGGTGTTGTCTCGGCTGCGGAGTGTTGTGGGTCGGTGCTGGCGAGGTCACGGTGGTCGGGAGCTTGCAGAGAGGAAGAAGGAGAAGAGAGGCGGTCCGGGCGCTGTCTTCCTCTTCTCCTCCCTTTCTCACGGCTCGGGTCGGGGCAGAGGGGGCTGGGCTTGACCGCGAGGGTCTCTACGAGCATGGCTACAGGCACGAGACGAACGGGAGCAGTGATCTTCACAGTAACCACGATTTTCTCTGATTTTTGCTCTCCAGGTGTTCGGTCAAATGCCCGCAAGAAATTTAAATTCGAATTTTTGAAATTTTTCACTTTGGGTGGTCAACATATTAGATAAGGTTTCGAGAGATATTTTTGTTACCAAGAAAGGTTAAGTTTTGCAGAAATCATATTTCAAATTTTGGTATTGTCACTGTTTCAGATTCAAAGTTTGGCTGATGTTTGTGTTGAGTTACATTTTGAATTTTGGTTTGAAACTTCTTGGTTGAGTTAGTAGGCAACTTGGTCAAACTCAACTAACTGACCACACCTCTACTTGAGTTACAGATTTCTTATTCTAAGTGCTCAAAGTAGGGTAGTCAATAAGATTTCCTAGATCAAACTTTTCTTCTCTTTTTCTTTATTTTCTTTATTTCTGGTTTCTTTGGCTTTTCTAGTTCTTCTCAATGGCTTCTGTTGGTTAAGTTAGAAGTAACTAACTATTGCTCAACAACTATTAACACACATGAAATCATAAAATACTTATAATAGAAAATACATGCATACATGCAATAATAGATAAAAAGTTTTATCTTGGCCTAACATTTGGCACTTTAATTACTAGGAAATGGATTACAATTTTCTGAGTTGTTACAATCTTCCCCCCTTAAAAAGAATCTCGTCCCCGAGATTCACTAATTAAGAACTAAAAAGATTGGGAAATTCTTTCTGAAGGTAATCTTCTCGTTCCCAAGTAGCTTCATCTTCGGTGTATTTACTCCACTGAACTTTCAGAAACTTGATGCTTCGGGTTCGAGTGGTTCTATATGCTTCCTCGAGGATACGGGTAGGCACTTCACGATAGGTCAAATCCTTGTTGATGTCCACAGAACGGTGATCAATATTCTTGAAGACTTCTGGCTTCTCCGGAACTTCCAGACACTTCCGAAGTAAAGACACGTGAAAGACAACGTGTACTTCAGACAATTTAGGGGGCATTTCCAACTGATATGACACTTCTCCTCTGCGGCTTAGTACCTTGAAGGGTCCAATATACCATGGTGCAAGCTTTCCTTTGACTTGGAATCTCTGCATTCCCTTGAGAGGTGATACTCTAAGATAAACACAATCTCCAATCTGAAAGGTCAGTTCTCTACGTCTCTTGTCGGCATAACTCTTCTGTCTTGACTGGGCTGCCTTGAGATAATCACGAATCATGCGAACCTTCTCTTCAGCCTCTTGCAGAATGTCAGGTCCAAATATCTGACTGTCTCCAGTTTCAGACCAATTCAAAGGGGTACGACACTTTCTTCCATATAGAGCTTCAAATGGGGCCATTTGCAAACTGGCTTGATAACTGTTGTTGTAGGAAAACTCCGCGAAAGGCAGACAATCTTCCCACTTAGCTCCATAGGATAGAACATAGTCCCTCAGCATATCTTCAAGTATCTGATTTACTCTTTCAGTCTGTCCATCGGTCTGGGGGTGGTAAGCTGTGCTAAAGGCTAATTTGGTTCCCAAGGCTTGATGCAAACTTCTCCAAAATCTTGAGGTGAATTGAGTTCCTCGATCGGAAACTATGGTTTTAGGGACTCCATGCAAACTCACAATTCTGGATAGATAAAGATCGGCCAGCTGTCCTGAGGTATAAGTGGTCTTGACAGGAATAAAGTGGGCAACTTTGGTTAGTCTATCCACAATGACCCAGATAGAGTCATTTCCACGGCTAGACCTTGGAAATCCAGTGATGAAATCCATTCCAACAGATTCCCACTTCCATTCTGGAACTTGCAAAGGTTGCAGCAATCCTGCAGGACGTTGATGTTCAGCCTTGACTCTTTGACAAATATCACACTTAGATATGAACGATGCAATCTCACGCTTGATTCCATGCCACCAAAATTGTTCCTTTAAGTCTTGGTACATCTTAGTTCCCCCGGGATGAATGGAGTAAGGTGTCTCATGGGCCTCCTTCATAATGACTTCCTTCAATTCTGAATCCGCAGGCACACAAATATGTCCTTTATACCAAAGAACTCCTTGATCATCTTCTTCAAATCCTGGCACCTTGCCGGAACTAATTCTGCGCTTAATTCCGTCAATACTCTCATTTCCCTTCTGGGCTCCTTTAATTTGGCTCATCAAGGTGGGTTGAAACGCAAGGTTGGCTAAGAATCCTCGACTGACTAGTTCCAATCCAAACCTTTCAAACTCTTGGTGCAACATGGGTTGCTCCTCTTTGATCATCATATTCAACGAGCATGGCTTCCTACTCAATGCATTGGCCACTACATTGGCCTTACCAGGGTGATAATGAATTTCCAGATCATAATCCTTGATCAACTCTATCCATCTTCTTTGCCTCATGTTCAACTCCTTCTGGGTAAAAATATACTTCAAACTCTTGTGATCCGTGTAGATCTCACAACGGTTACCCATAAGATAATGCCTCCAAGTCTTCAAAGCTAGAACTACGGCTGCTAACTCCAGATCATGGGTTGGATAGTTTTCTTCATGAGGTCGAAGCTGCCGGGAGAGGTAAGCTATGACTTTGCCTTCTTGCATTAACACACAACCAAGTCCAAGCTTGGAAGCGTCGCAATAGACATCAAAGTTCTTGGTGATATCGGGCATGGTCAGGACAGGGGCGGTCACCAATCGCTTCTTGAGCTCTTGAAAACTCTCTTCACACTTAGGGGTCTATTCAAACTTCTTGTCCTTCTTCAACAGTTGGGTCATTGGCCGGGCAATGCTTGAAAACCCTTCAACAAATTTACGGTTGTCGGTGTTCTGGATACCGGGGTATCCCGGTCCACCTGCTCCTGGGCCCCGTCATCGGCCCATCGTCAGCCCAGGGGAGAATCAACAATCTTCGCTACGGAGAAGACCCTCACGAGGAGGCGCCTCGTGAGGAGAACGACGACAAAAACCGACCAGAAGACCTCCTCACGAGCCCCTGCTGGTGAGGAGAGGAGGTACGCCCACGTCAGCCTAGCACGTTTCCGTGCGGAGCAAGAAGCTGGCGGGCAGAAGACCGCGTACCGCCCATGCTACCCCCGACAGGGAGGAGACCAACTTTCTCTGTGCCTGCCCAAAGCGGCATAGTGGCAGTTGGCCACCCCCCTAAATATAGCATGGACGGTGCAGGGCGCCAGAGGAGGACGTCAGCCTCCTCCACCCACTCCTGTGGACCGGCGCCGCTACCCTACGAAGACCAAGTCTACAGAAGAACATAGTCTACAGCTGTCCTCCCTCCTTGGCCGTGTGTGGCAACCCCTTCCCCAAGAAGATAAGGGGAAGGAGGACCTTGGCGCTATAAAGGGAGGGAGAGGCCACCCCTTAGAGGGGGCCGGTAAAATCTGATCTTCATCTTCTTCGAGCTGCTAGTTGGGCACGCAGGTTCTTCAACCTCTGGCCAACTAGAGCTTTGTAACCAAGGCCTTGTACTCCTCGCGAGGTGTCGCGTCGCAATACAAGAAGGCAGGAAGTAGGGGTTTTACCTCACCACGAGGGCCCTGAACCTGGGTAAAGCTCGGTCTCCCTCTCTGCAGTGCGTTGCGCATCCGACAATCGAGGCTTCCGTCGCCGTGTTTCGTTGCGATCCAAGATCTCACACGTTCAGCCCCCTGCGTTCGAATCCTTGGGTCCGTCGTGTGGTACCCCGTGTTCTTGCGACACGAAATCCATCGACATTTGGCGCGCCAGGTAGGGGGCTGTGGTGTGTTTTCTTCTAGATCTGCTTCGACATGGCCGACGCCAACGCAAGGCTCGAGCATCTTCGCCGTCGCAACGCTGTTCGGGGGCAAACCGAGCCCACCTTCCGTCGTCATGAAGCTTCGGCCGAGGAGGAAGAGGAGGAAGATCTGGAGTCTTCCTACCTCCCGTCCGGGCGGACAGAGCCTTCGCTGTCCTTCACTGCCACCGCCACTTCTCGCGCTCGTTCTGGGAGTCAGCTGTCTCCTGCGCAGGCACTCGCCATGGCGCAGGAGCTGCTGCGCTATCAACCCACCGACGACGGGCGTGAGGGGTGGCGCGCTCGAATCGCCGAGCTCGTCGCCATCGCCAATGAAGACACGGCCTTGGGAGGAGCCCAGGGCGCGGGGAGCCCAGATCCGGCGGCGGGGCATCGCGCCCCGGGCGCCGGAGATGGGATGGCCAACAAGGCCAAGAGGGTGGTTTCCCGCGCCGCATCTTCGCCGCGCGGGGAGCCCAGCCGCCAAATCGTCCAACGCGCTCCGGAAGACGCATGCGTCTCCCTCGAGCGCCGCCGCGAAAATCATGACCGCGCCATCGATGACATCGGCGAAGCTGGCAAGAACGTCAGGACCCCCGGCGTCCCGATCTACAACCCCGGGTGTCTTGCCTCACTCGCCAGCAGCGATACGTCGTCTGGCCTGACAAGTTCAAGCCAGACATCAGCGGCGTTACGACGGACCACAAATCCTGTCGAATTCCTCCAACTCTACGTCGTCGCCGTCAGGCTGCGCGTGGAGATCAGCGCGCCATGGCCAATTGGTTCCCCATGGCCCTCAAGGACGCTCCGCGAACTTGGCTCATGAATCTTCCTCACGAATCCGTGACGTCGTGGAAGGATTTATGTCGTCAGTTCGTTGCCAACTTCATGCCCACGTACGAGCGCCCCGCAACTAAGAATGATCTTAAAGCGGTGCGTCAGTACAAGGGCGAGACGCTTCGTCAATACATCCAGCGCTTCAGTCAGATGAGGAACAAGATTCCCAGGATCTCCAACGAGGAGGTCATCTCCGCATTCTCCACGGGCGTCTCCGACATCAAGATGCGGGAGAAGCTGTCTGTGAATGATGAGCTGACTTCCGTCGTCAGGCTCTTCGAGATCGCCGACCGCTGCGCCAAGGCTGAGGAGGGGAGGCTCTTCATGCACAATCTGCCGGAGGCGCCTCCCCCAAAGCCGAAGTCCAAGGACCCCAAGCGAAAGGAGGCTGCAGCCCTCGCGGCGGAGCCAGATCATAAGCAACGCCGCGGGGACCGCTCCGATCGCGATAAAGGTCGACGTCGCCGCTACTGCATTATCCACAAGAAGGACACCCACAATACCGAAGATTGTTGGATTGTCCGGAAGTTTCACGAGGAAAACGGCCTCGCCAAGCGTCGCGGGGGTGGCCGCAGCAACGGCAAGAGTGGATCCCGGGGCGATCGCCGCGACGACGACCGCGAGGAAGGTCGCCGCCGTGGGGGTCTGTTACGAGAGGATCCCGAGCCGCTGCCGCAGCCCCCACCAGCAAACGATCGTCGGGAGGAGAACCAGGGGGGCTATCAAGAGCCGCGAGACTTCGTCGCTTGCCTCCTGGGTGGAGCTCAGGCTCCTCTGTCAAATCGGCACTTCAAGCAGCTGTCGCGAGAGATCGCGGCGGCACAACCCAACTTCGGCAATCGCCTGATGAAGTGGTCGACGTGCAAGATTGGCTTCGACGAGGAGGATCATCCGGCTTCCACAAGGGGCGTGGGCACAATCCCCCTCTTGTGCACGCCAACCATCAACAACGTCGCCGTCAATCGCACTCTCATCGACGGAGGGGCGGGCCTCAACATCATCTCTGTCGAGATCTTCGAAAAGATGCAGGTGCCGTACCACCGGCTCATGCCAACTCGGCCGTTCTTCGGGGTAACCGAGGGATCTACAACACCAATTGGGCAGGTAAGCCTGCCCGTCACCTTCGGCACCCGGGACAACTACAGGACGGAAAGCCTCGACTTCGACGTCGCCTACATCGCCCTGCCATACAATGCCATCCTCGGCTACCCAGCCTTGGCAAGGTTTATGGCAGCAACGCACCATGGCTTCAACGTCCTCAAGATTCCGGGCGCCAACGGCACGATCACCGTGCGCTGCAATGAGAAGGATGCTCTCCGATCAGTTGAGCATGTCTACCGCGAGGCCGCCACCATGTTCCCCGCCGACGAAGATCTACTGGAACACTCCGGCGACCTCGTGAGGAAGAAGCAGCTCGTATCCCAAGAGCGAGCTGCTGCGAAGAAGGCCTCTCTCGAGCCCCACCTTCTGGGTTCGACAGGGAAGAAGTTCGCTGCCTCAGCATCGCCTACTCCAAGCGAGGACCTGGACCATCCAATGATGGACATGAGCATTGGGGAAGCTGCGGTACCCTCAGGCAGGAGGCCCCAGTTTACCCAAGAGCGCTTGGCAACCAAGAAGGTCCCGCTGCAGGCTGGGGGCTGCGAAAACTTCATCACCATCGGGGCAGGGCTTTCCCCCAAATAGGAAAGCGCGCTCGTCACCTTCCTGCGGGCAAACTCTGACATGTTCGCTTGGACTCCGTCGGATATGCCCGGTGTTCCCAGGGAGGTGATTGAGCACCACTTAGCCGTGTGCCCTCAGGCACACCTCGTGAAGCAGAAGACTAGGAAGCAAGCGCAAGAGAAGCAAGACTTCATCGTCAAGGAGATAGAGAAGCTGAAGAAGGCCAAGTTGATACGCGAGGTGGCCCACCCCACCTGGATTGCTAATCCGGTGGTCGTCCCGAAGGCTAACGGCAGTGGGCGCCTCTGCGTGGACTTCACAAGTCTCAACAAGGCCTGTCCCAAGGATCCTTACCCTCTCCCGAGGATAGATCAAATCGTCGACTCCACCGCCGGCTGCGACCTCCTTTGCTTCTTGGATGCTTTCTCCGGCTATCATCAGATCAAGATGGCAAAGGAGGACGAAGAGAAGACCGCCTTCATCACGCCCTGTGGGGTGTACTGCTACGTCTGCATGCCCTTCGGCCTGAAGAACGCAGGAGCTACATTCCAAAGGCTCATGCGTAAGGCCCTGGGGGCTCAGATGGGAAGGAATGCGGAAGCCTACGTGGACGACATCGTCGTCAAGACTCGCGAGGGTCACACCTTCATCGAGGATCTGGAGGAAACATTCGTCAACCTGAGGAAGGTAAACATCAAGCTCAACCCCGCCAAGTGCGCCTTCGGCGTACCGTCGGGAAAACTGTTGGGGTTCCTCGTGTCCAATCGCGGGATAGAGGCGAACCCCGACAAGGTCAAGGCCATCGACGAAATGCGTCCTCCGCGCAATCTCAAGGAAATGCAACGCCTCGCGGGGTGCATGGCAGCCCTGGGGCGCTTCATCGCGAGGAGTGGGGAAAAAGCTTTGCCCTTCTTCAAGCTCATGAAGCGCACCGGAAAGTTCGAGTGGACTCCGGAAGCCGACAAGGCCTTTGCCGAGTTAAATAGGTACCTCACGAGCCCACCGATCATGGTTGCCCCAACCCCCCGCGAGCCCTTGCTACTCTACATCGCGGCAACTCCAAGGACTGCAAGTGCCATTCTCGTCGTGGAGCGGGACGTCAAGGTAATCGCCAAGGAGGAGGTCACTCCTCCAAGCTCAGGGGCTCCTCGCGAGGAAGAGGCCGCTTCACCTCCCGCCCCTCGAGAGGAGCCGCCCGAGGGATCTTCACCGACCGAGCCGCTCTCTCAGAGCAACGCTCAAAAGCCTCCTGAGGAGGAGCCTTCCGAGGGTGTCGTCAAGGTGCAAAAGCCTGTGTACTTCATCAGCACGGTACTGCGCGACGCGCGGGAGCGCTACACAATGCAGCAAAAGTTGCTCTACACCTTGCTCATCGCCTCGCGGAAGCTACGCCACTACTTCCAGGGTCATCCGATTAAGGTGGTAACCGATCGGCCCCTGGAAACCGTCCTCCGCAACCCCAATGTCACCGGGCGGGTGGCTGAGTGGGCTGTGGAGCTTCAGCCTTTCGAGATCTCCTTCGAAACTACAAAGGTAATCAAGAGCAAGTCTTTGGCCGAGTTCACTGCAGAATGGACTGATCCGTTCGTAGACGAGCCTCCAGAGGTGGAGTCAACTCTCCCTGGAGAGGAGGCCCCAGGCCTCTGGGTCATGCACTTCGACGGCGCCTTCAACCTCCCCGGCGCGGGAGCCGGTGCTGTCCTAACCTCTCCCTCTAGAGACAAGCTTTTCTACGCTGTGCAGCTCTGCTTCGCGCCTGAGAACAAGGTCTCCAACAATATCGCGGAGTACGAAGGACTACTTGCTAGCCTAAGGGCAGCAAACGCTTTGGGCATCAAGCGCCTCATCGTCAAGGGAGATTCACAGCTGGTTGTGAACTTCTCGAACAAGAGCTACACTCCAAGGGATGAGCACATGGCGGCTTATCTCGAGGAGCATCGAAAGATGGAAAAATGCTTCCAAGGCTTGGAGCTGAAGCACATCCCGAGGGGAGAGAACGTGGAAGCCGACGAGATTGCCAAGCGCGCCTCTCATTGCCTGGCGCAGCCCGCCGGCGTCTTCGAGGAGCGTCTCTTCAAGCCGTCCGCCTCTCCATCAACATCCAATTCCCCTCCTCCTTCTGCTTTGCCGCCACCGCCGGAGCAGGGGGCTCCGGACTGCGGGCCTCCTTCGGGTGACCGCGTCCTTCTGGCATTGGCGCGACAGGAGGGAGTGGATTGGATCATCGAGCTCAAGGCCTACCTCACCAGCAGCAGGCTTCCTGAGGATGAAGAGGAGGCCGAGAGGATTGTGCGGCAAGCTTCGGGCTACTGCGTCAAGGACGGTGACTTGTACCGGCGTCGCCCAAATGGCGTCGCTCTAAAGTGCATATCTACTCACCAAGGCCAAGAGCTTCTAAGGGACATCCATGCCCGCGAGTGCGGCCATCATGCCTCTGCTGCAACTCTAGCCGCAAAGGCATATCGAAGTGGCTTCTACTGGCCTTCGGCGCTCGGGGATGCGGCGGAGATGGTCAAGAGGTGCGAGGCGTGCCAATTCCACGCCAAGCAGATACATCAGCCGGCGCAAGAGCTGCGAACCATCCCACTCACTTGGCCCTTTGCCGTTTGGGGGCTGGACATCCTCGGTCCATTTCCCAGAGCGCAAGGGGGCTATCGCTACCTCTACGTCGCCATCGACAAGTTCACCAAGTGGGTGGAGGTGGAACCGGTGTGCACGATCCCGGCGAGGTCCGCAGTCAAGTTCATCCGTGGGCTGGTCTGTCGTTTTGGAGTGCCTAACCGCATCATCACCGACAACGGCAGCCAGTTCACCAGCGGACTGTTCCGGGAGTACTGCGCATCGACCGGCATCAAGATTTGCTTCGCCTCCGTCGCCTACCCCTGGAGCAATGGCCAAGCCGAGCGTGCCAACGCAGAAGTACTCAAAGGACTCAAGACGAAAAGCTTCAATGCCAAGCTCGAGGCCTGCGGCAAAAAATGGTTAGACAACCTCCAATCCATCTTGTGGTCCATCAGGACTACCGCCGCCAAACCCACTGGAGAGACCCCTTTCTTCCTGGTCTACGGGGCGGAGGCTGTTCTTCCCACCGACATCAAGTTCGGGTCGCCAAGAGTGCTCGCCTTCGACGAAATTCGCCAAGAGGACTTCATCAAGGATCGCCTCCTCCTGCTCGAGGAAGCTCGGTGCCAAGCCGCGCTCCGCGCCGCGAGGTACCAGCAAGGACTACGCCGCTACCATAGCCGCCATGTTCGAGCAAGGACTCTGGAGGTCGGCGACCTGGTGCTGAGGAGAATACTCTCTCACGAGGGCCTGCACAAGCTGTCTCCAATGTGGGAAGGGCCCTTCAAGGTGACGCACATCGCCAGGCCAGGCTCGGCGCGGCTGGAAACCGCAGAAGGCGTGCCAGTGGGGAACCCGTGGAACATAGCTCATCTGCGAAAGTTCTACCCTTAGGTTCCTCACGAGGAGAAAAAGACCGTTTTCACGGCACTTGTATCAGCTCAATCTGCTCTTAACTGCTGATATTAAGTTATCGCGCAATGTAGCGCCTCTGCTTCGGCATGACATCAAAATGGCATGAAGTCCATTTATTTTCTGTTGTACTCCTCGCGGAAGGGGGCTAGGCACGGTGTCTATGCTGGGGCCTTCGCCCGGAAAACAGCAAGCCCGAAAAACCCGAAGGGAGCGAGCTCTGGTGGGGGGCGACGGCCCCGTTAACGATCACCTCTGGATGCCCATGGTGCTTAGTTCCTCGCGAAGTACGCCAGAAAATAAAAAATCTTCGAGGAAAAGTCCAAGGTGTGCCCATGGCACCCGCTAAGGACCTACCCCTCGTGAGCAACCCTCACGAGGGAGCAAAGACGCGTCGATGCACTAGCATCCGCAGGAGGATTCCCTCTCTCGAGGAAGGCCTAACGTGGCAGGATTATTGAAGACCAAGGCCGCTCCGATAAATCTTGCGAAGGAGACGCAGATCCGGAGGTCCGCGCCAGGCCCTTCACCTCATGAGCAATCCTTGTGAGGTGTCGACGGTCTCTGGGCTCTCTTAAGCGTCGACGTTTTCACGTCCGTGAGGGTCCAGCTTCCCTCAACGATGAGGAAGGCCCCGTGAATCGCCATGCGCGGCAATTTGCTCTTAGCTGCTGGCACAGATAGTGCCGCGCTCCTCCACGACGGAGAAGGTCCCTGTGCCGGTCACAGGGGCATCTTATTTGCCTTCTTTTTTCGTTTATTTTACCGACTTGTTTTTCCGTTTTCGGGGATTTGGGGTTTTTTCTTTTCTAACTCTTTCTTCAACTTCTTGTCTCAGGAATCGTCCACTGTGTCATCGATGCCGAACCCGTCCCGAGCTCTGAGCTGGAGGGAGGCTTCCCGTCGATGCCTACAGCTCACCAGGGCTCTCGAGCAAGCGAATGGCTAGGACAGTGGAGGACAGCAAGATGATCAACAAAAGGATTTCATTAAATTGCCCCCAGTGGGGGAAGGAGCGAAGCACGGCGGGGCATTCCCTGCCGGCAAGGACTACAAGGCAAAAGAGGGGAGGAGACTAGCTCCCCTCCCCAGAAGACTACCGCGCCAGGGCCTCCTCTTCACTGCGCCGCGAGCTGGGGGTAGGTGCGGCGGACGCCGTCGGCGGTGAAGATCCGCACCGTAGCCTCCAGGGTCCCCAGCTTGAAGCGGAAGACGAGGCGGTCGCCGACGCGGAGGCGACAGCCGAGGGCGAAGGGCCTCCAGCGGCCGGAGAGGACGACGTTGCCGTTCGCCCCGAAGAGGATGTCCACAGGCCAGAAGAGATCTGGCCTGCTTTGCTCCCCCAGGGCGATCTCCCCGGCGGCCGGGCCATGGGCGTGAGTCGCCCTCCGAATGGCGTCGGGCAGCCGGAGGGAGTTGAAGCCCGAGGCGTCGACGACGACGAGGAGCTCCAGGAAGCGGGACCCCGGGGCGATGAGGGGTCCCAGAAGCGCCGCCGCCAGGTGGCGCGGAGTGGCAACCACTCCATTCACCGGCGGGGCCGGAGGATCTGCAGCAGCGGGAGGAGGGCCTAGGGCGGCCTCCACCTCCCGGAGAGCCCGATCGACGCTCCCCGAGGCGCGGGGAGCAGGAGCCGCCGCCAGCGGCGACGACGAGTTCAGGGCGCCTCCACGCGCAGGACCCCTGAGGGTCAGGGCGCCGGAGGTCCCCACGGCGGCACGGCTCGCCTCGCCCTGCCGCGGCGCGCCGATGCGGAGGGGGCCGCCGGCGCCGGGCGTCCACTGGGCCGGGACCTTCGTCTTCTTCCCGCTGCCCAGGGGACGTCCGCGGCGCTTCGCCCCGGAGCTCGATCCCACAGCGGCGGAGGCGTTGGAGGGATCCATGAGCTTGGGGGCGAGGAAGCAGAAGTGGCACAGGAGGAAGGAGGTGAAGTGCCGGAGGTCTCGAGGAGGATCTATTTAAGGGAGGCGTCCGGCGTCGATGCGTCAAATCCTTGCGCGGGAATCGAAGCGTTGGCGCGGCGCTCTGCAGTCAAGCGACACATCATTATGGCAGGTTGACGCCTCGGAGACCGTAGCGTCGCCCGCCGTTTCGTCTCGCCAGCTGCGGCCGCGCCATGTGTCCGGAGTCTCTGCTTCTTCACATGGACCTCTGACCGCACGGTTGACGCGTGCCGTTGGAGGGCCCAGCAGCTTTGGGGGCCCCCGACCCTTCGCTTCCTCAAGAGGGCGCATCGTGGGCCGGGCTCCCGGGGGCTACTGTCGGTGTTCTGGATACCGGGGTATCCCGGTCCACCTGCTCCTGGGCCCCGTCATCGGCCCATCGTCAGCCCAGGGGAGAATCAACAATCTTCGCTACGGAGAAGACCCTCACGAGGAGGCGCCTCGTGAGGAGAACGACGACAGAAACCGCTAAGGACCAGAAGACCTCCTCACGAGCCCCTGCTGGTGAGGAGAGGAGGTATGCCCACGTCAGCCTAGCACGTTTCCGTGCGGAGCAAGAAGCTGGCGGGCAGAAGACCACGTACCGCCCACGCTACCCCCGATAGGGAGGAGACCAACTTTCTCTGTGCCTGCCCAAAGCGGCACAGTGGCAGTTGGCCACCCCCCCTAAATATAGCATGGACAGTGCAGGGCGCCAGAGGAGGACGTCAGCCTCCTCCACCCACTCCTGTGGACCGGCGCCGCTACCCTACGAAGACCAAGTCTACAGAAGAACATAGTCTACAGCTGTCCTCCCTCCTTGGCCGTGTGTGGCAACCCCTTCCCCAAGAAGATAAGGGGAAGGAGGACCTTGGCGCTATAAAGGGAGGGAGAGGCCACCCCTTAGAGGGGGCCGGTAAAATCTGATCTTCATCTTCTTCGAGCTGCTAGTTGGGCACGCAGGTTCTTCAACCTCTGGCCAACTAGAGCTTTGTAACCAAGGCCTTGTACTCCTCGCGAGGTGTCGCGTCGCAATACAAGAAGGCAGGAAGTAGGGGTTTTACCTCACCATGAGGGCCCTGAACCTGGGTAAAGCTCGGTCTCCCTCTCTGCAGTGCGTTGCGCGTCCAACAATCGAGGCTTCCGTCGCCGTGTTTCGTTGCGATCCAAGATCTCACATGTTCAGCCCCCTGCGTTCGAATCCTTGGGTCCGTCGTGTGGTACCCCGTGTTCTTGCGACACGAAATTCATCGACAACGGTAATATCCTGCTAATCCGAGAAAACCTCTAACTTCAGTTTGAGTGGTAGGGGCTTCCCATTCCATGACTGATTGGATCTTCTTTGGATCTACAGATATTCCTCCAGCTGATAACACATGGCCTAAGAATCCAACTTCCTTCAACCAAAACTCACATTTGCTAAACTTGGCATAAAGCTGGTGCTCTCTTAGGGTCTCTAAGAATTAATCTCAGATGGGTTGCATGCTCTTCTTCAGACTTGGAGTAGATAAGAATGTCATCAATGAAGACAACAACAAACTTATCCAAGAACTCCATAAAAACCTTATTCATGAGGTTCATGAAATAAGCAGGGGCATTGGTTAATCCAAAGGACATTACGGTGTACTCGTAAAATCCGTATCGGGTAGTGAAGGCTGTTTTGGGTATATCAGTTGCACGGATCTTCAGTTGATGGTATCCAGTTCTAAGGTCTATCTTTGAGAAGACTCGAGCTCCAGTCAATTGGTCCAACAGATTATCAATCTTTGGGAGAGGATACTTGTTCTTGATGGTCACATCATTTAGCTTGCGGTAATCAGTGCACAGTCGGCTGGAACCGTCACTTTTATCCACAAACAAGACAGGTGATCTCCAAGCAGATGAGCTTGGTTGAATCAATCCCTTACTCAAAAGGTCATCCAATTGCTTCTTTAACTCCACTAGTTCAGCTAGGTTCATACGATAGCGTCGTTGGGCTATGGATCCAGTCCCGGGAATAAGCTCAATGATAAACTCAATATCCCGATCCGGTGGCATTCCGGGTAGCTCATCGAGAAAAACATCCGGGTATTCACAGACGATGGGAACTTCCTCTATAGTGGGTCCTGAGATACTCTTATGACATCTTGTGGATTGGGGTGGTTTTACGGACACATGCTTTACTACAATTCCAGGGCTACTCTTCATGGTGATGGTCTTCTTGGCGCAATCTATCACTCCTTGATGGGAAGACATCCAATTCATACCGAGAACTACTTCCAAACCTTTAGTTCCCAACACTATCAAATTGGCTAAGAAGGCTATTCCATGAATTTCTATGGGAACTGCCAAATAGTTCCACTCAGCCCTTGTTGTTGACCCAGGTATTTGTACTAACATGGCATGTTTCAGGGGTGTTGGTTGAAGTCCACTTTTATCAACAAATAACTTAGTAACAAACGAGTGTGAAGCTCCAGAATCAAATAGAACTCTTGCAGGAACTGAATTAACAGGGAACATACCAAGCACAACGTCGGTTGCCTCCTGAGCTTCTTCCACATTCATGTGGTTCAGACGGCCTCGTGGGTGAGGCTGGTTCCTTGGTGGGTAATTCTTGCCATTTCCAACACGGCGCTGCTGCTGAGCAGGAGCACTGGTCTTGGATGCATCATTCAGCTTCTTGGGGCACTCATTGGAGTAGTGCCCTTTGAGTCCGCACTCATAACAGGTAACACCAGACTTGTCACCAGACTTGGGCGGCACAGGTGCTCCATTGGGCCTTGGAGCATTGGGGTTGAAGTTGTTGCCATTAGGTCTCGGAGGTGCACGGTTGAAGTTGTTGCCGGGCGGACGGTTGGGAAAGTTGGGACGCGGAGCAGGTGCAGATGGCCTCATAGGTCTAGGGGCGAAACCCATAGGTGGATTTCCCCTTGGCTTCTGCGAGTTGCTCGAGTTGCCTTGATACATCATACGGCGCTTGCGGTTCTCTGCAGCTTGCTTGAGTTTGCCCTCCATCTGAATGGTAGAGTCAACCAATGACTCCAGGTCTGCAAAGTGAATGCTGACCAAGACACATTGCATCTCATCATGAAGTCCATCCAGAAACCTTTCTTGCTTCTTCTCAGTGGTGTTGGTGTCATCTGGGGCATACCTAGACAAGGTAAGGCACTTATCACGGTAGTCAACCACAGATAGGGAACCTTGCTTCAGATTTCTGAACTCATCTCTCATCCTTTTAACCAATCCCAAAGGAACATGGGCTTTGCTAAACTTGCTCTTGAACTCCTCCCAAGACATCACATACCCTTGGGCTTGCATTGCACGAGTGCTATCCCACCAAGCTCTTGCGGCTCCCGCAAGATAGTGGGTGGTGTATAAGACCTTCTCACTTTCACCAACTTCGGCGACTGCCAAATTGTTCTCCATGGTGCGAAGCCAGTCATCGGCATCTAAGGGTTCTTCAGACTTAGTGAACATAGGTGGGTTGGTATTCTGGAAACTCCTTAATTTGGATCGGTGATCACCATGGCCATTGTTTTCTCCTTCACCATGGCCATTTCCATTGCCATTGTTGTGGTTCATTGCCATCTGGGTTAGTTGCTGAAGAGTGGCCAAGTTAGCTTGGCGCTCAGCTCGGGCTGCTTCCCGGTCTTCCATGATCAATCTTAGTAGTTCGGCCATTTCCGGGTTCGGAGGTGGGGGTGCTCGCGGCATCTAAAGATAAGGTGGGTAAGACAAGAGGGAAAAACTAATTTGCTAAGATTTAAATAGAACATGGATGATGCAATTTTTGTCTTACTAAGGCCTTAAGGGCCAAATTCATATTTCATTCAACAAGCATCAAACATATCATACATACGAGTTCACACATTACAAATGGTTTACATCAAACCATTGCGACTCATCTACTAGAGAGGGGGATACAACTCACACCTACACGAAGTGACTTAAAGGAAACTCATAACTAGATAACACGGGGATCTCCAATCTAAATATCGGGCTCCTCGGGGTCTTCCTCCTCATCATCCACAATGAATCCAGCATCCTCATCGTGCTCCTCATCATCAAGGTCCTCCATGAAGTCATCCTCGTCGCTAATGAGGGCATTATCCTCCTTGCAGAGATCAATGCCTTCCTCCTCACCAAGGTGGCTCTCTAGACTCTCGATGTACTCAGTCAGCTCAGCCACATTGGCCTTCAACTCCTCAATGGTCTGATCCCTCTCATCGCGCTGGCGGCGAAGGCCCTTGCGATCCCTAGCAAGAATCCTGATAGTGCTCCTTGCCTCCACCAGTGCGAAGTGCTCAAGGTTGGCCTTGGTACGGGCACGATCTGCCTCCTGTTGAGTGGAGTATAGCAAGAAGTCCATGTGATCGATGTAGGTACTCGGCTCATTTTGCCCTGGCATGTTTGCGGGACGCCCGTCCGCATCACGCCGAGCAAAGTTCCTAAAGCGCTCCCCCTGGACCTCCTCCACATGCAGTCCGCACAAGTGGGCGTGCATCTCCTGCATACCTCGGACCAAACCATCGGCCCAAGTGTTCTCCACAAGCTCAAACTTGATCCTTGGAGAACTCAAATCTCCCTTCTTGCCACGGCAACTGGCCCTGACAAGCCACCGTAGCTCTCCATCCGGGTGCTCATTGAGCACGGCTCCCTTGAACTCCGGATACAGACGATCCAGGAACAAGGTCAGGGTGGTGAGGTCGCGCTCGAAACAAAGGCTGCCACCATGGCCCAACTGGTACTGCTCAGTGAATACCGGGGCCATCTACAAAATTTTAGATTAGATTAAGTTAGTGATCAACTCAAGTGTGCAAAATTTTAAGTAGGCCAAAACTGAAGCATGTACAAAGCTTTGTAAATAGAGAGGAAAAGACTAAGCAAATTTTAAACCATTACTTATCTTTTTGTTTTTATAAAGGTTTCATTTAACGCCCATTCTAACTAAGGTCTCCTATGGTCAGCCTAGGCTCTGATACCAACTTGTGACGACCCCGAATTTATCACAAATTCGAAGTGCCCGTTATGCATTCCACCACAATCCCAGGATCATTGTTGTGATACACATAACGTAGTTGGTAACCAGTTCCATAGACATTACAATACGATGGTTCAAATACAATGGTCATAGTGACCAAGTTCATATTACAACATAATATAGTAGCGGAAATAACGTCTTCGGGTCCATGCCTTCACCCTACAGGCAACGGCGACTCGGTAGAAGATCTTAGTTCTGGTACTTCATACCCTTCCTCCGGAAACTCTTCCCCATAGTCTGGCCAAGTTGATAGCCAGGGACACAGCCATGAGTACATTGGATGCACTCGCAAACCATCTTATAAAGGAAATGATGAAGTAGATATGCAAGGTTGATATGGTGGACTATGCACTAAGTTTATTTGTAAAAGCTAGTTTTATTTCCCAAGAATGTTCATTGGTAGAAAAGAAGTTTAGTTCTCTAAGTTCAATCTTAAAAGGAACTTCAAGTGTGTCAATATCAAGGTCAAGTCAAGTCATGTCATTCACCAAGTTCACCATAAGTTATTATCATTCTTGACAAAAGTCAAGTACAGTTCGCCAACTGTCCATAACCGAGGACGCGGCTATTCGAATAGTTTTGAAACCTCTGCAGAGGGGTACACTTTACCCACAAGATTCGATACATCTGCCGGGAGAAATCCACGGTTCGTCATACACAAAGTATGCAAGGTTCAGATAATCAAACAAACTCTTTCACTTGCTCACTCTAGTATAGGATCCTTCCCTAGAGCCCGAGACACGGACATCTCCGTTCCGGCGTCTCTAGTTTTGCCCGCTCCAGAGTGCTAGATGAATGGAATTTCCACTCGGTTCAGGAGTACCCGCGCACGGTGCACTTCTATAAAGGATGATACAAGACCTCCCATACTAGGGTGAACAAGCTACGGACTAAGCCCCTTCCCATTTAGGGGTAATGTGGTCGTACGGTAATGGTTGGCTCACATGGTACATCACTTATTATCATTTAGCAAATACATTCCATAGTCCTTAGTCAATATTATTTTCCTTCATAAAACTATCATGTAGGAGGGATCTCCAATTCAAGCTTTCAAGTTCAAGTTCCCAAGTTCAATGGGGGTTCCCCTTAGAGATTGCCTCAATTTTATTAGCGACTAAGCAACTATATTGAGTGATGATACCACTAAAATAGGGTTGGATAAACTCAGCTTGATGCTCTTGCTAAGTAAGATATCACTACACATCTATCATTCTACTCTAGCAATTCAATCATGCAATTTACTTAAAACAGGTAAAATGCAATAGTAAAACTAGGCATGTGGAGTATGATTCAAAAGATGGCTTGCCTTGGTTGGCAAAGTGTCCGGGGTAGTCTTCTTCTTCTTGATAGAATTCCCCTCCAATATCCTCCTCAGCAACACTAGCGTCTAATAACGAATAAATACAGAGCACACAATCACCACACCATACTAACAACATACCAAGCACACATACTTGTTTTCAAACAATAGCCTTCAAGTTGGATTTTATTTGAATTGGTTTGCAAGTTTTCTTCCAAGTTTGCCTTGAGTGTGCAAGTTAGATTTTCTACCATATGCCATGTGTGGTTTACTTTTTGAGTATGGGTATTAAGCTAAGGGTATTAGTACTAGTTCCAATGAGGATTGACTCGTTAAGTGAAATGGGTATTGAGGGCAAATTAATTCTAAGTGTATGATAGAGATTTATCATTTTATGTTACTAACTAGAATTGGATTGAGGTCTAATTGGTACCACTAACAAGGTTTGATTGATTAAGGTTGAACTAAACAGTAGGGGAGTTGATTAGTGAGTTCACAAACCAAGTTTCATAATTTTAGGAGGTTTAAATAATTTTCTAGAATTTTCCTATGATTAATAAAGCTATGGTCAAAGTATTCTTAATTATTTAAATTCCTAACTCAAATGGAATTCTAACTAGTTTCAGAGGGTAGAGCATTTCCTAAGCTTTCCAACGCATATTCATTTGCTAAAAATGGATTTCTAAAACTCTTGGAATTAAAGTTTGAAAATCATATCTGAAACATTTTTGAATTAATTCGAAATAGGCGGGAAATTAAATAAAACGAAACGGACCGAATTCGAACCTAGCTGAGCTGATTTCAAACGAAACCCGAACGGACCGGCCCGATACCGTTTCGCCCGGGCGGGAAACGTTTTAAAACGAACTGACAAGGGGGTCCCACTCGTCAGGCCACTTCATTTTACCGAACCGGTACGCGACCGACGGATCAAGATCTAACGGTGCTGGTGCGTCGTGTTCGTCGGCGACGGTGGAGCTCACCTGCGCGTAGAGAAGAAGACGACGGCGACGGCGGCGCGTGTAGAGGAAGTAGAGCTCGACGGCGACGGGCGGAAAAGGCTCCGGCAGCACTCCTGCTCCAGCTCCCGGCGTCCGTTCGTCCAGCGGCGGCCCAACGCGGCGGCGCGGCTTGCGTCCAGTACCTCGCCGGCGGTGCAGGCGTCGTCGAACGAGAGCGAGCGGGGAGAAGAGAAGATGTCTGGGAGCGAGCTGGGAGTGGGGTGCGTTCAGTCGTTTGATCGGCGGGGGCTTTTATAGGCCAGAGAGGCGGGGGCAAGGGCGCCCAGTGGGTGGCCGGCGCAGGGAATGCTGGCGACGTGCACGGGCGACACCGGGCTCGATGGCCTTGCTCGCATGCTAGAGGGGTGTTGTCTCGGCTGCGGAGTGTTGTGGGTCGGTGCTGGCGAGGTCACGGTGGTCGGGAGCTTGCAGAGAGGAAGAAGGAGAAGAGAGGGGGGTCCGGGCGCTGTCTTCCTCTTCTCCTCCCTTTCTCACGGCTCGGGTCGGGGCAGAGGGGGCTAGGCTCGACCGCGGGGGTCTCTACGAGCATGGCTATAGGCACGAGACGAACGGGAGCAGTGATCTTCACAGTAACCACGATTTTCTCCAATTTTTGCTCTCCAGGTGTTCGGTCAAATGCCCGCAAGAAATTTAACTTCGAATTTTTGAAATTTTTCACTTTGGGTGGTCAACATATTAGATAAGGTTTCCAGAGATATTTTTGTTACCAAGAAAGGTTAAGTTTTGCAGAAATCATATTTCAAATTTTGGTATTGTCACTGTTTCAGATTCAAAGTTTGGCTGATGTTTGTGTTGAGTTACATTTTGAATTTTGGTTTGAAACTTCTTGGTTGAGTTAGTAGGCAACTTGGTCAAACTCAATTAACTGACCACACCTCTACTTGAGTTACAGATTTCTTATTCTAAGTGCTCAAAGTAGGGTAGTCAATAAGATTTCCTAGATCAAACTTTTCTTCCCTTTTTCTTTTTTTTCTTTATTTCTGGTTTCTTTGGCTTTTCTAGTTCTTCTCAATGGCTTCTGTTGGTTTAGTTAGAAGTAACTAACTATTGCTCAACAACTATTAACACACATGAAATCATAAAATACTTATAATAGAAAATACATGCATACATGCAATAATAGATAAAAAGTTTTATCTTGGCCCAACATTTGGCACTTTAATTACTAGGAAATGGATTACAATTTTCTGAGTTGTTACATGTTTAGACTAAAGTTAGCCATTGCTGCAACTACGAGCTTGACTTTTGAGGCCAATCGCCCAGAAGAAGACCGCCTATTCGGAATCCCACCTTTTGAATAAAGCATACATCTTTCATCTGCAATATCTTGATTGCAGTATTAGTTCTTACTTGTTCTCGATTTCAGGTAGGAATTAAGACCCTCGCTAGTCAGGCTGATCGTGCATCCGCAAGATCAGTAACTCTCGGAGATTGTCCTAGCGATTGCATTGGCGCACGAGCTTCGCACGTGTAGTCGGATCGTCAAGCACGAACTCCACCCACCAAATCGATATATCAAGATCTCATCGAAAGATCGGACACCTTTGCCCCATCAAGTGGTATCAGATTTCAGGTTGCTCGGTGAGATTTACTGTTTTCGTAGTTTAGATTGCATCTGTGTTCATACCTATAAACCATGAAAAAGCCAAAAATACAGATAGGGTTTAGATCATCTCGTCCCATAAACCATCCGAGCTTTTGCATTGTCTTTTCAGTTTGCATCGTTGAATTTGTGTCTGCATCCGCGTGTCGAGTTGCTGGTCTTAGTGTCTGTTCCTTTAGAGTTTCGAGTTCAAATCACCATAGTCACACCGTAGCCGCACGCTTGCACCACTGCTCCACCATATCCTTCCACCACCACGCCATATACTTCCACCATCGACTTCACATTAGATTTTGTTCGTTTCCTCGCAATTTCATCCGTGCCTTTTTCAGAGTCCGTGAGTTAAGTTTCGGTCGCCAGGCAAGAGGAAGAAGAAGAGCAAAAAAAAAGGTCAAATCCGCATCCAAGTCGGTTTGACCCGTTCCTACTAGTCCAGTCCGAATCTAGTCCGATTTGGACAGTTTCGTCAGTTTTTGACAGTTTTCGACAGCAAACTTCAACTGGCCATAACTTTTGCATACGAACTCCGTTTTCAACGTGCGACCACTCAAAATGCTCAGCACGAAAAGTTCTATCTAACCACATCGCTGTGCGACACTCGAAACGGCCAAAAAAGGCCGGGAAGGTCGAGTTTTTGCCCTCTTAAGTTTCGGACCCGAAAATTCCTGCAGATCTTCACTTATATCTTGCTTTGGACCTGTTTCTTTCTGCTTGTTGTGCCACGCCGTGACTTTCTTAGTGTTCTCGGCTCGTGTCTCTAGCACGGTATAGCCTAGGACTAGCACAGTCCGTGGTTGAGCATTCTTTCAACATTGCATTGCTGTTTTGATATTTGCTATTTTTGCTACCATATAAGCCTTCCTACAGCTCCACATATTTCTGCACGTGCTTTGTATCGACACCTGGTAATCGCTTTGTGCAATTTTGGGAGTCGCTACTTTTTGCTGGTTGCATATCACCTTCCTCCTGTTTGGTAAGAACTTGTAAGAGCTTTGTATACCACTTGACGGATTACGCGTGATTCCACCATATTCCATAGTGCATAGGTATATATATTTGTGCTTGCTTCTATGCTAACCATGATAGGAACCACGAAGGATGATGTTGATCCGGAGAAGATGACTACTGCAGAGTTGCATGCCCACTTCACTCGGCTGTTGGTGGGGCGTGCACAAGATGTGGACACACGCTTGGGTGATGTTGATTCCAAGCTTTCTGATGCGATGGACAAGATTGCTGGTCTTGAGGCATCCTTCAACACCAAGCTCGACGCCCGGTTCCAGGAAGTCCTGGCCCGTTTACCACCACTGCCACAGCCGGGCATCCATGTACCACGTGCTCGCCGCGTTCCTCTCATACCGCCATCTGCGGGTACCGTTACAGCCACGACAGCTGCTGCGGCCGCTACGGAGGCGGCCACCCAGGATGGATATGCTGCTGATAGGGTGAAAACGAGTTCGAAGATGAAAACTAGCTCGAGGAGGATGAGGTCCAACAACCTGCAACTGGCCGTCCGCGGCAATACAACCGCAACGCTCGTCCACCTCCGCGTCCGGTACGTGATGATGAACATGTGGCCAAGCTGAAATTAAATATTCCGCCCTTTGAGGGTAGATATAATCATGATGCATATCTCACTTGGGAATTAGAAGTAGAGCAACGTTTTGCATGTTTACGCTACCCTAAGCATTTGCGTGTTAGTGCTGCTACATGTGAATTTACAGATTTTGCTTCTATCTGGTGGTATGAACATTGTCGAGTCAATCATGCTAATATTCCTGCTACTAGGCTTGATCTAAAACATGCCATGCGTACTCGTTTTGTACCTCCACATTATCAACGGGACTTTCTTAAAAAATTTAGCTCGTTTGGAACAAGGCAAAAATTCTGTACAAGATTATTATCAAGAGTTACAAACGGGCATGATTCGTTGTGGTATTGTAGAGGATAATGAAGCTATGCTAGCATGTTTCTTTGGTGGTTTAAATAAGGATATTCAGCATATTTTAGACTATAAGGAGTACAACACTATTACTCATTTATTTCACCTTGCTTGCAAAGCTGAACTTGAAGTGCAGGATCGTCAACCATCATGGAGAAGAGCTAATAATTCTGCAGGTCGTACTCCTTCATGGTCTGCGCGCCAATCAGCTCCACCTTCTCGTGGGGATGCACCAGGTCCTTCCACCTCCAGGTATACCACGCCGACATCAAGAACGCCACCTGCTCCTGCTCCATCACCATCTGCTGGTCCGACAAGGAGTTCTTGTTCCATGGCCTCCACGGGGAAGACTCGCGACATTCAATGTCGCAAATGTTTTGGGTTTGGTCACATCGAAAAAGAATGTCGAACCAAACGTGTGATGGTGGTGCTTGAAGATGGCGAATAAGACTTCAAATCTTCAACGTCAACTACGACTGCTACCGTCAGAAGAGAGACCCATCTTCACACTAACCATAAATCTTCCGACAAGAGTCAACTCTACAAGAGAAATACTTCACGAGCAAATCAAGAGTTATCAGAAATGATGAAGACCTCAGCAACCTTGGCCCATAGAACTTATAGGAAACGCTCAATTGTTTTGATTGAGCTACCCTTACCTCTTGATTACTAAGTGTGCTTAGTACCTTGAGTGTTTGAATGATTGATTTATTTTGAGATGTGTTGCTCATATGCCATCCGACAACATGTAGCAGCCATCCTGACGACTTGTTTGTTTAAAAATATTTTTGACTTCTGGCCAAAAAACAAACTGTGAACCATACCAATCCCATGTAAGAAACCTTTTAAAAATTGTTCCCTCTCATCTACCGCAGAGCTTAACCCCTGATGCACATCCCATGCTTGCAAGTCTAGCCAACTACACCAGGAACCATAGCAGGTCATCTACTTTCCGGGTCATGCCAAATTCTCTTCAGCTAGGAGCTCATGTTTTCAAGACTACCAAGAAGTCTCTAGCTCATAAGAGACGTAAGCAAGCAAGAGATATGTACCGTCAAGCAAGTGGACGTCCAACACACTGCAACAAAGACTATGGGATGACTCTGCGGTCTAGAAAAATAGTTACTGGTGGCAAGACCAACATCACCTGTTATGAGTGCGGAACCAAGGGGCACTACTCCAACGAGTGCCCAATGAAGCTGAACGTTGCACCAGAACCTCCTGCCCATGCTCAAGACCCTGTCAGCACCAAAGCTAGTACCAATCCCTATGGCTCTAAAGATCCTACCAACATTCCTTCATCTTCAGGGGCAACCCTGTCCGTACTACTAATGCCTATGCATGAAACCCAATCATTATTGAAGATAGTGTCAAAGGACTCTACAGCCTCAACGTCCGCAGCTGGAGAAGGTAACCTGACTCTAATGCCAAAGAGTCCCTCTTCCAATCCAAAGGACTAAAGAGAAGAACCTCAAGAACCCGCCACTAAGTACCTCAAAGTCGCTCTTAGATAATAATAATAATAGTATGAACAAGGTGGATTAAGCTTGTGGAGCCAAGTCCAGAAGAAGCCTTACTGATCTTAGTTTGGTACTAATAGTCTTATTTATCTCTTTGTAAATCGAGAGAAAGACCTGTAATCTGCAAGACCCTTTGTAATAAAATCCTATGGTTTAGACCCAAAATATGTTGTTTTTGAAAGTGTGATTGTTTGTTGATATTGCTATATGATTGGTGAAGGTGTGTTTTGGCCCATTTTGCCTTATCACACTTGGGTGTACCCAATATTTCTATCCTGATAGGAATCAATTTACACTCCATCTCTTATCTGGTAATCTCATTTCTTAATCTAACTCAACCTTAGCTTATGAATCTCGGCATGAGATTCTTTTTAAGGAGGGAAGATTGTAACAACCCAAATTTTTTGGAAAAGAAAATATATGAAATTGGTCAAATAAAAAAAAATTAGCCAACAAAAACTTTTTATTTTAACTATAAGATTAATTTATTGTCCTTTAAAACTTGTGAATTTGAACATTTTGCTCCCATGCATCAAATGAAAATAATAAGACAAAGGTTTTGACTCAACTTCTTTGAGCCTCACTTTCCGCCCATTACAAAGAAAAGATTTGGAAAATAGATAAAACCCTATTTTAAGAAAAATAGCTTTTTTAAAAAAGAGTATAATAAAAATATCAATTTTTGAAACCATTTATCATCTCACCAATGAAGATTTCAAAAATGATTTGGTCTCATATTCTTTCAAAGCTACATTCTTCTAACCATTTTCTAAACCTCAAAATTTTTAAAACCTCTGACCAAAACTTTTCTAAAGACATTCCAAGATTTCTTAGCCAAGTTTTGAGAACAAATAAACCTTTCTTCATAAATAATTTATTGGATTAACATTGTTTTCTACATATTTAGTTTTTGCATGAAAGCATGCTAAAAACCAGTTGGAAAGTAGGTCAAGTGAATAAGGTCATTGTGACGACATCAAATTTGATACAAATTCGAAGTGCCCGTTATGTATTCCACCGCAATCCCAGAACCATTGTTGCGATATACATAACGTAGTTGGTAACCAGTTCCATAGACATTACAATACGATGGTTCAAATACAATGGTCATAGAGACCAAGTTCATATTACAACACAATATAGCAGCGGAAAATAACGTCTTTGGGTCCATGCCTTCACCCTACAGGCAATGGCGACTCATGGAGACGAGCTTAGTTCTGGTACTCTTCTTCATACCCTTCCTCCTGGTACTCTTCCCCATAGTCTGGCCAAGTTGATAGCCAGGGACACAGCCGTGAGTACATTGGATGCACTCGCAAACCATCTTATAAATGAAATGATGAAGTAGATATGCAAGTTTGGTATAGTGGACTAAGCACTAAGTTTATTTGCAAAAGCTAGTTTTATTTCCCAAGAATGTTCATTGGTAGAAAAGAGGTTTAGTTCTCTAAGTTCAATCTAAAGAGGAATTTCAAGTGTGTCAAACTCAAGGTCAAGTCAAGTCATTCACCCAGTTCACCGTTGTTATTTTTATTCTTGACAAAAGTCAAGTACAGCTTGCCAACTGTCCATGACCGCGGACGCGGCTATTCGAATAGTTTGAAAACCTCTGCAGAGGGGTACACTTTACCCACAAGAATCGATACATCTGCCAGGAGAAATCCACGGATCGTCATACACAAGGTATGCGGGGTTCAGATAATCAAACAAACTCTTTCACTTGTCTACTCTAGTATAGGATCCTTCCCTAGAGCCCGAGACACGGATTTCCCCGTTCCGGCGCCTCTAGTTTTGCCCGCTCCGGGATGCCGGACGGATGGAAATCTTCAGGAAGGAAAATTTCCAATGACCACTTGGTTCGGAATCAACCACGCATGGAATACTTCTATAAAGGATGAAACAAGACCTCCCATACTAGAATAAACAAGCTAGGAATAAGCCCCTTCCCATTCAGGGGTAATGTGGTCGTACGGTATGGTTGGCTCCCACAGTACATCACTCGTTGTCATTGAGAAATACATTTCATAGTTCTTAGTCAAGATTAATTTCTTTCATAAAGCCATTATGTAGGAGCAATCTCCAATTCAAGTTTCAAGTTCAAGTCACCACCTTTTCAAATAGAGTTCCCCTTATAGATGGCCTCAATATCATTAGCGACTAAGCAACTACATTGAGTGATGATACTACTAAATATGATTGGATAAACTCGGCTTGATGCTCTTGTTAAGCAAGATATCACTATACTTCTATCATTCTACTCTAGCAATTCAATCATGCAATTTACTTAAAACAAGTAGAATGCAATATTAAAACTAGGCATTGGGAGTATGAATCAAAAGATGGCTTGCCTTGGTTGGCAAAGTGTCCGGGGTATTCTTCTTCTTCTTGATAATAATCCCCTCCAATATCCTCCTCGGCAACACTAGCGTCTAATAACGAATAAACACAAAGCACACAATCACTACACAATGCTAACAACACACCAAGCACACATCTTTGTTTGCTAACAATAGCATTCATGTTGCATTTTATGGTGTTGGATTGTAAGTTTTGTTTCTAAGTTTCCATCAAGTGTGCAAGCTAGAGTTTCTATTAAGTGTCCTATGTTGTTCACTTTCTAAGCACTGGTATTGGTTTAGGGGTACTAATACTAGTTCAAGTGGGAGGGATCAACTAAGTGAATTGGTAAAGAGGGCAAATTAATTCTAAGTGTATGATAGGGATCTATCATTTTATGTTACTAACTAGAGTTGGGTTAGGGTCTAATTGATAACACTAACAGGGTTTGGAGTTGATTAGGGTTGACTAACAGTAAGGGAGGTCATTGGTGAGTTCACAATTTAAATTTCATGATTTTAGGAGGCTTAAACAATTTTCTAGAAATTTTCTAAGATTAATAAAGCTATGGTCACACTATTCATATCTAATTAAATTCCTAATTCAATTTGAATTCTAATCAGTCCTACAGTATAGAGCATTTTATAAGCTTTCCAACGCATATTTATTTGCCAAAAATGGATTTGTAAAACTCTTGGAATTTAAGTTTGAAAAACACATCTGAAACAATTTTGAATTAATTCGAAAAGGCGCGAGAATAAATAAAAACGAAATAGACCTACTTCTAACCAAACGGGCCGAGTCCAGAAGAATTCCGAATAGGCCGGCCCGATACCGTTTCGCGCAGGGCGGGAATGTTTTAAAACCGAGCCTGACAGATGGGGTCCACTCGTCAGACCTAATTAGAATCCCGAACTGGTATGCTTCCGTTGGATCAAGATCCAACGGTGCATCGTCGTCGTCTACCCCGGGACAGACCAGAGGCTCACCGGCGTTGCAGTGACGAGTGTTCGACGGCGAGGGCGTGACGGAGAGGATGCAGAGCTTGACGGCGGTGATGCAGATCGACAGCGGCGGCTGCGCTCCTCCACCTCGCACCAGCAGCAGCTCCAATGGTGGCCGCAATCTTCCAGAACGCGGCGGCGCTCCCATGCAGAGATCGGACATTTCCGAGGGAGAGAGGAAGAGAGAAGAGCGGGGAGTGGTTGCGGTGGTGTGTGCGTCCTCTGGGAGTGGTCGACGGGGGTTTTTATAGCCTCGGGAGGCCGGGGGCAAGGCGACCAGAAGGTGGCCAGTGTGGGGGTCCTGGCGGCGTTCGGAGGTCGCTCCGGGCACGGCGGCCTTGGGGGTGTGCTGGGAGGGTGTCGCCTCGGCTGCGGGAGGCTGTGGGTCGGCTCTGGCGCATCCAGGGCGGTCGGCATCGTGCAGGAAGAAGAAGGTCTGGGAGGGGGCCCTGGGCGCACTTCTCTTCGCTCCTCCCCTTCTCACGGCTCGGGTCGGGGCAGGGGGCACTGGGCTCGACCGTGGCATCGTCCAGGAGTATGGCTACAGTCCTCGAGCGAGCCAGAACAGTGCAGCCCACAGTGAATTTGATTTGCTTTGATTTGTGTCTGCCAGTGTTCGACGAAATGCCCGCAAGAGATTTAAATTTGAATTTTTGAAATTTTCCACTTTGGGTGATCAGCATATGAGCCAAGGTATCCAGTGGTATTTTTGTTCTGAAGAAAGGATAAGTTTTGCAGAAATCTTATTTCAAATTTTGTTAGTCTCTGTTTCAGATTCAAAGTTTGATTGATGTTTGAGTCAAGTTCTGGTTTGAGTTTTGGGTAGCAACAGCTTGGTTGAGCTTGTATGTGACTTGGTGAAGCTCAACTAGCTGGCCAAACACTGAGGTGGGTTCCAGATTTCTTAATCCAAGGGCTCAAAGTAGGGTAGTCAAACAGATATCCTAGATCATCTTATCCTTCTCTTTTTCTTTCTTTCTTTTGTTTCTTCTTTCTTCGGTTCTTTTAATCTTTCTCATTTGCTTTTGTTGGTTAACTTAGAATTAACTAACCAATGCACAACCAAAAATAACACACATGAAATCATAGAATACAAACAATAGAAAAATACATGTATGCATGAAATAATGGCTAAAAGTTTTATCTGGGTCCAAAATTTGGTATTTTAATTAATAAGAAGTGGATTACAATTTCTGAGTTGTTACAATCTTCCCCCCTTAAAAAGAATCTCGTCCCCGAGATTCACTAATTAAGAACTGAAAAGATTGGGAAACTCTTTCTGAAGGTAATCTTCTCGTTCCCAAGTGGCTTCATCTTCGGTGTGGTTACTCCACTGAACTTTCAGAAACTTGATGCTTCGGGTTCGAGTGGTTCGATATGCTTCCTCAAGGATACGGATAGGCATTTCACGATAGGTCAAATCCCTGTTGATGTCCACAGAACGGTGATCAATATTCTTGAAGATTTCGGGCTTCTCCGGAACTTCAAGACATTTCTGAAGTAAGGACACGTGAAAGACATCGTGTACTTCAGACAATTCAGGGGGCATTTCCAATTGATAAGACACTTCTCCTCCGCGGTCTAGTATCTTGAAGGGTCCAATATATCTTGGTGCAAGCTTTCCTTTTACTTGGAATCTTTGCATTCCCTTGAGGGGTGATACTCTGAGATAAACAAAATCTCCAATCTGGAAGGTCAGTTCTCTACGCCTCTTATCCGCATAACTCTTTTGTCTAGACTGGGCTGCCTTGAGGTAATCACGAATCATGCGAACTTTCTCCTCGGTTTCTTGCAGAATGTCAGGTCCAAATATCTGACTGTCTCCGGTTTCTGACCAATTCAAAGGGGTACGACACTTTCTTCCATACAAAGCTTCAAATGGGGCCATTTGCAAACTGGCTTGATAACTGTTGTTGTAGGAAAACTCCGCGAAAGGCAGACAATCTTCCCACTTAGCCCCATAGGCTAGAACACAGGCTCTCAACATATCTTCAAGTATTTGATTCACTCTTTCAGTCTGTCCATCTGTCTGAGGGTGGTAAGCGGTGCTAAAGGCTAATTTGGTTCCCAAGGCTTGATGTAAACTTTTCCAGAATCTTGAGGTGAATTGGGTTCCTCGATCGGAAACTATGGTTTTAGGGACTCCATGCAAACTAACAATTCTGGATAGGTACAGATCTGCTAGCTGTCCCGAGTTATAAGTGGTCTTGACGGGAATAAAGTGGGCAACTTTGGTGAGTCTATCCACAATGACCCAGATAGAGTCATTTCCACGGCTAGACCTTGGAAATCCAGTGATGAAATCCATTCCAACAGATTCCCGCTTCCATTCCGGAACTTGCAAGGGTTGCAGCAATCCCGCAGGACGTTGATGTTCAGCCTTGACTCTTTGACAAATATCACACTTAGAGATGAACGATGCAATCTCACGCTTCATTCCATGCCACCAAAATTGTTCCTTCAAATCTTGATACATCTTAGTTCCACTGGGGTGAATGGAGTAAGGTGTCTCATGGGCTTCCTTCATAATAAGTCCCTTCAATTCTGAGTCAGCAGGCACACAAATACGTCCTTTATACCAAAGAACTCCTTGATCATCTTCTTCAAATCCTGGCACCTTACCGGAACTAATTCGGCGCTTAATTCCGTCAATACTCTCATTTCCCTTCTGGGCTTCTTTGATTTGGCTCATCAAGGTGGGTTGAAACTCAAGGTTGGCTAAGAATCCTTGACTGACTAGTTCCAATCCAAATTTTTCAAACTCTTGGTACAACATAGGTTGCTCTTCCTTGATCATCATGTTTAATGAGCATGGCTTCCTACTCAACGCATCGGCCACCACATTGGCCTTACCGGGGTGATAATGAATTTCCAGATCATAATCCTTGATCAACTCTATCCATCTTCTTTGCCTCATGTTCAACTCCTTCTAGGTGAAGATATACTTCAAACTCTTGTGATCAGTGTAGATCTCGCAACGGTTGCCCATCAGATAGTGCCTCCAGGTCTTCAAAGCTAGAACCACGGCTGCTAACTCTAGATCATGGGTTGGATAATTTTCTTCATGAGGTCGAAGCTGCCGAGAGAGGTAAGCTATGACCTTGCCTTCTTGCATCAAGACACAACCAAGTCCAAGTTTGGAAGCGTCGCAATAGACATCAAAGTTTTTGGTGATATCGGGCATGGTTAGGACGGGGGCGGTCACCAGTCGCTTCTTGAGCTCTTGAAAACTCTCTTCACACTTAGAGGTCCATTCAAACTTCTTGTCTTTCTTCAACAGTTGGGTCATTGGCCGGGCAATGCTCGAAAACCCTTCAACAAATTTGCGGTAATATCCGGCTAATCCGAGAAAACCTCTAACTTCAGTTTGAGTGGTAGGAGCTTCCCATTCCATGACTGATTTGATCTTCTTGGGGTCCACGGATATTCCTCCCGCTGATAATACATGGCCTAAGAATCCAACTTCCGTCAACCAGAACTCACATTTACTGAACTTGGCATACAGCTGATGCTCTCTTAAGGTTTCTAAGATTAATCTCAAAAGGGTTGCATGCTCTTCTTCGGATTTGGAGTAGATAAGAATGTCATCAATGAAGACAACAACAAACTTATCCAAGAACTCCATAAAAACCTTATTCATGAGGTTCATGAAATAAGCAGGGGCATTGGTTAATCCAAATGACATTACGGTGTACTCATACAATCCGTATCGGGTAGTGAAGGCTGTTTTGGGGATATCCGTTGCACGGATCTTCAGTTGGTGGTATCCAGTTCTGAGATCTATCTTCGAGAAGACTCTAGCTCCAGTCAATTGGTCAAACAAATCTTCAATCTTTGGGAGAGGATACTTGTTCTTGATGGTCACATCGTTGAGCTTGCGGTAATTAGTGCACAGTCGGCTAGAACCGTCACTTTTATCCACAAACAGAACGGGTGATCTCCAAGCAGAAGAACTTGGCTGAATCAATCCCTTACTCAAAAGGTCATCCAATTGCTTCTTCAACTCTACTAGCTCAGCTGGGTTCATACGATAGGGTCATTGGGCTATAGATCCAGTTCCGGGGATAAGCTCAATGATAAACTCAATATCGCGATCCGGTGGCATTCCGGGTAGCTCATCGGGAAAAACATCCGGGTATTCACAGACGATGGGAACTTCCTTTATGGTTGGCCCTGAGATACTCTTATGACATCTGGGGCTTTGGGTGGGTTTAACTGACACATGTTTTACTAAAACTCCATGGCTACTCCTCATGGTGATGGTCTTTTTGGCACAATCTATAATTCCTTGGTGTTGAGACATCCAATCCATACCCAGGACCACTTCCAATCCTTTGGTTCCTAACACAATCAAACTGGCTAAGAATGAGATCCCATGGATTTCTATGGGCACTGCCAAGCAGGTACAACTGGCTTTGGTTATCGACCCGGGAATTTGCACAGACATGAACTCTTTCAAGGGTGTGGGTTGAAGTCCACTTTTATCAACGAATAATTGGGTAACAAATGAGTGTGAAGCTCCAGAATCAAACAGAACTCTTGAAAGAACTGAGTTAACAGGGAACATACCAAGCACAACGTTGGTTGCTTCCTGAGCTTCTTCAACATTCATGTGATTCAGACGGCCTCGAGAGTGAGGCTGGTTCCTTGGTGGATAGTTCTTGCCATTTCCCACACGGCGCTGTTGCGGAACAGAAGCAGTGGTCTTGGATGCATCATTCAGCTTCTTGGGGCACTCATTGGAGTAGTGCCCTTTGAGTCCGCACTCATAACAGGTAACACCAGACTTGTCACCTGGCTTGGGTAACACAGGGGCGCCATTTGGCCTCAGGGTATTGGTGTTGAAGTTGTTGCCACTAGGCCTTGGAGGTGCACGGTTGAAGTTGTTGCCGGGCGGACGGTTGGGATAGTTGGGACGTGGAGCAGGTGCAGATGGCCTCATAGGTCTAGGGGCGAAACCCATGGGTGCATTTCCCCTTGGCTTCTGCGAGTTGCTCGAGTTGCCTTGATACATCATACGGCGCTTGCGGTTCTCGGCCGCTTGCTTGAGTTTGCCTTCCATCTGAATGGCAGAGTCAACCAATGACTCCAGGTCGGCAAAGTGAATACTGACCAAGACACATTGCATCTCATCATGAAGTCCATCCAGAAACCTTTCTTGCTTCTTCTCCGTGGTGTCGGTGTCATCTGGGGCATACCTAGACAAGGTAAGGAACTTGTCACGGTAATCCACCACAGACAGGGAACCTTGCTTCAGATTTCTAAACTCATCTCTCATCCTTTTAACTAATCCCAAGGGAACATGGGCCTTGCTAAACTTGCTCTTGAACTCCTCCCAAGGCATCACATACCCTGGGGCTTGCATTGCACGGGTGCTATCCCACCAAGCTCTTGCGGCTCCCGCAAGGTAGTGGGTGGTGTACAAGACCTTCTCATTCTCACCAACTTCGGCGACTGCCAAATTGTTTTCCATGGTGCGAAGCCAATCATCGGCATCTAAGGGTTCTTCAGACTTAGTGAATATAGGTGGATTGGTGTTTTGGAAACTCCTTAACTTGGATCGGTGATCACCATTTCCATGGTTTTCTCCTTCACCATTGCCATTGCCATTGCCATTGTTGTGGTTCATTGCCATCTGGGTTATCTGCTGTAGAGTGGCCAAGTTAGCTTGGCGCTCAGCTCGGGCTGCTTCCCGGTCTTCCATGATCAACCTTAGCAGTTCGGCCATTTTCGGATTCGGGGGTGGGGGTGCTCGCGGCATCTGAAGATAATGTTTGTAAGACAAGAGGGAAAGCTAAATGCTAAGATTTAATTGTAACATGGATGATGCAATTTTGTCTTACTAAGGCCTTAAGAGCCAAATTCATATTTCATTCAACACTCCTCAAACATATCATACATACGAGTTCACACATTACAAATGGTTTACATCAAACCATTGCGACTCGTCTACTAGAGAGGGGGATACAACTCACACCTACACGAAGTGACTCAAGGTGAACTCATAGCTAGATAACACGGAAGTCTCCAATCTAAACACCGGGCTCCTCGGGGTCTTCCTCCTCATCACTCACAATGAATCCATTATGCCCACCATCTTCCGGATCATCAAGGTCCTCCATGAAGTCATCCTCATCACTAATGAGGGCATTATCCTCCTTGCGGAGATCAATGCCTTCCTCCTCACCAAGGTGATCCTCAAGACTCTCAATGTACTCAGTCAGCTCAGCCACATTGGCCTTCAACTCCTCAATGTCCTGATCCTTCTCATCGCGCTGGCGACGACGGCTCTTGCGCTCCTTCGCAAGTATCCTGATAGTGCTCCTCGCCTCCACCAGTGCGAAGTGCTCAAGGTTGGCCTTGGTACGGGCACGATCGGCCTCCTGCTGAGTGGAGTACAGCAAGAAGTCCATGTGATCGATGTAGGTACTCGGCTCATTTTGCCCGGGCATGTTTGCGGGACGTCCATCCGCATCACGCTGAGCAAAGTTCCTAAAGTGCTCTCCCTGAACCTCCTCAACATGCAGTCCGCACAAGCGGGCGTGCATCTCCTGCATCGCTCGGACCAAACCATCGGCCCAAGTGTTCTCCACAAGCTCGAACTTGATCCTTGGAGAACCCAAATTCCCCTTCTTGCCACGGCAACTGGCCCTGATAAGCCACCGTAGCTCTCCATCTGGGTGCTCATTCAGCACGGCTCCCTTGAACTCCGGATACAAACGATCCAAGAACAAGGTCAGGGTGGTGAGGTCGCGCTCGAAACAAAGGCTGCCACCATGGCCCAACTGGTAGTGCTCAACGAATACCGGGGCCATCTACAAAATTTTAGATTAGATTAAGTTAGTGATCAACTCAAGTGTGCAAAATTTTAAGTAGGCAAAAACTGAAGTAGGTATAAAACTTTGCAAATAGAGAGGAAAGACTAAGCAATTTTTGCAACCATTACTTATATCTTTGCTTTTATCAAGGTTTCATTTAACGCCCATTCTAACTAAGGTCTCCTATGGTCAGCCTAGGCTCTGATACCAACTTGTGACGACCTCAAATTTGATACAAATTCGAAGTGCCCGTTATGTATTCCACCGCAATCCCAGAACCATTGTTGCGATATACATAACGTAATTGGTAACCAGTTCCATAGACATTACAATACGATTGTTCAAATACAATGGTCATAGAGACCAAGTTCATATTACAACACAATATAGCAGCGGAAAATAACGTCTTTGGGACCATGCCTTCACCCTACAGGCAATGGCGACTCATGGAGACGAGCTTAGTTCTGGTACTCTTCTTCATACCCTTCCTCCTGGTACTCTTCCCCATAGTCTGGCCAAGTTGATAGCCAGGGACACAGCCGTGAGTACATTGGATGCACTCGCAAACCATCTTATAAATGAAATGATGAAGTAGATATGCAAGTTTGGTATAGTGGACTAAGCACTAAGTTTATTTGCAAAAGCTAGTTTTATTTCCCAAGAATGTTCATTGGTAGAAAAGAGGTTTAGTTCTCTAAGTTCAATCTAAAGAGGAATTTCAAGTGTGTCAACCTCAAGGTCAAGTCAAGTCATTCACCCAGTTCACCGTTGTTATTTTTATTCTTGACAAAAGTCAAGTACAGCTTGCCAACTGTCCATGACCGCGAACGCGGCTGTTCGAATAGTTTGAAAACCTCTGTAGAGGGGTACACTTTACCCACAAGAATCGATACATCTGCCGGGAGAAATCCACGGATCGTCATACACAAGGTATGCGGGGTTCAGATAATCAAACAAACTCTTTCACTTGTCTACTCTAGTATAGGATCCTTCCCTAGAGCCCGAGACACGGATTTCCCCGTTCCGGCGCCTCTAGTTTTGCCCGCTCCGGGATGCCGGACGGATGGAAATCTTCAGGAAGGAAAATTTCCAATGACCACTTGGTTCGGAAGCAACCACGCATGGAATACTTCTATAAAGGATGAAACAAGACCTCCCATACTAGAATAAACAAGCTAGGAATAAGCCCCTTCCCATTCAGGGGTAATGTGGTCGTACGGTATGGTTGGCTCCCATAGTACATCACTCGTTGTCATTGAGAAATACATTTCATAGTTCTTAGTCAAGATTAATTTCTTTCATAAAGCCATTATGTAGGAGCAATCTCCAATTCAAGTTTCAAGTTCAAGTCACCACCTTTTCAAATAGAGTTCCCCTTATAGATGGCCTCAATATCATTAGCGACTAAGCAACTACATTGAGTGATGATACTACTAAATATGATTGGATAAACTCGGCTTGATGCTCTTGTTAAGCAAGATATCACTATACTTCTATCATTCTACTCTAGCAATTCAATCATGCAATTTACTTAAAACAAGTAGAATGCAATATTAAAACTAGGCATTGGGAGTGTGAATCAAAAGATGGCTTGCCTTGGTTGGCAAAGTGTCCGGGGTATTCTTCTTCTTCTTGATAATAATCCCCTCCAATATCCTCCTAGGCAACACTAGCGTCTAATAACGAATAAACACAAAGCACACAATCACTACACAATGCTAACAACACACCAAGCACACATCTTTGTTTGCTAACAATAGCATTCATGTTGCATTTTATGGTGTTGGATTGTAAGTTTTGCTTCTAAGTTTCCATCAAGTGTGCAAGCTAGAGTTTCTATTAAGTGTCCTATGTTGTTCACTTTCTAAGCATTGGTATTGGTTTAGGGGTACTAATACTAGTTCAAGTGGGAGGGATCAACTAAGTGAATTGGTAAAGAGGGCAAATTAATTCTAAGTGTATGATAGGGATCTATCATTTTATGTTACTAACTAGAGTTGGGTTAGGGTCTAATTGATAACACTAACAGGGTTTGGAGTTGATTAGGGTTGACTAACAGTAAGGGAGGTCATTGGTGAGTTCACAATTTAAATTTCATGATTTTAGGAGGCTTAAACAATTTTCTAGAAATTTTCTAAGATTAATAAAGCTATGGTCACACTATTCATATCTAATTAAATTCCTAATTCAATTTGAATTCTAATCAGTCCTACAGTGTAGAGCATTTTATAAGCTTTCCAACTCATATTTATTTGCTAAAAATGGATTTGTAAAACTCTTGGAATTTAAGTTTGAAAAACACATCTGAAACAATTTTGAATTAATTCGAAAAGGCGGGAGAATAAATAAAAACGAAACGGACCTACTTCTAACCAAACGGGCCGAGTCCAGAAGAATTCCGAACAGGCCGGCCCGATACCGTTTCGCGCGGGGCGGGAATGTTTTAAAACCGAGCCTGACAGATGGGGTCCACTCGTCAGACCTAATTAGAATCCCGAACCGGTATGCTTCCGTTGGATCAAGATCCAACGGTGCATCGTCGTCGTCTACCCCGGGACAGACCAGAGGCTCACCGGCGTTGCAGTGACGAGTGTTCGACGGCGAGGGCGTGACGGAGAGGATGCAGAGCTTGACGGCGGTGATGCAGATCGACAGCGGCGGCTCCGCTCCTCCACCTCGCACCAGCAGCAGCTCCAATGGTGGCCGCAATCTCCCAGAACGCGGCGGCGCTCCCGTGCAGAGATCGGACGTTTCCGAGGGAGAGAGGAAGAGAGAAGAGCGGGGAGTGGTTGCGGTGGTGTGTGCGTCCTCTGGGAGTGGTCGACGGGGGTTTTTATAGCCTCGGGAGGCCGGGGGCAAGGCGACCAGAAGGTGGCCAGTGCGGGGGTCCTGGCGGCGTTCGGAGGTCGCTCCGGGCACGGCGGCCTCGGGGGTGTGCTGGGAGGGTGTCGCCTCGGCTGCGGGAGGCTGTGGGTCGGCTCTGGCGCATCCAGGGTGGTCGGCATCGTGCAGGAAGAAGAAGGTCTGGGAGGGGGCCCTGGGCGCATTTCTCTTCGCTCCTCCCCTTCTCACGGCTCGGGTCGGGGCAGGGGGCACTGGGCTCGACCGTGGCATCGTCCAGGAGTATGGCTACAGTCCTCGAGCGAGCCAGAACAGTGCAGCCCACAGTGAATTTGATTTGCTTTGATTTGTGTCTGCCAGTGTTCGACGAAATGCCCGCAAGAGATTTAAATTTGAATTTTTGAAATTTTCCACTTTGGGTGATCAGCATATGAGCCAAGGTATCCAGTGGTATTTTTGTTCTGAAGAAAGGATAAGTTTTGCAGAAATCTTATTTCAAATTTTGTTATAGTCTCTGTTTCAGATTCAAAGTTTGATTGATGTTTGAGTCAAGTTCTGGTTTGAGTTTTGGGTAGCAACAGCTTGGTTGAGCTTGTATGTGACTTGGTGAAGCTCAACTAGCTGGCCAAACACTGAGGTGGGTTCCAGATTTCTTAATCCAAGGGCTCAAAGTAGGGTAGTCAAACAGATATCCTAGATCATCTTATCCTTCTGTTTTTTCTTTCTTTCTTTTGTTTCTTCTTTCTTTGGTTATTTTAATCTTTCTCATTTGCTTCTGTTGGTTAACTTAGAATTAACTAACCAATGCACAACCAAAAATAACACACATGAAATCATAGAATACAAACAATAGAAAAATACATGTATGCATGAAATAATGGCTAAAAGTTTTATCTGGGTCCAAAATTTGGTATTTTAATTAATAAGAAGTGGATTACAATTTCTGAGTTGTTACAGTCATCCAATCACAAGAAACCAGCAAAAAACAGAAAGAAATGAGAAGAAACACAATATCCTAAATTGGAAAAAATAAGAAAAGTGATCTGTAAGATATTATTGATTATCCTACTTTGCACCTCTGGAATAAGAAATCTGTGAACTAAACCATCATGTATTCTTTCACCATATACTAGTACAAGTTATGAAGTATGCAAGCCTGCAAAGTTTGAACCCATAAAATCTTTTGATCCCTATTTGAAAATTCTCCGAACTTTGAATATGAATCATGCAGCATTCAAAGATCCCATTATTTTTGCAACCAAACCAGCACCTCTGACCTACACTAAACATTTTCAAAACCCTATTCAAAATAGAGAGCAACTCTAATTAGAAGTTTTCAAATATTTGATTTTCAAATTCATCCATCCATTGTGTCAAACACCTAGTGAGTAGATTAGAGCCGGATTTGCATTGCAAGTGGACCACTTGGTTCAAGCCACCCCTAGGCTGGCAACTTGCCCTAGAAACCACCCTAAAGTGCCTCCCACTTTCCCCCTCTCTTTCCCTTTACTTCCTCTCGCCCAAACTTGGCTAGAGAACCAAGGAAAAGCAGCCACAGATCCCTCTTGAGCTCCCCTCTTTATCCGAGCACCCCTGCTTAGCCTGACATGCCGAGGGACTTTTCCGGTGCTCCACAGCTCGAGACCACCCCCCAACGACCCTTTGTAGCATCCTACCTTTTGATAAAGGTAGCACAACTATGTAAGTGCTATTCCCTGGATCACTGATAGAACCACAGAACAAAATATAGTAATCATTGCAGATAGTATCATTTATTACATCGCAGATCCAGACACATGAGTCTTTAAAACCTTATAAAAATGTTTAGGCACTTGGACTAGCAAATAACAAAGTTCATCACAAAATAACACAACAAAAATAAAATGCAATGAGCCATCATCTTCAGCAAGCGCCACAGGCAGTCATGTTGGAATGCAGGCTCGAGAATCCTACCAATTACTACTCATCTGAATAACCTGCACATTTGAATATGCAACCCCAATAAAAGGGGTCAGTAAAACAACATACTGGCAAATGACACATATTTGCTGGCTGTTGTGAAAGAACTATGCTACATGATATCAGGCTGGTGGATCTCATGGGCTAATTTGCATAAAGCCAATTTTATCCTACAATTTTTTGCAAAACTTTCTTTCAAAATTTTAGTCTTTAAGGGTCAAAATAACCCCCAAATACTACACTGGGCACAACTCAACAAAGTTGGAATAACGGAAACCACCACCCCTCGGAGTGTATGGTCCCGAGCTCCTAACCTAAGGATTTCTAGTCAAATTTTAATCATTCAGAAACGGTGATGAGATTCTTCCGTACACATGACTAGAGACTCAAATTTTCCATAACTGGGGACACGGCTAATCGATTAGTTTGACACCTGTAACAACTCAGAAATTGTAATCCACTTCTTATTAATTAAAATACCAAATTTTGGACCCAGATAAAACTTTTTATGTATTATTTCATGCATGCATGTATTTTTTCTATTGTATGTATTCTATGATTTCATGTGTGTTATTTTGGTTATGCATTGGTTAGTTAATTCTAAGTTAACCAACAGAAGCAATTGAGACAATTTATAAGCATCAAAGAAACCAGAAATAAAAATATGAAAGAAAAAGAGAAGAATAAGATGATCTAGGAAATCTGTTTGACTACCCTACTTTGAGCCTTTAGAATAAGAAATCTGCAACTCACCTCAATGTTGGGCCAGTGTGTTGAGCTTCACCAAGTCACATACAAACTCAACCAAGCAGTGGCTACTCAAAATTCAAATCAGAACATCACTCAAACTTCAACCAAAGTTTGAATCTGAAACAGTGACTATACTCAAAAATGCAAATAAGATTTCTGCAAAAATCAACATTTCCTTGTAACAAAAATATGACTGGAAACCTTGGCCAATATGTTGATCACCCAAAGTGAAAAATTTCAAAAATTCGAATTTAAACTTCTTGCGAACATTTCGTCGAACACCTGGAGGATAAAAATCGGGAAAATCTTGATCACTGTGAGCTTCACTGTTCTTGCTCGCTCAAACCCTGTCGCCATGCTCCTGGACGGTGCCTCGGTCGATCCCAGCGCCCCCTGCCCCGACCCGAGCCGTGAGAAAGGGAGGAGAAGAGGAGGCAGCACCCAGGACCCCCCCTCTCTTCTTCCCAGCATTCTGCACGTCGCCGACCACCCTGCCCTCGCCAGCACCGACCCACAGCACGCCGCAGCCGAGACCAAAGCCCCCCAGCACGTGAGCAAGGCCGCCGTGCCCAGTGTCGCTCGACGTACGCGCCCAGGGCCCCCGCTCCGGCGAGCTTCTGGACACCCTCTCCCCCGACGCTCAGGCCTATTTAAACCCCCGCCGATCAAACGAGGAGACGCGCACCACTCCAGGCTACCTCCCAGACACCATCTCTCCCTCCCTCTCGCTCTGGTTCGTCGACGCCTGCAACGCTGGCGAGGTACTGGACGCGGAGAGCGCCGCCGCGTTCAACCACCCCGGAGCAAGCCGCCGCTGGGAATCGGAGGAGGAGTCACGCCGGAGTCGTTTCCACCCCTCGCCGTCAAGTTCTTCTTCCTCTATGCACGCCGCCGTCGCCGTCGTCGTCTTCACTGCTCGCAGGTGAGCTCCGCCCCTCTCCGTCGAGCACGAAGCTTGGGAGCCGTTAGATCTAGATCGTGCGGTAGCGTACCGGTTTGGAGAACTTAAGTGACCTGACCAGTGGGACCCCCCTGTCAGGTTCCGTTTTATTCTTTCCCGCCCCGCGCGAAACGTTTTCTGGGCCGGCCCGTTCGGGTTCTGTTCAGAATCGGCCCGTTAGGTTAGAATTCGGTCCGTTTCGTTTTTAATTATTCTCCCGCCTTTTTGAATTAATTCAAAATTGTTTCAGATAGGTTTTTCAAACTTAAATTCCAAGAGTTTTACAAATCCTTTTCTAGCAAATAAATATGCGTTGGAAAGCTTGTAAAATGCTCTACACTGTAGGACTGATTAGAATTCAATTTGAATTAGGAATTTAATTAGATATGAATAGTGTGACCATAGCTTTATTAATCATAGAAGATTTCTAGGAAATTGTTTAAGCCTCCTAAAATCATGAAATTTAAATTGTGAACTCACCAATGACCCCCCCTACTGTTTAGTCAACCTTAATCAACTCAAACCTTGTTAGTGTTATCAATTAGACCCTAACCCAACTCTAGTTAGTAACATAAAATGATAGATCCCTATCATACACTTAGAATTAATTTGCCCTCATTACCAATTCACTTAGTTAATCCCTCCCCACTTGAACTAGTCTTAGTAACCCTAAACCAATACCAATGCTTAGAAAGTGAACAACATAGGACATTTAGTAGAAACTCTAGCTTGCACACTTGATGAAAACTTAGAAGCAAAACTTACAATCCAACTCCATAAAATGCAACATGAATGCTATTGTTAGCAAACAAACATGTGTGCTTGGTGTGTTGTTAGCATTGTGTAGTGATTGTGTGCTTTGTGTTTATTCGTTATTAGACGCTAGTGTTGCCGAGGAGGATATTGGAGGGGATTATTATCAAGAAGAAGAAGAATACCCCGGACACTTTGCCAACCAAGGCAAGCCATCTTTTGATTCATACTCCCAATTCCTAGTTTTAATATTGCCTTCTACTTGTTTTAAGTAAATTGCATGATTGAATTGCTAGAGTAGAATGATAGAAGTGTAGTGATATCTTGCTTAGCAAGAGCATCAAGCTGAGTTTATCCAATCATATTTAGTAGTATCATCACTCAATGTAGCTGCTTAGTCGCTAATAATATTGAGGCCATTTATAAGGGGAACTCTATTTGAAAAGTGGTGACTTGAACTTGAAACTCGAATTGGAGATTGCTCCTACATAATGGCTTTATGAAAGAAATCAATCTTGACTAAGAACTATGAAATGTATTTCTCAATGACAACGAGTGATGTACTATGGGAGCCAACCATATTGTACGACCACATTACCCCTGAATGGGAAGGGGCTTAGTCCGTAGCTTGCTTGTTTTAGTATGGGAGACCTCATTTGAACTTATAGAAGCGTGGACCCCGAGGGGACGCTTCCGAAGCCGGGACTTGCCATAGCTGTGACGGAGGATACCACAGTCTATGGGAGTCCAAAATGTAGCACTCTATAGCCGGAACAACTATGAGTTCCATTCCGTATCTGGACTCGTAGGGAGGATCCCCGTACTAAGGTAGGCAAGTGAAAGAGTTTGTTTGATTATCTGAACCCCGCATACTTGTGTATGGCGATCCGTGGACTTCTCCCGGCAGATGTATCGAATCTTGTGGGTAAAGTGTACCCCTCTGCAGAGGTTTTCAAAACTATTCGAATAGCCGAGTCCGCGGTTATGGACAGTTGGCAAGCTGTACTTGACTTTTGTCAAGAGTAAAAAAATGACAATGGTGAACTGGGGAAAAGACTTGACTTGACATTGATGTTGACACACTTAAAGTCCCTCTTTAGATGGAACTTAGAGAACTAAACCTCTCTTCTACCAAAGAACATTCTTGGGAAATAAAACTAGCTTTTGCAAATAAACTTAGTGCTTAGTCCACCATACCAAACTTGCATATCTACTTCATCATTTCATTTATAAGATGGTTTGCGAGTGCATCCAATGTACTCATGGCTGTGTCCCTAGCTATCAACTTGGCCAGACTATGGGGAAGAATACTAGGAGGAAGGGTATGAAGAAGAGTACCAGAACTAAGCTCGTCTCCATGAGTCGCCATTGCCTGTAGGGTGAAGGCATGGACCCGAAGACGTTATTTCCGCTGCTATATTGTGTTGTAATATGAACTTGGTCTCTATGACCATTGTATTTGAACCTTTGTATTGTAATGTCTATGGAACTGGTTACCAACTACGTTATGTATATCGCAACAATGGTTCTGGGATTGCGGTGGAATGCATAACGGGCACTTCGAATTTGTTATCAAATTTGAGGTCGTCACAAGTTGGTATCAGAGCCTACGCTGACCATAGGAGACCTTAGTTAGAATGGGCATTAAATGAAATCTTGATAAAAGCAAAGATATAAGTAATGGTTGCAAAATTTCTTAGTCTTTCCTCTCTATTTGCAAAGTTTTATACATACTTCAGCTTTTGCCTACTTAAAATTTTGCACACTTGAGTTGATCACTAACTTAATCTAGTCTAAAAATTTTGTAGATGGCCCCGGTATTCACTGAGCACTACCAGTTGGGCCATGGTGGCAGCCTTTGTTTCGAGCGCGACCTCACCACCCTGACCTTGTTCCTGGATCGTTTGTATCCGGAGTTCAAGGGAGCCGTGCTCAATGAGCACCCGGATGGAGAGCTACGGTGGCTTATCATGGCCAGTTGCCGTGGCAAGAAGGGGAATTTGAGTTCTCCAAGGATCAAGTTTGAGCTTGTGGAGAACACTTGGGCCGATGGTTTGGTCCGAGGTATGCAGGAGATGCACGCCCGCTTATGCGGACTGCATGTTGAGGAGGTCCAGGGGGAGCACTTTAGGAACTTTGCTCGGCGTGATGCGGATGGACGTCCCGCAAACATGCCCGGGCAGAATGAGCCGAGTACCTACATCGATCACATGGACTTCTTGCTGTACTCCACTCAGCAGGAGGCCGATCGTGCCCGTACAAAGGCCAACCTTGAGCACTTCGCACTGGTGGAGGCAAGGAGCACTATCAGGATACTTCCGAAGGAGCGCAAGAGCCTTCGTCGCCAGCGCGATGAGAAGGATCAGGACATTGAGGAGTTGAAGGCCAATGTGGTTGAGCTGACTGAGTACATTGAGAGTCTAGAGGATCACCTTGGTGAGGAGGAAGGCATTGATCTCCGCAAGGAGGATAATGCCCTCATTAGTGATGAGGATGACTTCATGGAGGACCTTGATGATCCGGAAGATGGTGGGCATAATGGATTCATTGTGAGTGATGAGGAGGAAGACCCCGAGGAGCCCGCTGTGTAGATCCGAGATCCAAGTGTTATCTAGTTATGAGTTCCACTTTATTTTCACTTCGTGTAGGTGTGAGTTGTATCCCCCTCGCTAGTAGACGAGTCGCCATGGTTTGATGTAAACTATTTGTAATGTGTGAACTCGTTTGTATGGTGTGTTTGATGTTTGTTGAATGAAATATGAATTTGGCCCTTAAGGCCTTAGCAAGAAAAAATTGCATCATCCATGTTATAATTAAATCTTAGCAATTAGCTTTCCCTCTTGTCTTACAAACATTATCTTCAGATGCCGCGAGCACCCCCACCCCCGAACCCGGAAATGGCCGAACTACTAAGGTTGATCATGGAAGATCGGGAAGCAGCCCGAGCTGAGCGCCAAGCTAACTTGGCCACTCTTCAGCAATTAACCCAGATGGCAATGAACCACAACAATGGCAATGGCAATGGCAATGGTGAAGGAGAAAACAATGGCAATGGTGATCACCGATCCAAGTTAAGGAATTTCCAAAACACCAACCCTCCTATGTTCACTAAGTCTGAAGAGCCCTTAGATGCGGATGACTGGCTTCGCACCATGGAAAACAATTTGGCAGTCGCCGAAGTTGGTGAAAATGAGAAGGTCTTGTATACCACCCACTATCTTGCTGGAGCAGCGAGAGCTTGGTGGGATAGCACCCGTGCAATGCAAGCCCCAGGCTATGTGATGCCTTGGGAGGAGTTCAAGAGCAAGTTTAGCAAAGCCCATGTTCCTTTGGGGTTAGTTAAAAGGATGAGAGATGAGTTTAGAAATCTGAAGCAAGGTTCCCTGTCTGTGGTGGATTACCGTGACAAGTTCCTTACCTTGTCTAGGTATGCCCCAAATGACACCGACACCACCGAGAAGAAGCAGGAAAGGTTTCTGGATGGACTTCATGATGAGATGCAATGTGTCTTGGTCAGTATTCACTTTGCAGACCTGGAGTCACTGGTTGACTCTGCCATTCAGATGGAAGGCAAACTCAAGCAAGCGGCAGAGAACCGCAAGCGTCGTATGATGTATCAGGGCAACTCTAGCAACTCGCAGAAGCCAAGGGGAAATCCACCCATGGGTTTCACCCCAAGACCTATGAGGCCATCTGCACCTGCTCCACGTCCCAACTATCCCAACCGTCCGCCCGGCAACAACTTCAACCGTTGACGAGGGTATGACCCCTCGGTCCTCGATGTTTGCCTACCCGGTTCCTGCCAAAGAAGAAGCCCGCTCGAAGAATACATGAAGCCCGCAAAGCCCAGCACATCGACTTAGAGTAGAAGGCAAAAACTCTTTGTAAACCCTAACTGGCTGCATATATAAAGCCACCAAGGGGTACCCCCTAGGGAGAAGACAATACGCAACACAAATCCACCCGCCTCCGGCGGCTCCCTATAAACACCATATGCTCATATACTAGATTGCTAGCATGATGTAGCGATCCTCCACCGAGGGGATGTGAACCTGGGTAAAACCTCGTGTGCCCCTCGTCGTTTATCGACCGCCGTCGAGTTCGCCAGGTCCTCAATGCGCTCCATAGATCGAAAGCCCTCAAGCGTGGGCATTGCCGAGTTAGAACCTCGTCAATTGGCGCCGACCTTGGGGACGACGGGATCTGGATCTATGGGCTCGCCGGCTCCTTCGACATGTTCACCAACGTCGAGCTCCAATTTGGCCAACCGTGTCATCGCGTGGGCGGTGTGCAGGAGATCGGTTTCTTTCATCCGATCTAATCTCTCTTTTACGGATTGCAATTCCATCAAATTCATTATTTATCTTACATTATGTCTGATCTTCTGTGTATTCTTTTTGGTATTCGTGCTGTGCCGGATGAATTGTGCGGAGATCAACACGATCGGCAACCTTGGAGGCTGGCTACACCGCGCCGTTGCGAGAGATACAAGATCGGATCTGCCTAGCTCATCGGGCTCGTCAAGGCCGATGTCCTTATCCAAAATCTGTCCGTGGCGGGCTTAGTACGCATCGATCGCCGATCTGTGGTGACATCGAGTTCCGATGAAAAAAGATTGGTCAGGCAGCTGTACAATCAATTATTGGCAGCATGCAGCTCCACGTGACCCGACCGGCGAGGTTATGATGAAATCAATTGGAAAGAAGTGTCACCGCGATGCTGTCATGCATATCTCGCAAATACATGCGGCTGATCGTTTTGCAATTTAATCTGACATATCTTCTCTTGTCGATTGCTCTATCAATTAATTGTTTTGTTTGCATCTAATCCCCTACATGCTAACACGTGTATGTTTATTTGATATGCATGTCTCCGTATGAAACAATGAATCTGGGTGGATGAAAGATTGCATCGACGAGTACGCGTGTACAAGCTAGACTGTTCGATGAACCTGCCATGAAGCGACCAGAGCTCCACACTACTTCTGAAATCTGATCGATAAGTATCTTATTCATATAAGTATCTTATTCATACTCCGATCGGTGATGCCAATTCTGATTACTACATGCACCGATCGGTGATGCCAGTTCTACTCACCAATAATTATCAATCTATTACTTTATTTGGATCTAACACATGAGCGCATATTGTTTGTACCTGTTGTTTGGAGAATTAATCCATGAATGACAGGATCGGATCAAACATCTTGTTTTGTGCGGCTGGCGACATTCGGCATCTGTACTCGAGCGATGAATCGTACACGCCATCGGCTATCTCGGCGATCAAGGAGGATGGCACACTACAACTCGCCGCTTCGACTCTTTCGGCTAAACGCTGCGACGTGGTGCTACCACGCCAAACACGGAGTCCTTCGATGGCGGGACTATCCATTGTGCACTCGCCTCGCTCGGGGGCTTGACTGTCGCGCACTCGCTGTCACGCATTCAGCAACGCTCGGGGGCTCGACATCATCTCGTCTCTACGTGCGAAAGCTCACACTCATGACCTTCGAGTTCGTTATCAAGACGTTCGACTCCGTCGTCATGACCGTCGAATCGAGCATCAAGATCTTTGACACCATCGTCATGACCTTCGGATCAAGCATCGAGATCTTCGACACCATCGTCATGACCTTCGGATCAAGCATCAAGATCTTCGACGCCCTCGTCATGACCTTCGAATCAAGCATCAAGATCTTTGTGACGACCTCAAATTTGATACAAATTCGAATTGCCCGTTATGTATTCCACCGCAATCCCAGAACCGTTGTTGCGATATACATAACGTAGTTGGTACTCAGTTCCATAGACATTACAATACGAAGGTTCAAATACAATGGTCATATAGACCAAGTCATATTACAGCACAATATATAGCAGCGGAAATAACGTCTTCGGCCCATGCCTTCTCCCTACAGGCAAATGGCGACTCACGGAGACGAGCTTAGTTCTGGTACTCTTCTTCATACCCTTCCTCCTGGTACTCCCCCCCATAATCTGGCCAAGTTGATAGCCAGGGACACAGCCGTGAGTACATTGGATGCACTCGCAAACCATCTTATAAATGAGAAGATGAAGTAGATATGCAAGGTTGGGTATAGTGGACTAAGCACTAAGTTGGTTTGCAAAAGCTAGTTTTATTTCCCAAGAATGCTCATTGGTAGAAAAGAGGTTTAGTTCTCTAAGTTCATTCTAAAGAGGAACTTCAATGTGTCAAGATCACGGTCAAGTCATGTCAATTCAAATTCATGTCATTCACCAAGTTTACCCTTGTTATTTTTAGTCTTGACAAAAGCCAGGTAGAGTTTGCCAACCGTCCATGACCGAGGACTCGGCTATTCGAATAGTTTGAAACCTCTGCAGAGGGGTACACTTTACCCACAAGATTCGATACATCTGCCGGGAGAAATCCACGGTTCGCCATACACAAAGGTATGCGGATTTCAGATAATCAAACAAAACCTTTCACTTGCTCATCCTAGTATAGGATCCTTCCCTAGAGCCCGGAATACGGAATCCCGCTCCGGCGCCTCTAGTTATGCCCATCCCGGAGACCGGGTTAGTGGAATCCACCTGGTCAAGAAGTATCCGCCCGTGGAGTCCTTCCATGAAGATTTGATGCAAGACCTCCCATACTAAGATAAACAAGCTACGGATTAAGCCCCTTCCCATATAGGGGTAACGTGGTTGTACGTTATAATTGGCACCCATGTACATCACTCGTTGTCAATTGAGAAATACATTTCATAGTTCTTAGTCAAGATTATTTTCTTTCATAAAGCCATCATGTAGGAGCAATCTCCCATTTCAAGTTTCAATGTCAAGTCACCACCTTTCAAATGGGGTTCCTCCAGAGATAGCCTCAACTTTTATTAGCGACTAAGCAACTACATTGAGTGATAGTACTACTACTAGGGTTGGATAAACTCAGCTTGATGCTCTTGATAATCAAGACATCAATATGCTTCTATCATTCTACTCTAGCAATTCAATCATGCAATTTACTTAAAACAAGTAGAATGCAATATTAAAACTAGGTAGTGGGAGTATGAATCAAAAGATGGCTTGCCTTGGTTGGCAAGGTGTCCGGGGTTTTCTTCTTCTTCTTGATAATAATAATCCCCTCCAATATCCTCCTCGGCAACACTAGCGTCTAATAACGAATAAACACAAAGCACACCATCACTTCACCAAGCTAACAACACACCAAGCACACATCTTTGTTTGCTAACCAAAGCATTCATGTTGCATTTTTATAGTGTTGGATGGTAAGTTTTTCTTCAAGTGTGCAAGCTAGTTACTCTACTAGGTGGCATAGGTAGTGCACCTGTGCAGCATTGGTGTTGATTTAGGGGTACTAAGACAAGTTTAAGTGGGATGGGTTCACTAAGTGAATTGGTAATGAGGGCAATTAATTCTAAGGGTGCACTAGTGATCTATCATTTCATGCTACCAAATAGGTTTGGGTTAGGGTCTAAGTGATCACACTAATAGGGTTTGGGATAGATTAGTGTTGACTAACAGTGAGAGGGGTTATTAGTGAGTTCACATTTTAATTTTTATAATTTTTGATGGCTTAAATAATTTCCTAGAAATCTTTCATTGTTTAACAAGCTATGGTCACACTATTCATATCCAATTTTATTCTTAACTGATTTTGAAATCTAACCAGTACTATTGGATAGAGTATTTTATAAGCTTTCCAATGAATATTTATTTGCTAAATTTGGATTTATAAAACTCTAGGAATTTGAATTTGAAAATACCATCTGAAACATATTTGAAATAAATAAAACAGGCGGGAATTAATTTAAAAACGAATCGGACCGATTTCTCGCCAAACGGGCCCAGCCTGAGCAGACCCCGAACGGGCCGGCCCAGAAAACGCTTCGCGCGGGGCGGGAGAAATAAAAATGGATGCTGACAGGTGGGTTCGCGCTGTCAGATCTAATTACGAACCCGAATCGGTATGCTATCGTCCGATCGGGATCCAACGGCTCAGGGTCATCTTCTTCCTCAGCACGGGCGGGATCTCACCTGCGAGCAGCGACGGCGTTCGACGGCGACGGCGAGGCGTAGAGGAAGCGAAACTCGACGGCGATGATCGGGATCGGCTGCGGTGCTCCTCCTCCTCCGATTCCCTGCAGAAGTTCGCTCCCCGGTGCTTGAACGCGGCGGCGCTCCTCCTGTCCAGTACTGCGCCGGCGAGGTTGGCTACGGCGAAGCAGAGCGAGAGGGAAGAAGCGGTGATGTCTGGGAGGTAGCTGGTGGCTGGGTGAGTATCTCCGTTTGATCGGAGGGGGTTTATATAGGCCGAGGCGACGAGGAACCAGGCGACCAAAAGCTTCACTGCACGGGGGTCCTGGCGGCGTGCGACGGCCTCTCCGGCCACGGCGGCCATGCTCGCGTGCTGGGGGGTTGCTGGGTCGGCCGCGGGGTCCTGTGGGTCTCCTCTGGCGAGGGCAGGGTGGTCGTCGACGTGCAGGCTGCTGGGAAGAAGAGCGGGGGTCCGGGGGTGCTGGCTTCTCTTCTCCTCCTTCTTCCAGGGCTTGGGTCGGGGCAGAGGGGACTGGGTTCGACCAGGGCACCGTCCAGAGGCATGGCAACAGGGCTGCAGCGAGCTAGCACAGTGCAGCACAGTGAAGTTTGATTTGATTTGATTTCCTGCTGCCAGTGTTCGATGAAATGCCTGCAAGAACTCAAAATTCGAATTTTTCAAATTTGCCACTTTGGGTGCTCATCATATTGGATAAGGTACCCAGGCATATTTTTGTTCTGGAGAAATAATGAGTTTTGCAAAAATTTATATTTCAAATTTGAGTATAGTTGCTGTTTCAGATTCAAACTTTGGCTCAAGTTTGAGTGATGTTCCAACTTGGATTTTTGGTAGCTCTTTGTTGGTTGAGTTAGTCCATAACTTGGTTAAGCTCAACTAGTTGGCAAAATACTGATTTGATTTACAGAATTCTTAATCTAATGGCTCAAAGTGGTGCAGTCAATAACAATTTCTAGATCCTATTAACTTTATCTCTTTCTTACCTATTTTGATTTCTTGTTTCTTTGCTTCTTAATTATCTTCTCAATTGATTCTGCTGGTTCACTTAGGATTATCTAACCAATGCTCAAACAAAAATAACCCACATAAAATCATAGAATACATAGAGTAGAAAATACATGTATGCATAGAATAATGAATAAAAAGTTTTATTTGGGTCCAAAATTTGGCACTTTATTTAATAAGAGTTGGATTACAAATTCTGAGTTGTTACAATCTTCCCCCCTTAGAAAGAATCTCGTCCTCGAGATTCACTAATTAAGAACTGAAAAGATTGGGAAATTCTTTCTGAAGGTAATCTTCTCGTTCCCAAGTGGCTTCCTCTTCGGTGTGATTACTCCACTGAACTTTCAGAAACTTGATGCTTCGGGTTCGAGTGGTTCGATAAGCTTCTTCGAGGATACGGGTAGGTACTTCACGGTAGGTCAAATCCTTGTTGATGTCCACAGACCGGTGATCAATATTCTTGAAGACCTCGGGCTTCTCCGGAACTTCCAGACATTTCCGAAGTAACGACACGTGAAAGACGTCGTGCACTTCAGACAATTCCGGGGGCATTTCCAACTGATAAGACACTTCTCCTCTGCGGTCTAGTATCTTGAAGGGTCCAATATATCTTGGGGCAAGCTTTCCTTTTACTTGGAATCTTTGCATTCCCTTGAGAGGTGATACTCTAAGATAAACAAAATCTCCAATCTGGAAGGTCAGTTCTCGACGTCTCTTGTCGGCATAACTCTTTTGTCTTGATTGGGCTGCCTTGAGGTATTCACGAATTATGCGAACTTTCTCCTCGGCTTCTTGCAGCATATCTGGTCCAAAAATCTGACTGTCTCCGGTTTCTGACCAATTCAGAGGGGTACGACACTTTCTTCCGTACAAAGCTTCAAATGGGGCCATTTGCAAACTGGCTTGATAACTGTTGTTGTAGGAAAACTCCGCGAAAGGCAGACAATCTTCCCACTTAGCTCCATAAGCTAGGACACAGGCTCTCAACATATCTTCAAGTATTTGATTCACTCTTTCAGTCTGTCCATCAGTCTGAGGGTGGTAAGCGGTGCTGAAGGCTAACTTGGTTCCCAAAGCTTGATGTAAGCTTTTCCAAAATCTCGAGGTGAATTGGGTTCCTCGATCAGAAACTATGGTTTTAGGGATTCCATGCAAACTGACAATTCTGGATAGATACAGATCTGCTAGCTGATCTGAGCGATGAGTGGTCTTGACAGGAATAAAATGGGCAACTTTGGTCAGTCTATCCACAATGACCCAAATAGAGTCATTTCCACGGCTAGACCTTGGAAATCCAGTGATGAAATCCATTCCAACAGATTCCCACTTCCATTCCGGAACGTGCAAAGGTTGCAGCAAACCAGCAGGACGTTGATGTTCAGCCTTGACTCTTTGGCAGATATCACACTTGGATATAAACGATGCAATCTCGCGCTTCATTCCATGCCACCAAAATTGTTCCTTCAAATCTTGGTACATCTTGGTTCCACCGGGGTGGATGGAGTAAGGTGTCTCATGGGCTTCCTTCATAATTACTTCCTTCAATTCTGAATCAGCAGGCACACAAATACGGCCTTTATACCAAAGAACTCCTTGATCATCTTCTTCAAATCCTGGCACCTTGCCGGAACCAATTCTGCGCTTGATTCCTTCAATACTCTCATTTCCCTTCTGGGCTTCTTTGATTTGGCTCATCAAGGTGGGTTGAAACTCAAGGTTGGCGAGGAATCCTTGACTGACTAGTTCCAATCCAAATCTTTCAAACTCTTGGTGCAACATAGGTTGCTCTTCCTTGATCCTCATATTCAACGAACACGGCTTCCTACTCAACGCATCGGCCACTACATTGGCCTTACCGGGGTGATAGTGAATTTCCAGATCATAATCCTTGATCAACTCTATCCATCTCCGTTGCCTCATGTTCAACTCCTTCTGGGTGAATATATACTTCAAACTCTTGTGGTCGGAGTAGATCTCACAGCGGTTGCCCATCAAATAATGCCTCCAAGTCTTCAAAGCTAGAACCACGGCTGCTAATTCTAGATCATGGGTTGGATAATTTTCTTCATGAGGTCTAAGCTGCCGAGAGAGGTAAGCTATGACCTTTCCTTCTTGCATCAGTACGCAACCAAGTCCAAGTTTGGAAGCGTCGCAATAGACATCAAAATTCTTGGTGATATCGGGCATGGTTAGGACAGGGGCGGTCACCAATCGCTTCTTGAGCTCTTGAAAACTCTCTTCACACTTAGGGGTCCATTCAAACTTCTTGTCCTTCTTCAACAATTGGGTCATCGGACGGGCAATACTGGAAAATCCTTCAACAAACTTGCGGTAATATCCCGCTAATCCGAGAAAACCTCTAACTTCCGTTTGAGTGGTAGGGGCTTCCCATTCCATGACTGATTTGATTTTCTTGGGGTCTACGGATATTCCTCCCGCTGATAATACATGGCCTAAGAATCCAACTTCCTTCAACCAGAACTCACATTTGCTGAACTTGGCATACAGCTGATGCTCTCTTAGGGTTTCTAAGATTAATCTCAAATGGGTTGCATGCTCATCTTCGGATTGGGAGTAGATAAGAATGTCATCAATGAAGACAACAACAAACTTATCCAGGAACTCCATAAAAACCTTATTCATGAGGTTCATGAAATAAGCAGGGGCATTGGTTAATCCAAATGACATTACGGTGTACTCATACAATCCGTATCGGGTAGTGAAGGCTGTTTTGGGGATATCCGTTGCGCGGATCTTCAGTTGGTGGTATCCAGTTCTAAGATCTATCTTTGAGAATACTCTTGCTCCAGTCAGTTGGTCAAACAAATCTTCAATCTTCGGGAGAGGATACTTGTTCTTGATGGTCACATCGTTAAGCTTGCGATAATCAGTGCACAGTCGGCTAGAACCGTCACTTTTATCCACAAACAGTACAGGTGATCTCCAAGCAGAAGAGCTTGGCTGAATCAATCCTTTGCTCAAAAGGTCATCCAATTGCTTCTTCAACTCAACTAGTTCAGCTGGGTTCATGCGATAGGGTCGTTGGGCTATTGATCCAGTTCCGGGGATAAGCTCAATGATAAACTCAATATCCCGATCCGGTGGCATTCCGGGTAGCTCATCGGGAAAGACATCCGGGTACTCACAGACGATGGGGACTTGCTCCAAAGTCGGTCCTGAAATACTCTTATGACATCGGGTGGTTTGGGGTGGTTTTACGGACACATGCTTGACTATGATTCCATTACTACTCTTCATGGTGATGGTCTTCTTGGCACAATCTATCACTCCTTGATGTAAAGACATCCAATTCATACCAAGAACTACTTCCAAACCCTTGGTTCCCAACACTATCAAATTGGCTAAGAAAGCTATCCCATGGATTTCTATGGGCACTGCCAAGCAGGTACAACTAGCTTTGGTTACTGACCCGGGAATTTGCACAGACATGACATCTTTCAAGGGTGTGGGTTGAAGTCCACTTTTATCAACGAATAATTGGGTAACAAATGAGTGTGAAGCTCCAGAATCAAACAGAACTCTTGCAAGAACTGAGTTAACAGGGAACATACCAAGCACCACGTCGGTTGCTTCCTGAGCTTCTTCAACATTCATGTGATTCAGTCGGCCATGGGAATGAGGCTGGTTCCTTGGTGGATAGTTCTTGCCATTTCCCACACGACGCTGTTGCTGAGCAGGGGCAGCAGTCTTGGATGCATCATTCAGCTTCTTGGGGCACTCATTGGAGTAATGCCCTTTTAGTCCACACTCATAACATGTAACACCAGACTTGTCACCAGGCTTGGGTAACACAGGGGCGCCATTTGGCCTTGGAGTATTAGTGTTGAAGTTGTTGCCACTAGGTCTTGGAGGTGCACGGTTAAAGTTGTTGCCGGGTGGGCGGCTGGGATTGTTGGGACGTGGAGCAGGTGCAGACGGCCTCATTGGCCTAGGGGCGAAACCCATAGGTGCATTTCCCCTTGGCTTCTGCGAGTTGCTCGAGTTGCCTTGATACATCATACGGCGCTTGCGGTTCTCGGTAGCTTGCTTGAGTTTGCCTTCCATCTGAATGGCAGAGTCAACCAATGACTCCAGGTCGGCAAAGGGAATGCTGACCAAGACACATTGCATCTCATCATGAAGTCCATCTAGAAACCTTTCTTGCTTCTTTTCAGTGGTGTTGGTGTCATCTGGGGCATACCTAGACAAGGTAAGGAACTTGTCACGGTAATCTACCACAGACATGGAACCTTGCTTCAGATTTCTGAACTCATCTCTCATCCTTTTCACCAATCCCATGGGAACATGGGCTTTGCTAAACTTGCTCTTGAACTCCTCCCAAGGCATCACATACCCTGGGGCTTGCATGGCACGGGTGCTGTCCCACCAAGCTCTCGCTGCTCCAGCAAGATAGTGGGTGGTGTATAAGACCTTCTCATTTTCACCAACTTCGGCGACTGCCAAGTTGTTCTCCATGGTACGAAGCCAGTCATCGGCATCTAAGGGCTCTTCAGATTTAGTGAATATAGGAGGGTTGGTGTTTTGGAAACTCCTTAACTTGGATCGGTGCTCTCCATTGCCATGGTTTTCTCCTTCACCATTGCCATTGCCATTGCCATTGTTGTGGTTCATCGCCATCTGGGTTAGTTGCTGAAGAGTGGCCAAGTTGGCTTGGCGCTCAGCTCGGGCTGCTTCCCGGTCTTCCATGATCAACCTTAGCAATTCGGCCATTTCCGGGTTCGGGGGTGGGGGTGCTCGCGGCATCTGAAGATAAGGTGTGTAAGACAAGAGGGAAAAAGCTAACTTGCTAAGATTTAAAGGTAACATGGATGATGCAATTTTGTTTTACTAAGGCCTTAGAGGCCAAATTCAAATTTCATTCATCACTCATCAAACATATCATACACACGAGTTCACGCATTACAAATGGTTTACATCAAACCATTGCGACTCGTCTACTAGAGAGGGGGATACAACTCACACCTACACGAAGTGAAGACTAAAGTGGAACTCATACTAGATAACACATGGAGCTCGAGTCTAAACAGCGGGCTCCTCGGGGTCTTCCTCCTCGTCACTCACAATGAATCCATTGTGTCCACCATCCTCCGGATCATCGAGGTCCTCCATGAAGTCATCCTCATCACTAATGAGGGCATTATCCTCCTTGCGGAGATCAATGCCTTCCTCCTCACCAAGGTGATCCTCAAGACTCTCAATGTACGCAGTCAACTCCGCCACATTGGCCTTCAACTCCTCAAGGTCCTGTTCCTTCTCATCGCGCTGGCGACGAAGGCTCTTGCGCTCCTTCGCAAGAATCCTGATAGTGCTCCTCGCCTCCACCAGTGCAACGTGCTCGAGGTTGGCCCTAGTACGGGCACGGTCGGCCTCCTGCTGAGTGGAGTACAGCAAGAAGTCCATGTGGTCGATGTAGGTACTCGGCTCATTCTGCCCGGGCATGTTTGCGGGACGTCCATCCGCATCACGCCGAGCAAAGTCCTTGAAGCGTCCTCCCTGAACCTCCTCAACATGCAGTCCGCACAAGCGGGCGTGCATCTCCTGCATCGCTCGGACCAAACCATCGGCCCAAGTGTTCTCCACAAGCTCAAACTTGACCCTTGGAGAACCCAACATCCCCTTCTTGCCACGGCAACTAGCTCGGATGAGCCACCGTAGCTCTCCATCCGGGTGCTCATTGAGCACGGCTCCCTTGAACTCCGGGTACAACCGGTTCAGGAACAAGGTCAAGGTGGTGAGGTCGCGCTCGAAACAAAGGCTGCCACCTTGGCCCAACTGGTACTGCTTAGTGAATACCAGGGCCATCTACAAAATTTTAAATTAGTTCAAGTTAGTGATCAACTCAAGTGTGCAAAATTTTAAGTAAGCAAAAACTGAAGTATGTATAAAATTTTGCAACTAGAGAGGAAAGACTAAGCAATTTTTGCAACTGTTCTTGTATCTTTCTTTTATCAAGGTTTTGTTTTAACGCCCATTCTAACTAAGGTCTCCTATGGTCAGCCTAGGCTCTGATACCAACTTGTGACGACCTCAAATTTGATACAAATTCGAAGTGCCCGTTATGTATTCCACCGCAATCCCAGAACCGTTGTTGCGATATACATAACGTAGTTGGTACTCAGTTCCATAGACATTACAATACGAAGGTTCAAATACAATGGTCATATAGACCAAGTCATATTACAGCACAATATATAGCAGCAGAAATAACGTCTTCGGCCCATGCCTTCTCCCTACAGGCAAATGGCGACTCACGGAGACGAGCTTAGTTCTGGTACTCTTCTTCATACCCTTCCTCCTGGTACTCCCCCCATAATCTGGCCAAGTTGATAGCCAGGGACACAGCCGTGAGTACATTGGATGCACTCGCAAACCATCTTATAAATGAGAAGATGAAGTAGATATGCAAGGTTGGGTATAGTGGACTAAGCACTAAGTTGGTTTGCAAAAGCTAGTTTTATTTCCCAAGAATGCTCATTGGTAGAAAAGAGGTTTAGTTCTCTAAGTTCATTCTAAAGAGGAACTTCAATGTGTCAAGATCACGGTCAAGTCATGTCAATTCAAATTCATGTCATTCACCAAGTTTACCCTTGTTATTTTTAGTCTTGACAAAAGCCAGGTAGAGTTTGCCAACCGTCCATGACCGAGGACTCGGCTATTCGAATAGTTTGAAACCTCTGCAGAGGGGTACACTTTACCCACAAGATTCGATACATCTGCCGGGAGAAATCCACGGTTCGCCATACACAAAGGTATGCGGATTTCAGATAATCAAACAAAACCTTTCACTTGCTCATCCTAGTATAGGATCCTTCCCTAGAGCCCGGAATACGGAATCCCGCTCCGGCGCCTCTAGTTATGCCCATCCCGGAGACCGGGTTAGTGGAATCCACCTGGTCAAGAAGTATCCGCCCGTGGAGTCCTTCCATGAAGATTTGATGCAAGACCTCCCATACTAAGATAAACAAGCTACGGATTAAGCCCCTTCCCATATAGGGGTAACGTGGTTGTACGTTATAATTGGCACCCATGTACATCACTCGTTGTCAATTGAGAAATACATTTCATAGTTCTTAGTCAAGATTATTTTCTTTCATAAAGCCATCATGTAGGAGCAATCTCCCATTTCAAGTTTCAATGTCAAGTCACCACCTTTCAAATGGGGTTCCTCCAGAGATAGCCTCAACTTTTATTAGCGACTAAGCAACTACATTGAGTGATAGTACTACTACTAGGGTTGGATAAACTCAGCTTGATGCTCTTGATAATCAAGACATCAATATGCTTCTATCATTCTACTCTAGCAATTCAATCATGCAATTTACTTAAAACAAGTAGAATGCAATATTAAAACTAGGTAGTGGGAGTATGAATCAAAAGATGGCTTGCCTTGGTTGGCAAGGTGTCCGGGGTTTTCTTCTTCTTCTTGATAATAATAATCCCCTCCAATATCCTCCTCGGCAACACTAGCGTCTAATAACGAATAAACACAAAGCACACCATCACTTCACCAAGCTAACAACACACCAAGCACACATCTTTGTTTGCTAACCAAAGCATTCATGTTGCATTTTTATAGTGTTGGATGGTAAGTTTTTCTTCAAGTGTGCAAGCTAGTTACTCTACTAGGTGGCATAGGTAGTGCACCTGTGCAGCATTGGTGTTGATTTAGGGGTACTAAGACAAGTTTAAGTGGGATGGGTTCACTAAGTGAATTGGTAATGAGGGCAATTAATTCTAAGGGTGCACTAGTGATCTATCATTTCATGCTACCAAATAGGTTTGGGTTAGGGTCTAAGTGATCACACTAATAGGGTTTGGGATAGATTAGTGTTGACTAACAGTGAGAGGGGTTATTAGTGAGTTCACATTTTAATTTTTATAATTTTTGATGGCTTAAATAATTTCCTAGAAATCTTTCATTGTTTAACAAGCTATGGTCACACTATTCATATCCAATTTTATTCTTAACTGATTTTGAAATCTAACCAGTACTATTGGATAGAGTATTTTATAAGCTTTCCAATGAATATTTATTTGCTAAATTTGGATTTATAAAACTCTAGGAATTTGAATTTGAAAATACCATCTGAAACATATTTGAAATAAATAAAACAGGCGGGAATTAATTTAAAAACGAATCGGACCGATTTCTCGCCAAACGGGCCCAGCCTGAGCAGACCCCGAACGGGCCGGCCCAGAAAACGCTTCGCGCGGGGCGGGAGAAATAAAAATGGATGCTGACAGGTGGGTTCGCGCTGTCAGATCTAATTACGAACCCGAATCGGTATGCTATCGTCCGATCGGGATCCAACGGCTCAGGGTCATCTTCTTCCTCAGCACGGGCGGGATCTCACCTGCGAGCAGCGACGGCGTTCGACGGCGACGGCGAGGCGTAGAGGAAGCGAAACTCGACGGCGATGATCGGGATCGGCTGCGGTGCTCCTCCTCCTCCGATTCCCTGCAGAAGTTCGCTCCCCGGTGCTTGAACGCGGCGGTGCTCCTCCTGTCCAGTACTGCGCCGGCGAGGTTGGCTACGGCGAAGCAGAGCGAGAGGGAAGAAGCGGTGATGTCTGGGAGGTAGCTGGTGGCTGGGTGAGTATCTCCATTTGATCGGAGGGGGTTTATATAGGCCGAGGCGACGAGGAACCAGGCGACCAAAAGCTTCACTGCACGGGGGTCCTGGCGGCGTGCGACGGCCTCTCCGGCCACGGCGGCCATGCTCGCGTGCTGGGGGGTTGCTGGGTCGGCCGCGGGGTCCTGTGGGTCTCCTCTGGCGAGGGCAGGGTGGTCGTCGACGTGCAGGCTGCTGGGAAGAAGAGCGGGGGTCCGGGGGTGCTGGCTTCTCTTCTCCTCCTTCTTCCAGGGCTTGGGTCGGGGCAGAGGGGACTGGGTTCGACCAGGGCACCGTCCAGAGGCATGGCAACAGGGCTGCAGCGAGCTAGCACAGTGCAGCACAGTGAAGTTTGATTTGATTTGATTTCCTGCTGCCAGTGTTCGATGAAATGCCTGCAAGAACTCAAAATTCGAATTTTTCAAATTTGCCACTTTGGGTGCTCATCATATTGGATAAGGTACCCAGGCATATTTTTGTTCTGGAGAAATAATGAGTTTTGCAAAGATTTATATTTCAAATTTGAGTATAGTTGCTGTTTCAGATTCAAACTTTGGCTCAAGTTTGAGTGATGTTCCAACTTGGATTTTTGGTAGCTCTTTGTTGGTTGAGTTAGTCCATAACTTGGTTAAGCTCAACTAGTTGGCAAAATACTGATTTGATTTACAGAATTCTTAATCTAATGGCTCAAAGTGGTGCAGTCAATAACAATTTCTAGATCCTATTAACTTTATCTCTTTCTTACCTATTTTGATTTCTTGTTTCTTTGCTTCTTAATTATCTTCTCAATTGATTCTGCTGGTTCACTTAGGATTATCTAACCAATGCTCAAACAAAAATAACCCACATAAAATCATAGAATACATAGAGTAGAAAATACATGTATGCATAGAATAATGAATAAAAAGTTTTATTTGGGTCCAAAATTTGGCACTTTATTTAATAAGAGTTGGATTACAAATTCTGAGTTGTTACAATCTTCGAGTTCGCCGACATGGTCCTCGACTCCGCCGACATGGTCCTCGACTCCGCCGACATGGTCTTCGACGTCCTCGCCGACATGGTCTTTGGTGCCGCCGTCGCCAAGATCTTTGACTCCACCGACATGGTCTTTGACGCCGCGGCCGACATGGTCTTCGGTGCCGCCGTCGCCAAGATTTTCGACTCCACCGACATGGTCTTCGAGCTCGCCATCAAGATCTTCGACCTCGCCGACATGGTCTTCGACTCTGTCCCCGACAAGAAATTCGACCCCGGCGCCATCTGGAAATTCGACCCCGGTGTCATCAGGAAATTCGACCCCGGCGCCATCAGGAAATTCGACCCCGGCGCCATCAGGAAATTCGACCCCGGCGCCATCAGGAAATTCGACCTCTTCATCGATGAGAAATTCGACCTCTTCATCGACGAGAAATTCGACCTCTGCATCGTCATGATCTTCGACCTCTTCATCGATGAGAAATTCGACCTCCTCATCGATGAGAAATTCGACCTCTTCATCGACGAGAAATTCGACTTCTGCATCGTCATGATCTTCGACCTCTTCAGCGATGAGAAATTCGACCTCTGCATCGATAAGAATTTCGACCCATGCGTCGCCGTGATCTTCGACCCATCATTGCCACGATATTCGACCCCACCGTCGCCGTGATCTTTGACCCATCATTGCCACGATATTCGACCCCGCCATCGTCATGATCTTCGACCCTGCTGGCAACAACAAATTCGACCATGCCATCATCCGAGGCATTCGGCCTCCACGTCAAGATTACTTCGACCCCTGCGGAGCCGAAGACTTCGCCCGACACACTTCGACCCCTTGGAGCCGACGTTGTGATGACTTTTCTGACAGGGGTCACCCCGGGAGAAAATACCAAAGCTAAGTCTTTCTCAACTATGAGTCGACTACTTTTATTACTTTCTGTATGCTTTCGACATTTTCAGCAACCGATGCTCGGGGGCTTTGCTTTACATTATACATATGTCTATTTGCCTAATAACCGTCGAGTGCGAGGTATCTACCTCCTCGACTGTAGGGATCAAGTTCATCGACTCCCCATTCAGATACCGTGTCGAAGATAAGTCCACAGTTAGCAACACTGCTGGCCCGGCAACACAGCTATACGTGCTCTGCTGAGATAATTCCGTACCTACGGACGCTTTAAGTCCACAGTTAGCAACACTGCTGGCCCGGCAACACAGCTATACGTGCTCTGCTGAGATAATTCTGTACCTACGGACGCTTTAAGTCCACAGTTAGCAACATTGCTGGCCCGGCAACACAGCTATACGTGCTCTGCTGAGAAAATTCCGTACCTACGGACGCATTAAGTCCACAGTTAGCAACACTGTTGGCCCGGCAACGCAGCTATACGCGCTCTGCTGAGATAATCTCCGTATCTACGGACGCTCTAAGTATCCTGACGGACGCGTCGGGTACCATGCCTTCACCTGACACACTTCGGGGTCTCGCTACTTCCACTCATATATTCGCCCGGCGTTGGCAACACGCTCGGGGGCTGCGCCTTACAACCCGATGCTAGCAATGCTCGGGGGCTACGGTTACATGCTAACCTTAGCATCCATTCTTTTTGTACCCAGTGTTAGCAACACGCTCGGGGACTCCGCCTTATGCTGTTGACCTCAAAAATCTTATACATCATCGATGGCGCTCCGTCTGCTACATCAACTTCAATTCGACATATTTCGGTTCGACAACGACATCGCCTAACAACAAGTATTCGACAACATCCTCACGATGATTCAGTCACCATGCGACTCCACCAACCACGACATACAAGAACTTCATTTGGTGCCCCGACACACGACATTCAAGACTATAACATCGAGGCAAGATTAGAGTCTCTACCCGATTCTATGAATCGACTAGACACTCGGGGGCTACTGACGAGGGTATGACCCCTCGGTCCTCGATGTTTGCCTACCCGGTTCCTGCCAAAGAAGAAGCCCGCTCGAAGGATGCATGAAGCCCGCAAAGCCCAGCACATCGACTTAGAGTAGAAGGCAAAAACTCTTTGTAAACCCTAACTGGCTGCATATATAAAGCCACCACGGGGTACCCCCTAGGGAGAAGACAATACGCAACACAAATCCACCCGCCTCCGGCGGCTCCCTGTAAACACCATATGCTCATATACTAGATTGCTAGCAGGATGTAGCGATCCTCCACCGAGGGGACGTGAACCTGGGTAAAACCTCGTGTGCCCCTCGTCGTTTATCGACCGCCGTCGAGTTCGCCGGGTCCTCAATGCGCTCCATAGATCGAAAGCCCTCAAGCGTGGGCATTGCCGAGTTAGAACCTCGTCAACCGTGCACCTCCAAGACCTAGTGGCAATAACTTCAACACCAATACTCCAAGGCCAAATGGCGCCCCTGTGTTACCCAAGCCTGGTGACAAGTCTGGTGTTACCTGTTATGAGTGCGGACTCAAAGGGCACTACTCCAATGAGTGCCCCAAGAAGCTGAATGATGCATCCAAGACCACTGCTCCTGCGCAGCAACAGCGTCGTGTTGGAAATGGCAAAAATTATCCACCAAGGAACCAGCCTCACTCTCGAGGCCGTCTGAATCACATGAATGTGGAAGAAGCTCAGGAAGCAACCGACGTTGTGCTTGGTATGTTCCCTGTTAACTCAGTTCCTGCAAGAGTTCTGTTTGATTCTGGAGCTTCACACTCATTTGTTACCAACTTATTTGTTGATAAAAGTGGACTTCACCCAACCCCTATGAAACGTGCCATGTTAGTACAAATACCTGCGTCAACAACAAGGGCTGAGTGGAACTGTCTGGCCGTTCCTATTGAAATTCAGGGAATAGCTTTCTTAGCCAATTTGATAGTGTTGGGAACCAAAGGTTTGGAAGTAGTCCTTGGTATGAATTGGATGTCTTCCCATCAAGGAGTAATAGATTGTGCCAAGAAGACCATCACCATGAAGAGTAGCACTGGAATTGTAGTAAAGCATATGTTCGTAAAACCACCCCAAACCACCCGATGTCATAAGAGTATCTCCGGACCAACTTTAGAGCAAGTTCCCATCGTCTGTGAATATCCGGATGTCTTCCCCGATGAGCTACCCGGGATGCCACCGGATCGGGATATTGAGTTTATCATTGAACTTATCCCCGGAACTGGATCTATAGCCCAACGACCCTATCGTATGAACCCAGCTGAACTAGTAGAGTTGAAGAAGCAGTTGGATGACCTTTTGAGTAAAGGATTGATTCAGCCAAGTTCTTCTGCTTGGAGATCACCCGTTCTGTTTGTGGATAAAAGTGACGGTTCTAGCCGACTGTGCACTGACTACCGCAAGCTAAACGATGTGACCATCAAGAACAAGTATCCTCTCCCAAAGATTGAAGATTTGTTTGACCAACTGACCAGAGCTCGAGTCTACTCAAAGATAGACCTTAGAACTGGATACCACCAACTGAAGATCCGTGCAACTGATATCCCCAAAACAGCCTTCACTACCCGATACGGATTGTATGAGTACACCGTAATGTCCTTTGGATTAACCAATGCTCCTGCTTATTTCATGAACCTCATGAATAAGGTTTTTATGGAGTTCTTGGATAAGTTTGTTGTTGTCTTCATTGATGACATTCTTATCTACTCCAAGTCCGAAGAAGAGCATGCAACCCATTTGAGATTAATCTTAGAAACCTTAAGAGAACATCAGCTGTATGCCAAGTTCAGTAAATGTGAGTTCTGGTTGAAGGAAGTTGGATTCTTAGGCCATGTATTATCAGCGGGAGGAATATCCGTGGACCCCAAGAAGATCAAATCAGTCATGGAATGGGAAGCTCCTACCACTCAAATGGAAGTTAGAGGTTTCCTCGGATTAGCCGGATATTACCGCAAATTTGTTGAAGGGTTTTCAAGCATTGCCCGGCCAATGACCCAACTGTTGAAGAAAGACAAGAAGTTTGAATGGATCCCTAAGTGTGAAGAGAGTTTTCAAGAGCTCAAGAAGCGACAGGTGACCGCCCCCGTCCTAACCATGCCCGATATCACCAAAAACTTTGATGTCTATTGCGACGCTTCCAAACTTGGACTTGGTCGTGTATTGATGCAAGAAGGCAAGGTCATAGCTTACCTCTCTCGGCAGCTTCCACCTCATGAAGAAAACTATCCAACTCATGATCTGGAGTTAGCAGCCGTGGTGCTAGCTCTAAAGACCTGGAGGCACTATCTGATGGGCAACCGTTGCGAGATCTACACTGATCACAAGAGTTTGAAGTATATCTTCACCCAGAAGGAGTTGAACATGAGGCAGAGAAGGTGGATAGAGTTGATCAAGGATTATGATCTGGAAATTCACTATCACCCCGGTAAGGCCAATGTAGTGGCCGATGCGTTGAGTAGGAAGCCATGCTCATTAAATCTGATGATCAAGGAAGAGCAACCTATGTTGCACCAAGAGTTTGAAAAATTTGGATTGGAACTAGTCAGTCAAGGATTCTTAGCCAACCTTGAGTTTCAACCCACCTTGATGAGCCAAATCAAAGAAGCCCAGAAGGGAAATGAGAGTATTGACGGAATTAAGCGCCGAATTAGTTCCGGTAAGGTGCCAGGATTTGAAGAAGATGATCAAGGAGTTCTTTGGTATAAAGGACGTATTTGTGTGCCTGCCGACTCAGAATTGAAGGGAGTTATTATGAAGGAAGCCCATGAGACACCTTACTCCATCCACCCCGGTGGAACTAAGATGTATCAAGATTTGAAGGAACAATTTTGGTGGCATGGAATGAAGCGTGAGATTGCATCGTTTATATCCAAGTGTGATATCTGCCAAAGAGTCAAGGCTGAACATCAACGTCCGGCTGGATTGCTGCAACCTTTGCAAGTTCCAGAATGGAAGTGGGAATCTGTTGGAATGGATTTCATCACTGGATTTCCAAGGTCTAGCCGTGGAAATGACTCTATCTGGGTCATCGTGGATAGACTGACCAAAGTTGCCCACTTTATTCCTGTCAAGACCACTTATAACTCGGGACAGCTGGCAGATCTGTATCTATCCAAAATTGTTAGTTTGCATGGAATCCCTAAAACCATAGTTTCCGATCGAGGAACCCAATTCACCTCGAGATTTTGGAAAAGTTTGCATCAAGCCTTGGGAACCAAGTTAGCCTTTAGCACAGCTTACCACCCTCAGACTGACGGACAGACTGAAAGAGTGAATCAAATACTCGAAGATATGTTGAGAGCCTGTGTCCTAGCCTATGGAGCTAAGTGGGAAGATTGTCTACCTTTCGCGGAGTTTTCCTACAACAACAGTTATCAAGCTAGTTTGCAAATGGCCCCATTTGAAGCTTTGTATGGAAGAAAGTGTCGTACCCCTTTGAATTGGTCTGAAACCGGAGACAGCCAGATATTTGGACCGGACATTCTGCAAGAAGCTGAAGAGAAGGTTCGCATGATTCGTGATTACCTCAAAGCAGCCCAGTCTAGACAGAAGAGTTATGCCGACAAGAGACGTCGAGAACTGACCTTCCAGAGTGGAGACTTTGTTTATCTTAGAGTATCACCCCTCAAGGGAATGCAGAGATTCCAAGTAAAAGGAAAGCTTGCACCGAGATATATTGGACCCTTCAAGATACTAGACCGCAGAGGAGAAGTGTCTTATCAGTTAGAAATGCCCCCTGAATTGTCTGAAGTACACGATGTCTTTCACGTGTCTTTACTTCGGAAATGTCTTGAAGTTCCGGAGAAGCCCGAAATCTTCAAGAATATTGATCACCGTTCTGTGGACATCAACAAGGACTTGACCTATCGGGAAATGCCTCTTCGTATCCTCGAGGAAGCATATCGAACCACTCGAACCCGAAGCATCAAGTTTCTGAAAGTTCAGTGGAGTAATCACACCGAAGATGAAGCTACTTGGGAACGAGGAGATTACCTTCAGAAAGAATCTCCCAATCTTTTCAGTTCCTAATTAGTGAATCTCGGGGACGAGATTTTCTTTAAGGGGGGAAGATTGTAACAACTCAGAAATTGTAATCCACTTCTTATTAATTAAAATACCAAATTTTGGACCCAGATAAAACTTTTTATCTATTATTTCATGCATGCATGTATTTTTTCTATTGTATGTATTCTATGATTTCATGTGTGTTATTTTGGTTATGCATTGGTTAGTTAATTCTAAGTTAACCAACAGAAGCAATTGAGACAATTTATAAGCATCAAAGAAACCAGAAATAAAAATATGAAAGAAAAAGAGAAGAATAAGATGATCTAGGAAATCTGTTTGACTACCCTACTTTGAGCCTTTAGAATAAGAAATCTGCAACTCACCTCAATGTTGGGCCAGTGAGTTGAGCTTCACCAAGTCACATACAAACTCAACCAAGCAGTGGCTACTCAAAATTCAAATCAGAACATCACTCAAACTTCAACCAAAGTTTGAATCTGAAACAGTGACTGTACTCAAATGCAAATAAGATTTCTGCAAAAATCAACATTTCCTTGTAACAAAAATATGACTGGAAACCTTGGCCAATATGTTGATCACCCAAAGTGAAAAATTTCAAAAATTCGAATTTAAACTTCTTGCGAACATTTCGTCGAACACCTGGAGGATAAAAATCGGGAAAATCATGATCACTGTGAGCTTCACTGTTCTTGCTCGCTCAAACCCTGTCGCCATGCTCCTGGACGGTGCCTCGGTCGACCCCAGCGCCCCCTGCCCCGACCCGAGCCGTGAGAAAGGGAGGAGAAGAGGAGGCAGCACCCAGGACCCCCCCTCTCTTCTTCCCAGCATTCTGCACGTCGCCGACCACCCTGCCCTCGCCAGCACCGACCCACAGCACGCCGCAGCCGAGACCAAAGCCCCCCAGCACGCGAGCAAGGCCGCTGTGCCCAGTGTCGCTCGACGCACGCGCCCAGGGCCCCCGCTCCGGCGAGCTTCTGGACACCCTCTCCCCCGACACTCAGGCCTATTTAAACCCCCGCCGATCAACTCCAGGCTACCTCCCAGACACCATCTCTCCCTCCCTCTCGCTCTGGTTCGTCGACGCCTGCAACGTCGGCGAGGTACTGGACGCGGAGAGCGCCGCCGCGTTCGACCACCCCGGAGCAAGCCGCCGCTGGGAATCGGAGGAGGAGTCACGCCGGAGTCGTTTCCACCCCTCGCCGTCAAGTTCTTCTTCCTCTACGCACGCCGCCGTCGCCGTCGTTGTCTTCACTGCTCGCAGGTGAGCTCCGCCCCTCTCCGTCGAGCACGAAGCTTGGGAGCCGTTAGATCTAGATCGTGCGGTAGCGTACCGGTTCGGAGAACTTAAGTGACCTGACCAGTGGGACCCCCCTGTCAGGTTCCGTTTTATTCTTTCCCGCCCCGCGCGAAACGTTTTCTGGGCCGGCCCATTCGGGTTCTGTTCAGAATCGGCCCGTTAGGTTAGAATTCGGTCCGTTTCGTTTTTAATTATTCTCCCGCCTTTTCGAATTAATTCAAAATTGTTTCAGATAGGTTTTTCAAACTTAAATTCCAAGAGTTTTACAAATCCTTTTCTAGCAAATAAATATGCGTTGGAAAGCTTGTAAAATGCTCTACACTGTAGGACTGATTAGAATTCAATTTGAATTAGGAATTTAATTAGATATGAATAGTGTGACCATAGCTTTATTAATCATAGAAGATTTCTAGGAAATTGTTTAAGCCTCCTAAAATCATGAAATTTAAATTGTGAACTCACCAATGACCCCCCCCCCCTACTATTTAGTCAACCTTAATCAACTCAAACCTTGTTAGTGTTATCAATTAGACCCTAACCCAACTCTAGTTAGTAACATAAAATGATAGATCCCTATCATACACTTAGAATTAATTTGCCCTCATTACCAATTCACTTAGTTAATCCCTCCCCACTTGAACTAGTCTTAGTAACCCTAAACCAATACCAATGCTTAGAAAGTGAACAACATAGGACACTTAGTAGAAACTCTAGCTTGCACACTTGATGAAAACTTAGAAGCAAAACTTACAATCCAACTCCATAAAATGCAACATGAATGCTATTGTTAGCAAACAAAGATGTGTGCTTGGTGTGTTGTTAGCATTGTGTAGTGATTGTGTGCTTTGTGTTTATTCGTTATTAGACGCTAGTGTTGCCGAGGAGGATATTGGAGGGGATTATTATCAAGAAGAAGAAGAATACCCCGGACACTTTGCCAACCAAGGCAAGCCATCTTTTGATTCATACTCCCAATGCCTAGTTTTAATATTGCCTTCTACTTGTTTTAAGTAAATTGCATGATTGAATTGCTAGAGTAGAATGATAGAAGTGTAGTGATATCTTGCTTAGCAAGAGCATCAAGCTGAGTTTATCCAATCATATTTAGTAGTATCATCACTCAATGTAGTTGCTTAGTCGCTAATAATATTGAGGCCATTTATAAGGGGAACTCTATTTGAAAAGTGGTGACTTGAACTTGAAACTCGAATTGGAGATTGCTCCTACATAATGGCTTTATGAAAGAAATCAATCTTGACTAAGAACTATGAAATGTATTTCTCAATGACAACGAGTGATGTACTATGGGAGCCAACCATACCGTACGACCACATTACCCCTGAATGGGAAGGGGCTTAGTCCGTAGCTTGCTTGTTTTAGTATGGGAGACCTCATTTGAACTTATAGAAGCGTGGACCCCGAGGGGACGCTTCCGAAGCCGGGACTTGCCATAGCTGTGACGGAGGATACCACAGTCTATGGGAGTCCAAAATGTAGCACTCTATAGCCGGAACAACTATGAGTTCCATTCCGTATCTGGACTCGTAGGGAGGATCCCCGTACTAAGGTAGGCAAGTGAAAGAGTTTGTTTGATTATCTGAACCCCGCATACTTGTGTATGGCGATCTGTGGACTTCTCCCGGCAGATGTATCGAATCTTGTGGGTAAAGTGTACCCCTCTGCAGAGGTTTTCAAAACTATTCGAATAGCCGAGTCCGCGGTTATGGACAGTTGGCAAGCTGTACTTGACTTTTGTCAAGAGTAAAAAAATGACAATGGTGAACTGGGGAAAAGACTTGACTTGGCATTGATGTTGACACACTTAAAGTCCCTCTTTAGATGGAACTTAGAGAACTAAACCTCTCTTCTACCAAAGAACATTCTTGGGAAATAAAACTAGCTTTTGCAAATAAACTTAGTGCTTAGTCCACCATACCAAACTTGCTTATCTACTTCATCATTTCATTTATAAGATGGTTTGCGAGTGCATCCAATATACTCATGGCTGTGTCCTTGGCTATCAACTTGGCCAGACTATGGGGAAGAATACCAGGAGGAAGGGTATGAAGAAGAGTACCAGAACTAAGCTCGTCTCCATGAGTCGCCATTGCCTGTAGGGTGAAGGCATGGACCCGAAGACGTTATTTCCGCTGCTATATTGTGTTGTAATATGAACTTGGTCTCTATGACCATTGTATTTGAACCTTCGTATTGTAATGTCTATGGATTGCGGTGGAATGCATAACGGGCACTTCGAATTTGTTATCAAATTTGAGGTCGTCACAACACCCTGCAGGGGGTGTTCACTTTTACCTTAAGACTCATTCTACCCAGAGAGAAGAATGAGACAAGACCTTTCTGAAGAAGAATTCAACCATACTAGCCTGACCGTACCCCCTACAATTCTGCTACCACCTCATGTCAGTACTCACAGGTTGAACTCCCACAACTTAATTGGTCAAGATAGAGCCCATAGTGTCATAAGGCTGCACTGGAAGTACTCTAAAACACAGAAGACATGATAATCTCTTTAATCCTTGGTGGCAATCCACAAGTGTACGCCCTGGGTACACATCCTCCGCGAGGCATGCATCCCAGGAGCCACTCAACCTCGCCTCCTTTATCAAACCAATCCACCCAGGTGATTCATTTTAGTTGAAGTTCTTAATTTGTTCACAAAACAACTTTAACAAAGTGATCATAGCATGGCATCAATATTCAAAGTATTTTAGCATCCTAACAAGTTGGGTTTGAGGATGACTACACACTACTAGGATCCAAGCACTATGTAAAACAGTTTAATATTCCACCTATCATGTATACTACTGAAAAACACTAATGCAGTAGTAAAAAGTGGGTAGAAGAATGTGCGTCACTTGCCTTGGCAACAACCAGCATAGTCACAACAATCACAAGGGTAGTTCAACTCCTCTTCACAATCTAAATAAGCAATAACACAAATATAAACACATAGCTCCAAATAGCAATCATAGACATGTATGCTTGCATGCAAATGGCCTTTTAATTTCACACAACTTATGTTGTGTGAAAATGTTTCAATTGAGGTTCTCAAATGATGGGTTTCAGTAAAACAAAACCAATTCAAGAAGAATTAATCAAAAAGCACTTTTAGATCTTTAATTATTTGCAAAACAGTGATCTAGAAGCAAATAAACTGCACCAAGTTTGTACACATTTCAAAGATTATGATTTTTGATTCTAAAACAATCTACAAGTCTAGAGCAATCTAATAACTACAAAAATATAAGATTTGAACTTGCAGAACAAAAGATTTAAAATAAATAGCACAAAACAGGGTTTAAATAAATCTGAGATTAGATTCAGATTGGTAAAAAACTTGGAAAATAGACTACACTATTAAATTCTAAACCTTCTAAGCTTTCCACGGACATAAAATTCGTCAAAAACGGAGTTGTAGATCTTTTTCTAGAATTTTTGCAAGTTTACAGCAATTTGAATCCATTTAAAACAAATTTAAAACAGGGGCGGTCCAGGGGTGACACGTGGCGCGTTTCTATTCATGCGTACCAGTTCGCGCGGATCGCGATCGTGGGCCGTCAGATCTAAACAAATTCGGGCGGCTCAGATCGTCGCATACCGATTCGGGGGGTTCTAATCCGGTGCCTCGAATTTAGATCGAACGGAGGGGGGGGGAGAGAGGACCGAAGCTCACCGACGTGCGCTAGGGTTCTGGCGAGGGCACGTCTGCTTCGAGCGGATCAAGCGAGGTAGCGTCTCCGGGGTCTTCTAGGGGTGACAACGGGGTGCGGCCAGCGACAGCGAGCAAGATGGTGGTGGTGGTGGCGTGAATTTGGTCGCGGTGGCTTGCAGCTAGGCGGCTAGAGACGGCGGTGTCTGTGGCGAGCGAGCTCGCGATTCGGTAGCCTAGAGGCGTGTTTTGTGTGCGTGGCTTGGGGGAAAAGAGAGGGAGAGAGGTGGGGTATTTATAGATGGCAGAGACTTGGCGAGGGGGCTAGGGTTCGGGGGCGAGGCAGAATCGGACGGCGGCGGCTTCTTCCGTGCTCGGGCCAGACTCGTCAGGCACGAAGAAGCCGAGGCTGACATGCGGGCCCTGCTGTCAGCGGCTAGGCGACGGTGGCGGCGTACCACTTCGGCGCGCAGGTAAGTGGGTCGTGGGTCAAATCCTGTTCTGGGCCGATTCGGTTCCCGCGGCCTTTTTTTCCTATTTTTTCGCAAAATGATTTTTTTTATTTCCAATTTTGAAACAAATCAGATTTGGTTTTGCAATAAAACTTGCATAATTCGAATAGCTTCAAATTTGCAAAAAAATTGTAAATAGCTAGAGAGTATTAGACCAAATAAAATGCAGAACCAAATAAGACCAAAACAAAAATAACTTTGGATAAGCAATAATAATAACTCACTTGAGTTATTTAAATAAAATTTTGAATTAAAACCTTTTCTTTGAAAACTTATTAAAAAACCAAGATTATTTCAAACAATGCAATGATGCTCATGAATGAAGGAAATATGCCCTAGAGGCAATAATAATATTGTTATTATCATATTTCTTGTTCATAATAATATTTATATTCCACGCTAGAATTGTATTAAGCAGAAACATTAATACTTGTGTGGTTTATGAACAATACCGTGTCCCTAGTACACCTCTACTAGACTAGCTCATTGATTAATAATGGTTAAGGTTTCCTAACCATAGACATGAGTTGTCAATTAATAATGAGGTCATGTCATTAGGAGAATGATGTGGTGGACAGACCCAAATTTGCCTAGCTTTTCCTATGTCAGTATCCTATTCCTTAGACCATGAGATAATGCCACTCCCTAGTACTGGAAGAAAGCTTTGAGGTCATCAAACGTCACACTATGAAAGGGTGATCATAAAGGTTTCTCTTAGGTAATCGGAAAGTACTTGTTGGGTTGCATGTATCGAGATTGGGATTTGTCCCTCCTATGTCGGAGAGATATACACCAGGCCCACTCGTTAATCAATATCATACACCATTTGCAAACACGTGATTAAGGAGTTTAATCATAGGGTTATATTGGATTGCAGAACGAGTAAAGAGTACTTGTCATGAACAAGATTGAACTAGGTATGGCGATGCTGACGATCGAATCTCGGGCAAGTAAAATATCGCGTGACAAAGGAATTTGCATACGGGATTAATTGAATTCTGACATCGTGGTTCACCGATAATGATCTTCGTTGAATATGTGGGAGTCAATATGGATTTCCAGATACCACTGTTGATTATTGATGGCGATCATGTCCACGTATCTCGAACCCATAGGGTCACACACTTAATGCTCATCGACACTAGGGTAGTTTTGGGATAATTCTAAATGGTGAAAATGAATATTTTTTGGAGTCTCGGATAGGATCCATGACATCACGAGGAGCTTCGAAATGGTCCAGAGATAAAGTTTCATATAAGGAAAGTTGACTTTAGGGTTTTGGAAAAGTTGTGGACTTTTTCGATAAAGTACTAGAATGTTCTAGAAAGTTCTGGAGGGCTCCATGGTGGGGCCCACGTGCCCCAAAGGGTCCACATGGACCAAAGGGTGCTGCGTACATGGGCCTGGTCATCCATTCCCACTTGTCCAATGAGGCCAATGGCAAAATCCTAGGGTTTTCTTATGGGCTAAGGCAAAGGAAACTTAGTGGGCAAGTTTTCTCCCTGGGGCCACCGGCTTGACTTGGAGGCTAAGGCTGCCCCCTTGGCCGACTCCCTTGACCTATTTAAAGGGGAGGGGAGGTCTGGGGCAGTGGTCACCCCAAAACCCTAGCCGCCGGCCCCCTTCCTCCACTCCTCCACCCTCCGCAGCAGCTTGGCGAAGCCCTGCAGAAATTTCTCCACCATAAGCACCACGCCGTTGTGCTATTGATCCCATCTACCACTCCACCACACCTCCGCAGCAGCTATTGATCCCATGGACCGAGGAGGAGGATATTTCGTTGTGTTGTACATGTGCAATGCTTAGAGGCGCTGCCCGTTGTGGCGCTTGGATCGGATCGGATCGCGAGGAGGAGATGCTACTATGACTACGCCAGCCACGTTCATCTGAATGTTTCCGCTGTGCGATCTACAAGGGTATGTAGATCTAATCTCTCCCGCTCGTTGTTTTGCATCTCGTAGATTAGATCTTGGCTTGTTCTTGTTTGTCATCGTAGGAAAATTTTTGTTTTCTATGCTGCGAAACCCTTCAGTTGTATCAGCGCAAGATCTATGCGTAGATGTTTTACACGAGTAATACCCAACAATGTTGTTGTGGGCGTTGATGTTTTTGGTGCAAGCTTCTTTTCATGTACTTCTTGATATCGTGGTATAGTGGGATTGAAGCGGCCCAAGCCAACTTTACATGACCGCGTTCATGAGACCGGCTCTGCAGTGGCCTGCTCCACACATGCGGCTGGTGGGTGTCTGTATCTTCCACTATAGTTGTCATCAGATTTACAACAAGATTTTGGCAACCCTAATATGAACGTTGTGGTTTTGTGTAGGTAAGAACCGTTCTTAAGCGTAGCCCCCATAAGCCATGTAAAACATGCAATCAACAAATTAGAGGCGTCTAACTTGTTTTTGCAGGGAGTGTTTGTGATATGGTTTTGCCACAAGATGTGATGTGTATAATGATATATTTGATGTATGTAATGATCACATTTTGTAATGTTTCACGACTTTCATGTCAATGAGTTCACAACCGGCAGGAGCCATATGGTTGTCTTTATTATTTTGTATGAACTGTGTGTAAACTTTTTATACACCATGTAATAGCTTTACTTTATCGCTAAGTAGTTAGCAATAGTCGTAGTTGCTATTCGTGGTGGAGGCAATCATGATGGAGTAAAGGAGATCATGTCGGCGCGCATGAGATGAAGATCAATGCGTGAAGATTGGCTATACCATGTCACATATTGTATATGCATGTGATGTTTATCCTTTATGCATGTTATTTTGCTTTGATCGCGACAGTAGCATAATAAGATGATCCCTCACACTTAATTTCAAGATAAAATGTGTTCTCCCCTGGAATGTGCCATTGCGAAAGATCGTCGTTTTGAAGCATCACGTGATGATCGGCTGCTATAAACTCTACATTCACATACAATGGGTGTAAGCCAGATTTACACATGCGAAAATACGTGGGTTAAACTTGACGAGCCTAGCATGTACAGACATGGCCTCGGAACACACGGACCGAAAGGTCAAGCATGAGTCATATAGATGATATGATCAACATATTGATGTTCACCATTAAAGCTCACTAGTGGAAAAAAGGTTGTTAGTGGCGCACCAATTTGAACTATGCGTGGCGCATATGGTATGTGCCACCATTGCCACGCCATTAGTACAAATATATTTGTGGCGCATCTCAATATGCGCCACACATAGTTTGCCCTTCAGTGTTGCATATCCTATATGCGCCATTAGAATACTATGTGTGGCGCATATTGCTATATGCGCCATTAATGCCATATGCGCCACTAGCCACAAAAAATATGTGCCACTGATATTTCGTATAGGTCCAAAAATCAGATATTTTCTGGTATTTATACACAACAATACACAATAATATATATAGGTATACAGTATAACTACAGAATACACAGGAATACAAAATAATATATCATCATCATCACAAACAATTAGAACCATTATAGTGACAAAGTTCCCGAATATTAGAAGTGTTGGAGCATACAACAAGTCCATGCATCTCACACATTACACACACTACACATTACAACAAGTTGATCATCATCTTTAGCCAAGTCCTAAACTACCAAAAGACCGAGTAGACTACACCCGCAATGGTGAGCAAGACCGGGAGCACGATCATCAAGGTCTTCATCCGGTTCCTGTTTCTCCGCTCTCCTAGGAGGTGGATTATCCACCTAGCTTCTGCCAGCTCTCTCGTTGGGTACCCTTTGTAGCAGTTGCCGCTGAACTTATTCACTTGCTTCTAGCAATCCTCCCACTCGTCGTAGACTCCTGGTACCCACCCTTTGTACACCACGTAGCATCTCGACATCTCTGTAGACAAAGCCATATATATAGTATTCGAGCTAAGAAAATAGTTATATATGTCGACAAAGCCATATATCATATGCAACCGAAAGAATTAAAGGATTCACATGCATGTCGACAAAAGGAAAGTATTTGAGCTAAGAAAAGAGTTATATATAAGTATCCTGCATACAAAAGTAAATAAGTACAACAACGACGCTTTCGACTAAGGCAAGTTATAAGTTTATATCTCACACACAGACACACATCGGAATGAGTTGCAGACGGTAAAGTTTATGACTCAAGCACACACGATTGACATACACGCAAAAATGGCTAGGAAGAATCAGGAAGACTTTGGTTGACATGGCTCCGGGAACGGTTTGTAGCAATCTTTCATTGTCCATCTCCTAGTGTCACGCTGTTTCCGAAGCCGGTCTTCGATCTCGCGCTTAGTCAACGGTCTGGCGTAGGACAAGGTTCCCCCCTTGTGATGACATCTTCTTGCAAGATAGTCGCAATCTGATTCTGGATGCGGAAGAAGTCGTCCCTAAGTTCAGGGTCCTCGATCCTTGCATGCTCTTTGGCCCATCCTCGGATACTAAATGGCGTCGTAAGCCTGTGTTCGTTCTGGACGATCGCCCGCATGTGATGGAGGGCGTAGAAGGACTCCTAGACACTGTTAGGCGGCTGCTTGACGCAGGGGAACTTGGTTACATGCTTGAACATGTGTCTGCCATCTTGACATTTTCCGCCCCCGCCCTAAAGTCGCCTCCCTTCTTGGCGTATCCCTCGAGAGCATCATCTAGAACACCCTTGATGTAGGCATAGTTTTTTGTCTTCGCCTCACTCCCCGAGTCTAAGTAGATGGCTACCGAATACCTCGGGGCAACGAGGATCAATGTGCAGTATATGTCTCTGCGCAAAACAGTTGAAATGAAAGAATGTTGGAAAAGGAGCTATCAAAAACTAAGAAATGAAAAGTTATTACGGCGACGAGCGAGTGTGCACTTACTCAGGAAAGTAAGGAAGAAGAATGTCTTTTTTGCTCTTGTTGTCCAGCAGGAACTTCTGGAGGTACTCCTTTGCTCTAGAACGGTTCGCTGGATTCAACAACATGCCTTCACGCATGATGTAGGGGTCCGCTATCGCGACGCCAGGGTTCTGCTCTCTGTTGACCTTCATCGCCCGCTGGAGCACGTATAGGCAGACCGAGTTATAGTCTAGCCGTTTGGCGTTGAAAAGCTTGAAGACGTCCTCGTACGATATGAAGAAGATATTCGCGGGGTGATCGTCGACGAAGCCCACGTCCGCTGGAACCTTCACCATGAAAACGGGGTACGATGGATTTGTTTCCTTAAGAAGGTCCTCCAGAAACAGAATACCATGCATAAGGTTCACCATCGCTCCACTCGAGTTTGCGACCTGCTCATCAGTCATAATCGGATTTCCAGCTTCATGAATTATGCCCTGCAAGGTGCCCTTAGCGGGTTGTGACATCGGGTCATCATGAACCCGGGGCCTCTTCGGACCGGTCGGCTCCTGGCTCGTAGACAACTTATCCTTCTTGTTTCTCTTCCGGTGGTGCTTCTTCTGGATAGGACTACCGGTTACCAACTGCTCACCACGGTCGGTTACCAACTGCTCACCGCCGCTCACCACCTTATGGAGTGTGTTGGGGCTTAAAATATTTCCCGTATTGACTTTAGGATCAGTGGCGCCAGCATCCGAAGGCGTCTCCTCTAGGGCACCATGGAAGTCCAGACGTGTGCATGCTTTGGTGCAAGTATTTTGATCTTCGTGAAAATAGTAGGGTTCTTCCATGTTTGGCATGAACAAAGAGTCGGTGGCGCCGGTGTTGAGCCACTTATCTGGGTTCTCATCATCATTGTTGATGTCCTCAACCAGTACTAGGTAGGATGCAGCGACGGCCTTGCCATGTGATGCTGGTGGTGGCTGCGGTAAAGCGGCGGCCAACAACTTCTAGTGATGGGAGGTGTTGGCGGAGACAACTGGTTGTGGCCGCCGAGGTGGTGGCGCCATACGTGGCGGCGCTGGCTCAGTAACTGGTGCCAAACATGGCGGCGGCTCAGTAACTTTTTCCAAACAACGCATGCGTGGCGGTGGCTGAGTAACTTGTTGTTCCTTCACAAGCTGAATCTGGGTCTTCGACCATGTCAAGACCCAGCCGAAGCAACCCTCAATGGTTTTATGCTCATCGGCGCCTTGAGGTTGGGTGGGGGGTCCATGTCTTCGCATCTCGTCAACACCCGAGCCAGCCGGACCTTGAACACCTCTGAGACCATCTCCTTGTGATGCATGATTGTGCTATTTGGCTGAATGATTGTGCCCTTGGCAACATCCTTCAGCTCGCCGTCCACGAAATGCAAAAGTGTGTCCTGTGGGAAAACAAGTTTGCATGCATATAGTGAGATGTCGCTAGCTAGCTATAGTCATCAAAGGCAAATGAAATGAAATGTGCTGGCCGGAGTCATTACCTTGGAGATGGCGTTGAGCTCGGCTAATGTTGAGACACCGGTATCATTCTCCCGCCGAGATGCCTTACGATGAAGCACCGTCGATTGCGCCTTAGCTGTGGCGGGAGGGGGCACCGGTGCGATCGGCTGCTCGGTGTTGGTGTCGGCGGGAGGTGGTGTCACCAGAGTGACCTCCAGGTGCACGTTCGTGTTAGCGCCGGAGGGAGGGGGCATCGGAGTGGCCGCCGGCTGCGCCTCGACATTGGCGATATTGGGAGTCACCACATCCGGTGACACGTGCTGGATAGAGTTGCTGCCGGAGATGCTGGGCACCACTAGCGGCCCTCGTCGACCTGCCACATTCCAAGCAGCAAGCCCGTCCCACAGCTCATCGGGAATGATCTCGCGGAGCTTCTGTTGCACTTGCTCGGCGATCAGGTCCGGCATCTGCTCCCGGAGCTTTTCAACTTCGCGTTTTTCACTTGCGGCCGCTGGCGCGGCCTTTCTCTCTTTCTTCACCTCGCGGTCCTCTTTCTTGAACTCGCCAACCTTGTCATACGTACCATAGCCGGCCACGCGGCCAGCTGAAGTCGGCGGCAAGGACTTGGCTCTCCCCTTGATCATGTTTATCGCCGTGTTGAAGGGCGTGTCCCACCGCGGGTCCGCTGTCGACCCCTGGGACAAGCTCGCACTTGAAGCCCAAGACCTTTCTTCAATTCTCTGTAGAGAAGGAAAGAGATGGCCATTTAGAAATTTAGAAAGCATATTGACTCGATCGAGATCCGCGGTAAATTCCTTACTAGCGTTTTCTGGAACTTCCTCACATCATCATCATCGGTAACAAATTCCTTGAGTTCAGGGTGGAGATAGTAGCGGGCATGGACAAACTGCATCACCTGCTCGTCCGTGCTCTTTCCCTAGACGGGCATACTCGGCGTCCTCCTTTGCCCAAACGGCCTTCTTTCCTCGGTAACCGTCTCCGCAACATTGGTTACCTATGTTGAGGTCCCGCATACGCCTCCCCCACTCGGTCCATTCGATACCTTCCGGAGTGAGGCACGCATCCTTGAACTTGATGAACTCATCTTCGTCGAGCATCGGCTCGGCCTTTTTTATCTCCTCCCAACTTTTGCCGGCGAGAATCCTCTTCTTCACTCGGCTTTTCCAGCTGCTCAAGGCTGTACTCATCCTCGTGAGGGCTAACTTGTTGACCTTGTTCCCTTTGAGCTTCTTGTTATCAAACGGCTCTGGGAACTTGTACCGGTTGTGAAGCTTCCCAATGAGGAGCTCGCGCAACCGCGTATTTCCCTTAGCTCTTATGTTCTTCTGGTTGATGCTCATACTCTCCCGCACGATGCACTCGAGCTGTATGCCCTACCCAGCGGCAAGCTTCGCAGGCTCCACGGGTTGGCCACTCGGTTTCACATACGTGAACTCTTTGAGCTTGGTGCCAAGTGCTGGCGGCGTTCGATCCTGCCTTTCCTTCTTCTTCTTCTTTGCGGTAGCGTCTGATCCACCGACGTCCATGCGGTCACCGCCATGACTACTTGTGCCATCCTCCTCGTTGCCATTACTGCTTCCGGCTTCGTCGCCATCTTCGGCCTCGAAGTCATATTCGGACTCCGAGTCAACTTCATCGGCCGCAACTTCTTTGGCCTCCTCGTCAACTTCATTGGCCGCAGCTTCTTTGGCCTCCTCATCGGACCCGCTCAAGTCATCGTCAAGCCGTCAAAACTTTAGGTTGGCTTTTCTTGCTTTATCTTCGACGCTCATGGGCTGAGAAGGGCTAGCCCCGACGTCTTTGTCTCTGCTCGACATGTCGGCACTTCATACAAAAAATGCAATAATTTAATTAGAACAAGTTAATTAAGCTAGAGTCGACCGAAAAATTCGGAATGACCTTTGCTGTTTTTTTGACCTAGGAGTGCCCATTTCTCAACCGAAACAGAAGTGAATCGACACTTCGGGAGAAACGGGCAACTCATTTAGAAATAACCTGCAGCAATTCACATATACAAGGCAGAAAATGTGTGCCTTTGCAGCAGAACTGCTGCTGCTCAGTACAAACCATCAGAATATGAACCTTCCAGAACTTGAGCACAGAAACACAAAATTTTCAGCATTGGTAACAGAAAAGAGTACGGACCATTGGTAACAGTAGTCTAAACCAACACAATAAGAAACAAAATGATATCTGATGCACATATGCAACTAAAATCAGAAGAATATAGTACAGACCATTGGTAACAGTAGTCTAATACCAACAGAAAAGAGTACAGACCATTGGTAACAGTAGTCTAGAACCATTGTAATAAATTCAAGTTCTCCCTTTTCCATCATGTGTTCATCTATAAGAAGCATACACTAGCCACTTATGTACTGGAAGCATACACAGAGAAAATAGTACAATATTAGAAGAAGAAGAAAAAAGTCCAAAATGACAAAGGACTGATAAAATCCTACATAGAGAAAATAGTTGTTAGAAAATTTATATTTCACAATCTAGGAGCATGGAACTTTTACAGTAACAAACAAATGACAAGGAACAATTCATTTTTCTCTCATGGTAAATATTTATGCAATTATGCAGCATAACTCAACTGTTTCAAATTAGAGCATGCAATGGCTAGAACTACCACTCACTTGACTAAAATAGGGTTAATTAAACCAAACAGTTGGAAATCATGTTGGAGTTGGTTGGACTTATGAGAATTAAGAAAACACAGTCAGCACTGACTTTCATCGGAAAAAGCAAGAATGGGTTACAAGTGTTGGGTTTAAGCCCAGAAGCAAAACCAAAGAAAACAGCTCTAACGGCAACTAAAAAAGAACTACTGTGAAACCTGCATCAAACTCCTACATAGAAGGGATAAATGCAAACTCCTACATCGAAGATTTGAGTGCATAAATGGGGCAGAATTGACTTGTGCTCCTATTTTAACTAGTGGAGTAATCTATTATTAGCTGATCTACAGTTTCGTGCATGGTCATCTTGATCAGTCTGGTCCTTCTGGAATCTGTGAGGATTCAACTAATGATGGCTATGAATTCTTAATTTGGATTCACCTAATGATGGTTATGAACTTTGAACTGGTCAAAGTACAGGTGTAGCGCGCCACAAAAAAATAATGATACAGTGTAGCGTTTGCTTACACTGTGATTGGCTGAACAGTCATATCTAGCCTACAGTGTTCTTAGCATCCACATTTCCACACTGTTCTGAGAAGAATAGATTTCCTCCTGACTTATTGTATTATTGATGAAGCTATTCGATGGTGAAATAATCTGTGGGGTAATTTATCCCGTGTATAGAAGTTCAGTATGCCACAAAACTATGACTAAATGAGTCTTGCAAACTTGCATAGCACCATCTGAATTTTAGTTTGGCCAATCTCTTATGTAAACCCTGCTAGCTAAATACATGTGCATGCTACGTATAAAGCCAATTAGATTGGCCACATGTTATTGGCAATGATGCACATTAGACTACTAAATAAGTCGAGCCAGAACCCCTGGTGATGCCAAACTAACATATGTGACACAAAATGGGAAACATTTTTTCAATATCTAACATAAAAAGATGGCCCCTACCAATAAAAACAGAAAAGGGGGAACAACGGCCCTTCAACACAATGTTCCCCAACATGAACCAATTGCAGAATTTCAGTTTGAATTCACATTTCAAATTTTTCTGGTTCTCAGGATATTCTTGATAATTTCATTAGAGAAAACACAAAATGAGCACTCATAATATAGCATTACAATGTAAACCTGCACTATGGGTCCATACCCTGATACGCCATATGGTTACATGAGCAGTTCTACTGAGGTTGCATATTGATAAGATAAGAATTCATTAGGAAGTTAAAGAGCTAATGGCAGGTGGTGTACTTATAAAGTGAAACCTGAATCTGGCCCATTAAGTTAAAGAGCTAAAACAGTGTGCAAGAAAGGCACAATAAACGCAATCTACACTTCAGTTCATCTCACTAGACAAATGGTGTGACTTTAATACAAGCACTGTTCTAACCATAAAACTGAGTCATTAAGCAAGTTGCAGGAGCCAAATAAATGATGTTCTTAGACACCCTATAGGCCTGCCCTATACCTGCGGAACCTAACAACCAAGTTGACTCCAAAACAGAAAAATTTATGTCAAATCCTGATTCTCAAGACCCACTATTGCACAAGTAAAACATGTACCTGCCGTCTTGGAACGAGCACAGTTTGGTTGAGTTGAAAACTGAAAATCGAAATGACACGCGTAGAATTTTCTCTACAACTCGCCGTCCTACTTGATCTAACGCCACAATATCATAATCACATTAGGCCGACGCCACAATATCAGTTTGGTTATCTTTATAGGAGTAAAGATAACCAACATAGTATCAGTTGTGTGACATTGTTAGTCCTCAAACCAAACGGCTTCTGTTGATTTGTTTGGTTTTCTAAAAATAGAATTAGCTAGTACTACCAGCATTTTTCAGTGAAAGTTAAGCCACAATCAGCGTGGTCACTTGAGAAGCAGAGGGAGGTGGGGGAGGGGGGGGAGGGGGGCAGAGGGAGTTGGGGGAGGGGACTCACCTCGACGGCGCTCCTCCTGCAGCGGCGGGGATCCTCCTCGTGCTCCTAGTCCAATGGCTAGGGATCGAGCGCCGGCGGCTTCTCCTCTTGGTCCGGCGCCGAGCAATGTAGAGGCGGGTCTCCTTGTCCTCCTGGTCCGGCGCCTAGGCTTCGAGCATAGAACTTCGAGCGAGGGTGGCGGAGCGACGACGGCTTCGAGCAGTGGCAGGTTAGGGTTAGGGCAGAGAGCGAGGCGCGCGCGGGGGGGGAGGAAATGGGGGGAAAGAGGAGAGTTGGCCGGGCGAAGCGTTATTTCCCTAAGTGTCAACTATGCGTGGCGCATTATGTGCAATATGCGCCACGCATATTTGACACTTAGTCAAATAGCGCGACCTCAGCCATATGACAAGACTCTGTCAATGGCTCAGTGGTAGCTGTGCCTGCATCCAGAGGGGGCATCCAGGGTTCGAATCCTGCAGGTTGCCTCACACCTTTTTTTAATTATTTTTTCTCAATTTCTAACAAATACAAGTTACTTCAAAATAATAGTTTGTAATAGCAAAAAAACACAAACAGCATCATGTCACATCTTTTTCTCATTTTATTTGCGAGTATCATAATAGTTTATTCAAAAAACCATGAATATATATCGTCATGTCACACGAACATCGATATCCATACACACACGTATGATATTATGATAGTCTATATAGTTTCGAGTAAACGCATGCATACACAAAAAATGTCATGATCTCGATTCCATGCTAGCTAGCTAGAGCTAGCGTCTCTTTGCAATCTTCTTGCCCTTCTTCCTCGTGGTTGAATACTTTAGGACGGGAATGTTGAGGTTTGTTCTCGTGAACGGACAACCTTTACTAGGTAGGGTGGTCTTCCTTCTTCCTGCGGCAGTTGATACGTCTCCGACGTATCCATAATTTTTGATGCTCCATGCTTGTTTTTACACCATTTGCCTATTGTTTCGTTACACTTTGTGGCACTTTTATGCATTTTCCAGAACTAACCTATTAACAAGTTGCCATAGTGCCAGTTCCCTGTTTTCTGCTGTTTTTGTGTTTCAGAAGTGATACACAGGAAATATTCTCGGAATTGGACGAAACAAGTTCCTGAAGTCTTATTTTACCCGGAAGCTTCCAGAGATCCGAAGTAGAGAAGGAGTGGGGCCACCAGGGCCCCACACACAGGGGTGGCGCGGCCAGGCCCCTGGCCGTGCCACCATGGTGTGAGGGAGCCTGGGCCCACCCCTGACGATGCCCCTTCGCCTATAAGAAGCCTCGGGACGGAAAACCCTAAAAGAATCGGCAATTTTCCAGAAGCAGTACCGCAGCTCCGCCGCCACCGCCGACAAATTTCGGGGGACAGAAGTCTCTGTTCCGGCACCCTGCCGGGACGGGGAAGTGCCCCCGGAGCTATCTCCATCGGTCTCCATCGCCGTCTCCACCGTCTCCATCGACCTCACCGCCATCTCCATCAACCTTGCTGTCTCCTATGATGAGGAGGGAGTAGTTCACCCCCGGGGCTGAGGGCTCTACCGGTAGCTATGTGGTTCACCTCTCTCTCCCATGATGTGATCTTTATGTGATCGTGAGCTTTGTATCATGTTGAACAAGTAGATGTTATTATTCAGATATTATGTGTACTCTAGTGTGTTATTAAAGTAATATATTCCTCCTGCTATGGTGTAACGGTGACAGTGCGTGCATCATGGTGGTACTTGGTCTAGGCTACGATTGTGATCTCTTGTGGATTATGAGAATAATTATTGCTATGATAGTATTGAAGTGATCTATTCCTCCTTTCATGGTGTAATGTTGACAGTGTGTGCACCGTGTTAGTACTTGGTCTAAGTTGCAATAATATCTATCTTGAATTGTGATCTGATTTGGATGTCTCTATGAGTGGTGTGTGTCAAGTACTTGATGAACTTTAAGGGGTGCTTCTGTAGCCACTACGCAATGATTAGTGTTGTTCAATAGGAGAGTAATTCAGAGTACCATAGTGGAAAGAAGTTATTTATTTGTTCAATCATGTTATATTTGTTGGGAGTGTGTCCACTAGTGAAAGTATGATCCCTAGGCCTTGTTTCCAAGCATTGCACACCGTTTACTTGCTATTTTGTTACATGTTTGCTCGCAGCGATATTTATTTCAAATCACATTTGCTACTTATAATCATCACTACTACTTGTATTTCACTATCTCTTCGCCGAACTAGTGCACCTATACATCTGACAAGTGTATTGGGTGTGTTGGGGACACAAGAGACTTTCTGTATCGTAATTGCAGGGTTGCTTGAGAGGGATAGCTTTGACCTCTTCCTCCCTGAGTTCGATAAACCTTGGGTGATCCACTTAAGGGAAACTTGCTGCTGTTCTACAAACCTCTGCACTTGGAGGCCCAACAAGTGTCTACAAGAATAGAAGTGCGTAGACATCAAGCTCTTTTCTGGCGCCGTTGCTGGGGAGGTAAGGTAAAAGGTACTCGCATCCTCATGTGTGAGTACTCGGAGTTATTTCCTTTAGATTCTGCAATTACATCTTTTTGTTTCTTGTTTTTATTTTCACTAGTTAGGCTTAATGGAAAATAAAGAGTTCTTTAGTCTTTTTCCTGAGTTTAGATTTGATGAGAAAATTGAAAATCCTTTGGAGCTTATTTCGCATAGCAATGTTATTAGTACGAATGCTTTGAATACTGTTAATGCTAATGCTCTAGAAAAGTCTAAGCTTGGGGAAGCTGGTTTTGTTAAGTATGATATTTTTAGTCCCCCAGTTTTAGTGGAGAAAGTTTGCTCTGATAATATTTTATCTCCCATATGTGATGTTTCTAATGATGCTTGTGCTCCTCATCCTTTTAAAATACCTATGAAAATTGTTGATCATGTTAAGAATAACTGCTATTTAGGAGATGGAACTATCCATCCTAGTGATCATTTGCTTTTTATACATGAATTATGCGAGTTGTTCCAGTGTGCAGGTATTTCAATGAACCAAGTTAAGAAGAAGCTATTCTCTTTGTCACTGAAAGGCAGAGCTGAGGAATGGTATCGGCTGCTTGAAGATGGTCCATCTATTGCATGGGAGGAAATTGTGTCTGTCTTTTATTCCAAGTTTTATCCTCCAAGTGAAATTCATAAAGATTGTAATCGGATATATAACTTTTGGCCTCATGAGGGAGAAAGCATTGCCCAAGCGTGGGGAAGATTGAAGTTACTAATGCATAAATGTCCTATTCATGATCTTCCCCGTAATATTGTTATTAATAATTTGTATGCAAGGCTTTCAGGACATTACAAGGACTATCTAGATGCATGCTTTGATGGGTCTTTCACAAGCAAGGATGTCGACACCAAGTGGGGGCTGCTTGAGACAATTCAAAATAATATTGAAGGTTGGGATAGCGACAAAGGTAAAGGATCAGGTATGAATTATGAGTTTGATTGCATTAAGTCTTTCGCTGGAACTGCTAATTTTCAAGAGCTTAGTGCTAAATATGGTCTTGATCCTCAAATTATGGTTGATTGCTTTAAAGTCTTTGCTTCCCATATGAATGTTCCTAAAGGAAATGGGGACGTGTATCATGAAGCTTTTAAGGACACTTGCATATAAAGTGATATTGTTATTGATGATTGCAATAAACATGCTCAAACTTCTAAAAGTCCTATTTCTTATAAGCATGTTAATTTTTGTGGAGTACATAGACCTTGTGAACAGAGTTACAACAAGGAAGATTATTGCATCACCCACGCAAATGAAGAAACCAGTATGTGGCTCAAGGATCTAGATGTGCTTGGTGAATGGGTTTGTGAGCTTTATCCTTTTCTTTGTGAATTTTGCGATGAAAAGGGGAACTTTAATTTTCAATGCCCAATTAATCGAATGAGTACCGCAGATTTGTATTGTGATGATAAGATTACTTTCAATCAGTATGATGAGCTTACTTTGTTTTTGAATTGTGAAGAGATTTCTAGAAAGATTGCTTTGGTAGACATGAATGATGTTGATATTAATAGCACCCTTCTTGGTTGTCATCTCTATTGTGCTAAAGACTGCCTCGCAAATACTTACTTACAAGATCTTATAAAACATGATGTTTTGCCAAGCTATGATAGGACTAATAGATGTTTCGATCTTATTAATAGAGAGGAGGAATCCTCCAAAGTTTCTTCTGTTGTTTCTGTCAGCAAACCAGATTATGTGGAGAAGATGCCTTTCCCTCCTAAAGAATATGTGGAGAAGATGCCCTTCAAGTCTCTCCCTCCTAAAGGAGAGAGTAAGAAGAAGAAGAAGAAGAAGAAGAAGAAGAAGAGGAGGAGTAAAAGGCGAGAGGACACGGTATCTTCCCCTAAGCGTTATGATCCTGCTTTAGATTATGATAATTCTGATTGGGATGATGTTCCTATGCCTATTACTTATGTTAGTGATCATGATTGGGAAAAGCACTCTACTTTTGATATTGAAAATCTTTTTGGTACCAATTCTAAGGTTAATAATTGTTGTACCATTAGTGCTATCCATGTTCCTTCTTATGATGATATGTTTGATGAATATGCTTTGCGACATAGTAGTTCTCTATCTTGTGATGATACTAAGCCTCTAGTTTATGATGATGAGTATAATGTTTTCAATTCACCTACTTTTGAGGAGAAAAATAGTTATGATTATAATATGCCTCCTGTCTTTGATGATTATGGTGATGAGAATAATTATTCTATTGATTCTGCTCCTACTACTATTGTTCATGTGGGGAGTATTAATCCTTTTATGCATGTGGCTCATGATAGGGATGCTTTATGTGATAGTTATATTGTTAATTCTATTCATGATGCTACTGAAAGTTATTATGAGAGAGGGAAACATGGTTTGATGGATCTCAACAATATTAAGTTTCCCCTCTTTATGTTGCAAATCTTGAAGTGGCACTTGTTTTATCTATCCATGCTTGCTACTATGTGCGTGCCTCGTTGATTTATTTTCTTACAAGATTCCTATGCATAGGAAGTGGTTCAGATATAAATGTCTTTCACATTTGCTTTTTGATGCTCTCTATTGCTTTAAGTTCCTATATGGCGTCTTTGCTTCAAGCTCTTATATGGCGCCCACATGAGCATCTTTGCAAATTACTGCGCCTAGCTCAAAGGCGTTAAAGAAAAGCACTCTTGGGAGATAACCCATTGTTTATTTTTAGTACTTTTTCTTTTATTTGAGTCTTGGAAGTTATTACTACTGTAATAACCGCTCCTTATCCTTTTTATTTCATTGTTGTGCCAAGAGAAGCCTCTAATTTGAGTGAGGTAAATATTTGGGGATGTTGCTGTCCTGAAACTGTTTTCGGTGCTGCACCGTAAAAATTCGTATAAATTATCTGTATATCTTTTGGACCTGCGATTTCTTGTGCATATGCCCCAGGTTATATCCAAACTTTTGTTAGTTTAACACTTTTTTATTTGAGCAACAGAAAACCCCTCAAAAATTCGACCTTTGTCAGCTGTTCAGTTTTGACAGATTTCTGCCAATATTTGTGTTTGCCACTTTATCGCTTTCTTTTGAGTCCTTTTGATCATGGAACTTTTTGGGAAGTTGCTACAGTAGTATATGCTTAATATGTGGTGGTTTTAGGTTGAAACCTGAAGCAAAAAGGGTTGATTCTATGTTATGCTTAAACTAATGTTGCCAATAGATCTGTGTTTAGTTTTGTATGAAGGAAGTTTTCAAGTGTAGGGATCGGAGAGTGATGAGATGAGTTGAAGAATGGACAAAAGCTCAAGCTTGGGGATACCCATGCAACCCCCAAGAAATATCCAAGAAGTACAAGCGTCAAAGCTTGGGGATGCCCCCGAGGCACCCCTTCTTCATCGGCAAAAATTAGGTCACCTTTCAAGACACTATATTTTTATTGCTTCATGCACTATGTGTTTTTCTTGGAGCGTCAGTTGTTTTAGTTTTCATTATTAGTTTTGTTTTGTTTGCTGCAATAAGTGGTTAGATCACATCATGTTTCTTTTGGAGGAGATGAACTCGCTTTTCATTTGCCAAGAACACTCTAGTTTTCACTCTTATCAAAAACCGAGTGTTCTTCTTTTTCTGCTACTGCTTTTGGTTTTTGTTTTCGCCTTGATTTGCGTTCAGACCTTGTCATATCTTTTCATCAAGGTGTATTTTTGCCTCTGATATTTATTGGTTTTCATCAAAAGAGGTGTGTTTAAAAATTTCAAATGGTGTTGGAAAAGAGAAAAAGCTTTATGCAAAAAAGTGGTACAAGAAGGAGCTTGTGTAGACTGCGGCTTAGGCTTTTTCATGTCATGCTTGATGTCTTTTTGATAGTATGCTTAGTGGTTTTGCTGTAGCATTACTTGTCTCAAATGACTGTGATTGCTTAATGAGCCTTTGAAAAAATCATGCGTTGTTTTTATTATATGGAAGCATTTATTTGGTTTTCTCCTTTGATGCTTTATTTGGGTTGACTTGGCGCATGCTTACACATGTTGACTACAAAATAAGTCGCCTATAGCCTCTATGATCATTTAGTTTTTGACTTTTGACGCCATCTTATGCTTCTTTTAATGTTGCTTTGTCGCTATGCATGATTATGGCCGTTATTGCTCTCTTAGTTGGTCGCTCCCAGTCTTTTGCTAGCCCTCATTTTGTACTGAGTATGAGCTCTACTCGTGCATCCAACTCCCAAAAACCAAGTTTGCCATTGTGTCCACTATAAATTCCTATGCATGGTATTTGTAAGCCATTCAAAGTAAATTTTCATGTGCTACCTTTGAAAAAAAACCTTCAAAATACTTCTCGCTTTGTGACACTGTTTTCAGCTCATGGGGACGTAGTGGTCGGATTTGCTATCTTCCATATTGCTTATTCCAAAAAGAAAGAAAAAAGAGAAAAAAAAAAGAAAAAAAAGGCACTCCTCCATGGAATGTGAATGTTGGTGGGCACCCGATGGAATCGGTTAGCTATGGTTTGTGAAAGAAAAAAGGTGGGAAGGAGTGCCAAGCTTTATAAAAGAGCACAAAAGTGCTAATCTCTCTCTCAAAAACTTGCTTCAATTTTTGTATGGAAGATAGTAAGAACCCCATTGCCAGTCGTTGACAAAGACAACCACCTCTCAAAACCAATTTTTATCTCTCTGTTTTACAAATGAAAAGCTCTAGCACATGTTTAATCACTGCTTCCCTCTGCGAAGGGCCTTTCTTTTACTTTTATGTTGAGTCACCACCTTCTATCTTTATGCACCATTAAGAGAGCATAGTTGTCATTCTGAGTATAATGTGCATTGTCCCAAAGTTTTCATTGATTGATTCATGACTATGGTTTCACTTGTTCTTAAATTATTTGTATCTAGTCGCCCTCTTAAACTTGAAGGTGTCCTATGCATTTATGTTTTGCTCTCTTTGAAGGACAAGCTGAAAACCATTTGTATGTTTTTCCTTATGATTTGAACACACGTTTGACTTTCATTGTTTCATTTTCATGATCTTTTGTTTGTGTTCATTTGCATGTTTACAACATGGTTGCTAGGTTCTTATTGTCAAGATTATATCTTTCATGCCCATGTTTTAAGTTCTTATGATCCCAGCTCACTAATGCTTACATATATGATCAAGATTGTGTAGGTGCATGTCACCTCAAAAATTATTCTTTTGTTATCACTTACCTACTCGAGGACGAGCAGGAGTTAAGCTTGGGGATGCTGATACGTCTCCGACGTATCCATAATTTTTGATGCTCCATGCTTGTTTTTACACCATTTGCCTATTGTTTCGTTACACTTCGTGGCACTTTTATGCATTTTCCGGAACTAACCTATTAACAAGTTGCCACAGTGCCAGTTCCCTGTTTTTCTGCAGTTTTTGTGTTTCAGAAGTGATACACAGGAAATATTCTCGGAATTGGACGAAACAAGTTCCTGAAGTTTTATTTTACCCAGAAGCTTCCAGAGATCCGAAGGAGAGAAGGAGTGGGGCCACCAGGGCCCCACACACAGGGGTGGCGCAGCCAGGCCGCGCCACCATGGTGTGAGGGAGCCTGGGCCCACCCCTGACGAGGCCCCTTCGCCTATAAGAAGCCTCGGGACGGAAAACCCTAAAAGAATCGGCAATTTTCCAGAAGCAGTACCGCAGCTCCGCCGCCACCGCCGACGAATTTCGGGGGACAGAAGTCTCTGTTCCGGCACCCTGCCGGGACGGGGAAGTGCCCCCGGAGCCATCTCCATCGGTCTCCATCGCCATCTCTGCCGTCTCCATCGACCTCACCGCCATCTCCATCAACCTTGCTGTCTCCTATGATGAGGAGGGAGTAGTTCACCCCCGGGGCTGAGGGCTCTACCGGTAGCTATGTGGTTCACCTCTCTCTCCCATGATGTGATCTTTATGTGATCGTGAGCTTTGTATCATGTTGAACAAGTAGATGTTATTATTCAGATATTATGTGTACTCTAGTGTGTTATTAAAGTAATCTATTCATCCTGCTATGGTGTAACGGTGACAGTGCGTGCATCATGGTGGTACTTGGTCTAGGCTACGATTGTGATCTCTTGTGGATTATGAGAATAATTATTGCTATGATAGTATTGAAGTGATCTATTCCTCCTTTCATGATGTAATGTTGACAGTGTGTGTGCACCGTGTTAGTACTTGGTCTAAGTTGCAATAATATCTATCTTGAATTGTGATCTGATTTGGATGTCTCTATGAGTGGTGTTTGTCAAGTACTTGATGAACTTTAAGGGGTGCTTCTGTAGCCACTACGCAATGATTAGTGTTGTTCAATAGGAGAGTAATTCAGAGTACCATAGTGGAGAGAAGTTATTTATTTGTTCAATCATGTTATATTTGTTGGGAGTGTGTCCACTAGTGAAAGTATGATCCCTAGGCCTTGTTTCCAAGCATTGCACACCGTTTACTTTCTATTTTGTTACATGTTTGCTCGCAGCGATATTTATTTCAAATCACATTTGCTACTTATAATCATCACTACTACTTGTATTTCACTATCTCTTCGCCGAACTAGTGCACCTATACATCTGACAAGTGTATTGGGTGTGTTGGGGACACAAGAGACTTTCTGTATCGTAATTGCAGGGTTGCTTGAGAGGGATAGCTTTGACCTCCTCCTCCCTGAGTTCGATAAACCTTGGGTGATGCACTTAAGGGAAACTTGCTGCTGTTCTACAAACCTCTGCACTTGGAGGCCCAACAAGTGTCTACAAGAATAGAAGTGCATAGACATCAGCAGTCGGCTTGTCGAAGTACTTGTCAAATTCCTCTTTGATCTTTGGATCGTCGTTCTTTTCTAAGTGTTGCTCGTTGGCGGGTCCTTCCATTCCGATGATGCTCCTCTTGCCCCTCCTCACGACAACACGGCTTGGCTTTGACGGGTCGGTGATGAAGAAGCATTGGTCAACTTGGCTAGCGAGTACCCATGGCTCATTTTTTGCGGAGGCGTTCTTCGCAGAGGCATCGGGTATAACCATGGTGGTGAAATACCGGCCCTATTTCTGGACGCTCTTGGCACATCTGACACGGAACATCAGCACCTTCTCTCTGGCATAGTCGAGCTCCCAGATCTCCTCGATCCTTCCGAAGAATCTTTCCTTGACGGTGGCTTTGTCAACGGCATAGGATAGCATCGTTACTCCAGAGTTCTGATATTCGCTACTCCTGTCCCTTTCCTCGGTGTAGAATCTGTATCCGTTGATGTCGTAGGCCTGATATGTCCTCATATTGTGCCCGGGGCCCAGTGATAATGCGAAAATGAGTTTTTCATCCTCCGTAGAAGGCGTCGACTGCAGGCCGTGAAGCTTTTCCTTGAACCAAGCCATGAAGCTGGAGTTGTGCTCTCTTGTTAAGTCTCCCTTCTTCCTTGGCCGGCCAAGGTCAATGAACTTCTGCTCTACAAAGCTTTTGTGCTCCTTCACCCAAGGGTCAACCAATTAGATGTGCTGTAGCGCGACGAGGTGTGCTCAGAAAAAGTTGGGGCGTCGACCCTTCGCGCTGACATGCAGGGCATAAAAATCCTCGCGGTGACCATATCCGGCAAGCCTGCCGAGGTGCGTCCTTTTGGGCAGACCAACAGGGTCGTCCATGTCATCCTCCTCGGTGCGTAGATAATTCTGGCAAAAAGAGACGCACTCATAGGTTAGAAAGCCCTTGGCGATGCTTCCATCTGGACGGGACCTGTTGCGGACGAATCCTTTGATAACACCCTTCAGCCTTTCGAATGGCATCATGTTGTGCAGGAATGTCGGACCGAGATGAATGATGTCATCCACGAGATGGACGAGCAGATGCACCATGATATCAAAGAACACGGGTGGGAAGTAAACCTTGAGCTCGCATAGTATCACGATGATCTCTTCTTGCAGCGCGTCGAGCTGCTTCAAGCCGATCGATTTCCTCGAGATGACATCGAAGAAGTTGCAGAGGCCAAACAACGTCTCACGGACGTGCTCGTCCATTATCCCTCGGATCGCAATGGGAAGTATCTGCATCATCAACACGTGACAGTCGTGAGACTTCATCCCGCTGAACCTCTTCTTCACTTCATCCAGATATCTGCCTATGTTCCCAGAGTAACTATGAGAAACTTTAACTCCTAGGAGGCACTTGTAAACTGCTCGAGCTCCTTCTCACTTAGAGTGAAGTAGGCAGCGGGAAACACCACATCCCTCCTCTTAGCCCTCTTGCGGGGACCCTGAGTATCTTCATCCATCGTCTCATCATCGTTATCGGGTGGACCATGAAGTTCTTTCTTAATGCCAAGCAATTCCAGGTCGTGTCTTGCCTTCGGCCCATCCTTGGTCCTATGTGGCATGTTGACGATAGTGGCCAGCAGACTCTCACATACGTTCTTCGTGACGTGCATGAAATCAAGGCTATGGGGCGTGTGGAGGTATTTCTAGTACGGCAGGTCCCAGAAAACAGACCTCGCTTTCCACACACCATGCAGCGGCTTTGTCCTCGGACGCTTCCTTCCCGGCAAAGGGCACTCTTCCCAGTTTTCCAGCATGTCGTCGATTACTTCGCTGCTCCTCGGACGTGGGGCTTTTTTGAGCTCTTCTTTAAGTTGAACAGGTCTCCGCGCTTTTTCCACGGGTGATCCATTCGAAGCCACATCCGAGTCCGTTGGAACATGGTCTTCGAGGAACCGGGATCCCTTGGTAGCTGGAGATGCGGGGTCTTATCCATGCACCTGACACATGCATTGTGTCCGTGGTTCACCTGGCCAGAGACGTAGCTGTAACCTGGATAGTCCTGCACCATCGTGAACAACGCGACTCTCAAAGGGAAATAATCTTCTGAGTATGCATCCCACGTACGAGGAGGCGTCTCCCACAGCATGGCTAGCTCTTCTTTCAACAGCCCGAGATACAAATGCATGTCGACACCTGGCTATTTTGGCCCCTGAATCAGAATACACATGTGTACGTATCTCTGCTTGGTGCACAACCATGGAGGGAGGTTGTACGGCCATACAAACACGGGCTAGGTACTATGCGTGCTACTCTGGTTGCCAAACGGACTGAGTCCATCGGTGCTCATACCAAGCCTGATGTTCATTGGATCGGCCCCGAACTCATGGAAGTCGATGTCAAGTGCGTTCCACTGGCTAGCGTCCAAAGGGTGTGTCAGGATCTTGCCCTTATGCAGATCATCTTCGGTTTTCTTCCTATCCATGTGCCATCGCATGAGCTTTGCTTCCTTAGGGTCTACGAAATACCGCTGCAGATGGGGAGTGATAGGAAAGTACCATACCACTTTCTGAGGTACTTTCTTGTTCCCTATCTTGTATCGTCCTTGGCCGCACACCGGACATGTGGTTCTCTCCGCGTACTCATCCCGATAAAGTGTGCAATCATTGATGTAGGCATGGTACTTAACGTACGACAGGTCCAGAGGGCACACGATTTTCTTGGCCTCCTCGATATTAGTTGGACACGTGTTTCCCTTGGGAAGACGTTTTTGCCAGAATCTCATGTTTTTGTTGAAGCTTACGTCGGTCCATTTGCTTTCCGCCTTCATCTCCAGAGCCTTGAGCGTGACGCTCAAGCGTGTATCCTCGAGTCGGCACCCAGGAAACAATGGAGTTTTCCCATCAATCTCCATCTGCTCCAGCTTGGCTTTCTCTCTGGCAGCAGCTTTCACATTGCTCGTCTCCTTGAGGAGCAGTTCCTGAACATGTGGGTCCTGCAAGGCCGAGGTTAGTCATGTCTGTGTGCCCGTCGATGCCGTGTCTTCTCCACCACCATCTGCTCCGGCAACGTCTCCTTCGTGATGATCATCATCATGTCCGCCGCCGCCATCACCTTTGTGATGATCATCATCATGTCTGCCGCTGCCATCTCCTTCGTGATGATCATCATCATGTATGCCCTCGTCTTCAGGACCACCATTGTTGATGTCCTCGTCATCTTCAGAATCATAGCTGGGCATGAAACCACGCGTGAGCTGGTGACTCTCCAGGTCTGCGGAATCAGGGTCGATTAAGCTCCCAAGTTTGCATATTCGACACGGACATCTTATGTGGGTCCTCTTGTTCATCCCCATGTCGGCCACCGCGCATTCCTTCTATCTAGCCACTTGACCTTCGCTCATGTGTCTGACCATGGTTGCCTGCGCGGTATAGAGTAAAAAGAGAGTACCTTAGAATCACATACCATCACGCACTCACACACACACATGCATGCATGCATGGTCGCCAGAAAAATTCGGCATGACCTCTCCTAAAAATAGGACGTATGGGTAGTACAAAAATTTGCCAAAACAGACGTTAATCAACATTTTGGCAAACATCCATGCACCACGCCATAGCAAGCAACATTATCTTGCTTCTTCGTCACCTGTAAACATTTGCACCACACACAAGCATGCATGCACACATATGCATGCATGCATGCACATACACTGCACGTGAGACGTCCACCGGCCACACAAAACATCCACATGCATGTCCTCCAACAACTCACCTAGTGTATAAAGAATCGTTTTTGAGCCAAGTCCGCGATGAGAGAGGTGTGGGGTTGTTGGAGAAAGAAGTCGACAAAGATGGGTGTTGGAGGAGGAAAACTAGTTGGTTTAGTAGATCTACAACTTGGAGAGGCTTTCCCTCACAAAACTATGGAGCAAAGTAGGTTTAACAACCAAGAATGGAGGCAAGAATGGAGAAATTGAGGTGGTGGGGAGGAGGAGGACGAGCTAGATCTAGTTTGGTGTTAGATGGAGAAGAATGAAATGGTGGTGATGGGGCTGCCAACTTATAGATCTGGGCGATCTTATCAGTGGCGCATATTGAAAAATATGTGCCACTGATAAGTATGCCACATTTTCAGAGGTGTGGGACCCACCATGTATGCATGGCGCATATTGCATATGCGCCATTGATATGAGGGTTATCAGTGGCGCATATTGTATATGCGCCACGCATAGCCCTAACAGAGGTCAGACCAGTGGGGCCCAGGTAGGGCCCACATATTATCAATGGCGCATATTTTCTGATATGCGCCACTAAAAGGGAAAGTATCCATGGCGCATTTCTTATATGCGCCACGGATAAGACATGATATTTTGTCAATGACCCTTCTGGTGGGTCCCACATGGGTTTTAGTGGCGCATTCTGCCCAACATGCGCCATTAGTAGTAAAATTATCAGTGGAGCATATTTCCAAATGCGCCACTAGTAAATACTAGTGGAGCATATTGAATAATGTGCTCCACTGATAAAATATCTATCTATAAGCCTTTTCCTACTAGTGGCTACATCATCTCACGTGATGATCGGTCTTGGTGTAGTGAATTTGGATCATGTTTCACTAAACAACTTTGGGGGATGTTGAATTTAGTGGGAGTTCATTAGTAATTTGATTAACTTGAACTAATTATCATGAACTAAATCTTACTGTATTTGCATAAGTTGTTGTATTCTTTGGCAACCGTTTTCTACCAACACTTAGTTTTAATTGAGTTAATAGAACTATAGAATTCTGGATAATCGCTCTACGGACTAGTGTCGTTTAGTTAAAATGTCAAGATCAAAGATTAAGTCCTATCGCAGTTTTAGCAAACCTCACTTGCTCCATGCGATTTAATAAGTTGTATTAATCAAAGAGCAACGATTCGAGTTTAGTATCTAAAGATCACTAGTAAGCGTGCACGCGCAATGCACGTCTATTCAATCGCAACGATGTCGGTTCCCACCCAACGCTCGCCTCTCTGCACTCCAACAAATCGTTCATCACACGGCCTGATAGAAGCTGACAACAACCATGGTCGTAAATAGAGACGTGTTTGACCAAACTTCCAAATCAAATTATCAAATCAGTCATAACACAGTCAAATTGTAGAAGAAGTGTTTATTCATTTGACACTTACTTTGGACAGAATACATGACCAAAACAAGTAACACAACAGGTTTCACTACAAGTTTGATTCAACGCATTGGCAGCACATGCGAAATACAAGTTGATGTTTCTAATAATAAAACTCCGCCTTTGAAAGTATAAATTTCTTAAAACCAAGCAGTCACATGTCCCAAACCAAAATCACCTGGAGAAAAATAATAAGCATAGGATAAAAATGATTAAATACAAGAAGGTATCGTGAATTGTAACGAAGGAAACTATCAACTTTATGCCTGAAATGCAACCGAGGAATGTTTGGTCCCCGACAACAGTAAGAATACATATACATGTAGCAACCATTGATGTAAATCATAATATCCATGATGCACACATCAAATGGTACAAACTTTCGAGACCAGGTGCTACAAACTCCACCATTTGCCTTCTCCATTAAACTAAACAGCAGGTTGGCATATAAATATCAAAGCTCTACTATTTTTTTACAAAAAACCTTGGTTAAGTATCTTGAGTAAATTATTACTGGTATCATGTGCGCACAAAAGATAAGACTCATGGTAAAATAACAGATATGATATCAGGGCATGGGAAAATCATGAACTTCCTGAACTTAACGCTGAAAGATATGAAAGAAGAAAATCAAGACAATTATTTATGCAAAGTAAGATAATAAAAATAAGTAGTTTTTTTACCTCAACGGTGCAGATAAAATATGGAGAAATAGATTGTTTTCATTATATATCCAATACTCTCAGAGTTGCAGTTGAAATGGCTAAAGGAAATAGAAGCCATAATTGTTATAGCAAAACCTCAAACCTGAATTTATGCATGAAACTGAAGGATGTTATAAGAGTGAAATCTGAATCGTGAAATAGTGAAATGTTAATGTATCTATGAAAGAGTGACAGTCTCTATGCATCTGAAATAGCATGATACAACAAAATAAACTTGGCAAACCGGAACCAGGTATATATGCATGTATACTTGTTATCATGCAAGAATCCCACCGTTAGACGACGCTTGTGTTTGGTCGGACTAAATACTTCCCTCGGAGATGTTGTTTTCCCCTGGAAAAAAAGAACAAATTCTGATCGAACCTGAACCTGGTGACCAGGTTTTCACCAAAATATTAAGCGGAAAATCGAGAATCATTGTGCATTAGGAAATGGAAATAACAGACCATGAACGCGGCATGGTGCTTGGCTGTTGTTCGCCACCTTGAGATTGCAATAGCATAGTTTATCTATCTCGCCTACACATAAGAGCTCAACACACATGAAAAGTATGCAAGTTCAATTAAACTTATTTTTAAAAAATGCAGTGAAAATCTTAAGAAATACTCGGAACTTACAAAGGAAGTAGAGGTTGTCCCCAGTTAAGCCTATATCAGTGTCCCGCCTTACCCCATTGCAGAACCTGACTGCCACATATGGAGAAGAAACTAAACAGAATAAATATTGGTAATGCAGCTTTGCTAATTGATAGAAGATATCTTTTGGTAATTTTTATGTACTCTTCTCCTACTAATAGTTTTCAGGCTAAGATCACTGGAAAACATATACTGGAAGTCTGGAACTACCAAAAAATATTTTCTATTGAAATGTTGAGCCCTCCGGTACTTCTAGTTGCATGGAAAAAATAGTTGTGGGTTAACACAAGACTATACAGTTGGCCTGCTAATTTCTTCTGCTTCAAGTATATACTTTCACAAAATACATTCATATACTCACACACAAGTTCCTCCTGGGGCATCACCGCTATCGTGTTCTGTTCCTACCGCATCTACGCTGTTCCGGCGTTGGCGAGCGCGAGAGAAGTAGAACAGAGAGGCGTAGTGCTTGCACTCGAGGCAAGATTAGGATAACATTTAAACTGAGAAGACATTCAGACTCTAGCAAAATTTACATGGATAAATTCAGTTATTTCAGTACACTAACCTGCTTGAGCACCACAAGTTAACTTATCATCATGTACGAACTGAAAATTCAAAAGGCAGCAAGGAAATAGCAGTCTGGAATTCTGGAACACTCACAGGCATGAAAGTCCGGATGCAGCGGATGACCTTCTGCATGGTCCGTCTGGTTAGCGGTTCAGGAGCAGAGGAGCTCCCCCTTTGTGTTGGCTGATGGTGGTGCATAAATGGCGGGTTGGGGAGTGCGGCGGCCGCGCATGCAGGCGAGCAGCACCTGCTCGGCCATGGCAACGACGGCCTCCACGGCGGCGCACATGGCCTTCGTGACGTCTGGGCCGGGCGTCGCGAGGTCGAGGGACGGGATCTTGAGCATATGGCGGCCCGATCTTGTCAGAGCAGACCATGTCTAGGAAGGGGCAAAGGTAGAGCAGTTGATCTAGCCCTCCGCCATTCCAATGATTGCCCTAAGAGGCGGTGCATCGACTTGAGACCTGCGATGAGCGGGTGGTCGCGGTGCTCCCTGTCCTACCGCTGTAGTCCCTACCCAGAGGGGCGGAGCGCCGCCGGACTTGCGCAAGGATGCAGGGAAGGGATAGGGCGCGCGGGGAGATCCGGCTCGGCGTGCACAAGACACATGGTGGACTTCTCCGCCCAAGCTCGGTGGACTTCCGACGGCGGTCTTGCGGGGAACGTACAAAAATCTAGGTTAGGGGCAATACCGGGAGAGGAGGCGGCGGCTTTGGAGGATCGTGAGGCACACTGCAGGCGGGGACGTGGGCCGTCAGTGGGCTGGTGGCCTGGGCGTGGCGGATTACGCGGGCGGGATTGAAAGAGTACTTATTTTTCGGGAGGGGGGATGGGGAGAACAAATGAGTGTGGATCATTTGATCAATGTTGATAGACGGTCGAGATTTGATTTTCCAGCCAAGTTTGTGCCTTTATAAGTAGTAGATACATTTGCCTCCATGAGAAATTGATCTTCAAAATTGTTTGAGAATCAAAGTAATCATCGAGCTAAAAGAATTGTTTCAGAAACAAACAAGAGGTGAAAGATATTTTGATATCTCAAACTTTGATTGTTTGCAAAATGATTAAGTATAATTTAGTAACAGAACATATGCTCATATTGTATGAATATATGCGAAGATTGAAGACGCTAGGCGTCCCGATCACCCAAAAGTTTGGGAACTAATATTATTCTGGCATTCGTCCTAATAAACTATAATAGTTTCATCATGAAAGTTGTCATGATAGGATGAATGAAAAGGTATTGGCTAAATTGTTTTTGCAATACCAAAAGAATGCTAACGAATGGAATCTAGAAGAACGTCAATTATATGATGATGGTGATCCACCTCAAAAGTGCAAAATCCAAGGTCGTTAGTATTTGACTAACATCCTTTGGACTATGTGTCAAATGTTTGATGCCACTATTGATGTTGATAGATTCTTCTAAAAGGAGAGGAAACGCTAAATAGGATCTGCAAAAATATTTGGTAGAAAAGGAAAAGACTGGAATTATAACTGATATACATGTTATAGATGTATTGTTTGCTCGTTAACAATGTACTTCTTGGGTATTCGATACTGATTTGTTGGTATGAAATGTCATACAAATCAACACTATGCAAGAACTACAATGGCCTAAATAACTAGCAAAAGAATGTGGTGACAATGCGTATCGAGAAACAAATAAATTTGTTATTGTGTTTTTCGTTGGCATCAAACCTAGCCTTCTTTGTTAAGAACGTAATAATTGTTATATTGTTCTGGTAATATGTGGTTGTTCAAATTCTTACCGTCTTCCATAATCGATGGATAGATTATTATAAATATTTTTGGTGAAATGAACATTTATAACACTGATGCTAAATGTCGCAAGAAAAAAACTCATTTATTGAGACACCGTTGTTTGAGTCATATTGGAAACAAAACATGAAAGAAATTCCATGTTGATGGATTTTTGAGTCATCTAATTTTTGAATTGATTGACGCTTGTGAGAATTTTCCTAAAGATGATTAAACTCCGTTCATGGGCCATGGACAGAACAAGCGACTAACTAAATGGAGATTGTACATGTTGATGTATGTAGTCCATGGTGGTAAGTCGATTGCGGTGTATTTACTATTTCATCGATGACTTGAATAGATGTATGGTATATCTACTTGATGAGATAGAAATATGAAATGATTGAAATTGTTCAATTTATGAAGTGGAAATTGTTGTAACAAGAAAAATTCAAGTTTTATGATTGAATCATAAATAAGAATATTTGAGTTACAAGTTTAGCAAACATCTAAGAGTTAAGTGAATTATTTCACAAACTTGCATCTCGTGAAACGCTACAGGAGTATGGAGTTTTTGATGGGTGTAATCAAACCTTGTTTGACATGGTTAGATCAATGATGAAATAAAACTGCCAATATAATTTCTGGATTATGCTTTAGAGACTATTGTTTTTCACTGAATAAAGTGCCATCATAATCTGGTGAAATGACACCATACAAGTTATAGTTGTCTTTTCTTAAATTTTGGTATGCACGGCATAAGTAAAATATTTACAACCAAAATCGGATTAGTAAATCTTTGTAGGTTATCCCAAAGAATGTCCCTAGGCATTGCTTCTGCCTTAAACCGGACACATAGTGATTGTCGCTAAAAGGTGAATTTCTTATGAAGGAGTTTTCTTGTGAAAGTTTTAAGTGGGAGGAAAATAGAACTTGATGAGGTTATTGAACTTGAGCAAGATGAGCAAAGTAGCACAACACCAGAAAATATTCTGGAAGCGGCAACTATGCCCATGGCTCCCGCACCTACAATATATTGTAGTACCGAACATCAAAGTTCCTATTTAACCAAGTTGGTCGTAATCAAATAGCAAGGTTTTAGGACGAGATATTATTGGATAATAGTAACCGACAATACACAAAGAAGCGATGATGGGCCCTGACTTCGTCATATGGCTTATTCTAGCAACAATTACATATTGAGATATGATAGTTGAATAAATGAAACAACGTTCCTCTACCGGAATGCACACCAAGGACGTGTACCTGACACGACCCAATGGGTTTTATTGATTCAATAGTTGCTAGATATGCATGCAAACTTCAATGGTACAAGTAAGCATAACGGAGTTGGAATCTTCATTATGATGAAAATGTTAAAGAGTTAATTTCATCAAGATATTTGAAGATGCTTGTATTTACAAGAAAGTAAGTGGGTGCGCTGAGACATATTTCTAATACGTTATGTAGATGACATATCGTTTATTAGACATTATGTGTTTTTTGATATTGTTGAAGATTTCATTAGAAATTAGATTTTTGATGAAAGACTTAGGTAAAACCAGAATATTAAGCATCAATGTCTATGTAGATAGATTGAGGCACTAATATAGTTTTACTAGAGTACATAGATGAAATATTGAATTTGTTCAATATGGAAACAATAAGAACGATTCTTGTTGCATGGAAGAGGTTGGAGCAAGAATCAAGTGTTTTGACACTTGATGAGTGAAACCGCAAGAATGATTTTATCAGTCTTGTATACCATGATATGTAGATCCAGATATGTACGTTGCTCTAAAGGTTACGAGCATTCATATGATGATTGTTGGACAATAGTAAAATATTCTTATGTACTTTAGAAGAACTAAGAATATGTTCTATATGCAGAAGTGACAAATGGTTCATTGCAATGTGTTACATTGCCTTTGTCACATATATAGGTAAAATTTATCTCAATTTTAGACTATTTGTTTTGAGTTATAAGGTGGCACAATAAGATGGAAGAAAGTTCCATGATGACTTGGATGAGTTTCAAAGTTGGACATTGTGATGGATACTGCAATGAAGGCTAAGTATATAATTGCTCAAGAAGTAGCAAGAGAACTAGGTGTAGTTCTAAGTGTGCTAGTACTATATAGTTCTATTGTATCACAATAGTGACAACATATTCTCGGCCAAGAAACAAAGGTCTCACCAGAAGACCAAGTTTATACGATGCCATCTCATACAAGATGAGTAATGCGTGCTGACGCAAAAGAATATGCAAATACAAAAGGACCTAAAAGGGTCAGAGCCGTAGATAAGGTTTACCACGTGCAACGTGTGTGAATAACACCGGAATGCCATAGGTGTTAAAGGCGCAAGTATGACTAGATTATTGACTCTAGTGCAAGTGGGAGACTGAAGGAAATATGCCCTAGAGGCAATAATAATATTGTTATTATCATATTTCTTGTCCATAATAATGTTTATATTCCATGCTAGAATTGTATTAAGCAAAAAATTATTACTTGTGTGGTTTATGAACAACACCATGTCCCTAGTACGCCTCTACTTAGCTCATTGATTAATGATGGTTAAGGTTTCCTAACCATAGACATGAGTTACCGATTAATAATGAGGTCATGTCATTAGGAGAATGATGTGGGTGACAGACCCAAATTAAGCACAGCAATTAGATCGTGTCATTCTGTTCACAATTGCCTAGCTTTTCCTATGTCAATATCCTATTCCTTAGACCATGAGATAATGCCACTCAATAGTACCGAAAGAGAGCTTTGAGGTCATCAAACGTCACACTATGAAAGGGTGATCATAAACGTGTCTCTCAGGTAATCGGAAAGTACTTGTTGGGTTGCATGTATCGAGATTGGGATTTGTCCCTCCTATGTCGGAGAGATATACTCCAGGCCCACTCGGTAATCAATATCATACACTGTTTGCAAACACGTGATTAATGATTTTAATCACAGGGTGATATTGGATTGTGGAACGAGTAAAGAGTACTTGTCGTGAATGAGATTGAACTAGGTATGGCGATGCCGATGATCGAATCTCGGGCAAGTAAAATATCGCGAGACAAAGGAATTTGTATACGGGATTAATTGAATTCTGACATCATGGTTCACCGATAATGATCTTGTTTGAATATGTGGGAGTCAATATGGATTTCTAGATCCCGCTATTGATTATTGATGGCGATCATGTCCACGTATTCTCGAACCCATAGGGTCACACACTTAATGCTCATCGACGCTAGGGTAGTTTTGGGATAATTCTAAATGGTGAAAATGAATATTGTTTGGAGTCTCGAATAGGATCCATGACATCATGAGGAGCTTCGGAATGGTTTGAAGATAAAGTTTCATATAAGGAAAGTTGACTTTAGGGTTTCGGAAAAGTTCTGAACTTTTTTGGTAGAGTACCGGAATGTTCTAGAAAGTTCCGGAGGGATCCATGGTAGGGCCCACATGCCCCAAAGGGTCCACATGGACCAAAGGGTGCTGCCTACATGGGCCTGGTCGTCCATGCCCACTTGTCCAATGAGGCAAAGGGCAAAACCCTAGGGTTTTCTTATGGGCCAAGGCAAAGGAAATTTAGGGGGCAAGTTTTCTCCCTGGGGCCACCGGCTTGACTTGGAGGCTAAGGCTGCCCCCTTGGCCAACCCCCTTGACCTATTTAAAGGGGAGGGGAGGGCTGGGGCGTGGTCACACTGAAACCCTAGCCGCCGGCCCCCTTCCTCCACTCCTCCACCCTCCGCGGCAGCTTGGCGAAGCCCTGTAGAAATTTCTCCACCATAAGCACCACGCTGTCATGCTATTGATCCCATCTACCACTCCACCACACCTCGCTGGACCGAGGAGGAGGAGACGTCATTGTGCTGTACGTGTACAACGCTCGAAGGCGCCGCCCGTTGTGGCGCTTGGATCGGATCAGATCGTGAGGAGGGCACGCTAGTACGACTATGCCATCCACGTTCATATGAATGTTTTCACTGTGCGATCTACAAGGGTATGTAGATCTAATCTCTCCCGCTCGTTGTTTTGCATCTCGTAGATCAGATCTTGGCTTGTTCTTGTTCGTCATCGTAGGAAAAATTTTGTTTTCTATGCTGCGAAACCCTTCAATGAATGCATGCTGGTTTTTGAGTTTTCAAATATAGGGATGTTACACCCTCCCCTTTTCTCCTCTTCACCTGAGACCATGGTGCACCGCCGCCCCGGTCACACTCCCGCTCCCTTTCTCTGGCCTATAAAAGGAACCACTCCTCTCTCCCTCCTAGATATCTTCTTTAGGCGTTTCTCTCCGTGGCGACGCTGCCCCACATGCCACCACCCTGGCCACCACTCGTCCTCAACAACCCGTGCTCCCCCGAGGCACCGCTTGCTGGAGGTGGCGGATACGAACCTCCACCGCCGCAGGGACACCTCGCCGCTGCCTCTTTCCCCCTCTGGTGAGCCTACCCCATTCCGCCTCCTTCCTGCTCTCTCTCCTTGATCCATGCCTGGGCGAAGAAGACGGCCCCTAGCCGTCGGATCCTATTCTAATTGGACGCCTGGGAGAGACCTATACCCCTTCGCTGAGTAAGTGCCCTGGCATGCAGGCCTAACTTGTTAGTGCTTCTTCTTTTCATGCGCGCCCCGGACAGCCTGATGGGCCGATCGACATAGGCGTAATGATATGGAATGGTTCGTTGAGGATGTCTTTGGGTGACAGTCGTAGTTCCTAGGTTGGAACTGTCTGTGGCTACCCGAATCGTCTCATTGCGGTACCTGCTGTTTCGACGCTCGTCTCCTTCACTATTGTTTCCCTTGTATCATGTGGCTACTTGGCTGTGAGAATTGTGATTGTCATAGTTGCGAGATTTGCGCCTCTGGTTGCAATATCGATTGGATCTAACATCTTCGGGTGATCACGTTCTCTTGTTATGGTATGCGTCTTCTCCATCTGCGAATTTGTTGCCGACGTCCATTAGTTCTGATATTATCCTTAGTTTGGTCTGTCTCATCTCATTGATGAAGTCTGAGCGGCAGCGCCCTAGTATAAAGGCATTGATTGCTCGCTCCTCGGAGACATCTTCCACTGAATTTTTTATTATACTCCAGCGATGTATGTATGAGCGTAGTGATTCACCGCTTTTCTGCGTGCAAACTTTGAGTTCCTCAACTGAGGCTGGTCATGTGTAGGTTGATCTGAAGTTGCTCGTGCACTGCTTTTCTAGCTCATTCTAGCTCCCAATGAATTCTTTGGGTAACTTGTTCAACCAAGACCGTGCTACGCCGGTGAGGTGTAGCTGCAAGCTTTGCATAGCTATTGCTTTGGAGCCCCTGAGTATTTTAACAGCTTGGAGGTAGTCTGACAGCCAAGATTCGGGTTCCTGTGATCCATCATATTTTTGTTGGTCATGCGGTAATTGGAATCCTTTGGGTACTTGCATTTTGTGAACCCTGTGGGTAAAGCAAGATGCCCCCATCTCTGTTTCTTCGTCCTTGTAGTTTTCTTCATCCCACTCGTAGCGAGATCTATTTACCCGTTCTTGTGTGATTATGTTTCTTGCATCTCCGTCTCGTGAACTACAATTTGCCTGTCTGGGTGACCTGGATCGACGTGCTTCATCGTGTGGGGACCTGGACCTTCGGCTTCTTCTGCCCTGGTGAAGGTTGTTCTGCTGATGCAGTGACCTACCCTTTCGTGGGTTTTCTCCTTGGTTTAGTTTGTCTCCAATCAACCCAAGGCCTTTATGGCGGCTTGGTGCATGCTTTCTCATGGATTGCCTGGCGCTGGTTGCGTAGTTAGGAGATAGGCTTGTGCTGCCACCAAGGCTGCCTCTGGTGTTTTTGGTACAGTATTCTCTCTTTCATAGATTGACAAAAATGATGAGTCAAGATTTTGCACGCGAGTTCCTCTATTTTCTTGCTCCATAGCTCTTCTATCGGGTTTTGGCACACGGTGCCGCCCTCCTCCGGTGTATGACGCATTGTTGTGTTCTTCTCACAGTATCTTGCTTGCTGCGCTGGCTGACTCGTGGTGTCTCCTTATTTCACTTTTTTCCCACAGCAGTCGTTTCTTCTACTAGTGCAGGGCATACTGGTACCCCATTAAGACTTCCTTCGTCGAGTTTGCTGGTATTACTGCACCATGGTTTACTACCGCCTTGATCATCTGCCATTCTGCTGCTAAAAGACAAACTTTCTTCCTTGTCGCAACGGGTGACTCTACTTCTCCTTCTGCTCTGTGATTGGATCCTCGCGCAGGGTTTTGCGGGTTGATAATTGGGTTGTTTTCTCCATTGAATTCTTCGGATGTGTTGCTTATTATGACTTAGAATTGATGTCGATTGCTAGCATAATGGCTGGAGGATGAGGAGGGATTTATGTGCTCATCATTGTGTAGTTTTAGTCCTGACCTCCATGTATCTTCAGAATTTGCAGAGACATTGCCATAATAGGCCATGAGATCCTCTTCTGAATAGTTCCTTGACTTGCCGATGTTTTCGTCGAAACACATGTCCGAGTAACCCGATGATTCCTCTAGATCTAGATTTTCCATGACTTTGTCGAGTTCCTCAACTGTGCTTCCCTTTGTCGGCTTGGTGCTGACCCGCGAGTTTACCTTACTGGATGAGCCAACCAAAGTTACTGAAGTTGTCGTGATTGCAGTTTTTCCTGCCGATGGACCCGAATTCATAGGATCTGAGAGGCGAATAGAGCCTAGAGATCCACCACGAAAGTTGAAGCTTCTGATCGTCAGATCCATCTCCTGATCCAGATTTGCAAAGACTGGAGCTAGGGTGGGTGGGTGTGGTTGAAAATCTATGGCTCCAAAGGTGATCTGGTTTCCTTCGATCTTTGAGTTGCTCTTGGATGAAGGTGAAAAGGCTGTCGAATTCATGATTCCAACGCCCAAGGTTCCCACGGTCGGAACCAATTGACGATGCTGGAACTCGACAATGCCCTAGATTTAGGACTTTGGATAGGGGGAAGAGGGTGTCGGATGAACTCGAAAGTAAGGATTTAGACAAACAAGGCGAAACTTGATGTGTATTGAGACAAAACATGGATTACAATCTCAATCTCGATGTGTCCTTGGCAGGCCTCTCCTAGCCCCTGTTTATAGGGGGCCAGGTCTCGAGGATCCGGTCGGGTTCGATACAAATTAGTCATACATGATGCATTACAATGTAGCTTTCATATTCGAATACAACTATACTTTGGCCTCCCTCTTGGGCCTATTTTTCTATGGGCTTTGATGCGGCACGGTGTTGATGATGTATGTCACCGTCTAGTTGGGAAACCCAAGAGGAAGGTATGATGAGCATAGCAGCAAGTTTTTCCCTCAGTAAGAAACCAAGATTTATCATATCCAGGAAAAAGCCAAACTCCAGAAGGTGATGCTTGCTAGCTTCGTGACAGCTCTAGACAATTTATAAGGCGCCTCGTCCAGTGCTTTGCTTTGCCAGCTGCAACGCGGAACCTGCACACAACACAACCAAATAATTTATTCCCAACTTACGATGAGGTTGTCAATCTCACCGGTTTGCTGTAAACAAAGGTATGAGCGTATCGAGTGGAAAGCAATAGTAGTATGCGAATAAAGTAAACGGTGCGAGTAAAGTAAACAGGTGATAGCAATATAAAGGAAATTGGACCGGGGTCCACAGTTCACTAGTGGTGTCTCTCTATAAGATAAATAACGACATGCTGGGTAAACAAATTACAGTTGGGCAATTGATAGAATAAAGATAACGTGCATATGTCGAGAGGATCACTATGAGATTTACTCTGGGCATTACAACAAGATACATAGACCGCCATCCAACTGCATCTATGACTAATAATCCAATCGCGGGGATATCGTTCGAACACCCCTCGACTATTAAGTTGCAAACAACAGATAACTGCATTAAGCAAAGTGTGTAATGTAAAGAAAGCATATGCCCTTGGACATAAGAATGTTGTTTTCTCCCTAGTGGCAACAGCACATCTACAACCTTAGAGGTTTCTGTCACTCCCCCAGATTAAATAGAGGCATGAACCCAACTATCGAGCATAAATACCCCCTCTTGGAGTCACTAGTATCTACTCGGCCAAGATAGCTACTAACAACGGAGAGCATGCAAGATCATAAACAACATAGAGATAACATAAGATAATATTCAGCACATCAACTCAATCATAACACCAATATTCATCGGATCCCAACAAACACAACATGTAGAATTACATAAAGGTAGTCTCGATCATGTAAAGCAGCTCACGAGATCTAAACATGAAGCACAAGGTGGAGAAGACAACCATCTAGCTACTGCTATGGACCCATAGTCCAAGGTAGACTGCTCACTCATCGCGCCGGAGGCAAGCATGGCGATGAAGAAGACCTCCAGTGGCGATTCCCCTCTCCGGCAAGGTGCCGGGAAGAGCTTCTGGACCCTCCCGATCTTGGGTCGATGACGGCGGTGGATTGCGATGTGTTTCTGGAAAATTGATTGGGTATTTAGGTTTTTCCCGTCGGGGGGTCTTTATAGGCGAAGGTGCTGCGTCAGAAGTGGACCAGGTGGAGCTCACCATAGGGCGGCATGGCCAGGGCCTGGGCCGCGCCCCCTGGTGGTGAGACCACCCCCTGGCTTGGCTCCGTCTCCTCTTCGGTCTTCTGGAAGCTTCGTTTAATATCTGGATGTTCGGCTTTTGTTTCGTCCAATTCCGAGAATATTTCCTGTGTAACTTTTCTGAAACACAAAAACAGCAAAAAATAGGGAACTGGCACTGTGGCATCTCGTTAATAGGTTAGTTCCAGAAAATGCATAAAAATACCACGAAGTGTAATGAAACACTAAGCTAATGGTGTAAAAACAAGCATGGAGCATTAAAAATTATAGATAGGTTTGAGACGTATCAGCATCCCCAAGCTTAACTCCTGCTCGTCCTCGAGTAGATAAGTGATAACAAAAGAAATAATTTTTGAGGTGACATGCACCTACACAATCTTGACCATCTATGTAAGCATTGTGTGCTGGGATCAACAGAACTTAAAACATGGGCATGAAAGATATAATCTTGATAGAAGAAACTTAGCAACCATGTTATAACGTGAAAAAGAACACAAACAAAAGATCATGAAAATGAAACAATGAAAATCAAACGTGTGTTCAAATCATATGGAAAAACATAGCAAATGGTTTTCAGCTTATCCTTCATGGAATAGCAAAACATAAATGCATAGGACACCTTCAAGTTTAAGAGGGCAACTAGATACAAATAATTTAAGAACAAGTGAACCAACATCATGAATAAATCAATGAAAACTTTGGGACAATGCGCATTATACTAAGAATGACAACTATGCTCTCTTAGACGGTGCATAAAGATAGAAGGTGGAGACTCAACATAAAAAGTAAAAGAAAGGCCCTTCGCGGAGGGAAACAGTGATTGCAAGTTTTATAAACCTTCAAAAATTATGGTACTTACTAGCTTTGAGCTATCATTGCCCCCATCATAAGCATCTTGAATGGTTAGAGTTAATGCGTGTACAATTATTAAACATATGCTTGACAAATCATAAGTTTAAAACCTCGTGTCCCGTGAAGTACGAATACCCAAACCTCATGCTACTCGACTTAGAGTCCCAAGCAAGCTCCTGTCATTGTAAATATATGTGTATCATTGAGAACCGCCAACGGGGTACCTCCTGCCCGATGACATGGAACAAGCCCACATCAAAATGACAAGACAAACAGACAATGAACACCTCGACATCTCTTTTATTTACCATTAGTATAGCTTTTTATTGTGAGATGCATCGTCGAATGTCCACTATGGGCATGCTGTAAATTTCCACCATGAATGATGCATGGCTTAGATTAGCGGCCCAAGCATTTCCCTAATACATATAAAAACTCCATGATCCCGCAAGATTCCCAACTTATTTCACATCGCGAGTATCCATAAACAAAAGATCACGATATCAACTCAAATGAAAGATAGTGCAATGTTGAAAGCTTGCCCCATGACGGCATGGCTGGGCTAATTTCCAACTTACAACTTGCAATCATAACAACTCAACATAAGAGAGCCACAATGTCAAAATTTTAAAGCGAGAAAAGTAAAGTGTGCCATCAGATTCGTGAGAGCTTTACTGACCAATTTTCGCATAACACCAAAAAGAGTTTAATTTGAAGGCTAGATAAAAGCAAGTCAAATGTACTTTGGAATAGCAAATTCCTAATAGGTATGTATGGTGGACACATTGGAACAACTTGGTTTTTAGGAGTTGGATGCACGAGTAGAGCTCATACTCAGTACAAAATGAGGGCTAGCAAAAGACTTGGAGCTACCAACTAAGAGAGCAATAACGGCCATAATCATGCAAAGCGACAAAGCAACATTAAAAGAAGCATAATATGGCATCAAAAGTCAAAAACTAAATGATCATAGAGGCTTATGGCGACTTTGTATGAGTATAACATGTGTGAGCATGCGCCAAGTCAACCCAAATAAAGCATCAAGGAGAAAACCAAAATAATGCTTCCAAATAATTAAAACAACGCATGATTTTTTCAAAGGCTCATTAAGCAATCTCAGTCATTTGAGACAAGTCATGCTACAACAAAACCACTAAGCATACTATCAAAAATACATCAAGCACGACATGCAAAAGCCTAGGCCGCAGTCTACACAAGCTCCTTTTTGTACCACTTTTTTGCATGAAACTTTTTCTCTTTTCCAACACCATTTGAACCTTTTTTAAACAACTCTTTTGATGAATACCAACATGGACCAGATGTCAAAATATACCTTGATGTAAATATATAACAAGATCTGAACACAAATCAAGGGGAAAAATGAAAACTAAACGCAGTAGCAGAAAAAGAGAACACTTGTTGAACGATAAGAGTGAAAAACGGAGTGTTCTTGGCAAATGAAAAGCAAGGCACCTTCTCCAAAAGAAATTTGTTGGGGTCCAACCATTTATTGCAGCAAACAAAACTAAACAAAACTGAAAACTAAAACAACTGACGCTCCAAGAAAAACGCATAGTGCATGAAACAATAAAAATATAGTGTGTTGAAAGGTGACCTGATTTTTGCCGATGAAGAAGGGGTGCCTCGGGGGCATCCCCAAGCTTTGACGCTTATACCTCTTGGATATTTCTTGGGGTGCGTGGGCATCCCCAAGCTTGAGCTTTTGTCCATTCCTCAACTCATCTCATCATTCTCCAATCCCTACACTTGAAAACTTCCTTCATACAAAACTCAACACAATTCTATTACTCCCTCCGACCCATATTACTTTTCGCAAATGCGGATGTATCTGTCACTAGAATGTGTCTAGATACATCTAGATTAGCGAAGAGTATTATGGGTCGGAGGGAGTAGCAACATTAGTGTAAGCATAATAATGAATCAACCCTTTTTGCTTCAGGTTTCAACTCAAAACCACCACATATAAAGCATATACTACTGTAGCAACTTCCCCAAAAGTTCCGTGATCAAAAGAACTCAAAAAGAAAGCGATCGAGCGGCAAACACAAATAATGGCAGAAATCTGTCAAAACAGAACAGCTGACAAAGGTCGAATTTTTAGAGGGTTTTCTGTTGCTCAAATCAAAAAGTGTTAAACTAATGGTAGTTTGTATATAACCTGGGGCATATGCACAAGAAATCGCAGGTCCAAAAGATATACTGAGAATTTTCACGAATTTTTATGATGCAGCACCGAAATCTGTTTCAGGACAGCAACATCCCTAAATCTTACCTCACTCAAATTAGAGGCTTCTCTTGGTACAAAAATGAAATAAAAATGATAAGGAGAGGTCATTGATGGCTGGCGTGTAGTTGATGATGATTATGGCCAGGCAGTTGGGAACCCCAAGCGCAAGGTATGATGAGCACAGCAGCAAGTTTTTCCCTCAGTTAGAAACCAAGGTTTATCATTCGAAGAAGAAAAAGCCAATACGACTGAAGGTGATGCTTGCAAGCTTCGCGACAGCTCCGGACAATTTATAGGGCGCCTCGTCCAAGCTTTGCTTTGCGAGCAGCAACGCGGAACCTGCACACAACACAACCAAGTAATTTGTTCCCAACTTACGATGAGGTCGTCAATCTCACCGATTTGCTTGAAACAAAGGGTATGAGCGTATCGAGTGCAAATCAAAAGAAGTATGCGAGTAAAGTAAACAGTGCGAGTAAAGTAAATAGGTGATAGCAATATGATGGAAATAGGACCGGGGTCCACAGTTCACTAGTGGTGTCTCTCCATAAGATAAATAGCACATGCTGGGTAAACAAATTACAGTTGGGCAATTGATAGAATAAAGATAACGTGATATGTCAAGAAGATCACTATGCGAATTACTCTGGGCATTACAACAAAATACATAGACCGCCATCCAACTGCATCTATGACTAATAATCCACTCTCGGGGATATCATCCGAACACCCCATGAGTATTAAGTTGCGAACAACAGATAATTACATTAAGCAAAGTGTGTAATGTAAACAAAGCGTATGCCCTCGAGCATATGAATGTTGTTTTCTCCCTAGTGGCAACATCACATCTACAACCTTAGAGGTTTCTGTCACTCCCCCAGATTAAATAGAGGCATGAACCCAACTATCGAGCATAAATACCCCCTCTTGGAGTTACTAGCAACTACTCGGCCAAGATAGCTACTAACAACGGAGAGCATGCAAGATCATAAAAACCATAGAGATAACATAAGATATTTTTCAGTATAGCAACTCAATCATAACACCAATATTCATCGGATCCCAACAAACCAAACATGTAGAATTACATAACGATGATCTCAATCATGTAGGGCAGCTCATGAGATCTAAACATGAAGCACATGGTGGAGAGGACAACCATCTAGCTACTGCTATGGACCCATAGTCCAAGGTAGACTACTCACTCATCGCTCCAGAGGCAAGCATGGCGATGAAGAAGACCTCCAGGTGGCGATTCCCCTCTCCGGCAGGGTGCTGGGAAGAGCTTCTGGACCCTCCCGATCTCGGGTCGACGACGGCGGCAGATCGCGATGTGTTTCTAGAAAATTGATCGGGTCCTTAGGTTTTTCCCGTCGGGTGGTCTTTATAGGCGAAGGGGCATCATCAGGAGTGGACCGAGGAGTCCTCACACATAGGGGGCGCGGCCAGGGGCTAGGCCGCGCCGCCCTGGTGTGTGGGGCCCTCGTGGCCCCACTCCGTCTCCTCTTCGGATCTCTGGAAGCTTCCGGGAAAAATAAGACTTCAGGAACTTGTTTCGTCCAATTCCGAGAATATTTCCTGTGTAGCTTTTCTGAAACACAAAAATAGCAGAAAACAGGGAACTGGCACTGTGGCAACTTGTTAATAGGTTAGTTCCGGAAAATGCATAAAAGTGCCACGAAGTGTAACGAAACAATAGGCAAATAGTGTAAAAACAAGCATGGAGCATCAAAAATTATAGATACGTTGGAGACGTATCAAGCATCCCCAAGCTTAACTCCTGCTCATCCTCGAGTAGGTAAGTGATAACAAAAGAAATAATTTTTGAGGTGACATGCACCTACACAATCTTGATCATATATGTAAACATTTGTGAGCTGGGATCAAAAGAACTTAAAACATGGGCATGAAAGATATAATCTTGATAGAAGAAACTTAGCAACCATGTTATCAACATGAAAATGAATACAAACAAAAGATCATGAAAATGAAACAATGAAAGTCAAACGTGTGTTCAAATCATAAGGAAAAACATACAAATGGTTTTCAGCTTGTCCTTCATGGAGAGCAAAACATAAATGCATAGGACACCTTCAAGTTTAAGAGGGCGACTAGATACAAATAATTTGAGAATAAGTGAAACCAACAATATGAATCAATCAATGAAAACTTTGGGACAATGCACATTATACTAAGAATGACAACTATGCTCTCTTAATGGTGCATAAAGACAGAAGGTGGTGACTCAACATAAAAGTAAAAGAAAGGCCCTTCGCGGAGGGAAGCAGTGATTGCAAGTTTTATAACCTTCAAAAATTATGGTACTTACCGGCTTTGAGCTCTCATTGCCCCCATCATAAGCATCTTGAATGGTTAAAGTTAATGCGAGAACAATTATGATGCATATGCTTGACAAATCATAAGTCGAAAACCTCGTGCCCCGTGAATACGAGTACCCAAACCTCATGCTACTTTACTTAGAGTCCCAAACAAGGCTCTTGTCATTGTAAGTATATGCGTATCATCGTGAACCGCCAACGGGGTACCTCCGTGCCCGATGACCTGGAACAAGCCCATATCAAAATGACAGGACAAGCAGACAATGAACATCTCAACATCTCTTTTATTTGCCATTTGTTTAGCTTTTTATTTTGAGATGCATCGTCGAATGTCCACCATGGGTATGCTGCAAATTTCCACCATGAATTATGAATGGCTTAGATTGGCGGCCCACGCATTTCCCTAACACATATACAAACTCCATGATCCCCGCAAGATTCCCAATTCATTTCACACCGCGGGCATCCATAAACAAAAGATCACGATATCAACTCAAATAAGAAGTGCAATGTTGAAAGCTTGCCCCATGACAGCATGGTTGGGCTAGTATCCAACTTACAACTTGCAAGCATAACAACTCAACATAAGAGACCACAACGTCAAATTTTTAAGAACAAGGAAAAATAAAGTGTGCCTTCCTGTTCGTGAGAGCTTTACTGACCAATTTTCGCATAACACTAGTAAGAGTTTAATTTGAAGAGTAAATAAAAGCAAGTCAAATTTACTTGGAATAGCAAATTTCTAGTAGGTATGTATGGTGGACACTTTGGCAAAACTTGGTTTTTAGGAGTTGGATGCACGAGTAGAGCTCATACTCAGTACAAGGCGAGGGTAGCAAAAGACTGGGAGCGACCAACTAAGAGAGCAATAATGGCCATAATCATGCAAAGCGACAAAGCGACATTAAAAGAAGCATAAGATGGCATAAAAAGTCAAAAACTAAATGATCATAAAGGCTATTGGCGACTTTGTAAGAGTCTAACATGTGTGAGCATGCGCCAAGTCAACCCAAATAAAGCATCAAGGAGAAAACCAAATTAATGCTTCCAAACGATAAAAACAACGCATGATTTTTTCAAAGGCTCATTAAGCAATCTCAGTTATTTGAGATAAGTCATGCTACAGCAAAACCACTAAGCATACTATCAAAAAGACATCAAGCATGACATGAAAAAGCCTAAGCCGCAGTCTACGCAAGCTCCTTCTTGTACCACTTTTTTGCATAAAGCTTTTTCTCTTTTCCAACACCATTTGAACTTTTTATAAACACCTCTTTTGATGAAAACCAATAAAGATCGGAGGCAAAAATACACCTTGATGAAAAGATATGACAAGGTCTGAACGCAAATCAAGGCGAAAATGAAAACCAAACGTAGTAGCAGGAAAAGAAGAACACTCAGTTTTTGATAAGAATAAAAACTAGAGCGTTCTTGGCAAATGAAAAGCAAGGCAACTTCTCCAAAAGAAATTTGTTGGAGTCCAACCATTTATTACAGCAAACAAAACTAAACTAACAATGAAAACTAAAACAATTGACGCTCCAAGAAAAACATATAGTGCATGAAGCAATAAAAATATAGTGTCTTGAAAAGTGACCTGATTTTTGCCGATGAAGAAGGGGTGTCTCGGGGGCATCCCCAAGCTTTGACGCTTGTACTTCTTGGATATTTCTTGGGGTGGTGCATGGGCATCCCCAAGCTTGAGCTTTTGTCCATTCTTCAACTCATCTCATCATTCTCCAATCCCTACACTTGAAAACTTCCTTCATACAAAACTAAACACAAATCTATTAGCAACATTAGTGTAAGCATAACATATAATCAACCTCTTTTGCTTCAGGTTTCAACCCAAAACTACCACATATAAAGTATATACTACTGTAGAAACTTCCCTAAAAGTTCCGTGATCAAAAGAACTTGAAAAGAAAGCGATAAAGCGGCAAAAACGAATAGTGGCAGAAATCTGTCAAAACAGAACAGCTGACAAAGGTCGAATTTTTAAGGGGATTTCTGTTGCTCAAATCAAAAAGTGTTCAACTAATGAAAGTTTGGATATAACCTGGGGCATATGTACAAGAAATCGCAGGTCCAAAAGATATACAGAGAATTTTCACGAATCTTTACGGTGCAGCACCGAAAACAGTTTCAGGACAGCAACATCCCCAAATCTTTACCTCACTCAAATTAGAGGCTTCTCTTGGCACAACAATGAAATAAAAAGGATAAGGAGAGGTCATTACAGTAGTAATGACTTCCAAGACTCAAATAAAAGAAAAAGTACTGAAAAGAAAACATTGGGTTATCTCCCAAGAGTGCTTTTCTTTAACGCCTTTGAGCTAGGCGTAGAAAATTGCGAATCAAGTAACATCAAGAGATGAAGCATCAAGCTCATAATTTGCTCTAAGAATAGAGTCAAAAAGTAATTTCTTCCTTTTCCTAGGGAAGTATTCCATACCTTTCTTGAGTGGGAATTGATATTTGATGGTGCCTTCTCTCATATCAATGATGGCACCTACAGTTCGAAGAAAGGGTCTTCCCAAAATAATAGGACATGAAGCATGGCATTCAATATCCATAACGAGAAAATCAACGGGAACAAGGTTATTATTAACCACAATAAGAACATCATTAATCCTTCCCAAAGGTTTCTTCTTAGCAACATCAGCAATAGGAACATCATAATAACATTTTTCAAGAGGCGGTAAATCAAGCATGTCATAAGTGTTTCTAGGCATGATAGAAATACTAGCACCTAGATCATATAAAGCATGGCAATCAAAACCATTAACATGCATATCAATGATGGGTTCCCAACCATCTTCTAACTTCTTAGGAACAGACGCTTTTTGCTGCAATTTTTCATCCCTAATTTTCATGAGAGCATTGGTAATATGCTTAGTAAAAGCAATATTTAAAGAACTAGCATTGGGAGTCAAAGCAAGCTTTTGCAAGAACAAAATTATTTCAGATATATTGCAGCCATCAACATCAAAATCATTAAAGGAAATAGAGCTATCATCTCCTACACTCCGAAAAATTTCAGCACTCTTTTGAGAAAAAGTTTTAGCAGTTTTAGGCTTTTTAACACAAGGAGTGGGAGTTTTCTCTAGACCAATCAAAGTAAGAGGATTGCTAGCATTAGGAACAACATCATTAGAGGTAGTAATAGTACAAACTTTCATATTCCTAGCAATCTCATCCTCTCTTTCCCATCTAGCATGCAATTCTGCTAACAATCTAATATTTTCATCAATTCCAACTTGAATAGCATTAGCAGTAGCAAAAACATTGTTCTCTTTCACATCATTAGGCAACACTTTTAATTTCAGAAGTTCAACATCATGAGTAAGGCTATCAACTTTAGAAGCAAGGATATCAATTTTGCCTAACTTTTCCTCACCAGACTTGTTAAAAGCAGTTTGTTTTACCATGAAGTCTTTGAGCATGACTTCAAGTTCAGAGGGCGCGGCCCTAGTGTTGTTGGAAGAATTACCATAAGGATTACCATAACCATTACCATTAGTAGAAGGATACGGCCTATAATTGTTACTAGCAAAATTGTTCCTATAAGCATTGTTGTTAAAATTATTGTTTCTAATGAAGTTCACATCAACATGCTCTTCTTGAGCAACCAAAGAGGCTAAAGGAACATTATTAGGATCAACATGAGTCCTATCATTGGCAAGCATAGCCATAATGGTATCAATCTTATCACTCAAGGAAGAGGTTTCCTCAACAGAATTTACCTTCTTACCTTGCGGAGCTCTCTTGGTGTGCCATTCGGAATAATTTACCATCATGTTGTCAAGTAGCTTTATTGCGGCGCCCAAGGTAAGGGACATAAAAGTGCCTCCAGCAGCTGAATCAAGTAGGTTCCTTGAAGAAAAATTCAGTCCTGCATAAAAAGTTTGAACAATCATCCAAGTAGTCAGTCCATGAGTGGGACAATTCTTTATCATAGATTCATTCTTTCCCAAGCTTGAGCAACATGTTCATTATCAAATTGACTAAACTTCATAATATTGCTACGCAAAGATATAATCTTAGCAGGAGGATAATATCTACCAATGAAAGCTTCCTTACACTTAGCCCATGAATCAATACTATTCTTAGTCAAAGATAGCAACCAATCTTTAGCTTTTCCTCTCAAAGAAAAAGGAAACAACTTGAGCTTAATAATATCACTTTCTACATCCTTATAATTCTGCATCTCACATAGCTCAACAAAATTGTTGAGATGAGCTGCAGCATCTTTAGTACTAGCACCAAAAAATTGCTCTTTCATAACAAGGTTCAATAAAGCAGGCTTAATCTCATAAAAGTTTGCAGCAGGAGCAGGTGGCGCAATAGGAGTGCAGATAAAATCACTATTGTTCATGCTAGTAAAGTCACACAACTTGGTGTTTTCAGGATTAGCCATTTCAGCAAAACTAAAAGTAGACAACTAAAAACAACTATCAAGGATTCTATTTTTTTTGGGGGTTTTGATAAAGAACAATGCAAGTAAAAATAAATAAAGTAAAGCAAAACAATAAAACAAAGTAAAGGATGTGCGTGTGAAAAACTCCCCTTGCAGAGGTCTTCTTTTTCCTCCCCGGCAACGGCGCCAGAAAAAGACTTGATGGCTGGCATGTAGTTGATGATGATTATGGCCAGGCAGTTGGGAACCCCAAGCGCAAGGTATGATGAGCACAGCAGCAAGTTTTTCCCTCAGTTAGAAACCAAGGTTTATCGTTCGAAGAAGAAAAAGCCAATACGATTGAAGGTGATGCTTGCAAGCTTCGCGACAGCTCCAGACAATTTATAGGGCGCCTCGTCCAAGCTTTGCTTTGCGAGCAGCAACGTGGAACCTGCACACAACACAACCAAGTACTTTGTTCCCAACTTACGATGAGGTTGTCAATCTCACCGGTTTGCTTGAAACAAAGGGTATGAGCGTATCGAGTGGAAATCAGTAGAAGTATGCGAGTAAAGTAAATAGGTGATAGCAATATGATGGAAATAGGACCGGGGTCCACAGTTCACTAGTGGTGTCTCTCCATAAGATAAATAGCACATGCTGGGTAAACAATTTATAGTTGGGCAATTGATAGAATAAAGATAACGTGATATGTCAAGAAGATCACTATGCGATTTACTCTGGGCATTACAACAAAATACATAGACCGCCATCCAACTGCATCTATGACTAATAATCCACTCTCGGGGATATCATCCGAACACCCCATGAGTATTAAGTTGCGAACAACAGCTAATTGCATTAAGCAAAGTGTGTAATGTAAAAAAAGCATATGCCCTCGAGCATATGAATGTTGTTTTCTCCCTAGTGGCAACATCACATCTACAACCTTAGAGGTTTCTGTCACTCCCCCGGATTAAATAGAGGCATGAACCCAACTATCGAGCATAAATACCCCCTCTTGGAGTTACTAGCAACTACTCGGCCAAGATAGCTACTAACAACGGAGAGCATGCAAGATCATAAACAACATAGAGATAACATAAGATATATTTCAGTATAGCAACTCAATCATAACACCAATATTCATCGGATCCCAACAAACCAAACATGTAGAATTACATAACGGTGATCTCAATCATGTAGGGCAGCTCATGAGATCTAAACATGAAGCACATGGTGGAGAGGACAACCATCTAGCTACTGCTATGGACCCATAGTCCAAGGTAGACTACTCACTCATCGCTCCGGAGGCAAGCATGGCGATGAAGAAGACCTCCGGTGGTGATTCCCCTCTCCGACAGGGTGCCGGGAAGAGCTTCTGGACCCTCCCGATCTCGGGTCGACGACGGCGGCGGATCGCGATGTGTTTCTGGAAAATTGATCGGGTCCTTAGGTTTTTCTCGTCGGGGGGTCTTTATAGGCGAAGGGGCATCGTCAGGAGTGGATCGAGGAGTCCTCACACATAGGGGGCGCAGCCAGGGGCTGGGCTGCGCCGCCCTGGTGTGTGGGGCCCTCGTGGCCCCACTCCGTCTCCTCTTCGGATCTTTGGAAGCTTCCGGGAAAAATAAGACTTCAGGAACTTGTTTCATCCAATTCCGAGAATATTTCCTGTGTAGCTTTTCTGAAACTCAAAAATAGCAGAAAACGGGGAACTGGCACTGTGGCAACTTGTTAATAGGTTAGTTCCGGAAAATGCATAAAAGTGCCATGAAGTGTAACGAAACATTAGGCAAATAGTGTAAAAACAAGCATGGAGCATCAAAAATTATAGATACGTTGGAGACGTATCAGTCATTACAGTAGTAATAACTTCCAAGACTCAAATAAAAGAAAAAGAACTGAAAGTAAAAACATTGGGTTATCTCCCAAGAGTGCTTTTCTTTAACGCCTTTGAGCTAGGCGCAGAAAGTGCAAATCAAGTATTATCAAAAGAGGCATTAAGATCAATTGTAGGAGTCTTTTCAACAATGAATTGAATTGTGTCCAAATGAGTTTTTGAAGATCCTTTATGATCACACTTTGGTACACTACTTTCATCAAAATGATTTTCAGGACAAATCCAATTGAAATTCTTTTCCTAAGCATCATGAATTCCTACAAGTTTACAAGGTATTGGTACTCTGAAATCTTCATTGGTTGTACCAACAACCTCTACAGGTGAGCCAAGCTTATTAAATCTCTTAAAAACTTTTCTAGCTTCAGTGGCAACATCTCTAAATTCTCTACACAAAGTTTCCAAGATAAAAGCTTTCTTTTCGGGATCCTCAATATCTTGAAGCTTAAGAAACATGTGTTGCATAAAAGGACTAAGGCTAGCAAACCTAGCTTCCAACATGTGAACTAGATAAGCAGAAGCAACTTCATAACTAGGAGCAAGCTCAGCCAAAGACTTTTTCTCAACATCTTTATGCATACTAATATGATTAAAGAACTCCTCGATGTTACTTTTCCCAATAATAGAACCACTACCTACTGAGAGATCCCCCAAAACGTACTTAGGGAACAACATAATGAAATAAAAGTAATAAAGTAACAACTATAAAGGATACTAATTTTTTTGTGTTTTTGATAAAACGAAGCAAGTAAAAATAAAGTAAAGCAAAACTTAAAACAAAGTAAAGGATGTGTGTGCGAAACTCCCCTTGCGGAAGTCTTCTTTTTCCCCGGCAACGGCGCCAGAAAAAAGTCTTGATGCGGCACGGTGTTGATGATGTATGCCACCGTCCAGTTGGGAACCCCAAGAGGAAGGTATGATGAGCACAGCAGCAAGTTTTTCCCTCAGTAAGAAACCAAGGTTTATCGTATCTAGGAAAAAGCCAAACTCCAGAAGGTGATGCCTGCTAGCTTCGCGATAGCTCCGGACAATTTATAAGGCGCCTGGTCCAGTGCTTTGCTTTGCCAGCTGCAACGCGGAACCTGCACACAACACAACCACATACTTTGCTCCCAACTTACAATGAGGTTGTCAATCTCACCGGTTTGCTGTAAACAAATGAATGAGCGTATCGAGTGGAAAGAAATAGTAGTATGCGAATAAAGTAAACAGTGCGAGTAAAGTAAACAGGTGATAGCAATATAAAGTAAATTGGACCGGGGTCCACAGTTCACTAGTGGTGTCTCTCCATAAGATAAATAACGACATGTTAGGTAAACAAATTACAGTTGGGCAATTGATAGAATAAAGATAACGAGCATATGTCGAGAGGATCACTATGAGATTTACTCTGGGCATTACAACAAGATACATAGACCGCCATCCAACTGCATCTATGACTAATAATCCACTCGCGGGGATATCGTCCGAACACCCCTCGAGTATTAAGTTGCGAACAACAGATAACTGCATTAAGCAAAGTGCGCAATGTAAACAAAGCATATGCCCTTGGACATAAGAATGTTGTTTTCTCCCTAGTGGCAACAGGACATCTACAAACTTAGAGGTTTCTGTCACTCCCCCAGATTAAATAGAGGCATGAACCCAACTATCGAGCATAAATACCCCCTCTTGGAGTCACTAGTATCTACTCGGCCAAGATAGCTACTAACAACGGAGAGCATGCAAGATCATAAACAACATAGAGATAACATAAGATAATATTCAGCACATCAACTCAATCATAACACCAATATTCATCGGATCCCAACAAACACAACATGTAGAATTACATAAAGGTAGTCTCGATCATGTAAAGCAGCTCACGAGATCTAAACATGAAGCACAAGGTGGAGAAGACAACCATCTAGCTACTGCTATGGACCCATAGTCCAAGGTATACTACTCACTCACCGCGCCGGAGGCAAGCATGGCGATGAAGAAGACCTCCGGTGGCGATTCCCCTCTCCGGCAGGGTGCCGGGAAGAGCTTCTAGACCCTCCCGATCTCGGGTCGATGATGACAGTGGATCGCGATGTGTTTCTGGAAAATTGATTGGGTATTTAGGTTTTTCCCGTTGGGGGGTCTTTATAGGCGAAGGGGCAGTGTCAGAAGTGGACCAGGTGGGGCTCACCATAGGGCGGCGTGGCCAGGGCCTGGGCCGCGCCCCTGGTGGTGAGACCACCCCCTGGCTTGGCTCCATCTCCTCTTTGGTCTTCTGGAAGCTTCATTTAATATCTGGATGTTCGGCTTTTGTTTCGTCCAATTCCGAGAATATTTCCTGTGTAACTTTTCTGAAACACAAAAACAGCAGAAAATAGGGAAATGGCACTGTGGCATCTCGTTAATAGGTTAGTTCCAGAAAATGCATAAAAATGCCATGAAGTGTAACAGAACACTAAGCTAATGGTGTAAAAACAAGCATGGATCATCAAAAATTATAGATACGTTTGAGACGTATCAGGCTACTACCCGAACAGACCTCAGGGGTACCAACATCGTGGGCCTTGGTAGTCATACCCTTGTCAGTTGGTAACGAGATTGAACTAGGTATGGTGATACCGACGATCAGATCTCAGACATTGCAAGTATCACAAAAACAAAGGGAATAGGACATCAACGTTTACAGTTCAGTGGTAAAATATCTTCATGAATTCATAGGGTCATTATGGACATCTCGGTCCCGCTAATGATCCTTCACTCGTGAGGTGTCTTGGTGATTTCTAGAGTATTTCCCGAATCAAGGGTAATACGCTTAAGGGTTCAATGATGTTGTAAGATTATTTTGGTATATTCAGAATTGTCGGAGTATTGACAAGAGAGAGTCAGAAAGGTTCTGTGTTGATCCAAAAGTTGTTCAGAGGGTTTGGGAAGGAGTTTCGGAGCAACAAGGATTAAATAATTAGTACTTGAATTAATATTAAATGGATCTATTTATGTGATTAATAAAAAAACAGCCCACCTTAATGGGCCCCTTCAGAATGGGAAGCCCATTAAGCCCCTAGGTGCCCCCTCTTATTGGATAAGGCTTGGTGGGGGTGCCATAGCATTTGGGGGTTGGTGAGGGGCACCCTAGGGCTGGCCGCCGGCTCCCTGGACCCACCTTGACCGCACCTTGGCTGCCTTGGTGGATGGGTAAGGCTGCCCATTGATACGTCTCCAACGTATCTATAATTTTTGATGCTCCATGCTTGTTTTTACACCATTTGCCTAATGTTTCGTTACACTTCGTGGCACTTTTATGCATTTTCCGGAACTAACCTATTAACAAGTCGCCACAGTGTCAGTTCCCTGTTTTCTACTAGTTTTGTGTTTCAGAAAAGCTACACAGGAAATATTCTCGGAATTGGACGAAACAAGTTTCTGAAGTCTTATTTTTCCTGGAAGCTTCCAGAGATCTGAAGAGGAGTAGGAGGGGGGCCATGAGGGCCCCACACACCAGAGCAGCGCGGCCCAGCCCCTGGCCATGCCCCCTATGTGTGAGGGCACCTCGGTCCACTCCTGACGATGCCCCTTCGCCTATAAAGACACCCTGACGGGAAAAACCTAAGGCCCCGATCAATTTTCCAGAAACACATCGCGATCCGCCGCCGTCGTTGACCCGAGATCGGGAGGGTCCAGAAGCTCTTCCCGGTACCCTGCCGGAGAGGGGAATCGCCACCGGAGGTCTTCTTCATCGCCATGCTTGCCTCCAGAGCGATGAGTGAGTAGTCTACCTTGGACTATGGGTCCATAGTAGTAGCTAGATGGTTGTCTCCTCCACTATGTGCTTCATGTTTAGATCTCATGAGCTGCCCTACATGATTGAGATCACCGTTATGTAATTCTACATGTTTGGTTTGTTGGGATCCGATGAATATTGGTGTTATGATTGAGTTGCTATACTGAAATATATCTTATGTCATCTCTATGTTGTTTGTGATCTTGCATGCTCTCCGTTGTTAGTAGCTATCTTGGCCGAGTAGTTGCTAGTGACTCCAAGAGGGGGTATTTATGCTCGATAGTGGGTTCATGCCTCTCTTTAATCTGGGGGAGTGACAGAAACCTCTAAGGTTGTAGATGTGCTGTTGCTACTAGGGAGAAAACAACATTCATATGCTCGAGGGCATATGCTTTGTTTACATTACACACTTTGCTTAATGCAATTATCTGTTGTTCGCAACTTAATACTCATGGGGTGTTCGGATGATATCCCCGCGAGTGGATTATTAGTCATAGATGCAGTTGGATGGCGGTCTATGTATTTTGTTGTAATGCCCAGAGTAAATCGCATAGTGATCTTCTTGACATATCACCTTTATCTTTATTCTATCAATTGCCCAACTGTAATTTGTTTACCCAGCATGTGGTATTTATCTTATGGTGAGACACCACTAGTGAACTGTGGATCCCGGTCCTATTTCCATCATATTGCTATCACATGTTTACTTTACTCGCACTGTTTACTTTACTCGCATACTTCTACTGTTTTCCACTCGATACGCTCATACCCTTTGTTTCAAGCAAAACGGTGAGATTGACAACCTCATCGCAAGTTGGGAACAAAGTACTTGGTTGTGTGTGTGCAAGTTCCACGTTGCTGCTCGCAAAGCAAAGCTTGGACGAGGCACCCTATAAATTGTCCGGAGCTGTCGCGAAGCTTGCAAGCATCACCTTCAGTCGTATTGTCTGCTCTTCTCCTGACCGATTAAACCTTGGTTTCTTACTGAGGGAAAAGAGTTGCCGCTGTGCTCATCATACTTTCCGCTTGGAGTTTCCCAACTGCCTGGCCATAATAATAATCAACTACACGCCAGCCATCAAGCCCTTTTCTGGCGCCGTTGCCGGGGAAGAAGTGGAAGACTTCTGCAAGGGGAGTTTTTCGCACGCACATCCTTTACTTAGTTTTATTGTTTTGCTTTACTTTATTTTTACTTGCATTGTTTTATATCAAAAACCCAAGAAAATTAGAATCCTTTGTAGTTGTTTTTACTTGTCTTGCTTTATCATGCTTTCTATCAATGGTTGGTTTCTTTGAAACTAAATCTTTTTGGCAAGGTGGGTTCACGGAAGAGCAGCAAAATTATTATGAGGGACACCGTTGTCACAAAAAGGGAAACACTTATGGGAACAAATCAATAGATTATATATCATTGCTAGAAACGTGTGCTCTACTTATAATGCTACTTATTGCTTTGATAGATCTTGTTGCTGTAGGAGGTATAAACACCTCCCTTTTCAATGTGAGTATAATGATGATGTTACCATATCTTCTAATATTAATGGAAATTATGACTTTTATGATGTAGAACTAATTGAAGAATTTATTGCTTGGAAGGGTGCATTCGAACTTGCTTATTTGCTTGAAAATATTGATGATGCACCTTATAAATATGAGGTTTATGATATACTTACATTTTGCTTTGATAATTACAAGGAAGAGAATGGCTATATTCTTAAATATCTTAATAGATGCTCTCCAACGGAAGAGACTAATGCCTTGATGGAGCCTATGGAAGAAGAAATTGCTGAAACTGGAAGCTCATTGGATGAAAAAGAGGAGGAGAGTGCTGATCAAGAGGAGGAAGAATGGAGCTACCCATGTCTACCTCCCAATAAGAGTAACTCTTTAACTAATACCCTATTTGATCGCCCTCCATGCTTAACAAAGGAGGGTGAGTGTGATATTTATATTGTTGAGTTTGTTCATGATGCTACTGAAAATTATTATGAGAGAGGAAAATATGGGTGTTGGAATTCTCATGTTACTAAAACACCTCTCTTTATATTAAAAGTTTTGAAGTTGCTCTTGTTTTATCTACCCATACTTGTGACTATGTGCTTCTTTTATTTATTTTCTTACAAGATTCCTATGCATAGGAAGTGGGTTAGACTTAAATGTGTTTTATATTTACTCCTTGATGCTCTTTTTGGCTTCCATTCATATTTCTTATGTGAGCATCTTTTCAAATTACTGCGCCTAGCTCAAAGGCGTTAAAGAAAAGCACTCTTGGGAGATAACCCAACATTTTCTTTTCAGTACTTTTTCTTTTATTTGATTCTTGGAAGTCATTACTACTGTAATGACCTCTCCTTATCATTTTTATTTCGTTGTTGTGCCAAGAAAAGCCTCTAATTTGAGTGAGGTAAAGATTTGGGGATGTTGCTGTCCTGAAACTGTTTTTGGTGCTGCACCGTAAAAATTCGTGAAAATTCTCTGTTTATCTTTTGGACCTGCGATTTCTTGTACATATGCCCCAGGTTATATCCAAACTTTCATTAGTTGAACACTTTTTCATTTGAGCAACAGAAAACCCCTCAAAAAGTCGACCTTTGTCAGCTGTTCTGTTTTGACAGATTTCTGCCAATATTTGTGTTTGCCGCTTTCTCGCTTTCTTTTGAGTTCTTTTGATCACGGAACTTTTGGGGAAGTTGCTACAGTAGTATATACTTTATATGTGGTGGTTTTGGGTTGAAACCTGAAGCAAAAAGAGGTTGATTATATGTTATGCTTACACTAATGTTGCTAATAGATTTGTGTTTAGTTTTGTATGAAGGAAGTTTTCAAGTGTAGGGATTGGAGAATGATGAGATGAGTTGAAGAATGGACAAAAGCTCAAGCTTGGGGATGCCCATGCATCACCCCAAGAAATATCCAAGAAGTACAAGCGTCAAAGCTTGGGGATGCCCCCGAGGCACCCCTTCTTCATCGGCAAAAATCAGGTCACCTTTCAAGACACTATATTTTTATTGCTTCATGCACTATGTGTTTTTCTTGGAGCGTCAGTTGTTTTAGTTTTCTTAGTTAGTTTAGTTTTGTTTGCTGCAATAAATGGTTGGACCCCAACAAATTTCTTTGGGATAAGTTGCTTTGCTTTTCATTTGCCGAGAACGCTCTAGTTTTCACTCTTATCAAAAACCGAGTGTTCTTCTTTTTCTGCTACCGCTTTTGGTTTTCATTTTTGCCTTGATTTGCATTCAGACCTTGTTATATCTTTTCATCAAGGTGTATTTTTTGCCTCTGATCTTTATTGGTTTTCATCAAAAGAGGTGTCTTAAAAAAAATTCAAATGGTGTTGAAAAAGAGAAAAAGCTTTATGCAAAAAAGTGGTACAAGAAGGAGCTTGTGTAGACTGCGGCTTAGGCTTTTTCATGTCGTGCTTGATGTCTTTTTGATAGTATGCTTAGTGGTTTTGCTGTAGCATGACTTGTCTCAAATAACTGAGATTGCTTAATGAGCCTTTGAAAAAATCATGCGTTGTTTTTATCGTTTGGAAGCATTATTTTGGTTTTCTCCTTGATGCTTTATTTGGGTTGACTTGGCGCATGCTCACACATGTTAGACTCATACAAAGTCGCCAATAGCCTCTATGATCATTTAGTTTTTGACTTTTGATGCCATCTTATGCTTCTTTTAATGTCACTTTCTCGCTTTGCATGATTATAGCCATTATTGCTCTCTTAGTTAGTCGCTCCCAGTCTTTTGCTAGCCCTCGCCTTGTACTAAGTATGAGCTCTACTCGTGCATCCAACTCCTAAAAACCAAGTTTTGCCAAAGTGTCCACCATACATACCTACTAGCAATTTTCTATTCCAAGTAAATTTGACTTGCTTTTATTTACTCTTCAAATTAAACTCTTACTAGTGTTATGCGAAAATTGGTCAGTAAAGCTCTCACGAACCGGAAGGCACACTTTACTTTTCCTTGTTCTTAGAAATTTGACATTGTAGTCTCTTATGTTGAGTTGTTATGCTTGCAAGTTGTAAGTTGGATACTAGCCCAACCATGCTGTCATGGGGCAAGCTTTCAACATTGCACTTCTTATTTGAGTTGATATCGTGATCTTTTGTTTATGGATGCCCGCGGTGTGAAATGAATTGGGAATCTTGCGGGGATCATGGAGTTTGTATATGTGTTAGGGAAACGCCTGGGCCGCCAATCTAAGCCATGCATAATTCATGGTAGAAATTTGTAGCATACCCATAGTGGACATTCGACGACGCATCTCAAAATAAAAAGCTAAACAAATGGTAAGTAAAAGAGATGTCGAGGTGTTCATTGTCTGCTTGTCCTGTCATTTTGATGTGGGCTTGTTCCATGTCATCGGGCACGGAGGTACCCCGTTGGCGGTTCTCAATGATACATATATACTTACAATGACAAGAGCCTTGCTTGGGACTCTAAGTTGAGTAGCATGAGGTTTGGGTACTCGTATTCACGGGAGACGAGGTTTTCAACTTATGATTTGTCATGCATATGCATCATAATTGTTCTCGCATTAACTTTAACCATTCAAGATGCTTATGATGGGGGCAATGAGAGCTCAAAGCCGGTAAGTACCATAATTTTTGAAGGTTATAAAACTTGCAATCACTGCTTCCCTCTGCAAAGGGCCTTTCTTTTACTTTTATGTTGAGTCCCCACCTTCTATCTTTATGCACCATTAAGAGAGCATAGTTGTCATTCTTAGTATAATGTGCATTGTCCCAGAGTTTTCATTGATTGATTCATATTGTTGGTTTCACTTGTTCTCAAATTATTTGTATCTAGTCGCCCTCTTAAACTTGAAGGTGTCCTATGCATTTATGTTTTGCTCTCCATGAAGGACAAGCTGAAAAGCATTTGTATGTTTTTCCTTATGATTTGAACACACGTTTTGACTTTCATTGTTTTATTTTCATGATCTTTTGTTTGTGTTCATTTGCATGTTATAACATGGTTGCTAAGTTTTTATTATCAAGATTATATCTTTCATGCCCATGTTTTAAGTTCTTATGATCCCAGCTCGCAAATGCTTACATATATGATCAAGATTGTGTAGGTGCATGTCACCTCAAAAATTATTCTTTTGTTATCACTTACCTACTCGAGGACGAGCAGGAGTTAAGCTTGGGGATGCTTGATACGTCTCCAACGTATCTATAATTTTTGATGCTCCATGCTTGTTTTTTACACCATTTGCCTAATGTTTCATTACACTTCGTGGCACTTTTATGCATTTTCCGGAACTAACCTATTAACAAGTCACCACAGTGCCAGTTCCCTGTTTTCTGCTATTTTTGTGTTTCAGAAAAGCTACACAGGAAATATTCTTGGAATTGGACGAAACAAGTTCCTGAAGTCTTATTTTTCCCGGAAGCTTCCAGAGATCCGAAGAGGAGTAGGAGGGGGCCACGAGGGCCCCACACACCAGGGCGGCATGGCCCAGCCCCTGGCCGCACGCCCTATGTGTGAGGGCACCTCGGTCCACTCCTGACGATGCCCCTTCGCCTATAAAGACCCCCCCGATGGGAAAAACCTAAGGCCCCGATCAATTTTCCAGAAACACATCGTGATCCACCGCCGTCGTCGACCCAAGATCGGGAGGGTCCAGAAGCTCTTCCCGGCACCCTGCCGGAGAGGGGAATCGCCACCGGAGGTCTTCTTCATCGCCATGCTTGCCTCCGGAGCGATGAGTGAGTAGTCTACCTTGGACTATGGGTCCATAGCAGTAGCTAGATGGTTGTCTCCTCCACCATGTGCTTCTTGTTTAGATCTCATGAGCTGCCCTACATGATTGAGATCACCGTTATGTAATTCTACATGTTTGGTTTGTTGGGATCTGATGAATATTGGTGTTATGATTGAGTTGCTATACTAAAATATATCTTATGTTATCTCTATGTTGTTTATGATCTTGCATGCTCTCCGTTGTTAGTAGCTATCTTGGCCGAGTAGTTGCTAGTGACTCCAAGAGGGGGTATTTATGCTCGATAGTGGGTTCATGCCTCTATTTAATCTGGGGGAGTGACAGAAACCTCTAAGGTTGTAGATGTGCTGTTGCTACTAGGGAGAAAACAACATTCATATGCTCGAGGGCATATGCTTTGTTTACATTACACACTTTGCTTAATGCAATTATCTGTTGTTCGCAACTTAATACTCATGGGGTGTTCGGATGATATCCCTGTGAGTGGATTATTAGTCATAGATGCAGTTGGATAGCGGTCTATGTATTTTGTTGTAATGCCCAGAGTAAATCGCATAGTGATCTTCTTGACATATCACGTTTATCTTTATTCTATCAATTGCCCAACTGTAATTTGTTTATCCAGCATGTGTTATTTATCTTATGGAGAGACACCACTAGTGAACTGTGGATCCCGGTCCTATTTCCATCATATTGCTATCACATGTTTACTTTACTCGCATTGTTTACTTTACTCGCATACTTCTACTGTTTTCCACTCGATACGCTCATACCCTTTGTTTCAAGCAAACCGGTGAGATTGACAACCTCATTGCAAGTTGGGAACAAAGTACTTGGTTGTGTGTGTGTAGGTTCCACGTTGCTGCTCGCAAAGCAAAGCTTGGACGAGGCACCCTATAAATTGTCCGGAGCTATCGCGAAGCTTGCAAGCATCACCTTCAGTCGTATTGTCTGCTCTTCTCCTGACCGATTAAACCTTGGTTTCTTACTGAGGGAAAAGACTTGCCGCTGTGCTCATCATACTTTCCGCTTGGAGTTTCCCAACTGCCTGGCCATAATAATAATCAACTACACGCCAGCCATCACCCATCCCCTCCATATAAAGGGACCCCAAGGGAGGAGGAGGACACACAATTTGAAGGAGCCTAGAGCTCTCCTCTCCTCCATGCGCCTCCTCTCTCTTCCACATCTCTCCCTCTCATGTGGCTCCCCGAAGGGCTGCATAGGAGTCAGGACTACTCCACCGCTGCATGTTGTCATGCTGAGGGAATTCTGGATCTCATCCAAATCGATCTACTTCCGCAATCTTGGCCGGGTCAAAGATCCGGAGGTCATCATCGATCACTGTATGCCTACGATTACTCAGAGGTGCTGCCTTTGCGGCACTGGGTCATTGCACCGAAGTCGTTGCATCAAGATCTACATGACCTTGAGGTCAGCTACGTCGGCTTCATCATCAACGCTTGGGCGGGAGCATAATCCCGCATTCGGTCTACAAGGGTATGTCACCGAATCCAAGTTAATCGTTACAACATTACTAATAGATAGATCTTGGGCAATTCGGGTTTCGTGTAGCTAGAATTTTTTTGTTTTTAGCCTCAAACCCCAACAATTGGAAGTATCCCAGAAACAAAGGGAATAGGACATCGATGTTTACGGTTCAACAAATAAAGATCTTCGAGAATGCACAGCGGTCATTATGGGCATATAGGTCCCGCTGATGATCATTCACCGGAGAGGTGTCTTGGTGATGTCTAGAGTGTTCTCAAACCGAGGATAATACACTTAAGGGGTCGATGATGTTTAAAGATGGTTTTGGTATATGTGGAATTATCAGAGTATTCATAACAGAGTGATGGAAAAGTTCCGTGGAGGTCCGAAGTTTGTTCGGAGGTTCCAGAAGGATTTTTGGAATAACAAGAATTAAATAATAAGTAATTAATATTAATCAATTTAATTAATATTAAATTGATTTATTTATTTAATAAATAAGTACAACCCACCTTTATGGGCCCCTCCCGGTGGGGAGCCCAATAAGGCCTAGGTGCCACCCCTTAATGGATAAGGTGGTGTGCGCCCTAGGGTTTGAGCTAGGGAGGGCCGGCTAGGCCTTGGGCCTCATGGGCTAGCTGGTCGGGCCTTGTCCTAGGCCGGCGCACCCCCTGGTGGCTGCCCCATGTTTAGGTCCACCCCAGATATTTGATGGTGGGTGCCTCCTCCCTTCCCCTATATAAAGGGACCCCATGTGGAGAGAAAGGTACAAAGAAATTGGAATAGATCTCATGTGTTGTGATTTTTCCTCTCCCTCTCTTCCATGCACCACCTCTCCCCTCTCTCCCGTGCGGCTCCTCAAAGGGTTGCATAGGAGCGAAGGACTACTTCACCAATGCACGTTGTCGTGTTGTGGAAATTCCGGATATGATCCAAACAGATCTACTTCCACAATCTCTTTTGGATAGGAGGTCCAGAGGTCATCGTCGATCACCATACGTGTACGAGTACTCGGAGGTGCTGCATGTGTGGCACTAGAGTAATTGCACTAGAATCGTTACGTTAGGATCTACATGACTTTGAGGTCGGCTACACCGGCTTCATCATCAACGCTTGTGTGGGAGCGTAATCCCCGCGTTCGGTATACAAGGGTATGTCACCAAAACCTTAAGCATTACAACATCTATTATATAATTAAAACAACTAAAAATGAACGGCTAAGATTTAACATGAGGCAACACTAGAAAGGAGCGGCTAAGATTTTAAAGAAGAAATAGAAAGGATCCAAGTCGATCAGGCTACGTAAGTAGAGTCCTAGAGCTAAAACAAATTGAATACATGACACATTGTGCAGATAAGGATTCGTCTCATCAAACATGACTTTTGCAATAGGACTATTATATGCACCGTGTGCAATCACAACTCCCATCTCTTTAACCCATATACTCCGTGAGGGTTGCTCCGCTCTGATCAACCCGGCGGCTGATTTTCAGCGTCGGAGTTATGTACAACGAAACTAACTCGAGAGGATCAAGTAATCTCGCCTTAGCTAAGCTGATGAACACACAGGTATTCGACGAGTCCGCATGGCGATATCATTGTGTCGAGAAGCGACCATATAGGTCCAGGAGGCGGTTTGGATCGCTGGCGACATAAAGGGGCAAACATGTGTGCATGTGCGAGGTCCGATGACGGTAGAGGATCTGTTGAAACAATCGTGCCACCTATTTGCATGACCTATCACGTCATGGAATCAAGCAGTCTGGAGCGGCTCAGATTGAAAGTGAAAAGAACAGCAAACTTTGATGTTCCAAGGGATCCCTTGATCTTCACGTTGCAGTCAAAAGCCACAAAGCTATATCAGAATCACGTTGTGGAGTCTTGATCGGGATGGGAATATGAAATATCCTCCAGCTGCCCAACTAGCAAAATCAGTTGATGAGTGGTATATTGATCGTATTGGAATATGTGAGCGCAGAAATTTAACCATGTTGCGAGATCTGATTAAGATGAACAGACAAAGAATCCATTGTAGCGATCACGCGCAACTCGGTGTATGAATTGGACAACTGATAGCGAGCCTTTTTTCTGCATACATCTTGCAAGGTCAAGATTGAAGAACTGCTTTATTTTGCGAGAAGAATTGAAGAACTACGAGAGTCGAGAGATAATGGCCATGTCCAGCGGCCAAAGGATGATGCCAGCGTTTCCATCGCATGGGGGCTCAACAGCTCAGGCAAACTCAAGGACATAGCTACAGGCCAAAGGAATTTTTAGATGATTCACGCACTCTTGGAGATCAATCGAATAAGGTTAGTCAATATCATCTCAGAAAAGAACTCACCAAAGGTTAGTCAGTCAAATCAATACGAGAAGAAAAGCGAATGCTAGAAATAGACACAACCTCAAGAACTCGGAGAGCAGAGAGCAAGATCTGTGACAATCCAAGATTCGTATTCCTTTACCCCCAAAGGTAGCACAAGAAAAGAAAAACTCTGCCTATCCATCCAAATTATAAAGATGGCTGCAGATGATTAGTTAATCTGCTTCTTGCATAACCTATACTGTATATGTAATTAACTCGGCTCAAAACGATTACGTTCAGCATTATCTTGGGGTCTTCGATGATGTTTCTTTTTTAGATAGTACCTACCGTATAAGTATACTTAGGAATCCTATGGTATATAGAATTTGTTAGGTTGACAACCAAGCAAGCTTTCTATATGAAATTAGAAACATGAGGCAAAATATATCGGCAAAATCTATTTCCATTGGAACTCTAAAAAATCCATGCATTGACACACTCACGAGCAAATTATATACCTAATTAGTAGTTTAATTCATTTACTGAAATATTTAAACAGCTTGAGACAAAAGCACACGAGCATCGGGTGAGAGAGAGAATTTTTAAGCAAAATTTATCTGTATACACAAATAGTTATTCAAACTCGGAAGAGCAAGCAATAACTCATAAAAGTAATTAGGGCAGCTACAAAGTAGGGACATCAGGATTTTGCTCCCAGCGGACGTTAAGTTGCAACTAACAATCCTAGCCAATGGGCTGCAATTTGCAGGCATGGAGGAATCCTTTGCATTATACGGGGCCCTGAAAATTTCCATGCATGTTTGTGCTAAGGTATTTGCATGCATGCCAATATTAATTGTCTAATTCTTTCTCTGCTACTAAGGGCGTGTTCGGGAACAGCCCAGCTTCCCAAAAATCCGTAGATTCAGCTTCCCGTTGCCACTCCACCATCCCACGCGGAGCACTAAACGTTCGGCGGGCTGCTTCTTTGTTCGGCCGGGCTGCTCCAACCATTTTTTCCTGTATAGGTCGTCTTCCTCCACCTAATCGATTCCCCACACCCCAACTCCCCCGTTGACTGCCCTCACCACGACACCTTCCACCGCCAGGAGAGGAGGGAGCAGGCGTTAGGGAGCAGCCGGGAGAGCGGCGGCGAGGGAGCATCCGGGAGAGCGCGGCGCCTCCACGTGCGAGCTCGGGTCGGAGCTGCGCCTTGAATAGTGAGCACCCGCGAGCTCGGGGCGTGCGAGCTCGGGTTGGGCCGGAGCTGCGCCTGGACGAGGAAGCGGATGCGGCGTCTGGGGAGTGGGGAGGCGGCGGCATTGGAGAGATGTGGGGGGCGGTAGTGGACAGATGAGGACTGGAGTGGTTGACCAAACAAGGACGACGGGATGAAGCGTTTTCTTCACTCGGCGGTGGCACATCTTTGTAATTTTTGGCTGCTCCGCGGTTCGCTGCTCCGCGAATTTGCGAAAACGGTGCTCCGCGTTTTAGGGCATGTACAATGGGGCGCTTAGCCCAGGCGCTAAGCTCAAATTCCCGGCAGTTGTGTCCAATTCCCGGTCTATTCCCAGCCGAGCCTGGGAAACAGTCTTGCGTCGACGCAAGATTTAGAGTCGGGCGCTTGGACCTTTTTTTCCCGAACGAATTGGATCGACGAGCGTCGACGCTTTCGGTGGCGCTAAGGAAAAAAAATATGGAGACCCGTAGGAGCCTTCTCTCAACTGTTTAAACGGAATCGAGCTCAATTTAAGGTAGCTTTTCATATGATCTACAGATAAGATCAAATGAAGCTCGAGCTAGGGGCTTGCCTAGGAACGACCAGGAGGTGAGATTGAGTATCGGTGGCTCTGGCTCCTCCAGGGACTGAAATCGAGAGGGGGGGCTAGCAGTATCACGGGCACTGCGCCGGCGGGACAAAATCGGCAGCGGATGGGAGCCGCCTGCTCACTGGATTTGAGTCAAGCGTAGCTGGGGAGGGAGGATGCCGGTCATCGGGATGTCGAGCAAAGCGCCCCTGGGTAAGCCTCTAGCGATGGAGACGTAGACGCTAGCCTACCTTTTTCTAATCCCACTAGCGACTGACTAAGCTACCACGCGTTCTGTGCAAAGGCGCTTATGAATTAATCCGAATTTTTAGATTTTTTCTTTTTCACCTAAGCGTCTATTGAGGCGCCTTTCATTGTACATGCCCTTATACAGCAAAGTGGGCTAGCTTCTCGGATTTAGCTTCGCGGATTTAAAACGTTCGGCACTACTCCACGGCGGATTTACGAGAAGCTGGAAGCTGGAGGGCTTCCGAACACGCCCTAAAGCGTCTAAAGAAGCACGGAGCATTGCACATGCCCTTAAACATGAAATCTAAGATGAACGTGCGTGAATCCATCTGTAGGTAGTCACTATATATATGATAGTAACTAACAAAGGCAACTTAAAATTGATATCCGTCTGGATACATATTATTTCAGATCTTTTTTTTAATGCTCAAAATAAATATTTGTCTAAGGACAAAAATACAAAAATTAAAATGAAAGTCTATAAGGTGTTACATCCGCCTTCCGCTTTCACAAACGAAGTATCCACAATGTAATACACCAACTTAATTTGTCAAAGTTTCTCAGGACTAGCCGCGCAAATGCGCGGGTCACCCAGCTAGTTACTAATAGATAGATCTTGGGTATTTGGGTTCGCGTAGCTAATTTTTTTTCTTTTTTAGCCTCGATCCCCAACACCTCGGTGATGCCACCTTTGGAATAATAACAATTAAGATTTTATTGATCTCTTCAAGAATTTCTTCCTCCCTTAGGATCTGAAGTACCGCTGCTGTGACATCCGCTCCACACACATCCCAGTGCTTTCGAAGAAACTGAGTTGGATGACCATCAGGACACGTCGCCTTTAGGGTACATCTGAAATAGAGCTATTTTAATCTCTACATATTCAAATGGAGCAGTTAGCTGCTCATTCATTTCCATCGTAACCGAGGTTGGGACAGAGGCTAGAACCTCCTCCATCCCCGAAGTACCCTCCGTGGTGTACAACTGGCTATAGAACTCCCTCGTCAGCTGAATAACATCATGCTGATCGACGGTAGTAGTAACATCCGCACGAGCTAAAGAGGCAATCTTGTTCCTTTTCTTCCTCTTACTTACGCATAGATGAAAAAAATCGTATTCTTATCACCTTCCGCTAGCCACTGTATGCGGGAATGTTGTCGCCACATAATCTCCTCTCGATGCTGAATCTCAACTAGGCGATCAACTATTTTAATCTCTTCGTAGCTCTCTACCTGGCTGAGCTCGCATCAATTCAAGCTCTCGAGGCAAAGTCCTCAACTCCCACTGAACACTGTCCAAAGTCTCCCGACCCCATTGGGTAAGAGCTCCGGAGAGGCTCTCCAACTTTTGTGCCAAAACCCTGCATGGATCTACACGTAACATCCTGCCACTCGTTTGCGAACAGCGGCTTCAAATTCTGGTGTGTCTTCCACATTGCTTCATAGTGAAAGATTCACTGATTGCGCACCCTTTCCTTCGATAGAGTAAATTGGACAAGGATCAGTGAGTGGTCTAAGGCCGCCGCCGCCGTGAGGTGTTGCACTACCGCTAAAGGGAACCTTGAGCTCCAGCTGGCCGTGGCTAAGGTTCGGTCCAATCTCACTCGACAATAGCTTCCTCCCGAAACCTTCTTCTCAAAAGTCTAGGTCGTTCCTGTATAGCCAAGGTCCATAAACTCGCAGATATGATCTGTATCTCTAAATTCCTGAATCTGAGCATTGCTCCATTCATTGACACCCATATGCTCTTCCCTCCCGAGTACTTCATTAAAATCTCCAACACAAAGCCACGGTAATGGCGATGATGCTTTGATGAATTTAAGCATATCCCATGTCTTATGGCGCGCATTGACTTGCGCCTCTCCATCCACACAGGTAAAACGCCATGGTTGTGAATCTGTAGAGGACACAACAACATCAATATGATACTAAGATTAAGGTAAAATATCAAGCTAGACCACCACTCCGGCCCGTACTACTAACTGCAAAAGCATAGTCAAAACCCAGCGTGTGTGCTAAACTTTCCACTCTAGACTTGTGTATTTGTGTCTCCACTACACAAAGAATAGACGGGATAAAATCTCTCGCGAGATTGCGAAACTCCCAAACTGCCGTGTCGTTGCCAAGCCCACGTTAGTTCCAGAATAAAGTACTCATTACTCATGGCGGCGCTCCTTCCCGGAGCCCACCGATTCAGTTCCTGTCTTGACTTTCTTAGGGGTAGTTTGCTTTTTCAGGCGCTTATGCTCACGTGCTGATGGTGGCAGAGGAGGCGTCCCAGACCGTTGCTGGTACTGTCCCTGCTCCGTTTCCTCACCAAACTTCAGTTTCTTCTGCACCACTGCGCCCTCCACCTCCCTCACAACTTCAGGTTCATTCCAATCCAACAGTGGAACCTGTACATGGCCCTTCCTACCTTTGTCGGACTACCCTAAGTAAGGTGAGCATCTGTAGACGTTCGTTTCTGATTATCACCAATTGACAGCACTTAGTTGCCATTACCGGGCCGACCACTGTGCCCACATCCTCTCCCTCTCTCCCACCACCCCTTCGACCATGGCCTGCCTCACGTCCATGTCCTCCTCCATGCTCCTCACCCCCGCAGCTCCCCGGCCCATATAGCCTGCTCCACGCCCGATGGTGTTCCAGCCCTATGATTGCGTGTAGATGACCGCCCAGTTGGGAACCCCAAGAGGAAGGTATGATGAGCACAACAGCAAGTCTTCCCTCAGTATGAAACCAAGGTTTATCGAACCAGTAGGAGAAAGAACCAACTTCCAAAGGTTGATGCTCGCTAGCTTTGCGACAGCTCCAGACAATTTATATATGGCGCCTCGTCTGGGGCGTAGCTTTGCACCAGCAGCAGCGTGGAACCTGCACACAACACAACCAAGTACTTTGCCCCAACTTACAGTGAGGTTGTCAATCTCACCGATTTGCTGTAAACAAAGGATTAAACGTATCGAGTGGTAAAAGATAGTAGTTTGCAAGAATGTAAATAAAGCGAGTAAATGTTAAACGGTATTAACAATGTAAAAGAATGGACCGGGGTCCACAGTTCACTAGTGGTGTCTCTCCATAAAATAAATAAGATAAATAATATGTTGGGTAAACAAATTACAGTTGGGCAATTGATAGAATAAAGCAAGCATACAAATGTCATGAGGATCACTATGAGATTCACTTGGGCATTATAACATAATACATAGACCGTAATCCAACTGCATCTATGACTAATAATCCACCTGCCTGATGTCATCCGAGCAACCGTTGGGTATTAAGTTGCAAGCAACAGATTATCGCCTTAAGCATAGTGTGTAATGTAAACAATACAAATGTCCTTGAACACAAGATTGTTGTTTTCTCCCTAGTAGCAACAACACATCTACAACCTTAGAGGTTTTTGTCACTCCCCCAGATTACTAGAGGCATGAACCCACTATCGAGCATAAATACTCCCTCTTGGAGTCACTAGCATCTACTCAGCCAAGATATCTACTAGCAACGGAGAGCATGCAAGATCATAAACAACATAGAGATAATAAATCATAAATTAACTTAACAAAGTATCAATATTCATCGGATCTCAACAAACACAACATGTAGAATTACACAACGATGATCTTGATCATGATAGGCAGCTCACAAGATCTAAACATGAAGCACATGGAGGAGATGACAACCATCTAGCTACTGCTATAGACCCGTAATCTAAGGTAGACTACTCACACATCACTCCGGAGGCAGTCATGATGATGAAGAAGGCCTCCGATGGTGATTCCCCTCTCTGGCAGGGTGCCAGGAAGAGCTTCTGGACCCTCCTGATCTCGCGTCGACGGCAACGGTGGCTTGCAGTATGTTTTGTGGAAAATTGATTGGGCTCTTTGGTTTTCCCGTCAAGGTGAATATATAGGCGGAAGGGCGGCGTCAAGAGGTGGGCCTGGTGGCCCCACCACTTGGTGGTGCGGCGAGGGGCTGGCCCGCGCCACCCTATGGTGTGGCTGGCCCCTGGTCCCCCTCCGTCTCTGCTTTGGACTCCGTCTCGTGTCGAGAAAAATAGGAACTTCGTCTTTTGTTTCGTCCAATTCCAAGAATATTTCCTATGTAGCTTTTCTGAAATACAGAAACAGCAGAAAACAGGGAACTAGCACTGCGGCATCTCGTTAATAGGTTAGTTTTGAAAAATGCATAAAGACGCCACGAAGTGTAACAAAACATAAAGCAAATGGTGTATAAACAAGCATGGAGCATCAAAAATTATAGATACGTTTGAGACGTATCAAGCAACCCCAAGCTCCTGCTCGTCCTCGAGTAGGTAAGTGATAACAAAACAATAATTTTTTAGGTGACATGCACCAACACAATCTTGATCAACGATGTAAAGCATTGAGTGCTGAGATCAAAGTACTTAAAACATGGGCATAAAAGACATAATCTTGATAATAAAACATAGCAACCATGTTATAACATAAAAAGTAACACAAACAAAAGATCATGAGTACTAATGCATTGAAAGTCAAGTGTGTGCTTCGAGCATATAGAAAAACATAGCAAAGTGGTTTTCACCTTGTCCTTCATGGAGTAGCAAAACATAAATGCATAGGACACCTTCAAGTTTAAGAGGGGGACTAGATACAAATAATTTAAGAACAAGCAAAACCATAATCATGAATCAATCAATAATAAATTTTGGGACTATGCACATTAAACTTAGAATGACAACTATGCTCTCTTAGACGGTGCATAAAGATAGAAGGTGAAGACTCAACATAAAAGTAAAAGAAAGGCCCTTCACAGAGGGAAGCAGTGATTAAATATGTGCTAGAGCTTTTCATTTGTAAAACAGAGACAAAATTTGTTTTGAGAGGTGGTTGTTCTTGTCAACGACTAGCAATGGGGTTCTTACTATCTTCCATACTAAACAAGTTTTGAGAGAGAGATTTGCACATTTGTGCTCTTTTATAAAGCTTGGCACTCCTCCCCACTTTTCCTTTCACAAACCATGGCTAACCGATTCCATCGGGTGCCCACCAACTTTCACATACCATGGAGGAGTGCCTTTTTTATTTCTTTTTTCTTTTTTTCTTTTTTGGAATAAAAACAATATGGAAGATAGCAAATCTGACCACTACGTCTCCATGAGCTGAAAACAGTGTCACAAAATGAGAAGTATTTTGAAGGGTTTTTTAAAGGTAGCACATGAAAATTTACTTGGAATGGCTTACAAATACCATGCATAGGAATTTATAGTGGACTCTTTGGAATAAAATTGGTTTTTGGTAGTTGGATGCACAAGAAGTATTCCCTCTCAGTATAGATGAAGGCTAGCAAAGGACTGAGAGCGACCAACTAAGAGAGCAATAACGGTCATAATCATGCATAGTGACAAAACATCATTAACCGAAGCATAAAGTGGTATCAAAAGTCAAAAACCAAATGATCATAGAGGCTTATGATGACTTTTTAAAGTCAAACATGTTGTAAGCATGCGCCAAGTCAACCCAAATAAAGCTTCAAAGGAGAAAACCACAATAATATGCTCCCATATAATAAAAACAACGCATGATTCTTTCAAAGGCACATTAAGCAATCTCAATCATTTGAGACAAGTCATGCTACAGCAAAAACTACTAAGCATACTATCAAAATAACATCAAGCATGACATGCAAAAGTCTAAGCCACTGTCTAAACAAGCTCCCATTTGTACCACTATAGGCATGAAACTTTTTTCTCTTTTCCAACACCATTCAACCTTTTTGAATCAACTCTTTAAGATGAAAACCAACATAGACCAGTGGTCTAAATGCACCTTGATACAAAGATATAACAAGATCTGAACAAAAATCAAGGAGAAAAACAAAATCTAAACGCAGTACTAGAAAAAGAGAACACTCATTGAACGATAACAGTGAGAACTAGAGTGTTCTTGGCAATGAAAAATGGAGTGTGTCTTCTCCAAAAGAAATTTGTTGGGGTCCAACCATTTATTGCAGCAAACAAAACAAAAGAAAACTGAAAGCGGAAGTAAAGACGCTCCAAGAAAAACGCATAGTATACAAAGCAATAAAAATATAGTGTCTTGAAAGGTGACCTGATTTTTGCCGATGAAGAAGGGGTGCCTCGGGGCATCCCCAAGCTTTGACGCTTATACCTCTTGTATATTTCTTGGGGTGACATGGGCATCCCCAAGCTTGATCTTTTGTCCATACTTCATCTCATCTCATCACTCTCCTTTCCCTACACTTGAAAACTTCCTTCATACAAAACTTCACACAATTCTATTAGCAACATTAGTGTAAGCATGATAGTAAATCTACTCTTTTGGTTCAGTTTCAAACTCAAATATACCATCCATTAAAACATAAGCTACTGTAGCAACTTCTCAAAAGTTTCGTGATCAAAAGAACTCAAAAAGAAAGCGATCGAGAGGCAAACATAAATAGTGGCAGAAATCTATCAAAACAGAATAGCTGACAAAGATCGATTTTTCCGAGGACCTTCTGTTACTAAAATCGAAAAGTGCAAAACTAACAAAAGTTTGGAAATAACCTGGGGCATGTGCACAAGAAATCGCAGATCAAAAAGACATTCTGAGAATTTTCACGAATTTTTACGGTGCAACGCAGAAGTCTGTTTCAGGTTAGCTACTTCCCCAAATCTTACCTTCCTCCAATTAGAGGTTCTTCTTGGCACAAAAACGAAATAAAAATAATAAGGAGAGGTCATTACAGTAGTAATAACTTCCAAGACTCAATAAAAAGAAAAATTACTGAAAATAAAACATTGGGTTATCTCCCAAGAGTGCTTTTCTTTAACGCCTTTGAGCTAGGCGCAGAAAGTGGAAATCAAGTAATATCAAGCGATGAAGCATCAAATTCATAATTTGCTCTAAGAATAGAGTCAAAAAGTAATTTTTCCCTTTATTGGGAAGTGTTCCATACCTTTCTTGAGTGGGAATTGATATTTAATGGTGCCTTCCTTCATATCAATGATGGCACCAACAGTTCTAAGAAAAGGTCTTCCCAAAATAATAGGACATGAAGCATTGCATTCAACATCCAAAACAAGGAAATCAACGGGAACAATATTATTGTTAACCATAATAAGAACATCATTAATCCTTCCCAATGGTTTCTTCTTAGCAACATCAGCAAGAGGAACATCAAATTAACAATTTTCAAGCGGTGGTAAACCAAGCATATCATAAATCTTTCTAGGCATAATAGAAATACTTGCACCAAGATCACATAAAGCATGACAATCAAAATCATTCACATTCATATCAATGATGGGCTCCCAACCATCTTCTAACTTCTTGGGAATAGAAACCTTTTGTTTCAACTTTTCTTCCCTAATTTTCATGAGAGCATTTGTAATATGCTTTGTAAAAGCAACATTCATAGAACTAGCATTACGACTTAATGAAAGCTTTTGCAAGAATAAACTTACTTCAGAGATATTGCAACCATCAACATCAAAATCATTAAAAGAAGTAGAGCTATTGTCTTCCATACTCTGAAAAATTTCAGCACTTTTTGTAGAAAAAGTTTTTTGCAGTTTTGGGCTTTTTAGCACAAGGAGTAGGAGTTTTCTCTACACCAATCAAAGTAAGAGGATTGCTAGCATTTGAAACAACATTACTAGAGGTGGTAATAGTACATACCTTCATATTTCTAGCCATCTCGTCTTCTCTTTCCCACCTAGCATGCAATTCTGCTAACATCCTAACATTTTCATCAATTCTAACCTGGATGGCACTCAAAGTCTTGCTTTCTTTCACATCATGAGGCAAAACTTTTAGTTTCAGAAGTTCAACATCAAGAGCAAGGCTATCAACTTTAGAAGCAAGAACATCAATTTTACCCAACTTTTCCTCAACAGACTTATTAAAAGCAGTTTGCTTACTGATGAAGTCCTTGAGCATGACTTCAAGCTCAGAGGGCGCACCCTAGTGTTGTTGGAGGAATTACCATAAGAGTTGCCATAACCATTACCATTGGTAGAAGGATACGCCCTATAATTGTTGCTAGCAAAATTGTTCCTATAAGCACTGTTGTTGAAATTATTATTTCTAATGAAGTTTACATCAACATGCTCTTCTTGAGCAACCAAAGAGGCTAAAGGAACATTATTAGGATCAACATGAGCTCTATCATTAACAAGCATAGCCATAATAGTATCAATCTTATCACTCAAGGAAGAGGTTTCCTCAATAGAATTTACATTCTTACCTTGTGGAGCTCTCTCGGTGTGCCACTCAGAATAATTTACCATCATATTATCAAGGAGCTTTGTTGCGGCGCCCAAGGTGATGGACATAAAAGTACCTCCAGTAGCTGAATCCAGGAGATTTCTTGAAGAAAATTTTAGTCCTGCATAAAAGGTTCGGATAATCATCCAAGTAGTCAGCCCATGAGTGGGACAATTCTTTATCATAGATTTCATTCTTTCCCAAGCTTGAGCAACATGTTCATTATCAAACCGTCTAAACTTCATAATATCACTTCTCAAAGCTATAATCTTAGCAGGAGGATAATATTTTCCAATAAAAGCATCCTTACACTTAACCCAAGAATCAATACTATTTCTAGGCAAAGATAGCAACCAATCCTTAGCTCTTCCTCTTAAAGAGAAAGGAAACAACTTAAGCTTAATAATATCACCATCTACATCCTTGTACTTTTGCATCTCACATAGCTCAACAAAATTGTTGAGATGAGCTGCAGCATCATCAGTACTAACACCAAAAAATTGCTCTTTCATAACAAGATTCAACAAAGCAGGTTTAATCTCATAAAAATTTGCCTCAGGAGCAGGTGGCACAATAGGAGTGCAGATAAAATCATTGTTGTTGGTGCTAGTAAAATCACACAACTTGGTGTTCTCAGGAGTATCCATTCTAGCAAAACTAAAAGCAGACAAGTAAAAATAGCAACTATAAAGGAACTAATTTTTTTGTATTTTTTATAAAAAGATGCAAGCAAAAGTAAAATAAAGCAAAACAATAACAAAGTAAAAGATTGGAAGCGAGAGACTCCCTTTGCAGAAATCCTCTTTCTCCCCGGCAATGGCGCCAGAAAAATTGCTTGATGGCGTGTAGATGACCGCCCAGTTGGGAACCCCAAGTGGAAGGTATGATGAGCACAGCAGCAAGTCTTCCCTTAGTATGAAACCAAGATTTATCGAACCAGTAGGAGAAAGAACCAACTTCCGAAGGTTGATGCTCGATAGCTTCGCGATAGCTCTAGACAATTTATATATGGCGCCTCGTCTGGGGCGTAGCTTTACACCAGCAGCAGCGTGGAACCTGCACACAACACAACCAAGTACTTTGCCCCAACTTACAGTGAGGTTGTCAATCTCACCGGTTTGCTGTAAACAAAGGATTAAGCGTATCGAGTGGTAAAAGATAGTAGTTTGCAAGAATGTAAATAAAGCGAGTAAATGGTAAATGGTATTAACAATGTAAAAGAATGGACTGGGGTCCATAGTTCACTAGTGGTGTCTCTCCATAAGATAAATAACATGCTGGGTAAACAAATTACAGTTGGACAATTGATAGAATAAAGCAAGCATACAAATGTCATGAGGATCACTATGAGATTCACTTGGGCATTACAACATAATACATAGACCATAATCCAACTGCATCTATGACTAATAATCCACCCACCGGATGTCATCCGAGCAACCGTTGGGTATTAAGTTGCAAGCAACAGATTATCTCCTTAAGCAAAGTGTGCAATGTAAACAATACAAATGTCCTTGAACACAAGATTGTTGTTTTCTCCCTAGTAGCAACAGCACATCTACAACCTTAGAGGTTTCTGTCACTTCCCCAGATTACTAGAGGCATGAACCCACTATCGAGCATAAATACTCCCTCTTGGAGTCACTAGCATCTATTCGGCCAAGATATCTACTAGCAACAGAGAGCATGCAAGATCATAAACAACATAGAGATAATAAATCATAAATCAACTTGACAAAGTATCAATATTCATCGGATCCCAACAAACACAACATGTAGAATTACACAACGATGATCTTGATCATGATAGGCAGCTCACAAGATCTAAACATGAAGTACATGGAGGAGATGACAACCATCTAGCTACTGCTATGGACCCGTAGTCCAAGGTAGACTACTCACACATCACTCCAGAGGCAGGCATGGTGATGAAGAAGGCCTCTAGTGGTGATTCCCCTCTCCGGTAGGCTGCCGGGATGAGCTTCTAGACCTTCCCGATCTCGCGTCAATGGCGGCGGCGGCTTGCAGTATGTTTCATGGAAAATTGATCGGGCTCTTAGGTTTTCCCGTAGAGGGGAATATATAGGTGGAAGGGCGGCGTCAGGAGGTGGGCCAGGTGGCCCCACCACCTGGTGGCGCGGCCAGGGGCTGGCCCATGCCACCCTATGGTGTGGCTGCCCCTGGTCCCCCTCCGTCTCTGCTTTGGACTCCGTCTCGTGTCGGGAAAATAGGAACTTTGGCTTTTGTTTCGTCCAATTCCGAGAATATTTCCTGTGTAGCTTTTCTGAAACACAAAAATAGCAGAAAACAGGGAACTGGCAGTGTGGCATCTTGTTAATAGGTTAGTTCTGGAAATGCATAAAAATGCCCCGAAGTGTAACAAAACACAAAGCAAATGGTGTATAAACAAGCATGGAGCATCAAAAATTATAGATACGTTTGAGACGTATCACCCTATGCACTTGCTTGGTATTGGTACTCGTTGGGGTGCAGCTGGGAACAGTTCCACGGCGTGTCTGCAAGCAAACATTTGCCAAAGGCCACTTTGCCTGGAGAGTGCTTTGCTGAGCCACACTCCTCCCGAACATGACCGATAAGACCACATAAGGAATAGTAGCGTGGTATCTTCTCGTATTTGACATGCATCACCAAAGGAGCTTCACCCACCGGTGTTATTGGTACAAACCGGGTCAGCTCCTTCCTCTCATCCAGCCACACTATAATCCGCACAAAATTAGCAACATCAACCCTCATATCAATAGAGATCACCTCTCCCACATTGGATGCCATATTGGAGATGATAGGCTTTTTGCGGTATAACTCAGGTACATCATGTCAGCACCCATGCATGGATGCAGTTCAGCTTCACCGCCAAGGCTTTGCAGCTCCCGTCGTACTTCTCAATCAGCAAGCCATGATTCTGAGATCCAAGGGCCATGCTCTATGATCTTCTGCCAATCTCCCAGACAATTGGCTTGAACTAAGAATTTTTTCTCCTCCACATCCCTAAATATCACCTCATGTGCTGGAGCCCAAGCGAAACACATCGTGTTCTTGAGTGACATCATGCTGTATGACTTGGATGAAAGTAGCTTCATCACCGCCATCCACCTTGTCTCACCCTTCAATGTCACCATCTCCTCTCTCTGAACAAAAACATCCCAATATCCTCACCCTTGATGTTCAGACTGCTCAGCAGTTCATCTAGTGGTGGTTTGGCCTCTAGTCCCACAGCTGAGCCACTTGCCTCCCCCTTCTCCGAAGACGCCATGGCTGATTCATTCCAACCATGGAACGTGAAACACCAAGGTTGGGCAGTCAATCAAATTTGACCACTTAATCAGCCCGAGTGAACCGTCTCCAAGAGGTATGGGAGGATCAAGCCAAGCGGAAGCAGGCACCCTGATCACCGGCGAGGAAGTACAGGCATGCTAGGGAACCCTAATCGCCTTCAGATTGCCTCAGAGAAAAAAGAGGTATCTCAGGAGAAATACACATATAGGAGCTAGGGTTTCCCGGACATAGAAGAAGATGATCGTAGGCATAACAGGGATTTGCAAAAGGAAAATGCTTAATATGCCCTGAGGATAGAGAATCCTCGATCCACGGCCTTCGACGCCTGATGCATGTCCCCTAACATGGCTAGAAACTAAATTGGGCCCCACCTTATCCCATCGTCCTCTTCTCCAAGTGGTAACCAATGTTCTCTCTGTTGGGGTTCGATGCAAATAAAAAAATTATTTCTTTGCAACCCTGAATTGCCCAAGGATCTATCTACTAGTAATATTGTAACGGTAATCATAAGTTCGGTGATATACCCTTCTAGACTGAACGCCGGGATTACGCTCCCGCACAAGCGTTGATGATGAAGACGACGTATCCGACCTCAAGGTCGTGAAGATCTTGGAGCAATGACTCCTGTGCCACACGACCAGCACCTTCGCGCACTTGCACATGTATGGGGATCACAATGACCTCCGGAATCCCCAATCCAGTCGAGATTGCGGAAGTAGATGTCATTGGACCGAATCTGGAAACTCCGCAGCATGACGGCGTACAGCGATGGTGTGATCTCTATCTTGCGCAGCCCTTCAGGAGGCCACGTGTGAAAGTGTGGATGGTCTAACCTAGACGGGGGTGAATAGGTTTCTACAAATTTTACTTCTCTTTTCACTAGTTTTAGGCTTTGCGGAATATAAGTGTGAGCCTAACAACTAAGTGAGCAACCTATATGATGCAATGCAAAGTAATTCAAGCACGAAGGCTATCACAAAGGTAAAACACAAGTAAAGGGGCTCGGATAGAAATCACCAAGGCACGCGGAGACGAAGATGTATCCCGATGTTTACTCTCTTGGGAGAGAGCTAGTCACCGTTGGAGTGGTGTGAATTCCCACGAAGGGTACTCAAGCGCCACGAAGGCTCACCTTCTTCTTCTTGAGCCTCCTCCACGAAGTAGGAGCCCAATCACTTGTGGTAGACCTTAGGGTGGTCTCCAAACCCTCACAAACTTTCCACGGGGTGAATCACAAGCCGAATGCCTCCGGGCGACCCTAGCCGCCTAGGGTTTCCCACAAACCCAAGAGTAACAAGCAATACTCGATGAACACAAGGGGGAATGAAATTTGGCTTGGTGGAATCATAGATCGGGGTCTCCTCAATCTTTATACCAAAGGGATTTGGATTTGAGTGGGTAGAATGGGAGATCCTCAAGCTTTGAATGCTCTTTAATGGAGGAGAGAGAGAGAAGTCAAGGATATGATTTGAATGGCAACCTTATCCTCTCCAAGGTAGGTGAAGGGGTATTTATAGTCCGGGGGGAGAAAGAGCCGTTTGAAGCAGAATTCATGCGCCCAGCCGGTGCAAAGTTGGCGGCACCGGCCGCTAAGCCGGACCGGCCGACGCACAGCCCGGCGAGACCGGACCTGCACCGGACCAGCCGGCACACAGGCCGGCGACACCGGACTTACACCGGGCTAGTTGGCGAAGGGGAGAGGCGTGCCGGGGACTAATGCCGGGTGGATCGGCTTTTACGCCGGCCCAGAACTGAACCCCATATCTGCACGCCAAACTGGTAAGGATCCGGCGGCTGTACCGGGCGGGCCGGTATAGCGCCCGGCACACCGGCACCTACGCCGGACCGGCCGGCTTTCACGCCGGACGCCAACCGAACACCCTACCAGAACAGGATTCCAGTAAGGGTCCGGTGACAGTATCGGACAGGCCGGCGCAGAGCCCGGCGCCGCCGGCCCCTAATGCCAACACAGGAAAAACTGTCTCGAACAAAATCCTTTCTTCCCGCGAACTTTTGGCGAAGTGTTTGGCAATTATGGGTGGTAGGATAGGAAAAAGAAAATAGGCCACCTTCCCACTGAGTTCATCAAGATTACCCCTCTTAATAGTGTGGAGTTCCTATACTCAAAGGGTAAATAAAATAACAAAGGAACTACCGTCTCTTCGAAACAAGCGGGGGGTCTCACAACTCCTTCCATCGCACATGACGAACTAAAACCTGCAAATAAGACTAGCAAGACACATTAGATCATCACTAGCTTGTTTGTCATTGTTAATCAAAATAAAGGTTAAGGGTAAAATACCCTTACAATCTCCCCCTTTTTGGTTAACGATGACAAACCGAGCTAGAGTTCAAAAAAGTAATAAGCATGTAAGCACAAGTTTCTACATACATTAGAGCGGCTCCCCCATAATATTTGCACATGATTAAGTTGCGTTGGAATGCAATGTACAACATATATGTAGAGAATGGGAAGCTTTTCTAATGTAAATAGGAACATTAAGAAAGTATGACAAGTGAATCAAAACGTCTAAGCTATCCATGCATAAGACTAAACAAGATAGATAAGACGCATAGATAACATAGTCGCATACAATAATTAAGCACACACTTGCCCAGACATATGGGACTTTCACATAGTTCACCACACTTAAAATCCACACCAAAGACTAAGACCAAATGTTTGTTCGTAAAACCAACTAAACGCAAACACAAGCCAAGAGGAAAGCATCGATGAACAATGGCTCATGCAAAGAGAAGAACTCTACTCACTTCTCCTCCTTGGCATCAGAACACCAAAAAGGGAGGAGCAAGAGAGTGGCAAATGAAAGCAACTAGGCAAATGGATGAGGTGGAGACTCGGCATCTTCAGCGTCTTCTTCTTCCTGGCCTTCATCTTCACCTTCATCTGCACCTTCATCTGCACCTTCATCTTCCTGGATCTCATCTTCAGAAAAAGTCCTAGTCCGTGAGGGACGAGAACTAGAGAAAGCCATAGAGTACCCCTGAAACATCTCATCATCAAGCAGAGGCATCACATAGTTCACCACTGGCACAGGGTTCAACTTCGGACCGGGAGGAGGAAAAGGATAGTTCTTGGAAGCAAAGAACTCATTCTAGCGAATCCTTGTGTCCTGAGACATCACTAAAGCTTGATGTGCCACATCATTGGTGTTCTTGCACATATCCCATAGATTCTTGAAGAACTTGGCAGCCCCACTTTTCTTGCAAGGAGCAGGAGTATGGCGAGAGCTAGAAAGCCCTGGAGACCCAAAGGTAGGGGTCGAGGGATGACAAATTTGAGGATGCTCCAACCAGCCTTCACTAAGCCCAAGAGTGAAAAGGGCATGCTTGGTACGCTCACCGGAATGTGCAAACTTAACATTTGCCCTGGAGTCAATGAATTTCTGAACGAAAGGGTAAAACCCCGGAGTCATGCGTGAAAGAACCGACCTCTTTAGCTCACAGTAGATGAAATCACAAACATCAATCTTCCTCTGACGACCAGGCTTGCACCAGTAGAGTAGGTTGATATGATGGCCATGAATGTCAGAAGCATCTCCCTTCTTGCAAACCAGATTCTCACAGAAAAACTTGGCCAAAGCGTTGAACGAGTAGTACATGCCAGAGAGAGCGGGAGGCTCAGCCACATGGTCTGAAGTAGGATAGCAGAAAGAGATGGTGCTCACCGGCTTGGCTGACTCAGAGTGAACTTTGTAACCAGACTCATCTGCTGCATCATAACCAAGAGCCTCACAGAAATCAGCATAAGTACCATAGCACTGCTCAGTGCCAGTCATCCAAGTCATATTGCAGTCATCATCAAAGTAAACTGTGTAGTGGAACTGGCGAATGACATCGGGATAGTAGTCATACTTGAAAGTTGCAATATCCAGAACACCAAGCTTCTTCACACACTCATCAACAAAGTGAAGATCCTCCTGAATGTAATTGTTGTAGTGTGTCATGTGGAGTGCATGTTGGTGCACAACCCAGCCTCTCTTGAAATGAGCCTTGTCACTATAATGATCATCCCACATTTGCTTCTGTCCTTTAGTCCAAAACTTCTTGTTAGCTCCGGTATAGGTTCTCTTCTTGAAACGGTAAGGATCACAGAGACGGAACTCCCTCCACTTCTCAACATGCATGGTGCCAAAGTTGTCATCCGGAATCTCCTCCGGCTCTTCAGGGTTGGGAGGTCTCTTCTTGGATGCAGATGTCTTCTTGATCACTGGTGGGTTGTCTGAACTCCTGGGAATAACAGTCCTCCCACTTGTGTGAGCCCCTTCTGGCCTTTCAGTACGGGCCCTCTTGCCGAGAGTCTCATCTCCAACCTCATACTCATCATCTGTAAAAACACATCGAATGCAAATAGAAACAATGAAACCAATGCACAAATCAGACAAGAGGCCAAGATAGAACTAGCATAGCATACAAGTGAACAAAGTAGACAAAGGGAAAGAATGAAAAATTGGATAGACACTTGATGGCCGGTGTAACCGGACCTGTACCGGCCCTGGCACCGGGCAGCCGGTATGAGTCCGGCGAAACCGGGCAGCACGCCGGGCAGCCGGTATGCGTCCAGCGAAGCCGGGCTGTGCGCCGGCCTGGCTGGTTCCAGGCCCGGTACAGAGCAGGTCACGCCGGCGATCAAGTGCATGCATAATTTTTGCAAAATCTTTCACTAAAATTGACTATGCTGCTCATGCTAACTTGTGTACCAACTAGTTATAATAGACATGGAGACCATAAAGAACAAAGTGTGGCCTCCGATAGCACGGGATCTAGGACAAATTCTCAAATCCACAAAAATGAACAAGGGAAAGAGGGGATTTGAGAGGGAGAAAGACAAATTACCCAAAGCCATCGCTCCTCTTGCCCTAACTTGGCGGAGAGGAACTTCTATGGAGGACTCTTGGCGGGTAGATTCCCAAGATCTCCAAGAAACGAGCAAGATTCGACGAATCGTTTGGTAGTAGACTTTCGAGAGACCCGATCTATCAACGAGCCGAGTTTGGAGCGAAGATGTTGGTGGAATCTACAGGGATTAGGAGGAGCACATGGGGGAGGCGGCCATGGAGGAGAGGGAGGAGTTGGAGGAAGAAAACGAACTGGTTAGGGTTCCTCCTGTTCTCCCCATTTTATACCCGATCTGGAAACCCGATGGAAAGCCGGCGGCGCCGGGCTGTAAGCCGGCCATCCGGTTAGCAGCCGGTGGCGCCGGGCGCTGTGCCGGGCTGCCCGGTGAGGCAGCCGGTGCACGCCGGGCCTGTACCGGAATCCTGTTCTAGCCAGGGTTCTGGTGCAGCCCCGGTACACGCGCTGGGCTGGCCGGTTCATAGGCCGGCGGCGCCGGGTATCTCCAGGAAAACAGATCAAGCCCCCCTCCTCGATGACACTAAACTATGAAGAGATCATGCGCCGGTTTCAAGGACTTGTGCAGGGAAACATAGATCTCAAGAAAAGCAAAAACAAACTCGAAGGATATTCAATGAAAATGAAAATGATCATGAATCAAAACCAAACAATTAAACAACTCAAGAGACACATGATCAAAAACCTCAAGGGATGCACAAATTCAAATAGGAGGCAAGATAATTGTGGAGGATTACTCCCCCTATGTTTAAGCGCAAATGGCATGGCACCGCAAAGATAGATGCTTGGGTCCATGTCATGACATTGGGTCTATTAATGTAGCACGCATAGGTATGCATAATGTCAAGACATGACAAAATGGCTTCGGCCTATGTGTGCGGTGTTTCTAAGCTAGACACAAGATAAATGAAAGATTATAAGCAAGAAAATCAATCCAAGTTTTTAGGGTCAAGAATACCAAGTTCATTCCTTAACTCAATAAACCGTGCTTCATCCAAAGGTTTCGTGAAAATATCCGCCAATTGGTGATTGGTGCTCACATGAGAGAGAGCAATATCACCCCTTGCGACATGGTCACGTAGGAAGTGGTGGCGAATGTCGATATGTTTGGTGCAGGAGTGTTGGACGGGGTTGTTGGCGATCTTTATTGCACTTTCATTGTCGTATAGAAGAAGCACCGTACCAAGAGACACACCATAGTATTTCAAGGTTTGCTTCATCCACAACAATTGAGTGCAAAAAGATGCTGCGGAAATGTATTCGGCTTCGGCGGATAGGGAGATGGAGTTTTGTTTCTTGGATGACCAACTCACTAATGACCAGCCAATAAATTGGCAAGCCCCGGAGGTCGACTTCCGGTCAACCTTGTCACCAGCCCAATCGGAATTCGAGTAGCCCTCAAGATCAAAGGTTGACCCCTTTGGATACCAAAGCCCGAGAGTAGGAGTATGAACGAGGTATCTTAAAATCCGTTTGACCGCCACAAAGTGGCACTCCTTAGGAGCGGATTGAAAACGAGCACACAACCCAACACTTAGCATTATGTCCGGCCTAGAAGCACAAAGGTAGAAAAGGGATCCAATCATGGAGCGATATACCTTTTGATCCACCGGTTTCTCACCTTCACCAAGGTCAAGTTGCATCTTGGTTGGCATGGGGGTTCTTGCACTCTTGGCCTTGGTCATCTCGAAACGTGCGAGCATGTCCTTCACGTACTTCTCTTGAGAGATGAAAGTTCCTCGCTCAAGTTGCCTTACTTGAAAGCCTAGGAAGAACTTCAACTCCCCTATCATGGACATCTCGAATTTCTGTGTCATCAACTTCTCAAAAGCTTTGTTATGTTTTTTGTTAGCCCCACCAAAGATAATATCATCAACATAGATTTGGCATATGAACAACCCACCCCCTTTAACCCGCTTGGTGAAAAGGGTGGAATCTACCTTCCCAATTTCAAAACCGTCCGTGAGTAGAAAATCCCTAAGATGCTCGTACCAAGCACGTGGAGCTTGCTTGAGACCGTAGAGCGCCTTATGGAGTTTGTACACTCGAGTCAGGAAATTGGAATTTTCGAAACCCGGGGGTTGAGCAACATATGTCTCCTCTTTCAAGGGGCCATTTAGAAAAGCACTTTTGACATCCATTTGATAAAGCTTGAAATCATGAAAAGAAGCATAAGCAAGCAATAGACGAATAGCTTCAAGGCGAGCAACGGGCGCAAAGGTGTCCTCATAATCCATACCTTCTATTTGGGCAAACCCTTGCGCCACTAACCTTGCCTTGTTACGAGTGACGACTCCATTCTCGTCTTGCTTGTTCTTGAACACCCACTTGGTGCCAATCACATTGATCCTATGGTCCTTGGGCCTCTCAACGAGAGACCATACCTTGTTGCGGGTGAAGCACTCCAACTCTTCTTGCATGGCATTCACCCAATCCGGATCTCCCAAGGCTTCATGTACCTTTTGAGGTTCAAAACTAGACACAAAAGCATGATGGCCACAAAAGGTGGCAAGCAAAGCAAGTTGTCTACGAGTTGAAACTCCCTTAGAAATATCACCAAGTATCTTGTCGACTTGAAGATCACTTGCCTTGGTGGCGGCCTTGATGCGCCTTTTCAACCCATCATGACCAACAAATTCTTCTTGTGGCTTGTCTTGGTCATGACCATCTTCTTGAGCTTGATCTTGAGAGGAGTGGGGATCTTGATTATCTCCTTGATCTTGCTTGTGAGGTTGAGGGCTTGGTAGATGTTCTTGGGCTTGTGTCTCCTCTTGAGGATCTTGTTCTATTTGGGATGGTGATGAAGGTTCTACTTGAGTTGAGCTAGGCTCCACTTGAGTTGACCTTGAATCTTCTTCATGAGGAAGGTCTTGGTTTGGAAGAACTTGATCTTCACTAGGCAAGATGTGACCAACTCCCATAGACTTGATGACTTGAGAAGATTTTTCATAACCTACATCACTTGGAACAACTTGCTCCACTTGGGAGCCATTAAATTCCTCGAATACCACGTCACAAGATACTTCAACACATCCGAAGGATATGTTGTAGTATCTATAGGCATGGGAATCGTCTGCATAGCCAACAAAAATACCCTCAATTGTTCTAGTTTCGAATTTACCAAGTCTTTCATTTTTGTTCTTGACGAAGCACTTGCATCCGAAGACGCGGAAGTAGAAGACATTGGGCTTGTTCCCGGTGAGGAGCTCATAAGGCATCTTGTTGTACACCGGGCGGAGGAAGAGACGGTTGGAGACATGAACCGCGGTGGCAATAGCTTCTCCCCAAAAATTATGGGGAGACTTGAACTCATCCAACATGGTTCTTGCCATCTCAATGATCGTTCGGTTCTTCCTCTCCACCACGCCATTTTGTTGAGGGGTGTACGGAGCGGAGAACTCATGCTTCATCCCCTCTTCACCCATGAAGTCATCCATGGCGTAGTTCTTGAATTCCGACCCATTGTCGGTCCTTATGGTCTTGATCACTTCTTCAAATGTACGTTCCGCTTGCTTGGCGAACTTGGTGAAGAACTTGTGGGTCTCATCCTTAGACTTAAGGAGGAACACCCATGTATATCTTGAATAATCATCCACGATGACAAGACCATATCTACTACCCCCAAGGGAGTCATAGGTGGATGGCCCGAAGAGATCCAAGTGAAGGAGCTCCAAAGGCCTTGTCGTTGAGATCACGCTCTTGGCCGGATGATTCTTCCCAAGTTGCTTCCCGGCAACACATGCACTACACACACGATCTTTTTTAAACATTACATTGGTTAGTCCAACAACATGTTCACCCTTTAGGAGTCGTTTGAGATTTCTCATGTTGACGTGGCCTAGCCGGCGATGCCAAAGCCAACCCTCATCAACCTTGGCTATGAGACATGTTGAGGAGGAAGTGTTCTCTTTCAAGAAATCAACCACGTAAAGGTTGTCCTCAACATGCCCAACACAAACCAACTTGAGATTATCACTCCTAAAGACTTTCACATGATTATAGGTAAAATAGCAATCATAACCAATGCTTGTAAGATGACGTATTGAAAGAAGATTATAGCCAAGGGTGTCGACAAGCATGACATTCTCAAGAGACAAGTCCTTTGAGATTGCCAACTTGCCTCGACCCAATACCTTTCCTTTTGAGTTATCTCCAAAGAGGATGCATTGAGTTGAGTTAACATCTTCAACAAATTGCTCAAGCACCTCTCTTCCTCTGATCATATGATTAGTGCACCCACTATCAAACAACCATTTTGGCCCACCAGAGGAATAGCCCTACAAAATCAATTCTTGGGTTTAGGAGCCCATTGTGAAATGGGACCCCTAGCATTAGCAACAAGAGATTTAGGTACCCAAATAGAGTACCATCTATAAGCATAACCATCACGAGGACCAACATATCTAGCACATACATTCCCATTCATGTCCTTACACAACACGTACGATGGGTTGGTCTTTCTGGCAAAGCTATGGTTAGGATTGCCCCTATTGGCATTCCTTCCCATAGGCACGTTCTTACCATTACCATTCCCATTGTACCCTTCCTTCACAAAGTTGATCTTCTTGGGTGGAGGAACATAGTTGTTGTTGTTGTTCCTTGGGATATAACCAAGGCCTTGACCACGAGCCCTCTTCTTTTGTTGAGCAAAGAGCTCATGGGGGGGTTTCCCAAGTTGTTGAGATGAGAGATGCTCTTTCTCAAGTTGAGCCTTCAACTTAGCATTCTCCTCAATGAGGATTGCTTGATCTAGAGAAGAGTTAGTAGCACAAGCAACATTCTCAACAAATATAGGCATACTTGATGAACCTTGAACTTCATCATGAAGAGCTTGAAGTTCCTCATATTTCTTGCTAAGTCTATTGAGCTCATCCTTGACTAGCTTGTTAGCCCTTTCAAGGTGCTCAAGATCCTTAGTAAGAGAAGCATGAGCAACTTCAAGTTCCTTTTTGGAAGCATTGGAAGCATCAAGTTCTTGTGCCATTAGCAAGGTTTTATCCATAGTATCCAAGTCCTTAGTTTTATCAAGTTGATATGTTTCAATTTGATGAGAAAGAAGCAACCTAGTGTTCTTCTCCTCGGTTAGCTCTTGAACAAGGAGATTGAATCTCCGTTCCCCATCTTCAACATGGGATCTCGCTTCCTCAAGGGACTCATTGCGTTGAGCAATAGTGTCCATCAAGTATTCGAAATGATCACGAGCATCACCACGAAGAGAACACATAGTCTTGTAAAGAGTGGCAAGAATAGTCTCCTCATCCATATCATCATTAATGGGACAAGAGGGTTGGGAAGAAGATATCACCTTAGCCTCTTTTGCCATAAGGCATTTATGAGGAGTTTTCTTGGTGGAGCTCTCATAGTCCTTGGTGTAGTCGTACTTGAATAGTGACCCGGGCTTGGCAAGAGCCAAGCCGGCCACTCCAACAATGTCCTCCTCGTCACTATCTTCTTCATCAACATCGGAGGTGTATTCAACACCCACAAGCGCCTTGACGTCCTTGAACTTGCTCTTGTTCCTCAAGTTGATTGGATTAGGCTTCAACTTTGGCTTGGCACCCTTTATGTACTTTGGCTTGTCTTGTCTCTTCTGATAGGGGCAAGTGTCGGCGAAGTGCCCTGGCTCATCACAATTGTAGCAAGATCTTCTCTTCTCCTTGGGAACAAAGCTTCCTCTCTTCATGGAATGCTTCCCGTACTTCTTGGCGAAGAATGCTAGATCAGTATCCAACTCACTTGTTGAAGTCATCTCTTCTTCTTCTTCAAGATCTTCTTCAACACTCTCTTCCTTGCTTGCTTCACGTGCCTTTGAGTGAGTGACATTGGCCTTCAAAGCAAGTGATGGGTTCTTGTTCATGGCTCGAACAATCTCCTTGGTCCTATTTGCCTTGGCAATCATGTCATCATGAGCTACAAAGTATCCAACAAGCTCATCCGCGGTCATCTTGCGACAAGGTTCCAAGAAGGTGACATTGAAGGCCAACTCCTTGTATTCGCAAGACACAATCTCAATGAACTTGTTCTTCATAAAGCTATCATTCATGTGAAAGCCATCATCAATGGTGTTTCCACCAAGAAGAATGATCTTCTCCTTGAGAGCTTGGAGTCTTGAGTAGGCACTTGAGACTGACTCTCCATCATTCATGCAAAACAAGTTCATGTCTTGTTTGGCGGCTTCATACTTGGTCTTTTGCATTGCCGATGTCCCATCAAACATGACCGAGAGCTTCTCCCAAAGTTCCTTAGCGGACTCAATGCTTGAGACTTGTTCATACACTTCACGCTTCAAGCTTTGACGAATCTTGTCAAGGGCGGTGGAGTTGAGTTGACAATCAATCCTCTCCTTGGGCGTCATGTGCTTCTCATCAACGGGAGTAAACCCATTCTCGACAATGCCCCAAAGCTCCACACAAACACACCTAAGATGGGAACGCATGCAAGACTTCCAATAGGAATAGTTAAATTCATCAAGCATGGGGGGTGCACCGGAAGAAGGATTCATGTGAGGCATAGGCACGCGTTCGAGGGGATATTCATATGGCTTTGCATGAGAGGAGGGTCCATCGGTCTTAGGTGGATTATCCACCTTTGCCTTTTCCGAGTTTGGGTTCTCCTTCGGAGCAACCTCGACAACCTCGGGAAGGGCACTCTTAGCATCCAAAGCCGAGAATCTCGCTTCCAACACGGCGAAACGTTCGTTGAGTTCGTTGCGTTGCTTATCAAGCAACGCTTGGACCTCAACGGCCGTGAAGACTTTGCCTTCACCCTCATCCGTAGGTGAGACCATCTTACTCTTAAGGCGGTTAAGCCCTTAGAAAGAGCCCTTGGCTCTGATACTAATTGAAAGTGTGGATGGTCTAACCTAGAGGAGGGGTGCATAGGTTTCTACAAATTTTACTTCTCTTTTCACTAGTTTTAGGCTTTGCGGAATATAAGTGTGAGCCTAACAACTAAGTGAGCAACCTATATGATGCAATGCAAAGTACTTCAAGCACGAAGGCTATCACAAAGGTAAAACACAAGTAAAGGGGCTCGGATAGAAATCACCGAGGCACGCAGAGACGAAGATGTATCCCGATGTTCACTCTCTTGGGAGAGAGCTAGTCACTGTTGGAGAGGTGTGAATTCCCACGAAGGGTACTAAAGCGCCACGAAGGCTCACCTTCTTCTCCTTGAGCCTCCTCCACGAAGTAGGAGCCCAATCACTTGTGGTAGACCTTAGGGTGGTCTCCAAACCCTCACAAACTTCCCACGGGGTGAATCACAAGCCGAATGCCTCCGGGCGACCCTAGCCGCCTAGGGTTTCCCACAAACCCAAGAGTAATAAGCAATATTCGATGAACACAAGGGGGAATGAAATTTGGCTTGGTGGAATCATAGATCGGGGTCTCCTCAATCCCAAAGGGATTTGGATTTGAGTGGGTAGAATGGGAGATCCTCAAGCTTTGAATGCTCTTTAATGGAGGAGAGAGAGAGAGAGAAGGCAAGGATATGATTTGAATGGCAACCTTATCCTCTACAAGGTAGGTGAAGGGGTATTTATAGTCCGGGGGGAGAGAGAGCCGTTTGAAGCAGGATTCCTGCGCCCAGCCGGTGCAAAGTCGGCGGCGCCGGCCGCTGAGCCGGACCGGCCGGCGCATAGCCCGGCGAGACCGGACCTGCACCAAAGCAGCCGGCACACAGGCCGGCGACACCGGACTTACACTGGGCTAGTTGGCGAAGGGGAGAGGCATGCCGGGGACTAATGCCGGGTGGGTCGGCTTTTACGCCGGCCCAGAACCGAACCCCATATCTGCACGCCAAACCGGTAAGGAACCGGCGGCTGTACCGGGCGGGCCGGTATAGCGCCCGGCACACCGACATCGCCGGACTGGCCGGCTTTCACGCCGGACGCCAACCGAACACCCTACCAGAACAAGATTCCGGTAAGGGTCCGGTGACAGTACCGGACAGGCCGGCGCAGAGCCCGGCGCCGCCGGCCCCTAATGCCAACACAGGAAAAACTGTCTCGAACAAAATCCTTTCTTCCCGTGAACTTTTGGTGAAGTGTTTGGCAATTATGGGTGGTAGGATAGGAAAAAGAAAATAGGCCACCTTCCCACTGAGTTCATCGAAATTACCCCTCTTAATAGTGCAGAGTTCCTATACTCAAAGGGTAAATAAAATAACAAAGGAACCACCGTCTCTTCGAAACAAGCGGGGGGTCTCACGACTCCTTCCATCACACATGACGAACTAAAACCTGCAAATAAGACTAGCAAGACACATTAGATCGTCACTAGCTTGTTTGTCATTGTTAATCAAAATAAAGTTAAGGGTAAAATACCCTTACAACGTGGGAGAGAGAGAGATGGAGGGCGGCGGCCATGGGAGGCTGACACACCAAGGAGGAGGAGCTCAAGGCACGTGGAACTCGTGATGGAATTGTGTGTAGAGCTCTTCCCTTGGGGTCCCTTTATATAGTGGGGAGAAGGTGCACCTTACCCCTCCCCAAGCTACCTAGGGCGGTGGCCAGAGGAGGAGCAAGGGCGGCGATTGAAAGGCTAGGTAAGAAATGATTAGAGAATCATTAAACCAAGAAAAGCTAATGAAAAGCTAATGAAAGGACTAATGGTAATTTTCTGAAAGAAAGTGAATGTTCATTGTGTTCATAAATTTGAGAAATAAAACTCATATTGCGTAACATCTACTCATTGTGACGCCCCAAAATCGGCACCTTGCAGATTATAGCGATCACGCCACAATCTACATGATGTCGCTTTGAAAACGCACCACCAAGCGCCTCATGCACGTTGCAACATGCACGTGATGCGGGTGGAATCAAGGTAGCAACAGTTACACAAGCTCACGATGGAACCCACAAAAGAATATATAGTATAACGAAGACTCCACGAGTCAAGAATCCAAATATACAATACAAAGATCCAAATCATACAAAAATCAAATAGCATCCGAGTACGGACAAGAATACAAATGGGCCTAAGAGGCCTGAAGATAACGATGGCGTCCAAACCCTGCCCAGGCCAAGCCAGAAGGGTAACCTTGCTAACGTCGTCGCTCCCATACCTGTGAAGATTGGGCCAACGGTTGCCGAAAAAGGAGGGAGAAAGAGAAAGGAAAAAGAAGAAAAAACGAGGGTGAGTACCGAGGCACGTACTCGCGAGACTGGAATTCAGCTGTGCTCGCCTACGGGCTATATGGTAGACTTAGCGGCAACAACAGAATCTTACTATAGAGACACACTACACCTTTCGTCTAAATAGAGAAGGTAAGAGAGCGCATAAAAGAACCAACTAGAAACTAACACCAAACATAACCTAGCCGATGAATCACCTCCTCGTGACCAAACGGAGAAGCAAGTATCAAAGTCACTCACACGGTTATCAAGTTTTATTGCAGGTTTATTGTTGTAGTTGTGCTAGCTTACTACACAAGTTTATTAGTATTGAAATAGCAGGTGCAAGTTGTTCTATGATCGAGTAGTACAGCTCCAAGTCGTCCATAACCGCGGACACGGCTTTTCGAAAAGATTTAACCCTGCAAGGGTGCCCAAATGTACCCAAACGCACGATCACTCCTTGATGCCTACGATTAGCACACTTCCGATGGTGTGCTGGCAGGAGGTCACGACTCACACTCTCCTTCACTACAAACAAGTCCAGGAAGCCACCTAACTAAGTTGAACCCGTATCGAGAGTCCGGCCGAATCTCCAAGACGGACCTAGCTGTTTGAGCCTACGGTTAAGTCGGATCCTAGGAGATGCACACTGGATCGGAGCTCCTCATGGAAGATGACCAGTGACCTCACTCTTTCAGATCTCGCTTAACCGCATCCCACCTATACGGACGTGCAGAAACAAGGGGTTACAAGGCACACTCGGCTTCCCCCAAAGTAAAATCGGACCATAAGATACAAGAGCTGCACGCCCGACAAGAACCAAATGGAAACACCACGAACTAGTTGTGGCCACTGGACAAGTATGTAGATTCCAGCAGTGATCGAGGGGAGGCCCGTAAACATACCCACGCTTGGTTAGAGCGCTCAGTCTCAGAACAGTTCATGCGATCTCGGGGTCCTAGGGGACACAAGTGAGCCGTCGTAAAACTGGCAAAATGACTCACCGGTGCCTCTGCTTAATTCAATTTTAAGTATTAACATTAAAGTAAGCCATGATTATCTCCAACAACATATATCCATAAAGTAGAGCATGTGATAACTTCCCAACCCAATAAGATAAAAACAAGTCAAACAACCTGAAGATGCCTACGACTCGCAAGGCCAACTCAAACAACAAGCACTCGGTTAATAGGATGTATGAAAGGTTCTATGGCTTTACTTTGGATAAACAGGTGGATAGGACACGTGACTCGAACAAAAGCATCGCGACACAAGGCTAGAATATAGAGCTAGCGAGAGCAAAAGTATTAAATGGGTAGAGAGAAAAGGGCTCGCCTGAAAAGATGGTCGAAGAACACCCAAAGAACTTGTCGTTGCTCACATCACCACGAATCGGCCTATCCGAGAAGAAGCAAATCACTACAACAAACAAAGGATGCAACACTTACTACTACGGTAAAAGAATCGGCATGATCATATGAATGCATGCATGACATGGCAATTATGATACAATGCAACTTATCAAAATTAAGCGGAACCGGAATTCCGACACACACATACTAGGTTGAAGTTGTTTTACTACCCGACAATTTAAATGTTTATTATCATGGCAAAGGCAAGATAGGGGTGAGCTACACAAAATTAAATGAAGCGGGGAAACATTATAAGCATTTCCCATATACTCCATATATTACTTATTAGGTGTGATGCAAAACTACCACATCACTATATGATGCGAGATGCACACAAGCATATGGATGACATATTCAGATTCTTCACATTTTTCTGATAAAAATTCATATAAAATACTTTGTATTTTGAGTTATGGTTTAAAATATATGAATTTTGCAAGATAGACACATTTGCAGCAATTTTCAGGAAACAGATAAAAGGTTGGGATTTTTCTCACCGAAATAGAACCCAGCCCGGGTCACTGACTGGCGGGGCCTGGGAGGCTGACTGGGCGCTGACTGAGCGCACTGGCCACCGGAGACGCTGACAAAGAGGGCCCGCATGTCAGCGGTGATTACAAAGAGAAAAAGATTGGGATTTGAATCACGAAAGGATGGGATTCGAACCAGAGACCTCGCGGAGGACGGCGTGGAAAGCTAGCCACTAGGATGAGTTCCAGTTATTGTACAGATGCAGACACGAAACAATGTGAACCAAATAGAAAGGTTGAGGTTTTTCTGAAGCAAACGCAGACGGACGGAGACGACGACATGAGGCTGCAACCTGAATTACGATCAGATGATGCTACGTAGGATTAAGACCTTGGTAAAGGAGTGCCTTGACCTGCTGAAGCGGAAGATGTAGGCAGGCACAGAGGACACGGCCGGAGTTGGGTTGCAGACAGTGCCCAGGACGAGGAGATCGGAGGCGTCAAGGATGCTGCGGAATGGCGCAGATCAGCACAAGGGCAGGTTTGCAGGAAATCGACGCGGACGGGAAGAGGAGGAGTGTACCAGAGCACGCGGTTGCAGGAGCATGGCCGACACGAGGATATGTGCACGGAGGCGGAGACGAAGGCCGACAGGAAGACGCGTGCGTGCGTGGCTTGCAAGCTCGAGCTAGAGGAGACGATGGTTGACGACGGCGTGGAGCAGCACTCGCTTGGGGTCGAAGGTGGCACTATGCTGGGCTCGGGAACGCAAAGGGCTTGCAGCGATGGTTGAAGACGTCGATGAGGATGAGGACGCTGGCGTCGGCTTGGAGACGCGCGACTGCCGAAGCTGAGAATAGCAGGACGCGCGCCGGCGTCAGATGAAGCGGAGCATGATGGGCGTGCTCGCGGACGGGGATGTCGAGCGCGGCTTGGACTTGGCCGACCCAGTGACAAAGAAGAACAGGCGGAGATCGAGGCGCGGACGACGCAAGGCTTGAAGCAGAAAAGCACGAGCTCGAGATCAAACAATTGATGGCGATGGTGCACGGATGAGTACGGGAAAAGATTCAGTGGCTCACCGGGAAGGGTCGAGGAAGCTGAACGAGGTCGGAGGCGGTCGGAAACCAGCACGTCAAGAGCTTCCAGGAGAGGGGCGGCGCGGGCAGGAGGACGTCCATGACGACGATGAAGAAGAGTTGCTGGGGCAGCAGCTTGTCGTCGGAGAGAGAACGCAGCTTGCAGCTGCTGTCGAAGACGCAATAGAGGAGGGAGCCTGCGTGTGGTGTGCTGGAAGGAAGAGCAACGAGGCAGGGAAAACTCACTGCATCGCATGGGGGCAGGGCTCCTGAGAGAAAACGAGTGAGAGGCGAGGGGGAGAAGAGTGGGTGGCGGCGGTGGCAACAGGAGGGAGTAGGTGGAGCTAGGGTTGCAGTCTTGGCGTGTTCTATTTAAAGGAGGAGAGGAGCTTGCAGGGAGCCGTCCCATCACTAGGATGTGGTACGTGGCTCCGCTCAGATTGCCGCCGTACAAGTTTAGGAAGAAGAGAACAAAGGATTAGCACTGATGGGCTTGGACAAAGGAAGTTGGGCTGCTACGAAGAGGAAGGAAAAAGGCTCTCCGAAAGAATTTCAATTCTCAGAAATCATTAGAAAGAAGTTTGAGAGGAAAGAACAAAGAAAGGGAAGAGAAGTTTCGCAAAACAATTTTTAGAAAATTTATTTATTTTTGTTCAAAACAATTTTAAAGTTTGTAAATAATAAAGTTTTGATTTCACTTAAAAAAAGAGGGTTTATATAAAACCATGTGAGCAAAGATTATAAATAGTTTTATACCAAATAAATTTAAGTTTTGACAAAAACATGCAAGGTTATAGATGCATGATGTTGCACACGTCACGATGACGTGAAAAAGAAAAAGAACAAACAATTCTAATATTGGGGATTTTTCCGGGTCGTTACACTTATTCAACTAGATTTCAAAGCTCATGATCACATCAAGATCACACCATGGGGGAGAGAGATGAACACATAGCTACCGGTAGAGCCCTCAGCCTCGGGGGAGAACTACTCCCTCCTCATCATGGGAGTCAGCAACAACGATGAAGATGGCGGTGGAGTCGATGGAGATGGCTCCGGGGGCAATTCCCCGTCCCGGCAGGGTGCCCGAACAGAGACTTCTGTCCCCCGAAATTGGTTTCAATGGCGGCAGTGCTGCGAAACTTTTCATGGATGGATACTGGTCCATTTAGGGTTTTTGCGTCGGAGGCATTTTATAGGCGGAAGGGCGATGTCAGAGGGCACCCAAGGGGCCCACACCACACGGTGGTGCGGCTAGAGGGGGGAGCGCCACCCTATGGTGTGGCTGCCTCGGTGCCCTCCTCCGTCGCTGCTTTGGACTCCGTCTTTGTGTCAGGAAAAATAGGAGGTTTGGCTTTTGTTTCGTCCGATTTCGAGAATATTTCCTGTACAACTTTTCTGAAATACCAAAACAGCAGAAAACAGGAACTAGCACTCCTTTTCACAAAACTGCTATAACTAGGAGGAAGTGAACGCAGTACCACACTCTTGGCAAGGTTATCCGACATCTCATATTCAGTTCTATAGTCAAGCGCCTGTGGATACAATGCATTCTCACCAGATGCAATCCCACACAGTCATGATCCTCCATCTTACATGAGAGAAACTCATCCAGACGTTCATGTCTCAACATGCGTATCTCAGGTTCAAAGATCAACTTCAGATCACTGATGATTTCATTTGAATCTGTGGTTTCCTAGAAACCCCTCATCTCGGGATCCATCATACTGAAGATAGCGTTCTGGGCCATGGTGTAACAATCTTGTCTATCACGAAAAGCTTCAACTATTGCCTGGTCCACATCTTCTCCCGGTGGCGACCCCAATGGCTCAATTACCATGTAAAGTGCATCATTACGTTGGAATGAGGTTCTCAAGCACAGGTACCATTTAGTGAAATTTGACCCATCGGCACTAAGCACTTGACCATTGAAAAAGTGCGTGAAATCGAGGTATGTGATCATCTACACAAATTTGCAAAGGTATAAATACTAAAGTTCATAATATGAATTCGTTTTTACTAAACAACTTTAATTGTGTGGAACTCCCACTTAGAACAACATCCCTACAACTGTTCTAGTGATTACACTATCCTTCTCCACTACACTGCCCCCGATCGTCACAGCCGGCAATGCAATATCAAAGGTAGACAAAACTTATGTCAATCGCACAATCTTGGGACCCATGCTCAACCTTTCGGTCTCCCGTGTTCCGAGGCCATGTCTACACATGCTAGGCTTGCCAAGTTAATCTTAGTGTATTGCGTGGCACATACATGGCTTGTACCCACACCATATATGAACTTAGATATTTCTAGCCCCCGATCGTCACGGTCGGCTTCATAACTGAGATCTTTGTTGGTGATTGCACACGTAAGGGAGAACACATTTTCTTTGGTATCTGATTAGGGATTTTCTTATTCTATGCTACTGTCATGTATCTAAATACTAGCACAAACAAGAATCACACAATAACATCAAATGTAAATAATGCGTGATATGATATGGTTTCTTCCTCGACGTGCTTGATCTCCATCGAGCCCTCCGGTATGATCTCCATCCTTGCACTGGTGTGGTGCCAAGTCCACGGCGCTATCGTCGTGAGACCTCCGGTAGTTCCACGAAACTTACCGTTTAACCATATCACATCACACGCCCCACTAGAAAACAAAGTTAGACGCTTTCTACTTTATCTTTGCATGTTTTACGTGGCTTCTAGGGCTTTTGCACAAGAACCATTTCTTACCTACGAACATGAAACCACAACATCGATAGCTATATTATTTCTTTAAGTCCCCGTTAAGGGCCCTCGATTGCAAGAATCATATCCACTAAAGGGGAGAAATTGACACCTCGCCTATGCCACATGCACGATACAAGTCGTACGTCAAGTGTGGAACCAGTCTCGCCGAAGCGTAAGATCGGTTTGCGAGGCCACTTGTAATCCAAAAATGATGCGGATATGAACAATTGCAAAAGGGTAACAATAAAACAATCAATGCCCACATTATTACGATGTGTTCTAACCGTACAAGCATACTACGCATATATCCGGCTATGATACCACTGTTGGGGTTCGATGCAAGTAACAAAAAAATTATTTATACGCAACCCCGAATTGCCCAAGGATCTATCTACTAGTAATGTTGTAAGGGTAAACAGAAGTTTGGTGACATACCCTTGTAGACCGAATGTGGGGATTACACTCCCACACAAGCGTTGACGATGAAGACGGCGTAGCCGACCTCAAGGTCATGAAGATCTTGGAGCAACGACTCCGGTGCCACACGAGCAACACCTTCGCATACTTGCACACGTATGGTGATCATGATGACCTCCAGAATCCCCGATCTAGCCGAGATTGTGGAAGTAGACGGTGTTGGACCGAATCCAGAAACTCCACAACACGACGGCATGCAGTGGTCGTGTGATCTCTATCCCGCGCAGCCCTTTGGGAGGCCACATGGGAGAGAGAGAGGTGGAGGGCGGCGGCCAGGGGAGGCAGGCGCACCAAGGGGGTGGAGGAGCTCAAGGCACATGGAACTCGTGACGGAATTGTGTGTAGAGTTCTTCCCTTGGGGTTCGTTTATATAGTGGGGAGAAGGTGCACCTTACCCTTCCCCAAGCTACCTAGGGCGGTGGCCAGAGGAGGAGCAAGGGCGGCGGTGGCCAGGGCTAGGGCTAGGGCTGGCCTCCCCCAAAGCCTAACCCTAGACGGCTAGGGCTTAGGGCCCATGGCGCCCTAGCCCAGTAAAGGGGGAGCCTAGGGTTTCATGGGCCTCTTCTCCGGGAGAGGCCCAATAGGGTGGGATTTGATTTATTAATTATTTAATCAACATTATTTCATTTAATTAATATTAAATAACCTATATTTAATTCTCCACTACTCCGAAACTCTTCTAGACTCCATCGGAACCATTCCAAACTCCACCAAAACTATTTTGGACTTCGTCGAAACTATTTCGGACTTCATTGGATCTATTCCCTCTCTCATATATCATCACACAATGTTTCCAAATATTACCAAAACCACCTCAAGCATCAAGATACCTTAAGTGTGTTACCCGACGGTTCAAGAACACTACAGACATTACCGAGAACTCTCTCCGGTAAATGATCATCAATAAGTCTTAATATCCGTGATGATCCCTGTGTATTTTACGAAGTTCTTTTATTCATTGAACCATAAGTATCGATGTACCTTTCCCTTTGTTTCGCTGATACTTGCATAGCCAAAGATCTGATCGTCGGTATTCATATACCTCGTTCAATCTTATTACCGGCTAGTGCTATTTAAATCGTACCGTAATATTCCATCTCTGTGACCTAGTCACATGCCGCACAGCTATGGATGTAATCTCACCGAGTAGGCCCAAAGCATCATATCTGTCATGCGGATGAACAAATCCCGCTCTTGGTTCATACGTCTCAACATACCCCTTTGGAAACCCGAGAGACACCTTTTCAGTCACCCTGCTACGGTGTGACGGTTGATGCAATCAAAGCTTCCTTTGGAAGGAGTGATTAAATATAACCTCACGGCTAAGGATTAAGTTACAACGCTTTCTTCATATTGCAACGTGAACATCATGACACTATCGTGTTGCAATACTAACTTTGGGTATGTCCATCATGGCATTTACTAAATGGCATGATCTCATCGTCAATTAGCGTAATGCACCATGATTAGGAAATCTCGATCATGAGTTGAACAATGAACTAGCAATTAGAGGATTACTAGGGACTCTTTATCATTTAATACCACACCTATATCAATGTTTCCGATTGACATAGTTATAGCATAGTATTAAACTTATTATGAACTATATGAAATATGCAAATAAGTCATTTATTATTTTCCTCTAGGGCATATTTCCTCCACTCTCCTTCCTCCGCGAGCCATCGATTTCTCCCAATTTGTCACCAACAATGCTATCCCACCGCCACTCTGCCGTAGTTCCTCTCCTGCCCAACTCTCTGCCGCGACGCCGTCATTCTTCAGCCCCATCTCGCATCTCACCTCACCTTTTTCCTTTTCCCCTGCAATTTCTCATGAAGGCGGCGCCTAAACCCCCATCCCCAATGGCGCCCTGCATTAGCGCTTGCTTCTGGTCCCCTATGTCGCCTCCCACCAATGGTTCCCTGCATGGCGATGAAGTGGTGTTTCTACGAAGCCACAACGGTCTTGCTGCGAATGGTAGCCGGCCTTTGCTACCAAGGCATGGCAGCTTGCTGCCAGCGGCAACCAGAGGTGCTATCGATGCACGACGGTGTTGCTGACAGCACACGATGTCATTTCTGCTAGAGCACAGCGGCGTTGCTGCCATCGCTCGGGCATGGTGCTGCCAAGGAAGGATGGAGTTGTTGCTAGAGCGTGCTACCACCATGGACGGTGGCGCTCCGGCCAGTGGTGGTCGATGACGGTGTGCCTCGACGAGGTCTTGTCCAAATTGTAAAGGCGATGGGGACAAAAATGCAAAGGGTAGCGCTGGTTTTGTGCGCAGAGAGGATTTTGTGCGGTCAGGAAGGAGATGTATGTACGCATACTAGCTTTAACAGTCTAAAACAGTGTCACGTAGTTAGATCATACAGCCCGACACCCGGGGGATAAGTGATTTAATCCCCCGATGACGCGGGTCCTCTTGTACCCCGCTTAAAGCGTCATGGCGAGGATGCGCCGCACACGTCGCGTAGGCAGATGTTGCGAGCTCGGCCTGGCCCACTTTCTCTTCTTCCTCCTCCAGCTTTCTTCGTCCTGCCTCTGCACTCAACAACGCTCCCGCCTACCATCGCCACCCGCGCCCGGCTGCGCGAGCGCCTTCTCGCCCTCCACGGTCCGCCCCCACCATCGGTCCACCACCGCCCCCAACCTCCCTCTAAGCCCTCCGACTGCCAACTCCGGTGAGCCCTCCCGCACCCCATACCTTAAAGATATCATCGGCGGCGAGCCCCTGCACCCTACCCACATGCTAAACCCTAAATTTTCTTCCTCACCTTCACCGACACTGCGGTGAGCCACGTTGTCCCCATCTTCGGTGAGGACTGTGCTCACATTTGTCTTCGGCGGCACACCCTCCACCTCCATCACTGGTGCTTCGCGAGGAAGACGACCCGCGCCCTGATGGGTTTGTAGCATGGAAAACAAAAAAAATCCTACGAATGAACACAAACTAGTCAAGAACATCTATGAGATGGTATAAACGAAGAACTAACCCTCGAAGACTAGAAGCGGGATTTTACGTTCCCGCACAAACGTTGCCGGTGAAGACTTGACGAAGATGTACGTAGTCGACGTAGTCGTTCACTTGACGATCTCAAGATTGTGTACAAGGTGCCACAACCAGCGGCGCCTCCATACTCGGTCACACGTACGGCTTGCCGACGTCTCCTCCACTCCCTCGGTCCAACAGGGTAGCGGAAGAAGGGATCCGCCAGACACTCCAACACACACTTCTACAAGTGTATGAACTACGAACTACAATTCCGACAGAGCTTCGCTAAGCAAAGATGGAGGTGGAGCAGCAACTATGCGGGAGAGGAGGGATTAATGTGACGACCTCAAATTTGATACAAATTCGAAGTGCCCGTTATGTATTCCACCGCAATCCCAGAACCATTGTTGCGATATACATAACGTAGTTGGTACTCAGTTCCATAGTCATTACAATACAATGGTTCAAATACAATGGTCATATAGACCAAGTCATATTACAACACAATATAGCAGCGGAAATAACGTCTTCGGCCCATGCCTTCTCCCTACAGGCAATGGCGACTCACGGAGACGAGCTTAGTTCTGGTATTCTTCTTCATACCCTTCCTCCTGGTATTCCTCCCCATAGTCTGGCCAAGTTGATAGCCAGGGACACAGCCGTGAGTACATTGGATGCACTCGCAAAACATCTTATAAATGAAAAGATGAAGTAGATATGCAAGGTTGATATTGTGGACTAAGCACTAAGTTGATTTGCCAAAAGCTAGTTTTATTTCCCAAGAATGTTTGTTTATAGGAAAGAGATTTAGTTCTCTAAGTTCTATCTAAAGAGGACTTCAAGTGTGTCAACAACATTTCAAGTCAAGTCATTCACCAAGTCACCATTGTCACTTTTAGGCCTGACAAAAGTCAAGTACAGCTTGCCAACCGTCCATGACCGCGGACGCGGCTATTCGAATAGTTTCAAAACCTCTGCAGAGGGGTACACTTTACCCACAAGATTCGATACATCTGCCGGGAGAAATCCACGGTTCGACATACACAAAGTATGCGAGGTTCAGATAATCAAACAAACTCTTTCACTTGCTCATCCTAGTATAGGATCCTTCCCTAGAGCCCGGGATACGGAACCCCGCTCCGGCGCCTCTAGTTCTGCCCATCCCGGGTACCGGGTTAGTGGAATCCACCTGGTCCAGAAGTAACCGTTTCGCGGTGTCCTTCCATGAATCTTTGATACAAGGCCTCCCATACTAAGATAAACAAGCTACGGATTAAGCCCCTTCCCATATAGGGGTAATGTGGTCGTACGGTATAATTGGCTCCCATAGTACATCACTCGTTGTCATTTGAGAAATATATTTCATAGTTCTTAGTCAAGATTAGTTTCTTTGATAAAGCCATTAGGTAGGAGCAATCTCCCATTTCAAGTTTCAAGTTCAAGTCACCACCTTTCAAATGGGGTTCCTCCAGAGATAGCATCAACTTTTATTAGCGACTAAGCAACTACATTGAGTGATAGTACTACTAAATAGGGTTGGATAAACTCAGCTTGATGCTCTTGATAATCAAGACATCAATACACTTCTATCATTCTACTCTAGCAATTCAATCATGCAATTTACTTAAAGCAAGTAGAATGCAATATTAAAACTAGGTAGTGGGAGTATGAATCAAAAGATGGCTTGCCTTGGTTGGCAAAGTGTCCGGGGTTTTCTTCTTCTTCTTGATAATAATAATCCCCTCCAATATCCTCCTCGGCAACACTAGCGTCTAATAACGAATAAACACAAAGCACACCATCACTTCACCAAGCTATCAACACACCAAGCACACATCTTTGTTTGCTACCCAAAGCATTCATGTTGCATTTTTATGGGTTGGATTGTAAGTCTTTCTTCTAAGTTTTTCTTCAAGTGTGCAAGCTAGATTCTTTACTAAGAGGCATAGGTGGTTCACTTGTGCAGCATTGATGTTGATTTAGGGTTACTAAGACAAGTTTAAGTGGGATGGATCCACTAAGTGAATTGGCATTGAGGGCAATTAATTCTAAGTGGGCAATAGTGCTCTATCATTTTATGTTACACAAATAGGATTGGATTAGGGTCTAATTGATCATACTAATAGGGTTTGGGGTAGATTAGTGTTGACTAACAGTAAGAGGGGTCATTAGTAAGTTCACATTTTAATTTTTATGATTTTTGATGGCTTAAATAATTTTCTAGAAATCTTTCATTATTAAACAAGCTATGGTCACACTATTCATATCTGAATTATTTCTTAACTTATTTTGAATTCTAACCAGTACTATTGTGTAGAGTATTTCATAAGCTTTCCAATGCATATTCATTTGCTAGATTTGGATTTGTAAAACTCTAGGAATTAAAGTTTGAAAATAGCATCTGAAAGTTATTTGAAATAAATAAAACGGGCGGGAAAAAGAATAAAAACGAACGGACCGAATTCGAAACGAGCTGGGCCCAATTCAGAACAAACCCGAACGGGCCGGCCCATACCGTTTCGCGCGGGGGAAAAAGAATTAAAATGGGAGCTGACAGGTGGGGTCGCGATGTCAGCTCACTTAACGATTCCCGAATCGGTAAGCTATCGCTGGATTAGAATCAGACGGCTCGCGTTCATCGTCTTCCTCAGCACGGGCGGGAGCTCACCTGCGAGCAGTGACGAATGTTCGACGGCGAGGGTGAGGCGTAGGGGATGCAGAACTCGTCGGCGACGTGCGGGATCGGCGGCGGTTCGTCTCCTCCTCCGATTCCCAGCAGCAGCTTGCCTCCAGGTGGTCGAACGCGGCGGCGCTCCGCTTGTCCAGTACCACTCCGGCGAGGCTGGCAACGGCGAGCTAGGGCAAGCGGGGCTAAGCGACTATGTCTGGGAGATAGCTGGGGACTGGGTGAGTTACTCCGTTTGATCGGAGGGGCTTTTTATAGGCCGGAGCGACGAGGGCAAGCGCGGCCAGAAGCTCGACGGTGCGGGGGCCCTGGCGGCGTGTGAAGCTTGCTCCGGTCACGGGGGCGTGCTGGGAGGGTTATGGCTCGGCCGCGGAGTGCTGTGGGTCTCCTCTGGCACCTCCAAGATGGTCGGCATCGTGCAGGGAAGAGGGTTGCTGGGAGGGGGCCCTGGGTGCGTTTCTCCTCCTCCCTCCTCTTCTCACGGCTTGGGTCGGGGATGGGGAAGCTGGGCTCGACCGTGGCGTCGTCCAGCCGCATGGCTACAGCACAGGAGCGAGCTAGAACAGTGCAGCACCAGTAAAACTTGATTTGATTTGATTTGATTTGCTTCTGCCAGTGTTCGACGAAATGCCCGCAAGAACTCAAAATTCGAATTTTCAAAATTTTCCACTTTGGGTGCTCAACATATTGGCCAAGGTACCCAGTCATATTTTTGTTATGAAGAAAGGTTGAGTTTTGCAGAAATTTATATTTCAAATTTGGTATAGTTCCTGTTTCAGATTCAAACTTTGGCTCAAGTTTGAGTGATGTTCCAGTTTGAAATTTGTGTCAATGCTTGTTGGTTGAGTTTGTCCATAACTTGGTTAAGCTCAACTAATAGGTCAAACATGAAGGTGAGCTGTAGATTGCTTAATCTAAGGGCTCAAAGTGGTGTAGTCACTAACAGTTTCTAGATCATATTAACTTTATCTCTTTCTTTCTTATTTTTACTTCTGGTCTCTTTGCTTCCTAAAAAGCTTCTCAATTGATTCTGTTGGTTCACTTAGAATTATCTATCCAATGCTCAATCAAAAATCACACACATAAAATCATAGAACACAAATAAAAGAAAATGCATGTATGCATACAATACTAGATAAAAAGTTTTATTTGGGTCCAAAATTTGGCACTTTATTTATTAAGAAGTGGATTACAATTTCTGAGTTGTTACAATCTTCCCCCCTTAAAAAGAATCTCGTCCCCGAGATTCACTAATTAAGAACTGAAAAGATTGGGAAACTCTTTCTGAAGGTAATCTTCTCGTTCCCAAGTGGCTTCCTCTTCGGTGTGATTACTCCACTGAACTTTCATAAACTTGATACTTCGGGTTCGAGTGGTTCGATATGCTTCCTCGAGGATACGAATAGGCATTTCACGATAGGTCAAATCCTTGTTGATGTCCACAGAACGATGATCAATGTTCTTGAAAATTTCTGGCTTCTCCGGCACTTCAAGACACTTCCGAAGTAACGACACGTGGAAGACATCGTGTACTTCAGACAATTCCGGGGGCATTTCCAGCTGATAAGACACTTCTCCTCTGCGGTCTAGTATCTTGAAGGGTCCAATATATCTTGGGGCAAGCTTTCCTTTTACTTGGAATCTTTGCATTCCCTTGAGGGGTGATACTCTGAGGTAAACAAAGTCTCCACTTTTGAAAGTTAATTCTCTCCGTCTCTTGTCGGCATAACTCTTTTGTCTTGACTGGGCTGCCTTGAGATATTCACGAATCATGCGAACTTTCTCCTCGGCTTCTTGCAAAATATCTGGTCCAAAAATCTGACTGTCTCCGGTTTCTGACCAATTCAATGGGGTACGACACTTTCTTCCATACAAAGCTTCGAATGGGGCCATTTGCAAACTGGCTTGATAACTGTTGTTGTAGGAAAACTCCGCGAAAGGCAGACAATCTTCCCACTTAGCTCCATAAGCTAGAACACAGGCTCTCAACATATCTTCAAGTATTTGGTTTACTCTTTCAGTCTGTCCATCAGTCTGAGGGTGGTAAGCGGTGCTGAAGGCTAATTTCGTTCCCAAGGCTTGATGCAAACTTTTCCAAAATCTCGAGGTGAATTGGGTTCCTCGATCGGAAACTATGGTTTTAGGGACTCCATGCAAACTGACAATTCTGGATAAATACAGATCTGCTAGCTGTCCCGAGTTGTAAGTGGTCTTGACAGGAATAAAGTGGGCTACTTTGGTTAGTCTATCCACAATGACCCAAATAGAGTCATTGCCACGGCTAGACCTTGGAAATCCAGTGATGAAATCCATTCCAACAGAATCCCACTTCCATTCCGGAACTTGCAAAGGTTGCAGCAATCCAGCAGGACGTTGATGTTCAGCCTTGACTCTTTGACAAATATCACACTTAGAGATGAACGATGCAATCTCACGCTACATTCCATGCCACCAGAATTGCTCCTTCAGATCTTGATACATCTTAGTTCCACCGGGGTGAATGGAGTAAGGTGTCTCATGGGCTTCCTTCATAATCACTTCCTTCAATTCTGAATCCGCAGGCACACAAATACGTCCTTTATACCAAAGAACTCCTTGATCATCTTCTTCAAATCCTGGCACCTTATCGGAACTAATTCTGCGCTTGATTCCTTCAATACTCTCATTTCCCTTCTGGGCTTCTTTGATTTGGCTCATCAAGGTGGGCTGAAACTCAAGGTTGGCTAAGAATCCTTGACTGACTAGTTCCAATCCAAATTTTTCAAACTCTTGGTGCAACATAGGTTGCTCTTCTTTGATTCTCATATTCAATGAGCATGGCTTCCTACTCAACGCATCGGCCACTACGTTGGCCTTACCGGGGTGATAATGAATTTCTAGATCATAATCCTTGATCAACTCTATCCATCTCCTTTGCCTCATGTTCAACTCCTTCTGGGTGAATATATACTTCAAACTCTTGTGATCAGAGTAGATCTCACAACGATTGCCCATCAGATAGTGCCTCCAAGTCTTCAAAGCTAGAACCACGGCTGCTAATTCTAGATCATGGGTTGGATAATTTTCTTCATGAGGTCAAAGCTGCCGAGAGAGGTAAGCTATGACCTTGCCTTCTTGCATCAATACACAACCAAGTCCAAGTTTGGAAGCGTCGCAATAGACATCAAAGTTTTTGGTGATATCGGGCATGGTTAGGACGGGGGCGGTCACCAATCGCTTCTTGAGCTCTTGAAAACTCTCTTCACACTTAGGGGTCCATTCAAACTTCTTGTCCTTCTTCAACAGTTGGGTCATTGGCCGGGCAATGCTGGAAAATCCTTCAACAAATTTGCGGTAATATCCCGCTAATCCGAGAAAACCTCTAACTTCAGTCTGAGTGGTAGGGGCTTCCCATTCCATGACTGATTTGATCTTCTTGGGGTCTACCGATATTCCTCCTGCTGATAGTACATGGCCTAAGAATCCAACCTCCTTCAACCAGAACTCACATTTACTGAACTTGGCATACAGCTGATGCTCTCTTAAGGTTTCTAAGATTAATCTTAAATGGTTTGCATGCTCTTCTTCGGACTTGGAGTAGATAAGAATGTCATCAATGAAGACAACAACAAACTTATCCAAGAACTCCATAAAAACCTTATTCATGAGATTCATGAAATAAGCAGGGGCATTGGTTAATCCAAATGACATTACGGTGTACTCGTACAATCCGTATCGGGTAGTGAAGGCTGTCTTGGGGATATCCGTTGCACGGATCTTCAGTTGGTGGTATCCAGTTGGAAGATCTATCTTAGAGAACACTCTAGCTCCAGTCAGTTGGTCAAACAAATCTTCAATCTTTGGAAGAGGATACTTGTTCTTGATGGTCACATCGTTAAGCTTGCGATAATGAGTGCACAGTCGGCTAGAACCGTCACTTTTATCCACAAACAGAACGGGTGATCTCCAAGCGGAAGAACTTGGCTGAATCAATCCTTTGCTCAAAAGGTCATCCAATTGCTTTTTCAACTCAACTAATTCAGCTGGGTTCATACGATAGGGTCGTTGGGCTATTGATCTAGTTCCGGGGATAAGCTCAATGATAAACTCAATATCCCGATCCGGTGGCATTCCGGGTAGCTCATCGGGAAAGACATCCGGGTATTCACAGACGATGGGGACTTGCTCTAAAGTTGGTCCTGAGATACTCTTATGACATCTGGGGATTGGAATGGGTTTGACGGACACATGCTTCACGAAAACTCCATGGCTACTCCTCATGGTGATGGTCTTTTTGGCACAATCTATGATTCCTTGGTGTTGGGACATCCAATCCATACCTAAGACTACTTCCAATCCTTTGGTTCCTAACACAATCAAACTGGCTAGGAATGGGATCCCATGGATTTCTATGGGCACTGCCAAACAGGTACAACTGGCTTTGGTTACTGACCCGGGAATTTGCACAGACATGACATCTTTCAAGGGTGTAGGTTGAAGTCCACTTTTATCAACGAATAATTGGGTAACAAATGAGTGTGAAGCTCCAGAATCAAACAGAACTCTTGCAAGAACTGAGTTAACAGGGAACATACCCAGCACAACGTCGGTTGCTTCCTGAGCTTCTTCAACATTCATGTGATTCAGACGGCCTTGAGAGTGGGGCTGGTTCCTTGGGGGATAGTTCTTGCCATTTCCCACACGGCGCTGTTGCTGAACAGGAGCAGTTGTCTTGGATGCATCATTCAGCTTCTTGGGGCACTCATTGGAGTAGTGCCCTTTAAGTCCACACTCATAACAGGTAATACCAGACTTGTCACCAGGCTTGGGTAACACAGGGGCACCATTTGGCCTTGGAGTATTGGTGTTGAAGTTGTTGCCACTAGGTCTTGGAGGTGCACGGTTGAAGTTGTTGCCGGGTGGACGGCTGGGGTAGTTGGGACGTGGAGCAGGTGCAGACGGCCTCATTGGTCTAGGGGCGAAACCCATAGGTGCATTTCCCCTTGGCTTCTGCGAGTTGCTAGAGTTGCCTTGATACATCATACGACGCTTGCGGTTCTCGGTAGCTTGCTTGAGTTTCCCTTCCATCTGAATGGCAGAGTCAACCAATGACTCCAGGTCGGCGAAGTGAATGCTGACCAAGACACATTGCATCTCATCATGAAGTCCATCCAGAAACCTTTCTTGCTTCTTCTCAGTGGTGTTGGTGTCATCTGGGGCATACCTAGACAAGGTAAGGAACTTGTCACGGTAATCCACCACAGATAGGGAACCTTGCTTCAGATTTCTGAACTCATCTCTCATCCTTTTAACAAATCCCATAGGAACATGGGCTTTGCTAAACTTGCTCTTGAACTCCTCCCAAGGCATCACATACCCTGGGGCTTGCATTGCACGGGTGCTATCCCACCAAGCTCTCGCTGCTCCAGCAAGATAGTGGGTGGTGTACAACACCTTCTCATTTTCACCAACTTCGGCGACTGCCAAATTGTTCTCCATGGTACGAAGCCAGTCATCGGCATCTAAGGGCTCTTCAGACTTAGTGAATATAGGAGGGTTGGTGTTCTGGAAACTCCTCAACTTGGATCGGTGCTCTCCATTGCCATGGTTTTCTCCTTCACCATTGCCATTGCCATTGTTGTGGTTCATTGCCATCTGGGTTAACTGCTGAAGAGTGGCCAAGTTGGCTTGGCGCTCTGCTCGTGCTGCTTCCCGGTCTTCCATGATCAACCTTAGCAATTCGGCCATTTCCGGGTTCGGGGGTGGGGGTGCTCGCGGCATCTGGAGATAAGGGGTGTAAGACAAGAGGGAAAAGCTAATTTGCTAAGATTTAAAGGTAACATGGATGATGCAATTTTTTTGTCTTACTAAGGCCTTAAGGTCCAAATTCATATTTCATTCAACACTCATCAAACATATCATACAAACGAGTTCACACATTACAAATGGTTCACACTAAACCATTGCGACTCGTCTACTAGAGAGGGGGATACAACTCACACCTACACGAAGTGAAAATAAAGTGGAACTCATACTAGATAACACGTGGATCTCGAGTCTAAACAGTGGGCTCCTCGGGGTCTTCCTCCTCGTCACTCACAATGAATCCATTGTGCCCACCATCTTCCGGATCATCGAGGTCCTCCATGAAGTCATCCTCATCACTAATGAGGGCATTATCCTCCTTGCGGAGATCAATGCCTTCCTCCTCACCAAGGTGATCCTCCAGACTCTCAATGTACTCAGTCAACTCCGCCACATTGGCCTTCAACTCCTCAAGGTCCTGTTCCTTCTCATCGCGCTGGCGACGAAGGCTCTTGCGCTCCTTCGCAAGAATCCTGATAGTGCTCCTCGCCTCCACTAGGGCGAAGTGCTCAAGGTTGGCCTTGGTACGTGCACGATCGGCCTCCTGCTGAGTGGAGTACAGCAAGAAGTCCATGTGATCGATGTAGGTACTCGGCTCATTCTGCCCGGGCATGTTTGCGGGACGTCCGTCCGCATCACGCCGAGCAAAGTCCCTGAAGCGTCCTCCCTGAACCTCCTCAACATGCAGTCCGCACAAGCGGGCGTGCATCTCCTGCATCGCTCGGACCAAACCATCGGCCCCAAGTGTTCTCCACAAGCTCAAACTTGATCCTTGGAGCACTCAAGTTTCCCTTCTTGCCACGGCAACTAGCTCGGATGAGCCACCGTAGCTCTCCATCTGGGTGCTCATTGAGCACGGCTCCCTTGAACTCCGGATACAAACGATCCAAGAACAAGGTCAAGGTGGTGAGGTCGCGCTCGAAACAAAGGCTGCCACCATGGCCCAACTGGTACTGCTCAGTGAATACCGGGGCCATCTACAAAATTTTAGATTAGATTAAGTTAGTGATTAGCTCAAGTGTGCAAAATTTTAAGTAGGCAAAAACTGAAGTATGTGTAAAACTTTGCAAATAGATAGGAAAGACTAAGCAATTTTTTTGCAACCATTACTTATATCTTTGCTTTTATCAAAGTTTCATTTAACGCCCATTCTAACTAAGGTCTCCTATGGTCAGCCTAGGCTCTGATACCAACTTGTGACGACCTCAAATTTGATACAAATTCGAAGTGCCCGTTATGTATTCCACCGCAATCCCAGAACCATTGTTGCGATATACATAACGTAGTTGGTACTCAGTTCCATAGTCATTACAATACGATGGTTCAAATACAATGGTCATATAGACCAAGTCATATTACAACACAATATAGCAGCGGAAATAACGTCTTCGGCCCATGCCTTCTCCCTACAGGCAATGGCGACTCACGGAGACGAGCTTAGTTCTGGTATTCTTCTTCATACCCTTCCTCCTGGTATTCCTCCCCATAGTCTGGCCAAGTTGATAGCCAGGGACACAGCCGTGAGTACATTGGATGCACTCGCAAAACATCTTATAAATGAAAAGATGAAGTAGATATGCAAGGTTGATATTGTGGACTAAGCACTAAGTTGATTTGCCAAAAGCTAGTTTTATTTCCCAAGAATGTTTGTTTATAGGAAAGAGATTTAGTTCTCTAAGTTCTATCTAAAGAGGACTTCAAGTGTGTCAACAACATTTCAAGTCAAGTCATTCACCAAGTCACCATTGTCACTTTTAGGCCTGACAAAAGTCAAGTACAGCTTGCCAACCGTCCATGACCGCGGACGCGGCTATTCGAATAGTTTCAAAACCTCTGCAGAGGGGTACACTTTACCCACAAGATTCGATACATCTGCCGGGAGAAATCTACGGTTCGACATACACAAAGTATGCGAGGTTCAGATAATCAAACAAACTCTTTCACTTGCTCATCCTAGTATAGGATCCTTCCCTAGAGCCCGGGATACGGAACCCCGCTCCGGCGCCTCTAGTTCTGCCCATCCCGGGTACCGGGTTAGTGGAATCCACCTGGTCCTAAAGTAACCGTTTCGCGGTGTCCTTCCATGAATCTTTGATACAAGGCCTCCCATACTAAGATAAACAAGCTACGGATTAAGCCCCTTCCCATATAGGGGTAATGTGGTCGTACGGTATAATTGGCTCCCATAGTACATCACTCGTTGTCATTTGAGAAATATATTTCATAGTTCTTAGTCAAGATTAGTTTCTTTGATAAAGCCATTAGGTAGGAGCAATCTCCCATTTCAAGTTTCAAGTTCAAGTCACCACCTTTCAAATGGGGTTCCTCCAGAGATAGCATCAACTTTTATTAGCGACTAAGCAACTACATTGAGTGATAGTACTACTAAATAGGGTTGGATAAACTCAGCTTGATGCTCTTGATAATCAAGACATCAATACACTTCTATCATTCTACTCTAGCAATTCAATCATGCAATTTACTTAAAGCAAGTAGAATGCAATATTAAAACTAGGTAGTGGGAGTATGAATCAAAAGATGGCTTGCCTTGGTTGGCAAAGTGTCCGGGGTTTTCTTCTTCTTCTTGATAATAATAATCCCCTCCAATATCCTCCTCGGCAACACTAGCGTCTAATAACGAATAAACACAAAGCACACCATCACTTCACCAAGCTATCAACACACCAAGCACACATCTTTGTTTGCTACCCAAAGCATTCATGTTGCATTTTTATGGGTTGGATTGTAAGTTTTTCTTCTAAGTTTTTCTTCAAGTGTGCAAGCTAGATTCTTTACTAAGAGGCATAGGTGGTTCACTTGTGCAGCATTGATGTTGATTTAGGGTTACTAAGACAAGTTTAAGTGGGATGGATCCACTAAGTGAATTGGCATTGAGGGCAATTAATTCTAAGTGGGCAATAGTGCTCTATCATTTTATGTTACACAAATAGGATTGGATTAGGGTCTAATTGATCATACTAATAGGGTTTGGGGTAGATTAGTGTTGACTAACAGTAAGAGGGGTCATTAGTAAGTTCACATTTTAATTTTTATGATTTTTGATGGCTTAAATAATTTTCTAGAAATCTTTCATTATTAAACAAGCTATGGTCACACTATTCATATCTGAATTATTTCTTAACTTATTTTGAATTCTAACCAGTACTATTGTGTAGAGTATTTCATAAGCTTTCCAATGCATATTCATTTGCTAGATTTGGATTTGTAAAACTCTAGGAATTAAAGTTTGAAAATAGCATCTGAAAGTTATTTGAAATAAATAAAACGGGCGGGAAAAAGAATAAAAACGAACGGACCGAATTCGAAACGAGCTGGGCCCAATTCAGAACAAACCCGAACGGGCCGGCCCATACCGTTTCGCGCGGGGGAAAAAGAATTAAAATGGGAGCTAACAGGTGGGGTCGCGATGTCAGCTCACTTAACGATTCCCGAATCGGTAAGCTATCGCTGGATTAGAATCGGACGGCTCGCGTTCATCGTCTTCCTCAGCACGGGCGGGAGCTCACCTGCGAGCAGTGACGAATGTTCGACGGCGAGGGCGAGGCGTAGGGGATGCAGAACTCGTCGGCGACGTGCGGGATCGGCGGCGGTTCGTCTCCTCCTCCGATTCCCAGCAGCAGCTTGCCTCCAGGTGGTCGAACGCGGCGGCGCTCCGCTTGTCCAGTACCACTCCGGCGAGGCTGGCGACGGCGAGCTAGGGCAAGCGGGGCTAAGCGACTATGTCTGGGAGATAGCTGGGGACTGGGTGAGTTGCTCCGTTTGATCGGAGGGGCTTTTTATAGGCCAGAGCGACGAGGGCAAGCGCGGCCAGAAGCTCGACGGTGCGGGGGCCCTGGCGGCGTGTGAAGCTTGCTCCGGTCACGGCGGTCACGGGGGCGTGCTGGGAGGGTTATGGCTCGGCCGCGGAGTGCTGTGGGTCTCCTCTGGCGCCTCCAAGATGGTCGGCATCGTGCAGGGAAGAGGGTTGCTGGGAGGGGGCCCTGGGTGCGTTTCTCCTCCTCCCTCCTCTTCTCACGGCTTGGGTCGGGGATGGGGAAGCTGGGCTCGACCGTGGCGTCGTCCAGCCGCATGGCTATAGCACAGGAGCGAGCTAGAACAGTGCAGCACCAGTAAAACTTGATTTGATTTGATTTGCTTCTGCCAGTGTTCGACGAAATGCCCGCAAGAACTCAAAATTCGAATTTTCAAAATTTTCCACTTTGGGTGCTCAACATATTGGCCAAGGTACCCAGTCATATTTTTGTTATGAAGAAAGGTTGAGTTTTGCAGAAATTTATATTTCAAATTTGGTATAGTTCCTGTTTCAGATTCAAACTTTGGCTCAAGTTTGAGTGATGTTCCAGTTTGAAATTTGTGTCAATGCTTGTTGGTTGAGTTTGTCCATAACTTGGTTAAGCTCAACTAATAGGTCAAACATGAAGGTGAGCTATAGATTGCTTAATCTAAGGGCTCAAAGTGGTGTAGTCACTAACAGTTTCTAGATCATATTAACTTTATCTCTTTCTTTCTTATTTTTACTTCTGGTCTCTTTGCTTCCTAAAAAGCTTCTCAATTGATTCTGTTGGTTCACTTAGAATTATCTATCCAATGCTCAATCAAAAATCACACACATAAAATCATAGAACACAAATAAAAGAAAATGCATGTATGCATACAATACTAGATAAAAAGTTTTATTTGGGTCCAAAATTTGGCACTTTATTTATTAAGAAGTGGATTACAATTTCTGAGTTGTTACAATTAAGAAGCTGTGAAGAGGGAGGAGAGGGCACCTTTTATAGAGAGGAGGGGGCAGCCCCCTAGGGGGGTGCGCCGGCCCAAGGAGGAGCCTCTGCTCCTCTTCATGGTGGTAACCCCTCATCAACATGAGGTAACCCCCCATTTCAATTTTGCATGACATTCATGCTAATTAAAATTCACACTAATTGATTTAATAAAATATTTTTATTTCTTTAATATTTGTTAATTCAATCAATTAACAAACATTAACAAATACCCCTTGAGTTATTTTGATATACCGAAACAATTTTGGTGCTTTTTTGAAACAACCCTTATGTTGTCCTGTAATTCGATCGGAGTATCGTATCCACTCAAAAACTATGATGAACCTTAAGTGTGTCACCCTACGGTTCGTGAATAACGTGGACATGATCGAGACTCCTCTCCGATCAATAATCATCAGCGGGATCTGGAAATCCATGACGACTCCCACTTACTCGATGATGACTAGTGTTCGTGTGAACCAATAATGAACACAGTCGATTCCTTTTGTCTCGCGATATTATTACTTGTCCGAGATCCGATCATTTGGTATCAACCATACCTATTTCAATCTTATTCCCGGCAAGTCTCTTTACTTGTTTCGTGATAAGGCATTTCCATGACCTAGTCACATGCTTGCAAGCGATGTCAATGCAATATCACCAAGAAGGGCCCAGAGAATATCTTCCCGTCATCGGGTCGGACAAATTCCACTCCTGATCCATGTGCCTCAACTAATACTTTCAGAATACCGAAATCAACCTTTATAATCACCCTGTCACGGAGTGACGTTTGATATCATCAAAGTACTCTTCTAGTATCAGTGATTAACATGATCTCATGGTCTAAGGATTAGAACTACTTCGTATGAGTTTGATATAGCAGTGAAACCTTGATGACTTGCTATTCGTACTATGGGTGTGTGTTCATCATATCATTATTCTAATGATATGACCCTGTTATTAACAACATCCAATGTTTATGATCAGGAAACCGTGATCATCAATTAGTCAATGAGATAGTATAAAAGAGAGGCTTTACTAGGAACCTTTTAGTTTATTAATCACATAAGTATTAATGTTTTCAATTAATACAATTCTAGCATGAGAAATAAACATCTATTATAAACACAGAATAATATAATAACAACTTTATTATTGCCTCTTGGGCATAATTCCTTTCACGCCCCGCATCACTCGCTAATGGGCCGATCCACCATGGCACACAAGCCTAAGATAGGTGTGCGGCGCGCCAGAATGCGCCGCATTGGGGAGCTCCTATACATGGCTTTCAGCGGCACCACCGGGCCGTGCCGCCTGAAGCCAAAGCTTCTTGGGCCTCTCCAGACGAGGCCCATTTAAATATATTGTGTTTGCTCTTTCACGTTATTCTTTTGTTTTCTCCTTTATTTTTTGATTACGTTCTTTTGTGTTGGGTATCAAATCTGTACAAAGTTTGATATCTGAGCAAATTTAAAATTTGAAGAAAAGTTCAAATCTGAAAATATATTTGAAAAGTAAATAAAAATTGAAATCTAAAATAAATTAAAATCCAAAAAAATTTGAAATCTTTTTTTTTCAAAAAATCATGAAATTCTTTGAAATTCATGAAGAAATTTTAAAAATCATCAATATTTTTCTGAAATCTCGAACCAATCTTCAAAAATTCATGAACCAATTTTCCAAATTCGTAAACAAACCAAAAATCTTGAAGCAATTGCCAAAATTCATGACCAAATTTTTATAAAACTTGAACATTTTTGAAAAAATTATAAAACATTTTTTAGAATTCATGAACAATTTTTTTAAAAAAGGTGTGAACATTTTTTCAAAAATCATGATTTTCTTTTTTAAAAGTTATTTTTTTGAATTATGAAACAAATTATAAAATATGAACATTTTTTCAAAACGGAAAATAGAAAACCGATAAGGCAAACCAACAAACAGGAAAAATAACAAAAAGAAAAAGGAAGTAATTAAGTGGGCCAGCCCCGGTGCGCCGCGCGAGCCTCCCACGCCGCAACACGCGACGTATAGGATTTCCGTCGCATTGAGCGGGGTATACGAATTGGCCGGGGACACTCAGCGGGGGGCTCCTAACTCGCGCGCGAGAGCGCGCTGTACAACGTCGCGCCGACGTACTGCTTCCCGGTGGGCCGGCCCACGTACGTTATCCTCCAGTTTTTATTTTTATTTTTTGTTTTAAATTATTCAAATTTAAAATTCTTCAAACTTAAAAATACGGATTTTAAAATTATTCAAATTTGAAAAAATGTTCAAAACTGAAAATTGTTCAAACTTACAAAAGTTTCAGATTCCAAATTCGAAAATTGTTCAAACTTGAAAAATGTTAAGATTAAAAAAAAATCTAAAAATGTTCAAACTAAAAATTGTTCAAACTTAAAAAAGTTAAATTTTTATAATTGTTCAAATCCGGAAATTGTTGAAAACCGAATATTGTTCAAACTTAAAAAGTTCAAATTCCAAATTCAAAATTTGTTCAAACTTAAAAAATGTTTAATCTGAAAATTGTTCAAACTTTAAAAAGTTAAATTTTTAAAATGTTTCAAATTTGAAAAATGTTCATATCTAAAAATTATTCAAACTTGAAAAAGTTCAAATTCCAAAAAACTCATAAAAAACCAGATAAACAAAACTGAAAACCATTTAATACCGCTAAATCCAAACCAGAAAAAAAAAACAGGGCAGCAGCGCCGCCTTGCTGGGCCGCGGCACAAGTCGATCCGCCCACGGGCGCGACGCATTCCAGCGCGCCCGTGGGCGCTGAATAGGATTTGGCCACTCAGCGTGCCCTTCGCAAAAGTAGGAATAGGCCTGATGCCCGTCCGGGAACGGCCCACTCCGGCCTGCTATATGCTAGTCTTTACCATATTACCCTCGTATACCCTATTTTTGTTTGCCTTGACCTCGCGTCTTGGAACTTATCATCCCCACACTGCAAAACCTCTCAAAACCCTCCCTCCAGCCGCCGCCGCCGCCGCCGCATCCGCAGCTGATCCCAAGCAAGATGAGGTGAGCGGAACCTGAGTTCCCCCTTCCGATCTAGCGTTAGCCCTCCCCTCTCCCGTTCTGATTCGTCTTTAGATTCTTGCCAAGTGCGGAGCTCGTATCTTCGAACCGCTTGAATGGATCTGGAGGACTGGTCGTCTCGCGGACCCGCAGGATTTCTCGCTTTCGTGTGTTTAGTTGGTCAGCTTAGGCAGTCTGATTTCGGCGTTCTGACGGTGCTCGACTGGGTCCGTTATTTTTGCTAGTATATGGATTATGCGTCTGTAGGGTTGGGGGTTTTCGGATTTGATTGCCTTACTGGTGGTTTAGGCGATGCGGAAAGTTTTAGCTATTTGGTCGCCTTAGTATATACTTTAATTTTCTGCGGAAATCAGATGATTTCGTTTTTTACGGCACTTCAAGGACCCATAGTGGTAAATTAAACTTTTTAACTGTTCTATTTGTAATTTTAATTGTTGTCCTCCTGCCTTTTGACCGAACATGACGTTTGTAATTCTGTTACTCTGCTTCTTAGGCGTGACTTGGTACTGCTGCTGTGGTTAACAGATATATAAGTCTGATCTCCTGGCATTTGAGTTTTTTTCTCTCTAAATTCTTTGTGTTCCCTGTTCAGATCTTTTGGTAAGGTTCTTCCCAAAGAATCAACTACTTCTCTTCTGACAACATTTGATTTTACTCCGGGTTCCTGCATGCAGTTTGTGAGTGAATTGATTTTGTTACTTGGTTGCAAAATGAATCGATTACTTAACAGATAGCACTTCTGCTGAACTATGCAGCAGTGTAGTTTAGTGTTGGAGCGTAATGGTGGTGTGTCTAGTCTATGGAAATGTCTCTTCTAGTAGTTTTGCCTAACCCTGAGACGTTATGCATTTTGTCACCAAGGATTTATTATCTATGACGATTATATTATTGTCTTATGTTATTGTTTGTCATACTATTGGTAATTTGCCAGCGATAATTCCAAATTTGTTTTTGTCCTGGCAAATATTTCTTATAGTATAGGTAAAAGAGCTCATTATGTTATCTTTTTATATGGGCTGATATGTAAACTGTGAATGTCTGGTATAGTTGGCTATCTGACAAAAGCTTTTTATATAATTATTGTTACTAACATGGTAATACGTAGCAATGGATTAATAATGAGGTAAAAGAACAAGTTGGTTTTAAACTGTATAATTTTATGCTTTGTCATCCTTTCGAGCACAACCAATATATAAAAGTTTTTATATGTTGTTTAATAACTATGCTTGTGCATTCAGCAGAGTACCTGTTGATTATTCTTTTGATTTGAATGCATCGACCTGCTTTGCCATCCATCATATAGTTATACTAGGAATACGATTGATATTGATGCAAACATCCAAGCGTGCTGTGATGTCTTACTTTCTATGGCGCACATAGAATGCATCAGATGTACTAGTATAATAGGCATTCACAGCCACATGATTGAAAAATGGGTGGCCCAAATATAAAGAGGGACAACTCATGTACACTTCATAATAACCCCTGTGGTTATGCTATTTCAGCAAAAAGAGCGTGGGCTCACAAGAATTTTACACAGTTGCCAACTCATGTACACTTCATACTAACCCCTGCAGTTATGCTATTTCAGCAAAAAGGACGTGGGCTCATAACTATATTCAACATTAATTTTGCAATTTTTTTTAGCATTTCAGAGAGTCGAATGTTTGCACAAATTTGACATTCATTTCGTTCATGTTTCTTATCTGGGCATTTGTTTCACACAATTTTCACGTAGGATCTGTTCATGTTTCACATGTTCATCTGAGTGAAACACGAACCACTATAAAACTTTGTTATTTTTTGAATGGAAGTTAAATGAAATCATAAACTGTATTAAAAATTATATGAAACCTACGTGTACAAAATGGTTCTGAGAAGATCCATAACTGTTTCATTCCAGTTCAACAAACGAATATTTAAGTTTCCAAAAACTTATCCAACATTGATCTTGTTTCGAAGAGCTTGTCAAGACAGAGGATGGTGAAAACCGATTCTGAATCAGACAGCCTGTTCAAAATGTCTTTGCTTTGTTGAGAATAATATTAAATGCATGCATTAAATGATTGGGAAGATAGGGAGTGGACTCCGGGTTAAATTTGGTAAAGCTCACGCACATAGTGCATACTATATGCCCCCTGCTCTCTGTTTTATTGGTTGAATTTCCTGATGCTGCCATTTTTGTGTACTTTGTTTGTGTTTACTGCACTTCAATTTGCTCATGTATATAATTGTTTTTCCTTTATTGTTTGCTGGTTGTAAGCATTATTTTAAGTAACTTTTGGGCATTATTTTAATTAACTTTTGGGAGAGATATTTCATATCCGATGTGAATTTCTTGATAATTTGTAACATCTTCTGTAGTCGGCACCCTGAAGTTAGGTGGGCCCAGAGGATTGACAAGGTGTACATAACAGTTCAATTGCCTGATGCAAAAGATGCTAAGGTCAATCTGGAACCTGATGGTGTATTCTCCTTCTCTGCCACTGCTGGAACTGATGGGAACTCCTATGAATCAAAACTAGATTTGAAAGACAAAGTTAATGTTGAGGTAGCTATATTTTGTACTATACTACAGTATTACTAACTACTGTCACGGAAATTCAATTCGGCTCCCATGTGCATATGCTCCCTATGCCAAAAAATTATATTTCTGAGTGTCAAAAAATTCAAACGAAAAATTTCACATGTACATCTTCATAATCCATATGGGTTCGTAAAAGTTTTGTGAAAAAATGACATTGCACGTGGTTAGTGTAAAAAAGACAAAACATGTATGATACAATGTCTTCTTTTTAGCATCAAAATTTGTCTTTTTTACGTAGGCTAAATGACCAGTCAGTTTTTTGTAAAACGACTTTGTGCACACACAACATGTGAAGACGTACGTGTGAATTTCCCGTTTGAATTTTTTTAACATTTCAACATGTGTCAAATATTACATTCAAATAATGGGAGCATATGCACATGGGAGCCAAAACAGCCCCCCCCCCCCCCCCCCCCCTACTGTCATGTAAATTGAATTCTCAGTTGTCGAAAAAGCTATTGTTTTTTCTTATCCAGTTTTGGTTGTTTACAGGCAAGCAAAATAAGTGTCGGTGTTAGATCAATATTCTGCATTGTTGAAAAAACTGAGGCCAAATGGTGGAATAAGCTTGTTCGAGATGATCAAAAGGCACCGCACTTTGTGAAAGTTGATTGGGACAAATGGGTCGATGAAGATGATGACGGTATGCTACCTACCAAGTGTTTTATTTACAGAAGCAATAATTTGGTGTTAGTGATAATTTAAGCAATGGTTTGTCCTAGGCTGGTAGTGAAGGAACGTTCTAAATACCTTGTAAACTATTAGTACCTTTCCTATCCATATGTGTATGTGTGTTCAGGAACATTGGGCGATCTTGCAGTCAGCTCCTTCTCTGACGTTATGTCTCTATAAGCTTCATATCCAAACTCACTTGATCAATGAAAATGATTTTCTATTTCTTCTCCATCTCAGTACCTCACCTACATAATTGTATGAAGGAGCATTAATTGTCTGAGTTGAGAACCCTAAGGCCTTGTATATAGACAGCTGACTTTTGCAACTTAGATTTTCTATGGTTAAGATAAAGAATTGTTTTTGTATTTATTTACTGCTGAATTTTCTACACATTATTAATTGTCCCTGTAGACATTTTGACATTCATCTTTTGTTATCTTAGGCGCGGATATAAATGTCGATGGCATGGACTTAGAGGTAAGTTGTTCTTTTTATGGTTTTGTCGATTGATTGAGTGATATGCTTTGTTATGATGTTTATCTCCTTTTTTTTTAGAATATGAGTGGCATGGGAGGTATGCCTGGCATGGAAGGTTTGGGAGGCATGGGTGGCATGGGCGGTATGCCTGGCATGGGTGGCATGGGCGGTATGCCTGGCATGGGTGGCATGGGCGGTATGCCTGGCATGGGTGGCATGGGTGGTATGGGTGATTTTGCTAATATGATGGGCGGTGGTATGGGTGGTATGGCCATGCCAGGCATGGGTGGTATGGGGATGGATGAGTTTGACGATGAGAGTGATGATGAAGGTTGGTGCTCCTGTACCTGTTCTCAGTTTCAAATTATGCTTGATATGTTTCTTAGCTACAGGATAGCAGAGACATGTTCTGTCACATATCCAAATTAGATGTATTCTTAAGGATATTTTATTTTGGTATGGTGGTTATATATAGTTGAACCTACCTGATAACTCAATTGATTATTCTTGTGTGTTTTTCACTAGAAATTAGTTGCCACTAAAATCTCTTTATCGTACTTCTTTCATGTGATATTGCTTGGCAGTAAATTTGAGGTTTATTTTTCGTACTCATATAGCAATAGCAGTCATCATTGTAATTAGTAAAGTAAATCTTCTATTGTGTCATGGGGAAATATGTTAAGCCTGCTGTACTAGAGAAATATAATCAAATGCACATGATAGTTCAGTGTTCTCCCCAGAAGGGATCTATGTGATGAGTATTTTAACCACAATAGGAAGTTAAATGACCTTAACTAGACAATTAAATTTGTAACTACTACTGTTTTACCAAAAATATGTAATCGGCCTTTGAATATTAGTATCATTGAGGACTTGTTTTTTCTCTAGAATTTGTGAGTGGATAAATCAAGGAGACTAAGAAAAGCATTTTGCTTGGCATGTACTATATAAATGAAATGCATTTCACTAAACCTGAACTTTTTAATTACTTTAACTCCTGAAGATGTGGTGGAGAATAAGCAGACATGTACTTTCGATGCATGGAATTAAAAGATGGCGAGGGTAGGCTATTTTGACAACTGCTAGAAAGCCTTTTTTTGTTAAGTATAGCAAAGTCAAAATAAATGGATGCAAGTGTTTTCTGATCAACATATTGATGAAAGGTGACAACTATAAAAATAATACTCCCTCCGACCCATATTACTCTTCACCAATACGGATGTATCTACAACTAGAATGTGTCTAGATACATCCATATTAGCGAAGAGTAATATGGGTCGGAGGGAGTATATACTCCCTCCGATCGGAAATAAGTGTCGGTGATGTTATACTAACTTAGTATAAAGTTCGTACTAAGTCACCGACACTTATTTCTCATCAGAGGGAGTATATTCTTTAGATGTCCTTTGAAAGGTGACACTGATATTGCTCTTTTTTCTTCTGTTTGCTTTTATTATTAGAAGTGTCAAAACCTCAACACGAAGGGAAGGCAGATGCAGCTGAAAAGCCCGAGGAGGTGGAAGCCAGAGCTGACACAGCTCAGGGCAACTAAAAGCTTCCAACTCAATGATTTCTACTAAGATTGTATCCCCGTGTTTTTATGAATCTACTGAACTGAAGCACACTCTACCCCCCTGGTAGGGACTGGTGATCTCTTTTGTAAGACGATGATTCCTTGATACTTGTGGTCCAACGAAGGATCTGTCTGTCAGCATATTGTGAGTCTTGCTTAGCCAGTTTTTGTAGACGCTTCATGCGAGCAGTCATCTATCTTGTCTTGGTTGATTCGATCCAATCTGATAGAGAAGAAATTTGAACTGCAATTGCCACATTAGAATATAATATTACCTTTGTTTTGATGAATAAGGCGCACACATATTTTAAGATAAACTTTGAAAATTAATAAGTAACAAAATCTTGATTAAGTTATATATGGCGTCGTATCTTATGCATCCGGCCGTTTCGTGTATCCGTGCATCCAAAACAATCACGATCGGTTTATCAAAATCCTAGCGCTACAGGTACTTTCGATGAAATATTGCAAAAACACTCCCGCTACACCCTAAGTTAATCCATGCAAATTTGCACAGACCCCCTTACCGACCGCACCAGACGCTCGAAACTCAAGTTGTTCCGGCGTCGAGTTAATGACGCAAACCTACCGCATTTCAGGCTGAGGTGTCTGGAAACTACCATTTTAGGGCATTTTGACACTTAACTATCTCTTTTAAGGCTGAGACGTGACGCGAAGCACTGATTGCTTATGTTTAACACTCTAATAGAGTTTCTGACCAGCTGGGCCCACTTGTTAGGTCCACGTGGCAAAATAGATAACTGCTAATTTTACAATAAAGACCTCCATAAATTATTTCTTTATCTTCCACTTCACCTCTTTTTTTATTTTTCTTCTTTTCCCCCTCCCACTCCTGCGTTGACCCACACTATACTGATGAGGACGGGAACCGCCCGCCAGGAGGTCACCGTCGTTGACCGTACGCTCGCAGGCAGGTCCCTAGTCTCGATCCGGCATCGGAGCGACCGGACGTCGGCACGCCTCTGCTTCCCCCGTCGACGGCGTGCCCCTGTTGCGCCCCTACTTCCCCCGCCGCCGACGCGTCCCTGCTTTCCCCGCCACCAGCGCACCCCTGCTGTCCCGCATCGACGGCTCACCCCTGCATCTCCCGCCAGTGCGCCCATGCTGTCCCGCATCGATGGCGCACCCCTGCATCTCCCGCCGACGCACGCCCTTGCGCCCCTTCCACGCCGGCGAGGTGGCGGCAGCGTGCTCCGGGAGGCCACGCGCGGGTGCCGTGTTGATGCTCGTCGAGGTACTTCGCTCAGGCGGCTCGTCGGCGCCGCCAGAGGCATGTGAGTACACGGCTGGCGGCTCCAGGACCTGGTCCCCAAACACGCCACCCGCCGAAAACCCCATCTCGCCGCATTCTACCAAGGTTGCGCTCGTCATGGCCTACTACCTCGTCTCCGCCAGTGACCGCCGCAGGCCACCAAGGTCGCGCTCGCCGCAGGCCACCAAGGTCGCGCCCGTCCTTGCGGAGCTCCTCGTGGACGCTGACAAGGGCACGAGGCGGGCCCTGGCCGGAGTTCGCCCGCCCCGGCGGAGCTCATCACCGTCGGCAGACACAAGTTTAGGAGGATCTAGAAATAGAAGATGCAATTTATGGAGGTCTTTTTTGTAAAACTGACAGGCAAAAGTTTTTTATTTTTGCTACGTGGACCTGACAGTGGGCCCAACTGGTCAGAAACTTTGTTAGAATGTTAAACCCAAACAATCAGTGCTCCTTGTCACAACCAAGCCTCAAAAGTGGTAGTTAAGTGTCGCCATGCCTAAAGATGATAGTTTCCAGACGTCATAGCCTCAAATGTGGTAGTTTTGCGTCATTAACTCTCTGGCGTCGTATCTTATGAATCCGGCTGTTTCGTGTATTCCTGCATCCATTCTTTTCTAACTGACCGATCTAAATCCTGTGCATCCTGTTGAGTAGGCAACAAGTTTACAAGGACGCGGCTAGCCAGCATCTGGTGCTGGTTTATCCATCCCAGCATCCGGATGCTGGTATGTCCAAACTAGCATCCGGATGCTGCTTGGTTCGACAGAGCACTCGACCGGGCCAAAGTGTAGATACGGGCCAAAAAAGATACCCCAAAAAGCAACAGACAACCCACGCGCACCCACACGCAGGTTGTGCTTTGGCTAGGATAAAAGCAACCCAGGCGCAAATACAGCAACCCAAATCATGCCAACTTTATCTCTTATCCTCCCCTCTCGTCCAGTCCTGTTCAGCAACAGCAACAAGATAGAGGCCTTCTTCTTTCTCAAGATCTCCATTGCTGCCAGGATTTCACACAAAAAACATTGTAACTCTCTACACAACAGACAACAAAAAAGTTCTCTTCTCCTCCCAGTAACCCTATTTTGATTCCTCAATCTATGAATACAAGAAAAAGTATTCTGCAGTACATCTATTGAAGAACATCAAATAGACATCCCAGGAACAAACTAGGGCAGTTTTCCTTGCAACATCAACCAGGAAACTTTCAGCCCAGCAAGAAAAGGCAGAAACTTTTGTTTTCCTATAGGTCATGAGCGTAGAAACAACTTGTTTGGATAAAACACATAACTGAAATCATCTGGTAAGTAGCAGAACAGAAACAATGTAGCAAGATCCAACTTAGATCATGTAAAAATCATATACTAGACAGGGGTTATTCCAGTTCCATGAAAGTTGCATACGTGGGTAACATAATGCAACCAAGTTTACTGCAATTTGCAAAGAGTAACACAAAGTTACCAAAGTACTTGACATGATGTCAACAGAAGAAACTAGTAGCCATATGGTTTGGGCATGGTACTAAAGTTTGCATTTGCAAACTGCGGCGATATCTTGGACAGAAAAAATGCCATGTTTCCTGCAAATTGTACATAGTTGCTATGTTTGATAACGCTGAAGCTCCTCACACGCTTGTTCTTGATAAATCAATCTGGAAAAAGTTGCAACCACATGAGAAAACACAAAGTTGGAAAATGACAGCACAATAAAACAACTTAGGGTAAATTCAGTGCATGCTAGTAAAAACAACTTTTACAAATCTCTACTAATAATACGGCTTGAGGACGCGATGGTCACAAAACCATGGTAGGTTAAAAAACCACTGGTTTATTTTCGTACGTCAAAAAGATCGGGGTACAAAAAAATCTTCCGTCCGTCGGTCTGGTCATATCCAAGCCCATTATATCTACAACAAATAAAGAAGCAAACCAACATCACAGCCACCGTCACAGCCACCATCGACTCCCTCAAGGACGACAACATCGAGGACATCCTGCTCCGCCTCCCGACGCCGGCGTCCCTCGCGCGCGCCACGCTCTCCTCCCGCCGCTGGCGCCGCGTCGCCACGACCCCCGACTTCCTCCGCCGCCTCCGTGAGCGCCACCCCTCGCCGCCCGTCCTCGGCCTCTTCGTCGCGCAGGCGGATCTCGGCCAGCTCCCCGTCTTCCACCCGTCGCCCTCCGTCCGCGCCGACCCGGACCTCGCTGCCGCCGCGCGCGGGGGCGACTTCCTGCTCACGCGCCTCCAGCACGACCCCGCGTGGCGCCTCCAGGACTGCCGCCACAGCCGCCTCCTCCTCTGCCGAGGCGACGAGTCCCTCTCCGTCTATGACCCCGTCTCCCATCGCCAGGTCCTCGTGCGCCGCCCCTGCCCCGTCCCAGGAACGGAATACATGGCGGACTGCCTGCTCGACACCCATATTGGGGAATCCTTCTGCGTCGTCAGCGTGCAGCGAGATGCCACAAGGCTGCGAGCCATGGAGTACCGCTCCGGCACGCCGGACTGGCGCTGCCACCCGTGGGTGGACGGCCTCGATGTCACCATGCTGCGCTCGCCGGTGATGCCGGCTGCCTCGGCCGGGCTTTTGTTTTGGAGACGTGACCAGAGCTCCTCGCTCCTTCTTGACACCAGGACCATGGCATTCTCCACGGTCCCTCTCCCAGCTCCGCTTGTAGTCGTCCATCCGCTAAGGCTGCGGCCAGTGTACGCCATAGGGGATACCAATGCCGGTGCGTGTTGCCTTGCGGTCATTGTTGGCAGAACCACGCTGCAGGTGTGGCTACTCAAGAACAATGCGTGCGAGTTGGAGAAGCAAGGTCAGTTAGGCGAGCTCATCGACATGAACCGGCGACTCCGTGTCCACATGGTGGCTGCCGGACTGTATTCCTGTGGCGTTGGTGACTACGTGCAGAAACTGCTAGTCGTCAGCCGGCGAGGACACCATGGCTCCGCACATAGGCCACCATCAGAGATCGCCACCCCGTCCCATCAGCTAGAAGCCTAGAAGAGATTTGGTTTGGTCTGGGGTTGATTTGGCGTGGTTGAACTTCTTTTCATTTGATCTTTCCTTCCTTGAGTCCTGCCACGCCGGTAATGAAGAATAGTGCATGTGGAATCTTTGCCCACAAACAAGCAGATCCCAAATCGCGAAGTGGCACAACGCTTCAGTTCTCCGATGAAAACTCTCACGCTAGCGATTGACGGACGCCAACAACACTGACGATCTGGTTTCTGAGTTCAGATTTTGCATCCTCGTTCGCCGATAACCTCCGCAGTCGCTCACCGCCAATGACCACCGTCGAGAGACGGCGTGAGCGACAAGAACAGAGACAACTAATTTCGTCCATATACTGTGTAGGTATACGGATCCGTAATTGGGCCATACGGATATCTACAGCCTGAGATACAGCTTAACTAATTGTTAATTACGAATTAATAATTTTTTTAATGACGATCGTACCCTTGATTACGAAGGGGTACGGAACGATCTCGACCTTTGATGTATTTGAGTTTGGGAAAGAGGGGTGTACCGAAGCAGAAGCGACTAAAAAAACCATCGATCCTGTCCCGCTAGCTATGCCGCTCACGACTCGCTTGATGGGAGTTCAATCCGAAACAAACCATCGTGGCTGATACGGCTTTGTTCATGTTTGTATATACACTGGCCCAGCCGTTCAAGATAAAATCGATGAATTAACAGGCGGCAGCATCCGGATCGAGCTCGCGAGAAGCCGACGGCGAGGCGGCAGCGACGGGTGCCTGCACGACGAAGGGGCATTTGTAGTCGTGGGCACTATCGTCATCGTCCATGGCCGCTGCCATCGATTTATTCCGTCGTGTCCGGCCGTCGTCCCGGAGTTCCTCGAGACCTCGACTGCGTCAAGGTGCACGTAGGGACTTCCTCGAGGCCGTCGTCCCGGACTTTCTTGAGGCCGTCGTCCCGGACTTGTCCCGGACTCCCGATCGATGGTTCTTGTCTAGCCGCGCTCATGTCGGCTGTTTGCCGCTACCGCCGCCTCTCCGCAGTGTCATGCCGTGCTCACCTAGCGATGATGCAGGCCAAGGATCAGAGCCGTGGGGCGTTTCACCATGATCTTTCCATATTAATTGGAACCAACGCACGGAGCCGGTCGGACACGATCTCTGGATACTTTTCGTGATCTTCCGGCGATCCGATACACAATGCGGTGCCGTGTGCCATCAATCCGTCGTCCCGCCATGTCGGACTGCGCCATCGTCGAGGCCATAAGATTCCCTCACGTACTCTCGGATGCTGAGCGCTCATGTTGTAGGAGTGGGATATCATTGGATGGAGCGTCAAGAAGGCCTAGCTAAGGGCCAGGTTTCTGGCAAGGAATAAGTTTTCTACTGTATGTGCTTTTTCTTATGCTCTCTACAGAAAAAAGATTGATGTGCATGAAGCTCTTGGACGTGAATTGGCGCCTGCTTCCAAGAAACGGAATATCCAACCATGCACTGACATAATTTTTTTTTACAAGTATAAAGACAACAAGTTCTATATTTGATGGTTATACCCGTAGCAACGCACGGGTATTGTGCTAGTTCAGTATACAACTTGCTTATATCCAGTGCACAATAAACCATGTTTAGAAAGTCAAACTTGTATTGTTAAAAATTAACAATTTACGGTAGTGCTATGGAAGTATCCATGAGGATGGGAAATCAACTTTGCCTGTTTATGTAATCAACTTAATTAAGTTCAATTTAAAATTTAGTGGTTCCGGTTGAAGCACCTTAACATCTACCTAAAAAATGTTGGATTTATTTTCACATCATTAAATATCAGTTGCTCTTTCATTTATGACTTTTTTGTGATATAAAACATGTGATGTTTACTAAGCTAAGTCGCTTACCCGAATACATTAAGTTGCTCAGCCAAACTAACTAAGTTGAATCAGCTAGAGTCTTTGTTGTATTTTTTATGTGATAAACTAGTTTTGCATTGAGAAATATACACTAAGTAAAAAGGAAATAATAAGCTTACAGCTTAGGTAATGAGAAATAGAACCTACCTAGTCGACAATTGTAGTAAACTCATGCATTTTATTAGGGGGAAAAGACCAACTTAGATAAAATCAGTTGCTAACGATGTGTTATTTTGGGGCTAGTTAGTTAAGTTGCTTAGTCAGATACATGAAGTTACTTACCCATCATTACTAAGTTGGATCGGATAGAGGCTTTGTTGTATTTCATGTGTGAAACTAGTTTTAGCATGGGAAAAGATACACTTGGTAAAAAGCATAATCAACTTCCAACTTATGTAATGATGAATAGGAGTTACATAGTAGAAAATTATAGGCAACTCATGGATTTTGAGAAAATAAAAACTTATTGGAAGCAGTGCCCAACTATGTATTCTTTGGGGCTACTAAGCTAAGTTGCTTAGTCAAATACATTAATTTCCTTAGACAAACTCACTAAGTTGAATTAGCTAGAGTATTTATTGTATTTTCATGTGAGAAACTAGTTTTGCACGGAAAAGGATACACTAAGTAAAGAAGAATAATAAGCTTCCAACTTAGCTAGAAAATTAGAACCTGCCTAGTTGACAATTGTAGTGAGCTCATGCATTTTATTAGGGGGAAAAGACCAACTTAGATGAAATCAGTAGCTAACTACGTGTTATTTGGGGGCTAGTAAGTTAAGTTGCTTAGTCAAATACATTAAGTTGCTTACCCATTATTACTAAGTTGGATCAGATAGAGGCCTTGTCGTATTTCATGTGGGAAACTAGCTTTAGCATGGAAAAGATACACTTAGTAAAAAGAATAATCAGCTTCCAACTTGTGTAATGAATAGGAGCTACATAGTAGAAAACTGTAGGCAGATCATGGAGTTTGTTAGGGGAAATAACAACTTAATTGGAAGCAGTGCCTAACTATGTGTTCTTTCAGGGCTGCTAAGATAAGTTGGTTAGTAAAATACATTAAATTGCTTAGTAAAATACATTAAGTTGCTTAGCCAATCTTACTAAGTTGAATCACGTAGTGATAAAACAACTTAATTAAGTTGCTCGACAACTTACCCATATATCTCAAAAAGGAAGCAGAAGAACTTAAACTACCCTCCAATAAGTTTCTGTAATTCGTCCAATTTATTTAGTACAATCAAAACTATTAGGTAGTGGTGACTATCTAGTAAAGCAGGAGAGAAAGCTTGTTTGTCTCTTTTATCATTTTTGTGTTAGCAGGTTTCAAGCTTGTCCGCTAGAAAAGCAAGTTTTGAATCAAAAGGCATTATTAATCTCAGGAAGACTATTGGCTATTTAACCAAAAGTTAAATGCATGGGAGAGAGCAACTTAGTTAGGTGATATAAAACAACTTAGCCAGTCCAGCAAAGCAACTCAGCCAGATGACAAGAAGCAACTTAATTAAATCGGTACACTACCGAGGGGCAATTTTGGTGTAACTCAAAAACATGAATCATGTTGACAATATGCGACTTAGGTACATCAATAGGGAATGTGAGGCATGCTGACAAACAAAATCATGCTTGCAATATAGGAACTTAAAATATATGTAACGTGACCATTGACTGTAATCAGAATAGTTTAGATGATCGAACCAACTTTGTGAAATGAGAAAAGTAACTTGGGCATGTTGCCAAAAGCAACTTAATTAATATAGAAGATGATGGAAGCAGAAAACACCTCCCGCTTGACAGACATTGCACACGCACAACTAAAAATACGATGTTACAAACCAAGTAACCGCACAACAAAAACGTGTGACCAAAACTTGACAAGATAATGGGTCATGTAATGAACATTACCTACGTACATGGGTAAGAAATTTGTGATCTATCTGAAAACCTACTATCAACAATCAAACAAAAACCATTACTACCAAGGTAGTGTGCATGACATACACATGAACTAAAAACTGTTCAGCACTTGTAACTGAAGTAATGCATACAGGCTATCCTCAACAAGCTATATAAGTTCACAGATGTCTAGCGTTAGATAAGTCTATGTTTTTGTACTCTTCGACATCCACCACACGTCCACAATAATCTGGGTTTAGTAGATATCAAAGCATGAAACAATAGAAGAAACAACATTCTATCTTTTAAGGAATATTGACCTGAACATTCTGAAGTTACACTCGTTGAATCTCTTTTCAGCAGTTCACACTTAATTAGTAATATAATTAGTAAAAGCTATGGAGCAAATTCCAGTATAGTGAGCTATGGGCCCAGGTGAAGACCAATTCAAACCAATCAAATATTCAAATCTAATTGAATCATAGTAAACCAACAAGGGCTAGAAGCATGGAGGAAAAAAATCAAGATACTGAGATAGCCTGTAACCTACCTTGTTGTTGGAGACAAGAGATGCAAGGGGTTCAACAGGGGGACGGTGGAGGAGCAGACCAGGAGGACGCACAGGGAAGTTGAGAAGGGGACGGCGAGCGGCACGGCCACGCAGTTGGGAAGCAGCCCAAATCAATCGATCTGAATGGAGGGGGCAGTACACGAGGTGGCATTTTGGAGGCGAGATTTGCGCACCGTCGCCGATCTACCGTCCCCGAGCTCTTCCGCGCCTTCCTTTCCATAGCCAAGCTTGATGCCCTCCAGCGCTCCTCCCTCTTCATCACCGAGCTCCTCGCCCTCCCGTGTCCGGCGTTCCCCGTCGATGAGCTTGACGCCTACCTGTGAGTCTTGCTCTCCACGAACGAGCTCGGCGACCTCTCGTGCGCGCCTCCACCGTGAACGAGCTCAATTCCTTCCTGCTAGTATAGCTCTCCGATGACAAGCTCGGCTACCTCCCGCGCTCTCCACCAACCACCCGCGCGAGATCAAACCCTAGCAGAGACAGGGAAGAAATGGGGAATGGGAAACGAAGAGGAGAGCGATTCAGCACCGCTTCACTCAGATGCTTCCCTCGAGAAACCAGGTGCTCATTTGTCGGAACCGCCCGCCCGGACACGTGCGGATCGAGTCGACCCGAATCAATCGGATGGTCCAGAAATGAGTGTTGGATGTGTTAACCAGCATCCAAGCACTATTTAGCAATTGGGTTTATTATATTACAAAATTGGTAAAAAAACAACTAAGCAACATTATCAATAGTATTTCATAGTAATTCATGAAGATCCACCTATTTATGTGATCTATAAGGCTTCGTACAATGGGTGGGATATTGCTTAAAGCTTCATTCTCTTCATATTTGAGAATATGTACTAGAAACCGCTTCCTTAGTTCAAGACCATCCTACATATGACTTATACAATATTGTTATAAAAAAATATGATGACCCACAAGTATAGGGGGTGTATTGTAGTACTTTTGATAAATAAGAGTGTCAAACCCAACGAGGAGCAGAAGGTGTTGACAAGCAGTTTCGATCAAGGAATCACTGTAAATACTAGCAAACGGTTTTTAGGGGTATTTGATAATGCAGATAAATAAAGTACAAGTAAATAAAAGACAGTAATAATAATTGCAGCGAGTGGCCCAATCCTTTCTAGAGCAAAGGACAAGCCGGTTGTGTTACTTATGATTACCAAACGTTCCCGAGGACACACGAGAATTTCGTCAAGCGCTTTCGCTTCATACAATTGATTAATCTTCATTGGTTTGATAGGTGTTATGGGGGTGAACCTATGCTAATACACTACCCCAACTTGGACTAATACATACTTGTGATTATACCCCTTGCAAGCATCCGCAACTACAAGAAAGTAGTTAAGATAAATCTAACCACAGCATTAAACTCTGAGATCTTACACTCCCTGGTGCACTGGTTTCCTAACGGGGGTTTAGGTTTCTGTCACTCTGGCAACCCCACAATTAGTAGCCAAATACACAATGCATTCCACTAGACCCTTAAAGGTGAAGTATCATGTAGTCGACGTTCACATGACACCACTAGTAGAATAGCACCACAACATAAATATCAAACCATTAAATATTACTCAACATAGTTCCACTACTAACATCTTATGGATCATGATCAGAGGTGAAATAATGATGAATAACAATCTGAACATAAACCTTAATTCAACGGTTTCACTCAATAGCATCAACTACAAGTAGTAATCAACACCAGAAAAGTTTCCCCTATGAACTAGACAATATTCACCCCAAGATGTTACAGCGGGATGGCGTGGTGATGAAGGTGCTGGTGATGATGATGATCCCGATGAAGCCCGGCTCGATTACAGTGATGATGGCGACGATTCCCCCCTTCGGGAAGGAATTTCCCCGGCAAATTTTTGCCTGCCAGAGAGCTTTCTCTCTCTCTCTCTATGTGTTTTTCGCCCCGCAGAGGCGGTGGAGTATTTCTACAATCCCTCCCCAGTCTTAGGTTTCCAAGAGGAAGATATACGTGAAGGGGCACTGTCAGAGGTGGGCCAGGGCGGCCACACCACTTGGTGGCGCGGCCAGGGCTGGCTCACGCCAGCCCCTGGTGGCTCACCTCGCCCTCTCCTTCTGCCTACTTCCGTCTCCTGGCAAAATAGGAACTTCTGGGTATTTTCCTGGAATTGCTGATCTCCAGAAATATGGTGTCTTGACAGTCCTTTTTCCAGCAGAATTCTAACTCCGGCAGTTAATTCTCCAACAATCATCAAACATGCAATAATAAGAGAAATAACAGAAGTATCATCTCTAAATATGAAATATATCAATGAATAATAGTAAATTATGATATAAAATAGTGATGCAAAATGGATGTATCAAGTCCCCCCAACCTTAGACCTCGCTTGTCCCCAAGCAAAAACTGAACTCAGTAAACACGACCACGGGTTTATGGAGTGAAGTGTTGATAAACAAAATACAGACAAGAAGCATCACACTTACCAATACACAAGTCATAATAGGCAGCAACTTCCCCTTCTATAACTTAACTTGCATTGAGCAAAGGGAATCACAATTAAAGTGCACAAATAAAATCATGATTGGTGATGGCAAACTTTTGTTCTTGGTCAGAGAACAATTAATATATTGTACTTATATTTCGATCAGAGTCTTTATATTAGAGCTTATACCGCAGAAATCACATGCTCAATCATAACAATCTCTTTACGGTCATTGATAGCTTTCAAAGATATAGTCATTCAGATAAAAGCATTGTACTAAACAAAGGAAGATAAAAGACATGATTGAATAAATCAACATATGGATGGTTGGATCACAACAACTCAAATGCTTGCTTGAGATAGAGAGGAATAGGTTTACTGACTCAACATAAAAGTAAAAAAGATAGGCCCTTCGCAGAGGGAAGCAAGGATTTATCATGTGCTAGAGCTTTTCATTTATAAAACATAGATAAAAATTGTTTTGGGAAGTGGTTGTTCCTATCAACGAATGGCAATAGAGTCCTTGCTATCTTCCATACTAAACAAGTTGAGAGTGGTTCCAAATTATTGATAAAGAGCATTTATATGCAGTTTTTAGTCGGGTGCCTGCCAACAATCGCATACCATGGAGGAGTGCCTTTTTTTGAAGTTATAATGGTCTGACCAGCTCTCTTGCAAAATTAGTGATGAGCAGATGAAGCATGCAAGTCGAGGGGTACTTAATTTAGTATGGAAGATAACAAACCCAACTACTACGTCCTTGATACGTCTCCAACGTATCTATAATTTTTGATGCTCCATGCTTGTTTTTACACCATTTGCCTACTATTTCGTTACACTTCGTGGCACTTTTATGCATTTTCCGGAAATAACCTACTAACAAGTCGCCACAGTGCCAGTTTCCTGTTTTCTGCTGTTTTTGTGTTTCAGAAGTGATACACAGGAAATATTCTCGGAATTGGACGAAACAAGTTCCTGAAGTCTTATTTTTCCCAGAAGCGTCCAGAGATCCGAAGAGGAGATGGAGTGGGGCCATGAGGGCCCCACCCACTAGGGCGGCGCGGCCAGGGGCCTGGCCGCGCCCCCTATGTGTGAGAGCCCCTCGGGCCACCTCTGATGATGCCCCTTCGCCTATAAAGACCCCCTGACGGAAAAAACCTAAGTACCCGATCAATTTTCTAGAACACATCGCGATCCACCGCCGCCGTCGACCCGAAGATCGGGAGGGTCCAGAAGCTCTTCCCGGCACCCTACCGGAGAGGGGAATCGCCACCGGAGGTCTTCTTCATCGCCATGCTTGCCTCCGGAGCGATGAGTGAGTACTCTACCTTGGACTATGGGTCCATAGCAGCAGCTAGATGGTTGTCTTCTCCACCATGTGCTTCATGTTTAGATCTCATGAGCTACCCTACATGATTGAGATCACCGTTATGTAATTCTACATGTTTGGTTTGTTGGGATCCGATGAATATTGGTGTTATGATTGAGTTGCTATACTGAAATATATCTTATGTTATCTCTATGTTGTTTATGATCTTGCATGCTCTCCATTGGTAGTAGCTATCTTGGCCGAGTAGTTGCTAGTGACTCCAAGAGGGGGTATTTATGCTCGATAGTGGGTTCATGCCTCTATTTAATCTGGGGGAGTGACATAAACCTCTAAGGTTGTAGATGTGCTGTTGCTACTAGGAAAAAACAACATTCATATGCTCAAGGGAATATGCTTTGTTTACATTACACACTTTGCTTAATGCAATTATCTGTTGTTCGCAACTTAATACTTGTGGAGTCCTCGGATTGATTCACCACAAGTGGATTATTAGTCATAGATGCAGTTGGATGGCGGTCTATGTATTTTGTTGTAATGCCCAGAGTAAATCACATAGTGATCTTCTTGACATATCACGTTTATCTTTATTCTATCAATTGCCCAACTGTAATTTGTTTACCCAGCATGTGTTATTTATCTTATGGAGAGACACCACTAGTGAACTGTGGACCCCGGTCCTATTTCCATCATATTGCTATCACCTGTTTACTTTACTCGCACTGTTTACTTTACTCGCATACTTCTACTGTTTTCCACTCGATACGCTCATAACCTTTGTTTCAAGCAAACCGGTGAGATTGACAACCTCATCGCAAGTTGGGAACAAAGTACTTGGTTGTGTGTGTGCAGGTTCCACGTTGCTACTGGCCGAAGACGAGTCAACAAGTATCGTTAAACGGCGCCCTTGTTGGAGTGTTACTAAGCCAGTCCGCATCACCTTCAGTCGCATTGTCTGCTCTTCTCCTGATCGACAAACCTTGGTTTCTTAACTGAGGGAAAACTAGCTGCTATATTCATCACACCTTCCTCTTGGGGTTCCCAACGGGCCGGTTGTTTTACTTCTTCAACTCGGTAGCATCAGACTTCTTTTCTGGCGCCGTCGCCGGGGAAGAGTGGAAGACCTCTGCAAGGGGAGTTTTTCGCACGCACATCCTTTACTTTGTTTTATTGTTTTGCTTTACTTTATTTATTTTACTTGCATCATTTTATATCAAAAACCCCAAAAAATTAGAATCCTTGGTAGTTGTTTTTACTTGTTTACTTTAGTTTTGCTGAAATGGCTAATCCTGAAAACACCAAGTTGTGTGACTTTACTAGCACGAACAATAGTGATTTTATCTGCACTCCTATTGCACCACCTGCTCCTGCTGCAAACTTTTATGAGATTAAGCCTCCTCTATTGAACCTTGTTATGAAAGAGCAATTTTCTGGTGCTAGTACTGAAGATGCTGCAGCTCATCTCAACAATTTTGTTGAGCTATGTGAGATGCAGAAATATAAGGATGTAGAAAGTGATATTATTAAGCTCAAGTTGTTTCCTTTTTCTTTGAGAGGAAAAGCTAAGGATTGGTTGCTGTCTTTGACTAAGAATAGTATTAATTCATGGGCTAAGTGTAAGGATGCTTTTATTGGTAGATACTATCCTCATGCTAAGATTATATCTCTGCGTAGCAATATTATGAAGTTTACTCAGTTTGATAATGAACATGTTGCTCAAGCTTGGGAAAGAATGAAATCTATGATAAAGAATTGCCCCACTCATGGACTGACTACTTGGATGATTGTCCAAACTTTTTATGCAGGACTGAATTTTTCTTTGAGGAACCTACTTGATTCAGCTGCTGGAGGCACTTTTATGTCCCTTACCTTGGGCGCCGCAACAAAGCTACTTGACAACATGATGGTAAATTATTCTGAATGGCACACCGAGAGAGCTCCACAAGGTAAGAAGGTAAATTCTGTTGAGGAAACCTCTTCCTTGAGTGATAAGATTGATACCATTATGGCTATGATTGCTAATGATAGGACTCATGTTGATCCTAATGATGTTCCTTTAGCCTCTCTGGTTGCTCAAGAAGAGTATGTTGATGTGAATTTCATTAGAAATAATAATTTTAACAATAATGCTTATAGGAACAATTTTGCTAGTAACAATTATAGGCCGTTTCCTTCTAATGGTGATAATAGCTATCTTGGTAGACCTAAAATGCCTAGTGAAGAAAGAATTTTTGAACTTGAAAAGGCTACCAAGAATTTTATGCAGGCGCAATATGAGCAGAACAGGGCTTTCACCAAGACTATGGAGGAGCAATCAGCTCTGTTGAGGACTATTAGTCATCAACTTGAAAATTTAAACAAGGCTATTCCTGAATTGCAAGCTAAGGTTTCCAAAGCTGAAACCGATATTTCATTATTGTCTAATGTGCAATATTCTTTGGTTAACAGAATGTCCGCTAAGCCTGATCCTTTTGCTACTGCTAATGCTATTCAAGTTGGAATTGATGAAAATATTAGATTGTTAGCAAAATTGCATGCCAGGTGGGAAAGAGAAGATGAGATGGCTAGAGAGATGAAGGTATGTACCATTACTACCTCTAATGATGTTGCTCCTAATGCTAGCAATCCTCTTACTTTGATTGGTGTAGAGAAAACTCCCACTCCTTGTGTTAAGAAGCCTAAAACTGCCTAAACTTTTTCTCAAAAGAGTGCTGAAATTTTTCGGAGTGTGGGAGATGATAGCTCTACTTCTTTTAATGATTTTGATGTTGATGGCTGCAATATATCTGAAGTTATTTTGTTCTTGCAAAAGCTTGCTTTGACTCCCAATGCTAGTTCTTTAAATGTTGCTTTTACTAAGCATATTACCAATGCTCTCATGAAAATTAGGGATGAAAAGTTGCAGCAAAAAGCCTCTGTTCCCAAGAAGTTAGAAGATGGTTGGGAACCCATCATTGATATGCATGTTAGTGGTTTTGATTGCCATGCTTTATGTGATCTAGGTGCTAGTATTTTTATCATGCCTAGAAAGATTTATGACATGCTTGATTTACCACCGCTTGAAAAGTGTTATTATGATGTTCCTATTGCTGATGTTGCTAAGAAGAAACCTTTGGGAAGGATTAATGATGTTCTTATTGTGGTTAACAATAACCTTGTTCCCGTTGATTTTCTCGTCATGGACGTTGAATGCCATGCTTCATGTCCTATTATTTTGGGAAGACCCTTTCTTCGAACTGTAGGTGCCATCATTGATATGAGGGAAGGCACTATCAAATATCAATTCCCACTAAAGAAAGGTATGGAACACTTCCCTAGAAAAAGAAAGAAATTACTTTTTGACTCTATTCTTAGAGCAAATTATGAGCTTGATGCTTCATCACTTGATATTACTTGATTCACAATTTTCTGCGCCTAGCTCAAAGGCGTTAAAGAAAAGCACTCTTGGGAGATAACCCAATGTTTTATTTCCAGTACTTTTTTTTTATTTGAGTCTTGGAAGTCATTACTACTGTAATGACTACTCCTTATCCTTTTTATTTTATTGTTGTGCCAAGAGAAGCCTCTAATTCGAGTGAGGTAAAGATTTGGGGATGTTGCTGTCCTGAAACTGTTTTTGGTGCTGCACCGTAAAAATTTGTATAAATTATCTGTATATCTTTTGGACCTGCGATTTCTTGTGCATATGCCCCAGGTTATATCCAAACTTTCGTTAGTTAAACACTTTTTGATTTGAGCAACAGAAAAGCCCTAAAAAATTCGGCCTTTGTCAGCTATTCTGTTTTGACAGATTTCTGCCAATATTTGTGTTTGCCGCTTTATCGCTTTCTTTTGCGTTCTTTTGATCACGGAACTTTTGGGGAAGTTGCTACAGTAGTATATGCTATATATGTGGTGGTTTTGAGTTGAAACCTGAAGCAAAAAGAGGTTGATTATATGATATGCTTACACTAATGTTGCTAATAGATTTGTGTTTAGTTTTGTATGAAGGAAGTTTTCAAGTGTAGGGATCGGAGAGTGATGAGATGAGTTGAAGAATGGACAAAAGCTCAAGCTTGGGTATTCCCATGCATCACCGCAAGAAATATCTAAGAAGTACAAGCGTCAAAGCTTGGGGATGCCCCCGAGGCACCCCTTCTTCATCGGCAAAAATTAGGTCACCTTTCAAAACACTATATTTTTATTGCTTCATGCACTATGTGTTTTTCTTGGAGCATCAGTTGTTTTAGTTTTCTTAGTTAGTTTAGTTTTGTTTGCTGCAATAAATGGTTGGACTCAACAAATTTCCTTTGGAGGAGATGTACTCGTTTTCATTTGCCAAGAACACTCAGTTTTTCACTCTTATCGTTCAACGAGTGTTCTTCTTTTTCTGCTACTGCTTTTCGTTTTCGTTTTCGCCTTGATTTGCATTCAGACCTTGTCATATATTTTCATCAAGGTGTATTTTTGCCTCTGATCTTTATTGGTTTTCATCAAAAGAGGTGTCTTAAAAAATTTCAAATGGTGTTGGAAAAGAGAAAAAGCTTTGTGCAAAAAAGTGGTACAAGAAGGAGCTTGTGTAGACTGCGGCTTAGGCTTTTTCATGTCATGCTTGATGTCTTTTTGATAGTATGCTTAGTGGTTTTGCTGTAGCATGACTTGTCTCAAATAACTGAGATTGCTTAATGAGCCTTTGAAAAAATCATGCGTTGTTTTTATTGTACGGAAGCATTATTTTGGTTTTCTCCTTGATGCTTTATTTGGGTTGACTTGGCGCATGCTCACACATGTTAGACTCATCCAAAGTCACCAATAGCCTCTATGATCATTTAGTTTTTGACTTTTGATACCATCTTATGCTTCTTTTAATGTCGCTTTGTCGCTTTGCATGATTATGGCCATTATTGCTCTCTTAGTTGGTCGCTCCCAGTCTTTTGCTATCCCTCGCCTTGTACTGAGTATGAGCTCTACTCGTGCATCCAACTCCTAAAAGCCAAAGTTTTCCAAAGTGTCCACCATACATACCTACTAGCAATTTGCTATTACAAGTAAATTTGACTTGCTTTTATCTTCTCTTCAAATTAAACTCTTACCAGTGTTATGCGAAAATTGGTCAGTAAAGCTCTCACGAACCGGAAGGCACACTTTACTTTTTCTTGTTCTTAAAATTTGACATTGTGGTCTCTTATGTTGAGTTGTTATGCTTGCAAGTTGTAAGTTGGATTCTAGCCCATCCATGCTGTCATGGGGCAAGCTTTCAACATTGCACTTCTTATTTGAGTTGATATCGTGATCTTTTGTTTATGGATGCCTGCGGTGTGAAATGAGTTGGGAATCTTGTGGGGATCATGGAGTTTGTATATGTGTTAGGGAAATGCCTGGGCCGCCAATCTAAGCCATGCATAATTCATGGTGGAAATTTGCAGCATACCCATGGTGGACATTCGATGACGCATCTCAAAATAAAAAGCTATACAAAATGGTAAATAAAAGAGATGTTGAGGTGTTCATTGTCTGCTTGTCCTATCATTTTGATGTGGGCTTGTTCCATGTTATCGGGCACGGAGGTACCCCATTGGCGGTTCTCGATGATACATATATACTTACAATGACAAGAGCCTTGCTTGGGACTCTAAGTTGAGTAGCATGAGGTTTGGGTACTCGTATTCACGGGACACGAGGTTTTCGACTTATGATTTGTCAAGCATATGCATCATAATTGTTCTCGCATTAACTTTAACCATTCAAGATGCTTATGATGGGGGCAATGAGAGCTCAAAGCCGGTAAGTAACATAATTTTTGAAGGTTATAAAACTTGCAATCACTGCTTCCCTCCGCGAAGGGCCTTTCTTCTACTTTTATGTTGAGTCACCACCATCTTTCTTTATGCACCATAAGAGAGCAAAGCTGTCATTCTTAGTATAATGTGCATTGTCCCAAAGTTTTCATTGATTGATTCATATTGTTTGTTTCACTTGTTCTCAAATTATTTGTATCTAGTCGCCCTCTTAAACTTGAAGGTGTCCTATACATTTATGTTTTGCTCTCTTTGAAGGACAAGCTGAAAACCATTTATATGTTTTTCCTTATGATTTGAACACACGTTTGACTTTCATTGTTTCATTTTCATGATCTTTTGTTTGTGTTCATTTTCATGTTTACAACATGGTTGCTAAGTTCTTATTGTCAAGATTATATCTTCATGCCCATGTTTAAATTCTTATGATCCCAGCTCACAATGCTTACATATATGATCAAGATTGTGTAGGTGCGTGTCACCTCAAAAATTATTCTTTTGTTATCACTTACCTACTCGAGGACGAGCAGGAGTTAAGCTTGGGGATGCTTGATACGTCTCCAACGTATCTATAATTTTTGATGCTCCATGCTTGTTTTTACACCATTTGCCTACTATTTCGTTACACTTCGTGGCACTTTTATGCATTTTCTGGAACTAACCTACTAACAAGTCGCCACAGTTCCAGTTCCCTGTTTTCTGCCGTTTTTGTGTTTCAGAAGTGATACACAGGAAATATTCTCGGAATTGGACGAAACAAGTTCTCGGAAGCTTCCAGAGATCTGAAGAGGAGACGAAGTGGGGCCACGAGGGCCCCACACACTAGGGCGGCGCGGCCTGGCCACGTCCCCTATGTGTGAGAGCCCCTCGGGCCACCTCTGACGATGCCCCTTCGCCTATAAAGACCTCCCGACGGAAAAACCTAAGTACCCGATCAATTTTCCAGAACACATCGCGATCCGCCACCGTCGTCGACCCGAAGATCGGGAGGGTCCAGAAGCTCTTCCCGGCACCCTGCCGGAGAGGGGAATCGCCACCGGAGGTCTTCTTCATCGCCATGCTTGCCTCCGGAGCGATGAGTGAGTAGTCTACCTTGGACTATGGGTCCATAGCAGTAGCTTGATGGTTGTCTTCTCCACCATGTGCTTCATGTTTAGATCTCATGAGCTGCCCTACATGATTGAGATCACCGTTATGTAATTCTACATGTTTGGTTTGTTGGGATCCGATGAATATTAGTGTTATGATTGCGTTGCTATACTGAAATATATCTTATGTTATCTCTATGTTGTTTATGATCTTGCATGCTCTCCGTTGTTAGTAGCTATCTTGGCCGAGTAGTTGCTAGTGACTCCAAGAGGGGGTATTTATGCTCGATAGTGGGTTCATGCCTCTATTTAATCTGGGGGAGTGACAGAAACCTCTAAGGTTGTAGATGTGCTATTGCTACTAGGGAAAAAACAACATTCATATGCTCAAGGGCATATGCTTTGTTTACATTACACACTTTGCTTAATGCAATTATCTGTTGTTCGCAACTTAATACTTATGGAGTTCTCGGATTGATTCGCCACAAGTGGATTATTTGTCATAGATGCAGTTGGATGGCGGTCTATGTATTTTGTTGTAATGCCCAGAGTAAATCGCATAGTGATCTTCTTGACATATCACGTTTATCTTTATTCTATCAATTGCCCAACTGTAATTTGTTTACCTAGCATGTGTTATTTATCTTATGGAGAGACACCACTAGTGAACTGTGGACCCCGGTCCTATTTCCATCATATTGGTATCACCTGTTTACTTTACTCGCACTGTTTACTTTACTCGCATACTTCTACTGTTTTCCACTCGATACGCTCATAACCTTTGTTTCAAAAAAACCGGTGAGATTGACAACCTCATCGCAAGTTGGGAACAAAGTACTTGGTTGTGTGTGTACATGTTCCACATTGCTACTGGCCGAAGACGAGTCAACAAGTATCGTTAAACGACGCCCTTGTTGGAGTGTTACTAAGCCAGTCCACATCACCTTCAGTCGCATTGTCTGCTCTTCTCCTGATCGACAAACCTTGGTTTCTTAACTAAGGGAAAACTAGCTGCTATATTCATCACACCTTCCTCTTGGGGTTCCGAACGGGCCAGTTGTTTTACTTTATCAACTCGGTAGCATCAGTCCTCATGTGTCGGTGTTCTGGATACCGGGGTATCCCGGTCCACCTGCTCCTGGGCCACGTCATCGGCCCATCTTCGGAATCAACGACCCAAGCTGCAGAGAAGACCCTCACGAGGAGGCGCCTCGTGAGGAGAACGACGACCAAAACTGCTAAGGACCAGAAGACCTCCTCACGAGCCCCCGCTGGTGAGGAGAGGAAGTACGCCCACGTCAGCTCGGCACGTTTGCGTGCAGAGCAAGAAGATAACGGGCAGAAGACCGCGTACCACCCACGCTACCCCCGACAGGGAGGAGACCAACTTTCTCCGTGCCTGCCCAAAGCGGCACAGTGGTAGTTGGCCGCCCCCCTAAAAATAGCGTGGACGGTGCAGGGCGCCAGAGGAGGACATCAGCTTCCTCCACCCACTCCTGTGGACCGGCGCCACTACCCTACGAAGACCATGTCTACAGAAGAGCGTAGTCTACAGCTGTCCACCCTTCCTTGGCCATATGTGTGGCAACCCCTTCCCCAAGAAGATGAGGGTAAGGAGGACCAGGGCGCTATAAAAGGAAGGGAGGCCACTCCTTAGATGAGATCTGATCTTCTCCAAGTTGCTAGCTGGGCACGCAGGTTCTTCAACCTCTGGCCAGCTAGAGCTTTGTAACCAAGACCTTGTACTCCTCGCGAGGTGTCACGTTGCAATACAAGAAGGCAGGAAGTAGGGGTTTTACCTCACCACGAGGGCCCTGAACCTGGGTAAAGCTCGGTCTCCCTCTCTGCAGTGCGTTGCGCGTTCGACAATCGAGGCTTCCGTCACCGTGTTTCGTTGCGATCCAAGATCTCACACGTTCAGCCCCCTGCGTTCGAATCCTTCGGTCCGTCGCGTGGTACCCCGTGTTCTTGCGACACGAAATCCATCGACATTTGGCGCGCCAGGTAGGGGGCTGTGGTGTGTTTTCTTCTAGATCTGCTTCGACATGGCCGACGCCAACGCAAGGCTCGAGCGTCTTCGCCATCGCAATGCTGTTCGGGGGCAAACCGAGCCCATCTTCCGTCGTCATGAAGCTTCGGCCGAGGAGGAAGAGGAGGAAGATCTGGAGTCCTCCTACCTCCCGTCTGGGCGTACAGAGTCTTCGCTCTCCTTCACCGCCACCGCCACCTCTCGCACTCGTTCTGGGAGTCAGCTGTCTCCTGCGTAGGCTCTCGCCATGGCGCAGGAGCTGCTGCGCTATCAACCCACCGACGACGGGCGTGAGGGGTGGCGCGCTCGAATTGCCGAGCTCGTCGCCATCGCCAATGAAGACCTGGCCCAGGGAGGAGCCCAGGGCGCGGGGAACCCAGATCCGGCGGCGGGGGGTCGCGCCCCGGGCGCCGGAGATGGAAGGGCCAACAAGGCCAAGAAGGTGGTTTCCCGCGCCGCATCTTCGCCGCGTGGGGAGCCCAGCTGCCAAATCGTCCAACGCGCTCCGGAAGACGCACGCGTCTCTCTCGAGCGCCGCCGCGAAAATCATGACCGCGCCATCGACGACATCGGCGAAGCTGGCAAGAACGTCAGGACCCCCGGCATCCCTATCTACAACCCCGGGTGTCTTGCCCTCACTCGCCAGCAGCGCTACGTCGTCTGGCCTAACAAGTTCAAGCCGGACATCAGCGCGCGTTACGACGGGACCACAAACCCTGTCGAATTCCTCCAACTCTACGTCGTCGCCGTCCAGGCTGCGCGTGGAGATCAGCGCGCCATGGCCAATTGGTTCCCCATGGCCCTCAAGGACGCTCCGCGAACTTGGCTCATGAATCTTCCTCACGAATCCGTGACTTCGTGGAAGGATTTATGTCGTCAGTTCGTTGCCAACTTCATGCCCACGTACGAGCGCCCCGCTACCAAGAACGATCTTAAGGCGGTGCGTCAGTACAAGGGTGAGACGCTTCGTCAGTACATCCAGCGCTTCAGTCAGATGAGGAACAAGATTCCCAGGATCTCCAACGAGGAGGTCATCTCCGCGTTCTCCACGGGCGTCTCCGACGTCAAGATGCGGGAGAAGCTGTCCGTGAATGACGAGCTGACTTCCGTCGTCAGGCTCTTCGAGATCGCCGACCGCTGCGCCAAGGCTGAGGAGGGGAGGCTCTTCGTGCACAATCTGCCGGAGGCGCCTCCCCCAAAGCCGAAGTCCAAGGACCCCAAGCGAAAGGAGGCTGCTGTCCTCGCGGCGGAGCCAGATCATAAGCAACGCCGCGGGACCGCTCCGATCGCGATAAAGGTCGACGTCGCCGCTACTGCATTATCCACAAGAAGGGCACTCACAATACTGAAGATTGTTGGATTGTCCGGAAGTTTCACGAGGAAAACGGTGTCGCCAAGCGTCGCGGGGGCGGTCGCAGCAACGGCAAGAGTGGATCCCAGGGCGATCGCCGCGACGACGACCGCGAGGAAGGTCGCCGCCGCGGGGGTCTGTCTCGAGCCGATCCCGAGCCGCTGCCGCTCCCCCCACCAGCAAACGATCATCGGGAGGAGGCCCAGGGGGGCTATCAAGAGCCGCGAGACTTCGCCGCTTGCCTCCTGGGTGGAGCTCAGGCTCCTTTGTCAAATCGACACTTCAAGCAGCTGTCGCGAGAAATCGCGGCGGCGCAGCCCAATGTCGGCAATCGCCTAATGAAGTGGTCAACGTGCAAGATTGGCTTCGACGAGGAGGATCATCCGTCTTCCACAAGGGGCGTGGGTACAATTCCCCTCTTGTGCACGCCAACCATCAACAACGTCGCCGTCAATCGCACTCTCATCGACGGAGGGGCGGGCCTCAACATCATCTCGGTCGAGATCTTCGAAAGGATGCAGGTGCCGTACCACCGGCTCATGCCAACTCGACCATTCTTCGGGGTAACCGAGGGATCTACAACGCCAATTGGGCAGGTAAGCCTACCCGTCACCTTCGGCACCCGGGACAACTACAGGACAGAAAGCCTCGACTTCGACGTCGCCTACATCGCCCTGCCATACAATGCCATCCTCGGCTACCCAGCCTTGGCGAGGTTCATGGCAGCAACACACCATGGCTTCAATGTCCTCAAGATTCCGGGCGCCAATGGCACGATCACCGTGCGCTGCAATGAGAAGGATGCTCTCCGATCAGTTGAGCATGTTTACCGTGAGGCCGCCACCATGTTCCCCGCCGACGAAGATCTACTGGAACACTCCGGCGACCTCGCGAGGAAGAAGCAGCTCGTATCCCAAGAGCGGGCTGCTGCGAAGAAGGCCTCTCTCGAGCCCCACCCTCTGGGTTCGACAGGGAAGAAGTTCGCCGCCTCTGCATCGCCTACTCCAAGCGAGGACCTGGTTCATCCAATGCTGGGCATGAGCGTTGGGGAAGCTGTGGTACCCTCAGGCAGGAGGCCACAGTTTACCCAAGAGCGCTCGGCAACCAAGAAGGTCCCGCTACAGGCTGGGGGCTGCGAAAACTTCGTCACCATCGGGGCAGGGCTTTCCCCCAAATAGGAAAGCGCGCTCGTCACCTTCCTGCGGGCAAATTCTGACATGTTCGCTTGGACTCCGTCAGATATGCCCGGCGTTCCCAGGGAGGTGATTGAGCACCACTTAGCCGTGTGCCCTCAGGCACACCCCGTGAAGCAGAAGACCAGGAAGCAAGCGCAAGAGAAGCAAGACTTCATCGTCAAGGAAATAGAGAAGCTGAAGAAGGCCAAGTTAATACGCGAGGTGGCCCACCCCACCTGGATCGCCAATCCGGTGGTCGTCCCAAAGGCCAATGGCAGTGGGCGCCTCTGCGTAGACTTCACAAGTCTCAACAAGGCCTGTCCCAAGGATCCTTATCCTCTCCCAAGGATAGATCAAATCGTCGACTCTACCGCCGGCTGCGACCTCGTTTGCTTCTTGGATGCTTTTGCCGGCTATCATCAGATCAAGATGGCAAAGGAGGACGAGGAGAAAACTGCCTTCATCACGCCCTGTGGGGTGTACTGCTACGTCTGTATGCCCTTCGGCCTGAAGAACGCAGGAGCCACCTTCCAGAGGCTCATGCGTAAGGCCCTGGGGGCTCAGATGGGAAGAAATGCGGAAGCCTACGTCAACGACATCATCGTCAAGACTCGTGAGGGTCACACCTTCATCGAAGATCTGGAGGAAACATTCATCAACCTGAGAAAGGTAAACATCAAGCTCAACCCCGCCAAGTGCGCCTTCGGCGTACCGTCGGGAAAACTGTTGGGGTTCCTCGTGTCTCATCGCGGGATAGAGGCAAACCCTGACAAGGTCAAGGCCATCGAAGAAATGCGTCCTCCGCGCAATCTCAAGGAAATGCAGTGCCTCGCGGGGTGCATGGCGGCCCTGGGACGCTTCATCGCGAGGAGTGGGGAGAAAGCTTTGCCCTTCTTCAAGCTCATGAAGCGCACCGGGAAGTTCGAATGGACTCCGGAGGCTGACAAGGCCTTCGCTGAGCTGAAAAGGTACCTCACGAGCCCACCGATCATGGTTGCCCCAACGACTCGCGAGCCCTTGCTACTCTACATCGCGGCAACTCCAAGGACTGCAAGCGCTGTTCTCGTCGCGGAGCGAGACGCCAAGGTGATCGCCAAGGAGGAGGTCACTCCTCCAAGCTCGGGGGCTCCTCGCGAGGAAGAGGCTGCTTCGTCTCCCGTCCCTCGAGAGGAGCCGCCCGCGGCATCTTCGCCGACCGAGCCGCTCTCACAGAGCAACGCTCAAAAGCCTCCCGAGGAGGAGCCTTCCGAGGGTATCGTCAAGGTGCAAAAGCCTATGTACTTCGTCAGCACGGTACTGCGCGACGCGCGGGAACGCTACACCATGCAGCAAAAGCTGCTCTACACCTTGCTCATCGCCTCGCGGAAGTTACGCCACTACTTCCAGGGTCACCCGATTAAGGTGGCAACCGATCGCCCCCTGGAAACCATCCTGCGCAATCCCAACGTCACCGGGCGGGTGGCAGAATGGGCTGTGGAACTTCAACCCTTCGAGATCTCTTTCGAAACTACAAAGGTAATCAAGAGCAAGGCTTTGGCCGAGTTCACTGCGGAGTGGACCGATCCGTTCGCCGACGAGCCTCCGGAGGTGGAGTCAACTCTCCCTGGAGAGGAGGCCCCAGGCCTCTGGGTCATGCACTTCGATGGTGCCTTCAACCTCCCCGGCGCGGGAGCCGGTGCTGTCCTAACCTCTCCCTCTGGAGACAAGCTTTTCTACGCTGTGCAGCTCTGCTTCAAGCCTGAGAGCAAGGTCTCCAACAACATCGCGGAATATGAAGGCCTACTCGCCGGCTTAAGGGCGGCGAACGCTTTGGGCATCAAGCGCCTCATCGTCAAGGGAGATTCACAGCTGATTGTGAACTTCTCGAACAAGAGCTACACTCCAAAGGATGAGCACATGGCGGCCTACCTCGAGGAGCATCGAAAGATGGAAAAATGCTTCTAAGGTTTGGAGCTGAAGCACATCCCGAGAGGAGAAAATGTGGAAGCCGACGAGATCGCCAAGCGCGCCTCTCATCGCTTGGCACAACCTGCCGGCGTCTTTGAGGAGTGTCTTTTCAAGCCGTCCGCTTCCCAGTCGACATCCGATTCACCTCCTCTTTCTGCCTTGCCGCCACCGCCGGAGCAGGGGGCTCCGGATTGCGGGCCTCCTTCGGGTGACCGCGTCCTTCTGGCATTGGCACGGCAGGAGGGAGTGGATTGGATCATCGAGCTCAAGGCCTACCTCACCAGCAGCAGGCTTCCCAAGGATGAAGAGGAGGCCGAGAGGATTGTGCGGCAAGCTTCGGGTTACTGCGTCAAGGATGGTGACTTGTACCGGCGTCGCCCAAACGGCGTCGCTCTGAAGTGCATATCTACTCACCAAGGCCAAGAGCTTCTCAGGGACATCCACGCCGGCGAGTGTGGCCATCACACTTCCGCTGCAACTCTAGCCGCAAAGGCATATCGAAGTGGCTTCTACTGGCCTTCGGCGCTCGGAGACGCGACGGAGATGGTCAAGAGGTGCAAGGCGTGCCAATTCCACGCGAAGCAGATACATCAGCCGGTGCAAGAGCTGCAAACCATCCCACTCACTTGGCCCTTTGCAGTTTGGGGGCTGGACATCCTCGGTCCATTCCCCAGAGCGCAAGGGGGCTATCGCTACCTCTATGTCGCCATCGACAAGTTCACCAAGTGGGTGGAGGTGGAACCGGTGTGCACAATCCCGACGAGGTCCGCAGTCAAGTTCGTCCGTGGGCTGGTCTGTCGTTTTGGTGTGCCTAACCGCATAATCACCAACAACGGCAGCCAGTTCACCAGCGGACTGTTCCGGGACTACTGTGCATCGGTCGGCATCAAGATCTGCTTCGCCTCCGTCGCCTACCCCCGGAGCAATGGCCAAGCCGAGCGTGCTAACGCCGAGGTCCTCAAAGGACTCAAGACGAAAAGCTTCAACGCCAAGCTCGAGGCCTGCGGCAAAAAATGGTTAGACAACCTCCAATCCATCTTGTGGTCCATCAGGACTACCGCCACCAAACCCACTGGAGAAACCCCTTTCTTCCTGGTCTATGGGGCGGAGGCTGTTCTTCCCACCGACGGCAAGTTCGGATTGCCAAGAGTGCTCGCCTTCGACGAAATTCGCCAAGAGGACCTCATCAAGGATCGCCTCCTCCTGCTCGAAGAAGCTCGGTGCCAAGCCGCGCTCCGCGCCGCGAGGTACCAGCAAGGACTACGCCGCTACCATAGCTGCCATGTTCGAGCAAGAACTCTGGAGGTCGGCGACCTGGTGCTGAGGAGAATACTCTCTCGCGAGGGCCTGCACAAGCTGTCTCCAATGTGGGAAGGACCCTTCAAGGTGACGCACATCGCCAGGCCAGGCTCGGCGCGGCTGGAAACCGCAGAAGGCGTGCCGGTGGGGAACCCGTGGAACATAGCTCATCTGCGAAAGTTCTACCCTTAGGTTCCTCACGAGGAGAAAAAGACCGTTTTTACGGCACTTGTATCAGCTCAGTCCACTCTTAAGCACTGATATTAAGTTAATGCGCAATATAGCGCCTCTGCTTCGGCATGACATCAAATGGCATGAAGTCCATTTATTTTCTGTTGTACTCCTCGCGGAAGGGGGCTAGGCATGGTGTCTATGCTGGGGCCTTCGCCCAGAAAAACAGCGAGCCCGAAAAACCCAAAGGGAATGAGCTCTGGTCGGGGGCGACGGCCCTGTTATCGATCACCTCCAAATACCCATGGTGCTTAGTTCCTTGCGAAGTACATCGGAAAATAAAAAATCTTCGAGGAAAAGTCCAAGGTGTGCCCCAAGGCACCCGCTAAGGACCTACCCCTCGTGAGCAACCCTCACGAGGGAGCAAAGACGCGTCGATGCGCCAGCATCCGCAGGAAGATTCCCTCTGCCGAGGAAGGCCTAACGAGGCAGGATTATTGAAGACCAAGGCCGCTCCGATCATCTTGCGAAGGAGACGCAGATCCGGAGGTCCGCGCCTGGCCCTTCACCTCATGAGCAACCCTTGTGAGGTGTCGACGGTCTCTGGGCTCTCTTAAGCGTCGACGTTTTCACGTCCGTGAGGGTCCAGCTTCCCTCAACGACGAGGAAGGCCCCGTGAATCGCCACGCGCGGCAATTTGCTCTTAGCTGCTGGCACAGATAGTGCCGCGCTCCTCCACGACGGAGAAGGTCCCTGTGCCGGTCACAGGGGCATCTTATTCGCCTTCTTTTTCCGTTTGTTTTATTGATTTGTTTTTCCGTTTTCGGGGATTTGGGGTTTTTTGTTTTCCAACTCTTTCTTCAACTTCTTGTCTCAGGAACCGTCCAATGTGTCGTCGACGCCGACCCCATCTCGAGCTCTGAGGCTAAGGGAGGCTTCCCGTCAATGCCAACAGCTCACCAGGGCTCTCGAGCGAGCAAACGACCAGGACAATGAAGAACAGCAAGATGATTAACAAGCGGATTTCATTAAAGCGCCCCCAGTGGGGGAAGGAGCAAAAGCACGGCGGGGCATACCCCGCCGGCGAGGACTACGCGACAAAAGAGGGGAGGAGACTAGCTCCCCTCCCCGGAGGACTACCGCGCCAGGGCTGCCTCTTCACTGCGCCGCGGGCTGGGGGTAGGTGCGGCGGATGACGCCGGCGGTGAAGATCTGCACCGTAGCCTCCAGCGTCCCCAGCTTAAAGCGGAAGACGAGGTGGTCGCCGACGCGGAGGCGATGGCCGCGGGCAAATGCCCTCCAGCGGCCGGAGAGGACGGCGTTGCCGCCGTCCCCAAGGAGGATGTCCACAGGCCAGAAGAGGTCTGGCCTGCTCTGTTCCCCCAGGGCAATCTCCCCGGCGGCCGCGCCGAGGGCGTAAATCACCCTCCGGACGGTGTCAGGCAGCCGGAGGGAGTTGAAGCCCGGGACGTCGACGACGACGAGAAGCTCCAGGAATTGGGACCCCGGGCCGATGAGGGGTCCCAGCATCGCTGCCGCCAGGGGGCGCAGAGTGGCAATCACTCCGTTCGCCGGCGAGGCCGGAGGATCTGCTTCAGGGGGAGGCGGGCCCAGGGCGGCCAGCACCTCCTGGAGGGCCCGATCGACGCTCCCCGAGGCGCGGGGAGCAGGCGCCGCCATCAGCGGCGACGGCGAGTTCAGAGCACCCCCGCGCACTGGACCCCGGAGGGTCATGGCGCTGGAGGTCCCCAGTGCGGCGCGGCTCGCCTCTTCCTGCCGCGGCGCGCCAATGCGGAGGGGCCCGCCGGCGCCGGGAGCGCATCGGGCCGGGATCTTCGCCTTGATCCCGCTGCCCGGGGGACGCCCGCGGCGTTTCGCTCCAGAGCTTGTTCCGGCGGCGGCGGAGGAGTTGGAAGGATCCATGAGCTCAGGGGCGCAGAAGCAAAAGTAGCACTGGAGGAAGGAGGTGAAGTGCCGGAGGTCTCGAGGAGGATCTATTTAAGGGGGGCAGTCCGGCGTCGATGCGTCAAATCCCTGCGCGGGAATCAAAGCGTTGGCGCAGCGCTCCGCAGTCAAGCGACGCGTCATCATGACGGTTTGACGCCTCGGAGACTGTAACGTCACCCGCCGTTTCGTCTCGCCAGTTGCGGCTGCGCCACGCGTCCGCAGCGTCTGCCTCTTCACATGGACCTCTGACCGCACGGTTGACGCGTGCCGTTGGAGGGCCCAGCAGCTTCTGGGGCCCCCGGCCCTTCGCTCCCTCGAGAGGGCGCGTTTGCGGGCCGGGCTCCCAGGGGCTACTGTCGGTGTTCTGGATACCGGGGTATCCCGGTCCACCTGCTCCTGGGCCACGTCATCGGCCCATCTTCGGAATCAACGACCCAAGCTGCAGAGAAGACCCTCACGAGGAGGCGCCTCGTGAGGAGAACGACGACCAAAACTGCTAAGGACCAGAAGACCTCCTCACGAGCCCCCGCTGGTGAGGAGAGGAAGTACGCCCACGTCAGCTCGGCACGTTTGCGTGCAGAGCAAGAAGATAACGGGCAGAAGACCGCGTACCGCCCACGCTACCCCCGACAGGGAGGAGACCAACTTTCTCCGTGCCTGCCCAAAGCGGCATAGTGGTAGTTGGCTGCCCCCCTAAAAATAGCGTGGACGGTGCAGGGCGCCAGAGGAGGACGTCAGCTTCCTCCACCCACTCCCGTGGACCGGCGCCACTACCCTACGAAGACCATGTCTACAGAAGAGCGTAGTCTACAGCTGTCCACCCTTCCTTGGCCATATGTGTGGCAACCCCTTCCCCAAGAAGATGAGGGGAAGGAGGACCAGGGCGCTATAAAAGGAAGGGAGGCCACTCCTTAGATGAGATCTGATCTTCTCCAAGTTGCTAGCTGGGCACGCAGGTTCTTCAACCTCTGGCCAGCTAGAGCTTTGTAACCAAGACCTTGTACTCCTCGCGAGGTGTCGCGTTGCAATACAAGAAGGCAGGAAGTAGGGGTTTTACCTCACCACGAGGGCCCTGAACCTGGGTAAAGCTCGGTCTCCCTCTCTGCAGTGCGTTGCGCGTTCGACAATCGAGGCTTCTGTCACCGTGTTCCGTTGCGATCCAAGATCTCACACGTTCAGCCCCCTGCGTTCGAATCCTTGGGTCCGTCGCGTGGTACCCCGTGTTCTTGCGACACGAAATCCATCGACATCATGAGCTAAAAACAATGTCACAAAATGAGAAGTATTTTGAAGGTTTTGAAAGGTAGCACACGCAAATTTACTTGGAATGGCTTGAAATGCCATGCATAGGAATTTATAATGGACTCTTTGGAATAACTTGGTTTTTGGGAGTTGGATGCACGAGAAGTATTCCCTCTCAGTATAGGTTTTTGGCTTGCAAGGCTTGGTAGCAAGCATAAGAGTTGAGTGAAACAAACAAACATACATGTGATAAAAAACAATTATGCAATCTTCCTTGGAAGTACAAATGATCTAAACTTGAGAATACTAAGCTTATGAGCCAATCAAGAAAGATAATGAAATAATGTATCTACATGTATTTCTCTCTTTTCTACTCAAGCCTCAAAGTATTGTTGCTACTGACCATTGCTAGGTTTGCCAAAACCAACTAGATTTACTTATGCTCCCAAAGTGATACCAATACTAATAACAAGATTAATCATATAACAGAAATTGCAAGATAGAATAAAGTGTGCAGAAAGTAAATGATAAGACTTCTCATTAATATTTCATAACCGCAACTCACACCAAGTGACGAGGGGCTAACTCGACAAATGTCCTAGATGAAGGACTTAGGATCATGGAGACAGGGCGTCGGATGAACTCGAAGGTGAACTCAGTCAAACAAGGTGGCTATGAAAGTAAACATGGGTGTCGAACCTGGCTCGTTTTCAATCTGTCCCACACCATCCCCTCCTGGCCCCTTTATATAGGTGGCCAGATCTCAAGGATCGGGTGGGATCCGATACAGATTACAATATCGATATACGACATGAACTCGTATTTCGACTAATATTACAATTGGGCCTAGCTTAATGGGCCTTAGGGGTACTCAACTGACGGGCTCTATTATCTATACCCTTGTCAGTAGCCCCTGAGATTCTACCAGAATTGCAAATTTGGGTTAAATCTCTAATCTTTAAATCTTCGACTTGATCATTTCTTCGACTTCTTCATATCTTCAAACCTTCGAATTGGTCTTCCGACTTATTTTCATTATGATATCTCGCAAGGGGTTTTGATGAACAAGCCTAACAACTCTGACGGATTAAGAGGTCAGTTAACTGCCGGAATAGATACTTGTCACCTACTTCAAATTCAATCCCCTTAGACTTGAATTCGGGAAACCGGTCAAATCCATTCTTTTGCCGCATTTAGGACTTACAAAGAATGAATCCCAGTGGTTCTCAAGGTACCCGGTGCGTCCACCAGGATTTTTCTTCGCATCGTAGACATGGATATATACCAGCACAGCGCATCCATGTACTTATACCGGGCCACACAGGACGGATCCTGGGGTCTTACCTTCGTGATATATTTCAATCACGGCATTCGAGTTTTGTCGCGATGATGCAACTCGAGGATCGTATGTCGCAGCCTTGTTTGACTGTTTCAGAGTATAAAATATTCGGGTTACTTTTGACTTAAATCGATAAAAAGTTCCCTCCCGATGGGAGTAATGAAGCTTTCTGAATTTCCCTTCGCTTTCTTTGCTTCAGTATTCATGGATAAATGTCATCGGGTGCGCGCCCAGCGCCCCAAGGCTATAGCCGAAATTTTTGGGTATAGACTCAAGAAAATGGATAAACATATTCTTTATACTTCTTCTTGCGTCAGTTGTCAACTTCTTTCACTTTTGCAATGTATTCCTCCTCTTCTACTGTCGCAAGCCCCCAAGTCGAAGACGAGGTAAACTTGTGCTTCTTTGACAAATATTTCTTATTCCCTGCTATTGTCGCTTGCTATGTTGTTTTTTCTTTCTTTCTTCTTCTTCTCTCTCTTCTTTTTTTATGCATCCTTTTCCTGGATATGTTGACCTATCTGTTATTGTATGCTCTGGGCAGCATATAAGAGCCTGTAAACATATTTTGGACCTTTACCCTTGTAAAGGCCCATTATACATGCTTATAAATAAAGCACGTCTGGTGATGGGTAAAAACCCTAATCTAGTCATTAGCTTTTCCGCCGCATCATCTTCCTCCCCTTAAACGCATCTAGGGTTTCTTCTTCCAATTTCTTCCTCCATGGCTGATGCGAGTGGAGCACGCTTGGACATCGGCGCCCTCGCGGTAGCAAGAACAAAGCTACCACCAAAACTCTGGTAGCTTCAACGACTGCTCCGGTGAAGCGACGTCCTGGCCGTCCGGCCGGGAGTAAGAATAAGCCCAAGCTGGCTCCTGCTGCACCAGGTCCAAGTGCCCCACCTGCTAATGCTCCTTCTTCTTCGCCCAGAATCTATTCCTTCTTCTGCATCTGCAACACGCAGTGCCGCGAAATTCAGTGCCTGCCACTGAATTTTACTAAATTCATGGATGGGCGAGAACTACGTGAAGCATTTCTCTGTGAACACTCTGGTGGAGGAACCCCATACGAAGTGGAGGTGTGGTATGATGGCGCCGGTGAACAATTCTTTAAGGGCGGCTGGTGGCGATTTGCGGAGGATCATGACCTCCACCAGGGGTTCTTCATGACCTTTGATTTCCATGTTGACACGTCGAAATTCGATGTGAGAATCTACGACTGCACCTAGTGCCAGAAGGAGTATAAAGCTGAAATGTAGTTTCACTAGTTTTCTCCTTTATGTAATTCAGTTGTTTCTTCGTCGTGCTTATCTGTAATCATATTGGAATTATGTGTTTATGAATAGACCATGGGAACGAATCATGGTTCCGAGGTATGTCCATTAATATTTTGTCAGGTTCCTTTGAACCGTATATGGTGCTGTCGAAATATCGGGTTGTAATCAACCTTGTAATATGTCGCAGATAGTCACAAAACTTGCTAATATTATTTTGTACAACTCGAGGGTCTTAGCCCCCGAGTGTAAAGTAAAATATTTACACATATTATCGATTTGACCCAATGAACCCGACTTATGGCCTCATGTTCTGGATTCAAAGGGTCATAACTCGAAAAAACTCCTTGGTCACCTTATTTTGCTTATGCGTAGAACCGTCGTAGCTGCTCTGCATTCCACGGGTTACTCTCGTTTTGCCCCGTTTTCTTGTCTTGTTGTCGATAAGCTCCTCCTGGTATCACTTCTGTCACGATGTATGGTCCCACCCATGGGGACTCAAGTTTTCCATGGCCATCTTGCTTGAGTCATAGAACTATATCTCCTACCACGAAAGATCGTGGACGAACTCGACTGCTGTGGTAATTTTGCAAATTTTGCTGATACTGAGTAGCTCTGGCGAGCGCTACATCTCTTGCCTCATCGAGTGCATCGACATCATCCTGAAGTGCTTCTGTGGAAGTTGCCTCATCGTATGTCGCGATTCTTGGAGCTTCATGAGTTATTTCAACTGGAAGCACAGCTTCTGCGCCATGGACCAGAAAAAGGGTGTTTCTTGAGTAGCTGCGTTGGGTGTAGCCCGTAGACTCCAGAGTACGGAGGGTAGCTCATCTACCCAAGCGTGCTTGGCTTTCTCAAGGGGTGCCAACAGCCGTTTCTTTATCCCGTTGCATATTAGGCCATTGGCTTTTTTGACTTGCCCGTTTGTTTTCGGATGTGCTACAGATGCAAATTTCAGTTTGATTCCCAATCCTTCGCAATAGTCCTTGAACTCCTTTGATGTGAAATTTGTACCATTGTCTATAATTATGCTGTGTGGTACTCCAAAGTGAAAGACTATAGACTTGATGAAATTTATTGCGGCTTTAGAATCTTGGGTTGTTAGTGGGGCTGCTTCTACCCACTTAGTGAATTTGTCGACTGCCACCAGCATATAGACATGCCCTCCTGGCCAAGATTTGTGCAATTTTCCCACCGTGTCGAGACCCCACTGCGCAAAGGGCCAGGATAATGGTATTGGTTGTAACTCTGCTGCTGGCGCATGTGGCCGAGATGCAAACCTTTGGCATGCTTCACACTTTCGAACTATGTCTTTTGCGTCTTCGATGGATGTTAACCAATAGAATCCTGCTCGAAAGGCTTTGGCCGCGATAGCTCTACTACTCGCGTGATGTCCACACACTCCTGCATGAACATCCTTTAAGATTTCTTATCCTTCTTGAGGAGTGATGCATCGTTGCAAGACGCCTGATATACTTTTCTTATATAACTTTCCTTGTAACATGACGAAAGCCTTAGATCATCGTATTATTCTTTTTGCTTGTACCGTGTCTTCGGGTAGTGTTTTGTTTATCATGTATGCCAGATATGGCTGCATCCAAGTTTCTTCTATCATCATGACTTCTTCTGGTTCTGTTGCACTTGCTTTTTCAGCCCCCGAGCCTGTTGTTTGTCCCTCTGTAGTCGAGGTTTTGCTATTTTTTATTGATCGCTCTATGATTTCCTCCCAGAAGACTCCTTGTGGTACGGGTAAGCATTGGGACCAGATGTTTGCTAAATTGCCGGCTTCCTCGTTGCTGGCTCTGCTGACGTGCGAAACTTCGCATCCATCGAATGTTCCTTCGAGATAGTAGTATAGGTTTCTGTATGCTATCATGTTGTCGATGATGGCGTCACAGTTGTTCATTACTTGTTGGATGACGAGGTTTGAGTCTCCAAATATTTTAAGTCGAGTTGCTCCACAAGCTTTTGCCATTTTCATTCCATGGAGCAACGGCTCGTATTCAGCTTCATTGTTGGAAGCTTGGGGAAAACTCATCCGTAACACATATTTCAATTTGTCGCCTTGCGGTGATATCAAGACTACGCCTGCTCCTGCGCCTTGGATTCTTTTTGAGCCGTCGAAATACATCGTCTAGACAATCGATAAATCTGGAGGACCTGCACTTTGTAATTCCAGCCACTCTGCTATGAGGTCTGGCAGAATTTGTGATTTGATTGCCTTTCGCTTTTCGTACGTGATGTCCAGGGGTGATAATTCAATTCCCCATAAAGAGACACGTCCTGTTGCTGAAGGGTTGTTCAATATATTGGATAGTGGTGCTTCGTTGACCACTATAATTGGGTGCACCGCAAAGTATTGCCGTAGTTTCTGAGCTGTTGCGAAAACGCTGTATGCAAGCTTTTGATAGTGCGGGTACCTTTGTTTTGTTGGAGAGAGTACTTCGCTGATGAAATAGACTGGCCTCTGAACGCCGTGAGCTTTTCCTTCTTCACTTCTTACGACTACCAGTACTGTACTCACCACTTGATGTGTTGCTGCAATGTATAGTAGTAGTGGTTCTTTTTCCTTAGGTGCGACCAACACCGGAGGTGTGGAGAGCACTTTTTTCAACTGCGCGAAGGCTACGTCCGCTTCTTCCGTCCACTTGAATTTATCATCTGATTTTTTCATGAGCGCGTAGAAAGGTAGTGCTTTCTCTCCTAGTCGAGCCACAAATCGACTTAGCGCCGTGACGTGCCCTGCGAGCTTCTGTACGTCGTGTAGCTTTGTTGGTTTTCCCATTGTTAATATTGCTTGGATCTTTTCTGGGTTTGCCTCTATCCCTCTCGCTGATACTAGGAACCCCAGAAGTTGCCCTGCTGATACACCGAAAGAGCATTTTGTCGGGTTGAGCTTGATCTTGTACCTGTTCAGGTTGTCGAAAGTTTCCGCCAGGTCGCTGATAAGAGACTCTTCCTTCCTCGTGGTGATGACCACGTCGTCGATGTAAACTTGGATATTGCGTCCTATTTGACTTCTGAGGCAATTTTGCATCATCCGCTGGTAGGTTGCTCCTGCATTTTTCAGGCCGAAAGGCATGACCTGATAACAGAACACGCCGTATGGTGTGATGAAGGCTGTCTTTTCCTCGTCCTCCTTTTTTAATTTTATCTGATTGTAACCAGAGTATGCATCTAGGAAGGAAAGCCTTACACACCCCGCTGTTGAGTCGATTATTTGATTGATGCGTGGTAAGGGGAAGGGATCCTTTGGACAGTGCTTGTTGAGGGATGTGTAGTCGACACATACTCTTTGTACGTCTGTGTTTTTCTTGGGGACTATAACTGGATTAGATACCCAAGTCAACGTTTTGATTTCTCGGATGAACCCTGCTTTTTCCAGTCTATGTAGTTCTGATGCTATTGCTTTCCTCTTGGGTTCATCAAATCGTTGTAGTGGTTGCTTGACTGGCTTTGCTTTAGGATCCATGTTTAGTGCGTGCTCGACGAGTTCCCTGGGAACACCTGGCATATCTGAAGGACACCAGGCGAAGGTTTCCCAGCGCTCATGGAGGAACTTGACGAGCGCGCTTTCCTATGCAGGATCCAAGTTTACCGCTATGGAGGTGGTCTTGCTCGGGTCCGTCGGGTGGACCTGTATTTTCTTCGAGTCTTGAGTTGCATCGAAAGCCTGATCTGGCAGGGATTGCCCAACGTCGGGTAGCACGTTGTGGTCAGTTTCGCCTTTTAGCCTTGCGTACTCTGCCGTCATGCCGAAGGTTTGCGCCAATCTATTGAATTCTTTGTCACAAGTGTTGGATACTTCAAAGCTTCCTTGTACCGTGATCGTTCCTTTAGGTCCTGGGATCTTGAGTGTGAGATATGCATAGTGAGGTACTGCCATGAATTTTGCAAATGCTGGGCGCCCCAGGATTGCATGGTATTGTGAGGGCCAGTCCATGACTTCAAACTCTAGCTTTTCTCTGCGATAATTGTTGCTATTGCCGAAACAAACATCGAGTTCTATTTTGCCCAAAGGATAATTTGCGGCTCCTGGTACTATTCCATGGAAAGAACAATCTGTTGGCTTTAGATTTTCCAATGATATGCACATTGCCTTCAACGTTCTGGCGTATATCAGGTTTATAACACTTCCTGCATCCATGAATACTCTTCCGACATCATATCCTCCTATTTGAGCTTTGAGCACCATTGGTGAGTGACCTGGTCTGGGAATTTTTCTCGGGTGGTCTGCTCTGCTGAACCTAACTGGTTGATCGGACCACTTTAGATACTCCATAGTAGCTGGTGGTGATGTTATTGCCAGGTTGATCTATCTTGATATGCTCTTCCTTTCTTTCTTTGACTTTGGTACTGGTTGGATCATTGCTGATATATATACTTTTGACTCCAGCTGTTTTGCGAGTCGTTGCATTTGATATCCTTGACTTATACTTTTTCCTCCCTGTCATGCTCCTTGGCTTGAATCCATGGCATTTTGCAACCTTAGGAAGGTTCTGCAATCCTTCATCTGGTGGTTGGAAACTCTTTTCCCGTCTAGGTAAGCGTAATGGATGCGACAAGGACCATATAGCATATCTTCTACCGAAGGACCCGAGTACCTTGGCTTCTCCTTTCCCCTGCTGTCTCTTGTAGGAAATTCGATGTTTTCATGGCCTTCTTCATTCCTTCCGTCATATCCTACGGCTATCTGATTTCTCCTTCCGTGGTTGTCACCATTGCGGTATCTTCGCCTTTGCCTGCTTGTTTTGTCGACTTCCAGTGAACGCCCCCTTTTGTTATTATCGGCAAATTTGTTGGCTATTTCCATTAGCTCAGATACTGTTCTTGGCCTTGTTCTTTCTATCTCTTCTACTAGGTCTGCATGACAAAGGCCGCTCGAAAAAGCATCTATCACTCTTTCGTCGGAGACGTCTTCTACTGAGTTTTTGATTACACTCCAGCATTGTATATAAGAGCGTAGTGTTTCGCCTTTCTGCTGTACGCATGACTTGACTTCTTCTAGCGATGCTGGGCGCTTATATGTGGAGCGAAAATTTCTCGCGAATTGATTCTCTAATTCTCCCCAACTTCCAATGGAATCATTGGGTAGGGTGTGATACGTCTCCAACGTATCTATAATTTTTGATGCTCCATGCTTGTTTTTACACCATTTGCCTATTGTTTCGTTACACTTAGTGGCACTTTTATGCATTTTCCGGAACTAACCTATTGACGAGTTGCCATAGTGCCAGTTTCCTATTTTCTGCTGTTTTTGTGTTTCAGAAGTGATACACAGGAAATATTCTCGGAATTGGACGAAACAAGTTCCTGAAGTCTTATTTTTCCCGGAAGCTTCCAGAGATCCGAAGAAGAGTCAGAGGGGGGCCACCAGGGCCCCACACGCAGGGGCGGTGCGGCCAGGCCCCTGGCCGCGCGGGCCCTGCGTGAGGGCGCCTGGCTCCCCCTCTGACATCGCCCCTTCGCCTATATAAAGCCTCGGGACGGAAAACCCTAAGGGAGTCGGCAATTTTCCAGAAACAGTTCCGCAGCTCCGCCGCCGCCGTCGACGAATTTCGGGGGACAGAAGTCTCTGTTCCGGCACCCTGCCGGGACGGGGAAGTGCCCCCGGAGCCATCTCCATCGGTATCCATCGCCGTCTCCGCCTTCTCCATCGACCTCACCGCCATCTCCATCAACCTTGCTGTCTCCTATGATGAGGAGGGAGTAGTTCATCCCCGGGGCTGAGGGCTCTACCGGTAGCTATGTGGTTCACCTCTCTCTCCCATGATGTGATCTTTGTGTGATCGTGAGCTTTGTATCATGTTGAACAAGTAGATGTTATTATTCAGATATTATGTGTACTCTAGTGGTATTATTAAAGTAATCTATTCCTCCTGCCATGGTGTAATGGTGACAGTGCGTGCATCATGGTGGTACTTGGTTTAGGCTATGATTGTGATCTCTTGTGGATTATGAGAGTAATTATTGCTATGATAGTATTGAAGTGATATATTCCTCCTTTCATGGTGTAATGTTGATAGTGTGTGCACCGTGTTAGTACTTGGTTTAAGTTGCAATAATATTATCTTGAGTTGTGCTTTGATTTGGATATCTCTATGAGTGGTGTTTGTCAAGTACTTGATGAACTTTAAGGGGTGCTTCTGTAGCCACTACACAATGATTAGTGTTGTTCAATAGGAGAGTAATTCAGAGTACCATAGTGGAGAGAAGTTATTTATTTGTTCAATCATGTTATATTTGTTGGGAGTGTGTCCACTAGTGAAAGTATGATCCCTAGGCCTTGTTTCCAAGCATTGCACACCGTTTACTTGCTGTTTTGTTACATGTTTGCTCGCAGCAATATTTATTTCAAATCACATTTGCTACTTATAATCATCACTACTACTTGTATTTCACTATCTCTTCGCCGAACTAGTGCACCTATACATCTGACAAGTGTATTGGGTGTGTTGGGGACACAAGAGACTTTCTGTATCGTAATTGCAGGGTTGCTTGAGAGGGATAGCTTTGACCTCTTCCTCCCTGAGTTCGATAAACCTTGGGTGATCCACTTAAGGGAAACTTGCTGCTGCTCTACAAACCTCTGCACTTGGAGGCCCAACAAGTGTCTACAAGAATAGAAGTGCGTAGACATCAAGCTCTTTTCTGGCGCCGTTGCCGGGGAGGTAAGGTAAAAGGTACTCGCATCCTCCTGTGTGAGTGCTCGGAGTTATTTCCTTGAGATTCTGCAATTACATCTTTTTATTTCTTGTTTTTATTTTCACTAGTTAGGCTTAATGGAAAACAATGAGTTCTTTAGTCTTTTTCCTGAGTTTAGATATGAAGTGTTTGAAGAGAAAATTGAAAAACCTTTGGAGCTTAATTCGCATGCTAATAGTGTTGTTAGTATGAATGCTTTGAACACCATTGTTGATAATGCTATAGAAAAGTCTAAGCTTGGGGAAGCTGGTTTTGTTAAGCATGATATTTTTAGTTCCCCAGCTTTAGTGGAGAAAATCTGCTCTGATGATATTTTATCTCCCATATGTGATGTTCCTTCTTATGATGATATGTTTGAAGAATATGCTTTGCGAAATAGTTGCTCTCTAGCTTGTGATGATACTAAACCTCTAGTTTATGATGATTACAATGATGTTATTTTCAGTCCACCTACTTTTGAGGATAAAATTAGTTATGATTACAATATGCCTCCTATTTATGATGATTATGGTGATGAGAATAATTATTCTATTGAATTTGCTCCTACTACTATTGTTCCTGTGGTGAGTATTAATTCTTTTATGCATGTGGCTCATGATAGGGATGTTTTATGTGATAGTTATATTGTTAGTTCTATTCATGATGCTACTGAAAATTATTATGAGAGAGGGAAACATGGTTTGATGGATCTCAACAATATTAAGTTTCCCCTCTTTATGTTGCAAATCTTGAAGTGGCACTTGTTTTATCTATCCATGCTTGCTACTATGTGCCTCGTTGATTTATTTTCTTACAAGATTCCTATGCATAGGAAGTGGTTCAGATATAAATGTCTTTCACATTTGCTTTTTGATGCTCTCTATTGCTTTAAGTTCCTATATGGCACCTTTGCCTCAAGCTCTTATATGGTGCCCACATGAGCATCTTTGCAAATTACTGCGCCTAGCTCAAAGGCGTTAAAGAAAAGCACTCTTGGGAGATAACCCATTGTTTTATTTTCAGTAATTTTTCTTTTATTTGAGTCTTGGAAGTTATTACTACTGTAATAACCGCTCCTTATCTTGTTTATTTCGTTTTTGTGCCAAGAGAAGCCTCTAATTTGAGTGAAGTAAAGATTTGGGGATGTTGCTGTCCTGAAACTGTTTTCGGTGCTGCACCGTAAAAATTCGAATAAATTCTCTGTATATCTTTTCGACCTGCGATTTCTTGTGCATATGCCTCAGGTTATATCCAAACTTTCATTAGTTGAACACTTTTTGATCTGAGCAACAGAAAACCCCTCAAAAATTCGACCTTTGTCAGCTGTTCTGTTTTGACAGATTTCTGCCAATATTTGTGTTTGCCGCTTTATCGCTTTCTTTTTGAGTTCTTTTAATCACAGAACTTTTGGGGAAGTTGCTACAGTAGTATATGCTATATATGTGGTGGTTTTGTGTTGAAATCTGAAGCAAATAGAGGTTGATTATATGTTATGCTTGCACTAATGTTGCTAATAGAATTGTGTTTAGTTTTGTATGAAGGAAGTTTTCAAGTGTAGGGATTGGAGAATGATGAGATGAGTTGAAGAATGGACAAAAGCTCAAGCTTGGGGATGCCCATGCAACACCCCAAGAAATATCCAAGAAGTACAAGCGTCAAAGCTTGGGGATGCCCCCGAGGCACCCCTTCTTCATCGGCAAAAATCAGGTCACCTTTCAAGACACTATATTTTTATTGCTTCATGCACTATGTGTTTTTCTTGGAGCGTCAGTTGTTTTTGTTTTCAGTATTAGTTTAGTTTTGTTTGCTGCAATAAATGGTTAGATCACATCATGTTTCTTTTGGAGGAGATGAACTCGTTTTTCATTGCCAAGAACACTCCGTTTTTCACTCTTATCGTTTCATCGAGTGTTCTTCTTTTTCTGCTACTGCTTTTGGTTTTCGTTTTCGCCTTGATTTGCGTTCAGACCTTGTCATATCACTTCATCAAGGTGTATTTTTGCTTCTGATCTTTATTGGTTTTCATCAAAAGAGGTGTTTATAAAAATTTCAAATGGTGTTGGAAAAGAGAAAAAGCTTTGTGCAAAATAGTGGTACAAGAAGGAGCTTGTGTAGACTGTGGCTTAGGCTTTTTCATGTCATGCTTGATGTCTTTTTGATAGTATGCTTAGTGGTTTTGCTGTAGCATGACTTATCTCAAATAACTGAGATTGCTTAATGAGCCTTTGAAAAAATCATGCGTTGTTTTTATTGTATGGAAGCATTATTTTGGTTTTCTCCTTGATGCTTTATTTGGGTTGACTTGGCGCATGCTCCCACATGTTAGACTCTTACAAAGTCGCCAATAGCCTCTATGATCATTTAGTTTTTGACTTTTGATGCCATCTTATGCTTTTTTTTACTGTTGCTTTGTCGCTTTGCATGATTATGGCCGTTATTGCTCTCTTAGTTGGTCGCTCCCAGTCTTTTGCTAGCCCTCATTTTGTACTGAGTATGAGCTCTACTCGTGCATCCAACTCCCAAAAACCAAGTTTGCCATTGGGTCCACTATAAATTCCTATGCATGGTATTTGTAAGCCATTCCAAGTAAATTTTCATGTGCTACCTTTCAAAACTTTCAACTACTTCTCGTTTTGTGCCACTGTTTTTAGCTCATGGGGACGTAGTGGTCGGATTTGCTATCTTCCATATTGTCTTATTCCAAAAAAAAGAGAAAAAAAGAATGAAAAAAGGCACTCCTCCATGGAATGTGAATGTTGGTGGGCACCCGATGAAATCGGTTAGCCATGGTTTGTGAAAGAAAAAAAAAGGTGGGGAGGAGTGCCAAGCTTTATAAAAGAGCACAAAAGTGCCAATCTCTCTCTCAAAAACTTGCTTCATTTTTGTATGGAAGATAGTAAGAACCCCATTGCCAGTCGTTGACAAAGACAACCACCTCTCAAAACCAATTTTTATCTCTTTGTTTTACAAATGAAAAGCTCTAGCACATGTTTAATCACTGCTTCCCTCCGCGAAGGGCCTTTCTTTTACTTTTATGTTGAGTCACCACCTTCTACCTTTATGCACCATTAGGAGAGCATAGTTGTCATTCTGAGTATAATGTGCATTGTCCCAAAGTTTTCATTGATTGATTCATATTGTTGGTTTCACTTGTTCTCAAATTATTTGTATCTAGTCGCCCTCTTAAACTTGAAGGTGTCCTATGCATTTATGTTTTGCTCTCTTTGAAGGACAAGCTGAAAACCATTTGTATGTTTTTCCTTATGATTTGAACACACGTTTGACTTTCATTGTTTCATTTTCATGATCTTTTGTTTGTGTTCATTTGCATGTTTACAACATGGTTGCTAAGTTCTTACTGTCAAGATTATATCTTCATGCCCATGTTTTAAGTTCTTATGATCCCAGCTCACAAATTCTTACATATATGATTAAGATTGTGTAGGTGCATGTCACCTCAAAAATTATTCTTTTGTTATCACTTACCTACTCGAGGATGAGCAGGAGTTAAGCTTGGGGATGCTTGATACGTCTCCAACGTATCTATAATTTTTGATGCTCCATGCTTGTTTTTACACCATTTGCCTATTGTTTCGTTACACTTAGTGACACTTTTATGCATTTTCCGGAACTAACCTATTGACGAGTTGCCACAGTGCCAGTTTCCTGTTTTTGGCTGTTTTTGTGTTTCAGAAGTGATACACAGGAAATATTCTCGGAATTGGACGAAACAAGTTCCCGAAGTCTTATTTTTCCCGGAAGCTTCCAGAGATCCGAAGAAGAGTCGGAGGGGGGCCACCAGGGCCCCACACGCAGGGGCGGCGCGGCCAGGCCCCTGGCCACGCGGGCCCCACGTGAGGGCGCCTGGCTCCCCCTGTGACATCGCCCTTCGCCTATATAAAGCCTCAGGACGGAAAACCCTAAGGGAGTCGGCAATTTTCCAGAAACAGTTCTGCAGCTCCGCCGCCGCCGTCGACGAATTTCGGGGGACCGAAGTCTCTGTTCCGGCACCCTGCCGGGACGGGGAAGTGCCCCAGGAGCCATCTCCATCGGTCTCCATCGCCGTCTCCGCCGTCTCCATCGACCTCACCGCCATCTCCATCAACCTTGCTGTCTCCTATGATGAGGAGGGAGTAGTTCATCCCCGGGGTTGAGGGCTCTACCGGTAGCTATGTGGTTCACCTCTCTCTCCCATGATGTGATCTTTATGTGATCGTGAGCTTTGTATCATATTGAACAAGTAGATGTTATTATTCAGATATTATGTGTACTCTAGTGGTATTATTAAAGTAATCTATTCCTCCTGCCATGGTGTAACGGTGACAGTGCGTGCATCATGGTGGTACTTGGTTTAGGCTATGATTGTGATCTCTTGTGGATTATGAGAGTAATTATTGCTATGATAGTATTGAAGTGATATATTCCTCCTTTCATGGTGTAATGTTGACAGTGTGTGCACCGTGTTAGTACTTGGTTTAAGTTGCAATAATATTATCTTGAGTTGTGCTTTGATTTGGATATCTCTATGAGTGGTGTTTGTCAAGTACTTGATGAACTTTAAGGGGTGCTTCTGTAGCCACTACACAATGATTAGTGTTGTTCAATAGGAGAGTAATTCAGAGTACCATAGTGGAGAGAAGTTATTTATTTGTTCAATCATGTTATATTTGTTGGGAGTGTGTCCACTAGTGAAAGTATGATCCCTAGGCCTTGTTTCCAAGCATTGCACACCGTTTACTTGCTGTTTTGTTACATGTTTGCTCGCAGCGATATTTATTTCAAATCACATTTGCTACTTATAATCATCACTACTACTTGTATTTCACTATCTCTTCGCCGAACTAGTGCACCTATACATCTGACAAGTGTATTGGGTGTGTTGGGGACACAAGAGACTTTCTGTATCGTAATTGCAGGGTTGCTTGAGAGGGATAGCTTTGACCTCTTCCTCCCTGAGTTCGATAAACCTTGGGTGATCCACTTAAGGGAAACTTGCTGCTGCTCTACAAACCTCTGCACTTGGAGGCCCAACAAGTGTCTACAAGAATAGAAGTGCGTAGACATCAGGGTGTTTAACCAGGACCGTGCTGCGCCGATGAGGTGTAGCTGCAGACTTTGCATGGCTGTTGCTCTTGTTCCCCCAATATCTGTACTGCTTGCAGGTAATCCGTGAAAGTGCAAACTTTGTTTTCCTCAGATTTTGTGTGTTAGATAACAACATTAGGGATATTAAGTGTGTGCTAAGTTTGTGCAGGATTATCAGATGAAGCATTGCCAGGCCGGATTATCCGGCCAGGGGTGGCCGGATAATCCGCCCCTCTGGGGAGTGGCCGAAAAACTGCTAAGGACCTGGCTCGGCGTCACCCAGTATAGGGGGCCGGATATTCCGGCCAGGGGCCGGATAATCCGCCCCCCACCAGGCGAGAGCTCAAAACGACTAAGTCCCTGGCTCGGCGTCACCCAGTATAGGGGGCCGGATATTCCGGCCAGGGGTGGCCGGATAATCCGCCCCTCCAGAGAGGACCCCAATTTCGGCTAAGGACCTGGCGCGGCGTCACCCAGATGGGGGCCGGATAATCCGGCCAGCCGGATAATCCGGCCCAACTTTGGCCGGATAATCCGCCCCTCCAAGTCAGCAACGGCTACATTTTGGGAGGGGCTATAAATACCCCTCCCCTTCTTCCACCTCAAGCTGCTCGAGCTGTGCAAGAAGAACACCATATTTGGAGCCACCAAATTCGCAAGATCTCCTCCCTCAACCCACCAAAGCTCTTGATCTTTGGAGAATCGAAGGAGAAGGCCTTGATCTACATCCTCACCGAAGCGATTTGATTTCCCCTCTCATTTGCTTGAGGGCCCTTTGGTCTTGGGTTCCCTTGTGTCCCTTGACCTTGTTTGTGTGATTGAAATCTTGATACTTGTTGATTGAGATCTTTGTAGTGCTTGGGAGCCTCCAATTCAGTTGTGGAGTTGTGCCCCAAGTTTTGTAAAGGCCGATTCCGCCTTGAGGAATCCCTTAGTGGAAAGTGATCTAGGCCTTTGTGGTGGAAGCTTGCACCGGAGAATAGGGTGAGCCTTTGTGGCGTTGGTTAGGCCTTTGTGGCAACCACACCCCTCCAACGTAGACGTACTTCCCCTAAAAAGGAAGGAACTACGGGAATTACATCCGTGTCTCCGCGTGCTCCACTCTTGGTTACCTCTATCCTTTATTGCCTTTACTTATTGTATCTTGTTTAGCTTGCTAGTTGACATATAGGTAAATTCACCTTAGTTGCATATCTAGAGAATTTACCTTTATGTCAAGCCTTAATTGAAAAAGAACTAAAATTTGAGTAGCACCTATTCACCCCCCCCCTCTAGGTGCCCTTACGATCCGTTCAATTGGTATCAGAGCCTCGGCTCTTATTTCGGGCTTAACCGCCTAAGAGTATGGATCCACCACCTAAGGAGGGCTCGGAGGGCTCGGGTCAAGTTTCCATGGGTGAGTTCAAATCCTTGGAATCATCCATGGCTTCCATGACATCTCAAATAAGTGAGTTGCGTGAAATGATGGCGCAACTCATGCAAGCTAAAACTACTAATGCTTCTCCTCCTCCGGAAAAACCCGCTACTCCACAAGTGGAGAATGTGGGGATAGATGAGGAGGGTGCCGATAAAAATGGCGATGCTAAGTCTTCCACCAAGGGCGACGGGAAAGGTGAATTCCCTCATTGGTATTCACCCGACCCGCCGGTTCCTCATCCTCATATTAACCATAGAGGAGATCCACCTAAGCTTGATGCATTAAACTTTGGTCAATGGCAATATCAAATGATCTCTCATATGCGCAGTTCTTGCATCGAGCTTTGGAGGATCGTTGAGGAAGGATTCAAGGCCGTGGATCCCCACAACATGACAAGAAGAGAGACGGTCGATAGCCAACTCAATGCTACCGCTCTTCACATGATTCAAGTCACCGTGGGATCCAAGGACTTGCCTCACATCCAACACTTCTCCACCGCCAAAGAAGCTTGGCAAGGACTCTCCGACGTCTTTGTTGGCAACGAGAGCATGAAGAAAACAAGATATATTGCCTTCTCAAATCAAGCGGAGGGTTTCTTCATGATGGATGGTGAGGATCATCAAGAGATGTATAGAAGACTCAAGGCTATTGCTACCACCTTCAAGAACCTCGGTGCTCACCATATTGATGATGAGTGGATCAAGATGAAGTACATTCTTGCTCTCACTCCATATGAGCCCGCGGATGTGAAGAGTGTTCAAGGAAAGCACAACTTCAATGAGATGACCTCCAATCAAGTGATGCAAGAGATTCAAGCCTACAAGGTTTCCGCACAAAATGCGGAAGATGCTCGTGCCCGTGCCATAGGAATGCAAAGAAGCTCTAATCTTGCATTAAAAGCAAGTGTGGTTGAGAAAGAGGTTCCTCTTCAAGCGAGTATTGAAGCAAGACTAGAGATGTGTCCCGAGGACATAAGGCATGAGTACAATGAGCACATGGCCTTCTATGGAAAAACCTTTTGGGTTGATCCACACAAGGCTAAAGAAGACAATCAAAGAAGAAGCAAGTCAAGTGGCTATCAAAGGAATGACAACAATGGTCAAAGGGTGAGGACTTGCTACAATTGCAATGATAGATTCCATTTTGTTGCCGAGTGCCCTTATGAGAAGAGAGAAGACCATGGTGGAAAGCTCATCTTCAAAAGCAAGACCAAGTCACCATCCAAGAAGCCATTTGTGAAGAAGGGTGGACCAAAGAAGAGACAACCAAAGTTTGTGTTCTTGACTCAAGAAGAGTACTCCGCAAGTGAGAGTGATGAAGAAGAAACCACAACTAGTGAGGTGGCCGCAATGGAAACCACCTCCACCTCCTCCACATCACTCTTTGAATCCCCCAATGAGGACTCTCTTCTCAAGAACGTCAAGTGCCTTATGGCCAAGTCTTCCGAGGTATCACCCACATCTTTCTCTTCCTCTAAGACAAATGATGCTTCCTTTAATGATCTTGCTAGTCTTAGAGTAAAGGAAGAAATTGTTGCTTTTGATGATTATGTGTCTAGTGTAGATGGTGTGCACAAGCTTCACTTTGAACGTCTATTGAGCCAATATGGTAAAACTCTTGAAAAACTAGATGAACAAATGAGGCTTGAAAAAGAATATGCTCAAGATATTGCCTCACTAACCGAGTCTCTTGAAGAAGAGCAAGAGGAACGAGCAACTCTTGAAGAGAAGCTCGATTCCATGGAGGAATCTAATAATGAAGTTGTTTCCAATCTCATTAAAGAGCGAGATCATGCTCGTGCTAAAGTAAAAATGCTTAAAAAGGAAAAGGTTGAATTTGGTGTTGGTCATGATATACTTGTTAAGGATTTAGAAGATCTTGACAAGGCTCACAAGGCCTTGAAAAGTGAACACTCTATCCTTACCAAGTCACATGAACAACTTCAAATTCAATTGACTAAGATTAATGTGCCTAGTTCTTCTACTTCTACTTCTACTTGTGATCATGCAAACGTTATTGAAGAAAATGCTAGGTTGAAAGATGAGCTTGCCAAGTCCTCCATTCCCATAAGTGAGAAAAACTTGAATGACCTTTTGAGTAAGCAAAAGGCATTTGGTGATAAAACGGGGATTGGCTATGTCTCAAAGAAGAAGAAGAAGAAGAACAATAAGAAAAAGAAGACCAAGCCCGCTCAAGCAAAGAAGGATCCTATTGTGGGTGGCAAAGTCACTCATGATGATCATGCGGGAATTGCTAACCCTCACTATGTTTTATTTCGTGATTATTATGGTGATGTTTATGCAAAATATGTTGGTCCAAATGATGGTTATATTGCTTGGTCTATTTGGGTTCCAAAGACCCTTGTTGCTAACAAAAGAGGACCCATTGAAAAATGGGGACCTAAAACCAAGCAATGATCTCTTGTAGGACTATGCTTCCGGTGGATCAAAATGGGTGCTTGATAGTGGATGCACAAGTCATATGACCGGAAGCAAGAAGATTATGACGGAGATGAGACCAAATGACAACCACATAACCGTCACTTATGGAGATATGTCACAATCCGAGGTATTGGGTCTTGGCAAGGTGGTGGTCGCACCGGATATTTCCCTTGTGGACGTCATGCTTGTTGAGACCCTAGGTTACAATTTACTTTCAGTTCGTGCACTTGGTAAGATGGGATTTGCCGTCTTCATTGATAATGACATTGTGGTACTCTTGTGGAGCAAGTCTCTAAAGGTCGCTTTCGTTGGACACATTGAAAATAACTTGTATGTGGTGGACTTTTCGGGGAAAACCACTACAAGTGCAATGTGTTTATTTGGAAAGGCTGATGTGGGTTGGCTTTGGCATCGCCGACTAGCCCATGTCAATATGAGAACTTTGCAAAGCCTTCACAAGGGTGGCCACATACTCGGACTAAAAGAGAATGTTTCTTTTGCCAAAGATCGTGTTTGCAGGGCTTGCGTTCTAGGAAAAATGCATGATTCTCCCCACCCAAGCAAGACTATCATTTCTTCCAAGAGGATCTTGGAGCTCCTTCATGTGGATCTTTTTGGTCCTCCATCTCATGCAAGTCTTGGTGGGAAGAAATATTGTTTGGTGATCGTTGATGACTATTCAAGATATACTTGGGTCTACTTCTTCAAGCATAAGAGTGAGACTCAACAAACCGTCATCGACTTTGCCAAGGAAGTTGAATGTCAATATGGGCAAACTATTTTAGCAATTAGAAGTGACAATGGCTCGGAGTTCAAGAACTACACCTTAAATGGATTTCTTAGTGATGAGGGGATTCGTCATCAATATTCCGCTGCATATACCCCTCAACAAAATGGTGTAGCCGAGAGGAAGAACCGGACTCTTATGGATATGGCTAGGTCCATGTTGGCGGAGTTTAAGTCTCCATACAACTTTTGGGCCGAAGCTATCTCTACGGCTTGTCATTCTTCAAACCGGCTCTTCCTCCGCAAAGGCCTAAACAAGACTCCATATGAAATACTCACCGGAAGCAAGCCCAACATCTCCTACTACCGGGTTTTCGGGTGTAAGTGTTTCTTTAAAAGAAAAGGAGTTCGTTTAGGTAAATTTGATCCAAAAGCAATAGAAGGTATTTTTGTTGGTTATGGTGCCGAATCCCACACTTATAGAGTCTTCAACAAGTCCACCAGACGTGTTGAAGAATCTTGTAGTGTGGTATTCGAAGAGAATGACGGCTCCCAAGGGGGGCGAGATGTTGTTTCTTGTGATGTAGATGATGAAATACCTCGAGAAGCCATAGGAAGAATGGGCGTGGGATTTTTCCGCCCCATTGAGGGACACCTTGTGGCCGACCGGGAAGGACTATGCTCTACTCAAGTGGAGCCTTCATCTTCACAAGCTCAACAAGCCTCTCCCAAGGAAGCAACTAATGCACCAACCGAAGAACAAGACAAGGACCTTCATGAAGAAGAAGGGGCACCACCATCCTCTCCGGTTATTTCAACCGCCCCCAATTCTTCACATGACCAAGATCAACCTACTCATGAAGATAATGATGATCAAGGTCAATTTGATGGTCAAGACGGGGACCAAAATGATCAAGATGATCAAGTGACTCCTCCAAGGTCAAATGAGGAGATCGAAGCCCGTCGCAAGAAAAGAGTTGAAAGGGATTTGGAGCTTAAAGGTCATACCCTTGAGAGGGTTATTGGAGATTTAAGAAGCAAAGTGTCAACCCGGCGTCAATTGGCACAATTTAGCTCTCATCATGCTTATATCTCCATGGTTGAACCCAAGAAAGTATTTGAAGCACTAGAAGATCCGGATTGGTTGGATGCTATGCATGAAGAACTCAACAACTTCAAGCGCAATAATGTATGGGTGTTAGTGGAGAAGCCAAAGGAGTGCCGCAATGTGATTGGCACAAAGTGGATATTCAAGAACAAGCAAGATGAGCATGGAATTGTTGTGAGGAACAAGGCTAGATTGGTTGCTCAAGGTTTCTCTCAATTGGAAGGAATTGACTTTGGAGAAACTTATGCTCCTGTGGCTCGCCTTGAGTCCATCCGTATCCTTCTTGCATATGCCACTCATCATAATTTTAAGTTGCAACAAATGGATGTTAAGAGTGCATTTCTTAATGGTCCATTGAAAGAGGAAGTGTATGTTAAGCAACCCCTGGGGTTTGAGGATCTCAACTTCCCTAACCATGTCTACAAACTCCATAAGGCACTCTATGGCCTTAAACAAGCCCCACGTGCGTGGTATGAGCACCTTAGGGAGTTGTTGTTAGACCGTGGGTTTGAAGTTGGGCAAATCGATCCTACTCTTTTTACTAAGAGGGTCAATGGGGAGCTTTTCGTATGCCAACTATATGTTGATGATATTATCTTTGGCTCTACTAACAAAGCTTTTAATGATGAATTTTCAAAGCTTATGACCGATAGGTTCGAGATGTCTATGATGGGCGAAATGAAGTTCTTTCTTGGTTTTGAAATCAAGCAATTGAAAGAAGGGACTTTCATTAATCAAGCCAAATATGTCCAAGACATACTCAAGAGGTTCAAGATGAAGGAACTAAATGGGGCTACCACACCAATGGCCACAAAATGTCATCTTGAACTTGATCCCAATGGTAAAGATGTGGATCAAAAGGTATACCGTTCTATGATCGGTTCTTTGCTTTACCTTTGCGCATCTAGACCCGATATTGTGTTGAGTGTAGGTGTGTGTGCAAGGTATCAAGCCGCTCCTAAAGAAAGCCACCTTATGGCGGTTAAGAGAATCTTTCGATATTTGGTTCATACCCCAACTTATGGGCTTTGGTATCCCAAAGGCTCGGATTTCTCTCTTTGTGGCTTCACGGATTCGGATTGGGCCGGTGACAAGGATGATAGGAAATCAACCTCCGGAGCTTGCCAATTTCTTGGTAGGTCTTTGGTGTGTTGGTCTTCTAAGAAGCAAAATTGTATATCTCTCTCCACCGCCGAAGCCGAATACATTGCCGCCGCAAGTGGATGCACTCAATTGTTGTGGATGAGGCAAACTTTAAAGGAATATGGTGTCAACTGTGACAAAGTGCCTCTTTTATGTGACAATGAGAGTGCTATCAAGATAGCCTATAATCCGGTGCAACATTCAAGAACCAAGCATATTGAGATCCGGAATCATTTTATTAGAGATCATGTTGCCCGTGGTGATATTGAGCTTGCATATGTAAGCACCAAGGATCAACTTGCCGATATATTCACGAAGCCCCTTGATGAAGCAAGATTTGGATATTTGAGGAATGAGCTAAATATCATTGATTCAAGGAGTGTGGCTTGAGCATCTTGCAAATACACCTATTTTCAATGCTTGTTTGGTTTAGGTGTGGGCATGGAGATAGGGGGAGTGCGGTCCTAATTAATTGGGCTATCCCTCCCCCCATAATGCCAATAGTAATCATATCATTCTCTTAATATCATTTTATGATATATGAGCTTCAATGACGAGTAGTGGTTATGGACTCAAGATACATCTTCGCGGTCCAATGCCATAACACTCAAACATGGTTGCTTCGGCCACCGACCTCTTCTTTTCGAAGAGTTGATTCATTGCATATCTTATTTGAGTTTTTGGTGTTCTCTCTCGATGTTATTTCTTATTTTTGATATGGGAAGGCACTTGCATTGGATTTCTAGTCGATTTGCTCTTGCAATGTTAAGTGCCGAGAAGCACTCCATGATTGCTCTCTCACCTAAGCCATCCTCTCTCAAGACATCTAATCCATGCACATGAGTTCAAATTTTTATCAAAACAACATCTGTTTTTGAAAATTTCGAGTTGGCCAGTTTTCTGGCTCCCAGGCCGGAATATCCGCCCCCTGGGCGGAATATCCGGGGGGGGCCGGATTATCCGCCCCCTCCTGGCCGGATAATCTGGCCCAAGTGGCACCTGGGTATATAAGGGGCAGGGTCGGGCTGCCCTAGGGCAGTTCCTTCCCCACCCCTTCCAGCAGTTCCCTGCCGCTGCCTGCCTCCTTCCCGTTGCCGCCGCCGGAGCTCCGGCCAACCCCTTGGCCGGATTTCTTCGGAGGTTGCTCTCCTCCTCCTCTGGAAGGCATTCACCAAGCCGATTTTGCAATGGATGTGGGTATTGTTCTATTCCTAGGATGTGATTTTACCCTAGCTTGTTCTTGGTGATTTAGCCTTCTAGATGTTGTTTCCTCTATTATGAATCATGTTGTATGAATCCTTCCCCCGATCTATCAAATTGGTCACTGCAGCAAGTTGTAGAAGAATTTTTCGAGGGGCCGGATTATCCGCCCCCCCTTGGCCGGATAATCCGGCCTGGGATTTTTTTTTAGTTTCTTTTCATACTTGCTGCTGTCAATTTGGTTCATTAGGTGAAGTTTGCTTGTTCATATTTCATGATTTGTTGATCCTTTCCGTAACTCGTGTGCATACGTTTATCCCCATGCTCTCTGTGCATATCTCTTTCACAGGTGGTCCGAGTCTGCCGAAGCGCAAGCGCCGTTTGATTCCGAATGAGGACGGAGTCCTAGTTGATGAGGTTGTTATTCGCCAGCGTCAGAGGGCGGCTGCAAGAAAAGCTGAGAAAGAGAAGGCTGCCAAGGTTCAAGCCCGTCGTCGCAAGGGCAAAGCGACTCGTCCTGACTACAAGAAGATGCCAGAGGCCGAGTACATTCTTGTGCGGAGGAACAATTGGTATGCCACTGCAAGAGATGAAGACATTGAGGACCGTGGTTTTTGGAATGAGGAACAGTGGGGGATTTTCCGTGATATTTATGAGCCTTTCAAGAACCCTTGTCGTCCGATGCATCCAATTGATTTTGATCACCTTCGCAGCAAGTCTTATTTTGATGAAGCAGTTTCTGTGGTTGAGAAGTTGGGTTTGATGGGGCTGGCCAACATTCAGTGCAACTATAATCCCGGTCTCATCAAGCAGTTCTATGCTACCCTTGTGATCCTGCCAAATGCTCAGAAATCTATGAAGTGGATGACCGGCGAGCATGAGTGTACATCGGACTTTGCTACGTTTGCCTCTCTCTTGGGGTATGCGTACAATGGAGACACTCCTGTGGGTCGCCGTATTCACAACCCGGGGACCAAGCCTGACAAGGATAAATTGTATGATCTCTATGACTCCACCGGCACTGTGGGTTTCATCCAAGGACTGCATCCTCTCTATGATCAGCTGGTCCGCATTTTTAGGGAGAACATTGCTCCTAGTGGTGGCAACAATGATGCCATTCGCACCTCTCTGGTTGACCTCCTTGCTTTTGCTCATGAGTGTGCCACGTCGACTGACCCTGCTGAGGACTTTACCCTTGATGTGATGGATTTCATCTTCTATGAGATCAAGGATGCTATCATTCAGAGGAACACTGTGCCATATGCTCCATACATCATGCTACTCATCAAGCATGCCCTTGGAGATTATGATATCCATGATGACTGTGTGGAGCATCTTGTCAAGAAGATGTATGTCAAGAGAAAGGCGAAATCTGCTCCTTCAGCTGCATATCTAGGCACTTTCATGGCTGATGCGAGGACAAGTGCTACTGCCCGTGATCAGAGGACTGCTGCATCTGTTATGTCCAGAGAGGTCAAGAAGCTCAGTTGGTTTGAGCGGAATGTTCTGTGCATGAAGGTAGAGATTCACCATGAGAACTACCAGGCCTATGTTGAGAGGAAGAGCATCCAGGACTCTTAGCAGCTGATCCTTCACCGCCTCAGTGGTGCTCAGACCGCCGATCCCACTCCTACTGCTCCTGTGGCCTATGATGCTTGGAACACCGATCGCTACAACTGGGTGGATATGCAGAAGCATCTCTTTGATGCTCCAGATGCTCCCGCAGGAGGTGCTCGTGCAGAGGCTGAGGAGGACTTTGAGGCTGAGGAGGACTTTGAGGCCGAGGATGAAGATGCTGGAGCTGATGAGGATGATGGCGGAGATTATGATGGTGTGGACTCTGGCGACTTTGGTGACTGGGAGGATTGATTCCTCGGGACGTGTAGCATCGCTCTTCTCCCTTTTTGGTGTCTTGATGCCAAAGGGGGAGAAGTAGTTCTATTAGGAATATTACGGGATTTGCATGGGTGGAAACACAAGCTTGCGCGCTTATCATTCTTTGGCGCTTGTGTTTCTTCTTATTTTATTCGTCTTAAGTTGAACTTTGTGTGTGGTTGAACTTCGTGTCGTCTATGTGCTACCATGTGGTGTATGAGACTATGTTATATGTTCTTAATATGCTATGTGGATCATTATGTGTTGTTCACTTAATGTCTCTTTGAGCTCATGGTTATTGGTGTGATGCCTATGGAATTATTGTCCGGTATATCATATTATCATATTCGGAATTCCATAATGTTTGAGTTATCTATGCAATGGTATGTCTCCTCTAAACTCATTGGTGAAGTTGCACACATCTAGGGGGAGCTTTTTATCATGCTCAAATATTTGTTGTTTGAAATATTCGATCTTTCTTGCAAATCCTAGTGTTGTCATCTAACACCAAAAAGGGGGAGATTGAAAGTGCAAACTTTGTTTTCCTCAGATTTTATGTGTTAGATAACAACATTAGGGATATTAAGTGTGTGCTAAGTTTGTGCAGGATTATCAGATGAAGCATTGCCAGGCCGGATTATCCGGCCAGGGGTGGCCGGATAATCCGCCCCTCTGGGGAGTGGCCGAAAAACTGCTAAGGACCTGGCTCGGCGTCACCCAGTATAGGGGGCCGGATATTCCGGCCAGGGGCCGGATAATCCGCCCCCACCAGGCGAGAGCTCAAAACGACTAAGTCCCTGGCTCGGCGTCACCCAGTATAGGGGCCCAGATATTCCGGCCAGGGGTGGCCGGATAATCCACCCCTCCAGAGAGGACCCCAATTTCGGCTAAGGACCTGGCGCGGCGTCACCCAGATGGGGGGGCGGATAATCCGGCTAGGGGCCGGATAATCCGGCCAGCCGGATAATCCGGCCAGCCGGATAATCCGGCCCAACTTTGGCCGGATAATCCGCCCCTCCAAGTCAGCAACGGCTACATTTTGGGAGGGGCTATAAATACCCCTCCCCTTCTTCCACCTCAAGCTGCTCGAGCTGTGCAAGAAGAACACCATATTTGGAGCCACCAAATTCGCAAGATCTCCTCCCTCAACCCACCAAAGCTCTTGATCTTTGGAGAATCGAAGGAGAAGACCTTGATCTACATCCTCACCGAAGCGATTTGATTTCCCCTCTCATTTGCTTGAGGGCCCTTTGGTCTTGGGTTCCCTTGTGTCCCTTGACCTTGTTTGTGTGATTGAAATCTTGATACTTGTTGATTGAGATCTTTGTGGTGCTTGGGAGCCTCCAATTCAGTTGTGGAGTTGTGCCCCAAGTTTTGTAAAGGCCGATTCCGCCTTGAGGAATCCCTTAGTGGAAAGTGAGCTAGGCCTTTGTGGCGGAAGCTTGCACCGGAGAATAGGGTGAGCCTTTGTGGCGTTGGTTAGGCCTTTGTGGCAACCACACCCCTCCAACGTAGACGTACTTCCCCTAAAAAGGAAGGAACTACGGGAATTACATCCGTGTCTCCGCGTGCTCCACTCTCGGTTACCTCTATCCTTTATTGCCTTTACTTATTGTATCTTGTTTAGCTTGCTACTTGACATATAGGTAAATTCACCTTAGTTGCATATCTAGAGAATTTACCTTTGTGTCAAGCCTTAATTGAAAAAGAACTAAAATTTGAGTAGCACCTATTCACCCCCCCCTCTAGGTGCCCTTACGATCCGTTCAATCCGAAAGCCATAGAGTTGGCTCTTGTGACCCATCATACTTCTCTTGGTCATGTGGCAACTTGAAACCTTTGGGTACCCGCGTTTTGCGAACCCTACGGGTAAAGCATAGCGCGCCCATTTCTTTTTCATCGTCTTCATAATTTTCCCCTCTCCATGCATAACGTGAGTTGTTTACTCGTGCTTGTGCTATTATGTTTCTTGTGTCCTCCTTCCTTTTTTGTCGCCTCTCATCTTCTGATGAATCACTGTAGTTGTTTCGCGATGGCTTGCGTCTGGACTCTTCTTTTCGCCTTCCCTTCTGATGTGTCGTCTTTTCTTCTGGAAGCTTTCCCATCAACTTGTTTTCTACTAACCCGAGGCTTCGTATTGCGGCTTGGTGCATGTGCTCCCGCGGATCTCCAGGTTTTGGTTGTGTGGTTAGTAGGTATGCCTGTGCTGCTATCAATGCTGCTTCTGGTGTTTCTTGCACGATTTCTTCCTCCTCTGCTGGTTGGTTCGTGCTTGGGCTTCTCGTATAGCTTTCTTCTACGATATGTGATGTTGTCTTTCTATTGTGCTTCGGGTCTTTGTGCCTCTCCATGCTGCTTTTTGATGCATCGCTGTACTCATCCCAGTATTCTTCGCTTGACATACTATCGTCACCTCGGCTTCTCATGAACATGTCTCTTTCCTCCCTCAACTTTTTCCTGCACTGGTGTAGCGCGTACTGGTACCCCATTAAAACTTCTCTTCTTGAATCTGCGGGTATATCAGTCCCGTGGTTGACAGCTGTCATGATCATTCTCCACTCTCCAACCGAAACATGCAATTTCTCCTTCTCTTTCTTGCCATTGCTCCTTATTTTGTCGACTTGCATGTCGACCTCCTTGTTGCCAGTGTGATTATTTTCTTCTTCTGCTGCTTCAGTGATGATAACGCATAATTGGTGTACGCTCCTAGAGACGCCGCTGCTTCCGCTGGCAATATCCCTTGACTTGTCCACTGCTTCTTCCCCAATGGTCTCTTGCCCGATTTCGTCGGGTTCCTCTAATTTCCCCTGCAAATTTTCTATTGCTGCTAAGCTGACTGGCGAGCTTGCCTCGCTAGAAGAGCCTACAGATGATCCAGATGCTGTCATCCTCTCTGCTTTGCCCACCAACGGAACTGATTTCGTCGGATTCGAAAGGCGAGTTGAACCCAAAGGTCTGATGTAGAAGCTTAGACTTCCGAACGTCAATTCCATCTCTTGATTTTCATCGACTTCTGGATTGCTATTGGCTAAAAGCGAAAAAGCCGTCGAATTCATGATTCCAACGCCCAGAGTCCCCACGATCGGCGCCAATTGACGAGGGGCTAACTGGACAAATGTCCTAGATGAAGAACTTAGGATCGGGGAGACAGGGCGTCATATGAACTCGAAGGTGAACTCAGTCAAACAAGGTGGCTATGAAAGTAAACGTGGGTGTAGAACCTGGCTCGCTTTCAATATGTCCCACACCGTCCCCTCCTGGCCCCTTTATATAGGTGGCCAGGTCTCAAGGATCGGGTGGGATCTGATACAGATTACAATATCGATATACGACATGAACTCGTATTTCGACTAATATTACAATTGGGCCTAGCTTAACGGGCCTCAGGGGTACTCAATTGACGGGCTCTATTATCTATACCCTTGTCACCAAGGGATACATAGATGACCAACTAAAGGAGAGATACTTCCACACTGCAAACCATCCTATATGATAACTTCTCTACTCATGATATGACTACTGAAAAGTAAAAGGGTAAAAGGTAATGATGTGATACCACGGCACTCCCCCAAGATTGGAACAAGCCAAGGGGATGCCAATACCAATGACGAGTTACTCCTTCGGTGGTGTTGGTGAATCTTTATCATCATCAAACTTCCCCATCAACAAAAGATGACTTGGTTTCCATTATCCTAAAACTGGCAGCAGAACTTATTTGTTTAAACCTAGCCTCATACTCACAGTTTTGATTTTGCACGTCGTAGAGTTGTGCTTGTAATTTGTTGGTAGTCTCGTGGAGTGATAAGATGTCATCCCAGAGCTTGGCAGTCTCCTTCTTGTGCTTGGCGATGAGCTCTGCATTTATCCTATGAATAATGTCCACTTTGCGTTCTGCCATCTTCTTTTATCTAAAGACTTCTTGCTCCAGCTCTTCCATCCTAGCTTTCAGACTGCCCATTCCTTTAGTACCCCGAAAATCTTCTATCTGCACCTTCCCCTTGAGCAACAACTCCTTGGGATGCATATTCAGCTCCTTCATGTACAAATTAATGATGTCTGCAAGGGAGTTCTCCTCGGATGATCCAGAAGAAGACATGGTGGCTCTAGATTTTGAGGCTGAAATCTGGCACAAACAAATCGAAATGAAAAAACGATGAGAAAACGATATACGGACCTCTAGGGCTCCGAGGGATTATATAGCTGAAAGTTTAATAACAAAAGGAAGGCACAAGATGAAACCGGGTCGGAAACGAGCTCCGAGGCGATCACACCACCTAGTGGTGCGGCCAGGAGGGGGCCCGTGCCACGAGGTGGTGTGGTGCCCTCGGGCACCGTTTCCTACCCGTTTCCGTCTCATAATTTTCCATATTTAATAAAAGAAACAAAAATATAAGCAGAAAAGTTTAACACAAACTTTTCTTACTAAAACTGTTACCTATTCAAAAACAGATTCTGCAGTTTCCTGCATTTGTCCTTTGATAAATTCTTCCAGAGTCACCCCCTGAATAGTATCAATATCTTCATTATAAGAATATCCATAAATATAATGTTTGAGTCTTTGCCCATTCATGACTTGCGTAGTGTTATCTCTTAATGAAGCAATTTTAATTGCACCTGAATGATACACCTCTTCAATAACAAAGGGTCCTTCCCATTTCAAGAGTAATTTTCCTGCAAAAAATCTGAGACGAGACCTATACAATAGAACTCTCTCACCAACATGGAACTCTCTCTTAAGAATTCTCCTATCATGCCACTTTTTAACTTTCTCTTTAAAGAGTCTAGCATTTTCATAAGCTTCACTTCTCCATTCATCTAAAGAACTCAACTCAAGCAACCTTTTCTTACCAGCAAGTTTAGAATCTCTATTAAGCTCTTTCACTGCCCAATAAGCTTTGTGTTCTAATTCTAAAGGCAAGTGACAAGATTTTCCATAAACCATTTTGTAAGGAGACATACCCATGGGATTTTTATAAGTAGTTCTATAAGCCCATAAAGCATCATTTAACTTACTAGCCCAATTTTTCCTAGATCTATTAACAGTCTTTTGCAAGATAGACTTGATCTCTCTATTTGATAATTCTACTTGCCCACTTGTTTGGGGATGATAAGCTGAAGCAATTCTATGATTAACATCATATCTAGCAAGGGTCTTCCTAAAACCACCATGAATAAAATGAGAACCTCCATAGTCATAAGATATCTAGGTACACCAAACCTAGGAAAAATAACATCCTTAAGTATTTTTAACGAGGTCTCACCATCAGCACTCTTTGTAGGTATAGCTTATACCCACTTAGTAACATAATCAACATCAACAAGTATGTGAGTATAACCTTCTAAAGGAGGAAAAGGACCCATAAAGTCAAATCCCCAACAATCAAATGGTTCAATAACAAGAGAATAATTCATAGGCATTTCATTGCGTCTAGAAATATTACCTACTCTTTGACATTCATCACAAGATAGAATAAATTTTCTTGCATCTTTAAAAAGGGTAGGCTAATAAAAACCTGATTGTAGAACCTTTTGTGCAGTTCTATCTCCAGCCTGATGTCCTCCATAAGCACTACCATGACATTTCCTCAAAATCTCTCGTTGTTCATATTTTGGAACACATCTTCGCATAATACCATCCACTCCTTTATATAAATGTGGGTCATCCCAAAAATAATGTCTCAAGTCGTAAAAGAATTTCCTTCTTTGCTGAGCTGTAAAAGTTGGAGGCAAATACTTGGAAACAATAAAGTTAGCATAATCAGCATACCAAGGACTCTCTCGTGAGGTTACTTTTATTGCAGCCAACTGTTTATTTGGAAAACTATCATTAACATGAATAGGATCATAAGAAATGTTTTCCAATCTAGACAAATTATCAGCAACATGATTTTTAACACCTTTCCTATCTACAATATGCAAATCAAACTCTTGTAAAAGCAAGACCCATCTAATAAGCCTAGTCTTAGCATCTTTCTTTCCATAAGATACCTAATAGCAGCATGATCAGCATGAATAGTAACTTTTGAATCAACAATATAAGGTCTAAACTTATCACAAGCAAAGACGATAGCTAGGAACTCCTTTTCAGTAGTAGCATAATTCTTTTGAGCAGCATCAAGAGTCTTATTAGCATAATGAATAACATTCAACTTCTTATCTACTCACTGTCCAAGAACAGCACCTACAGCAAAATCACTAGGATCACGCATAATTTCAAAGGGTAAATTCCAATCAGGTGGTTGGACAATAGGAGCAGTAATTAAAGCCTTCTTAAGAATTTTGAAAGCTTCCTTACAATCATCATCAAAAACAAAAGGTACATCTTTTTGAAGAAATTAGTAAGAGGCTTTGAAATTTTAGAGAAATCTTTAATACACCTCCTATAGAAACCAGCATGACCAAGAATACTACGAATACCTTTAACATCCCTAGGACATGGCATTTTCTCAATTGCTTCAACTTTTGCTCTGTCAACTTCAATACCTCTTTCAGAAATTTTATGTCCAAGAGCAATTCCTTCATAAACCATAAAGTGGCATTTCTCCCAATTAAGAACAAGATTAGTTTCCTCACATATCTGCAAAACTTTATCAAGATTGTGCAAACAATTATCAAAAGAAGTTCCATAGACGGAAAAATCGTCCATGAATACTTCCACAATTTCTTCACAAAAACCATGAAAGATAGTAGACATGCATCTTTGAAATGTAGCAGGAGCATTACACAAACCAAAAGGCATACCTCTATAAGCATAAGTTCCATAAGGACAAGTAAAAGTGGTTTTCTCTTGATCTTGCTTTTTAACAGCAATTTGAGAAAAACCAGAATAACCATCAAGAAAACAAAAAAGAGTTTTCTTAGATAATCTCTCTAACATTTGATCTATAAAAGGTAAAGGATAATGATCTTTCTTAGTAAGTTTGTTGACCTTTCTAAAATCGATGCACATCCTATAACCAACTAATACTCTTTGAGGAATAAGCTCATTATTCTTATTAGACACAACAATAATTCCTCCTTTCTTAGGGACACAATGCACAGGACTAACCCATCTATTATCAACAATAGGATAAATAATACCAGCATCAAGGAGTTTCAATACCTCATTTCTTACCACTTCCTTCATCTAAAGAATTAAATGACATTGATGTTCAACAACTGGTTTTGCATCAGGCACCATATTAATAGCATGCTGACATATAGTAGGGGAAATCCCTTTTAAATCATCAAGAGTATATCCAATAGCTCCTCGGTGTTTCCTCAATATTTCCAATAACCTTTCTTCTTCCCTCCCTGAAAGTTTAGAACTAATAATAAGAGGATATGTTTTCTTATCATCAATATAAGCATATTTAAGATCATCAGGGAAAGGTTTTTAATCGAAAACAGGATCCTCTTTGTGTGGTAATGTGGTACCCAAATCTTCCACAGGTAAATTGTGTTTAAGCATCTCTGGTTGACGAAGAAGAATCTCGTCAATCTCATTTCTTTCTTCCATAAAGATCTCACTTTCGTGGTCCTCCATATATTGCTGCAAAGCATTGTTTGGAGCAAGAGCAATAGAGGCAAGTTGTTCAACTTTAAAATCTTCATTAGGCAATTCAGTTTCATAAGGAGCTTTGGTAAACTTAGAAAAATTAAACTCAAAAGATTCTCCATCAAATTTAGTTAAAATTTTCTCCTTTCTACAATCTATAATGGCGCCACAAGTGTTCAAGAAAGGTCTACCAAAAATGATAGGACAAGTTTTACTAGCAGCTGAACAAAGTACTAGAAAATCAGCAGGATATTTAGTCTTACCGCATAGAACTTCCACATCTCTAACAATATGAATTAGAGAGATAGTTTCTCTATTAGCAAGCTGAATAACCACATCAATTTCTTTAAGTTCACAAGAACCAATTTCATGCATGATTTCTCTGTAGAGCTCATAAGGAATAGCACTCGAACTTGCACCAATATCGCATAAACCATAGTAGCAATGATCACATATCCTGACAGAAAGCACAGGAACACTAGTTTTCCTAGATCTACTAGGATGTGAAACAATATTAGAAGCATCTTCACAAAAGATAATGTGTCCATCTTCTACATTTTTAGTAACAAGGTCCATTACTATTGCTAATATAGGTTTAACAGTTATTTGTTCATTAGGTTCTATAGCTTTTTTGTACTTTTGCTAATCACACTAGATATCATAGAATGCTCCTTTACCTTAGCAGGGAAAGGTGTTTTCTCAATATAAGGTTCAGGCAAAATACGATCAACAGTATAAACTTCAATATTTCTAGCAGGAACACAGTTAACATTATCTTTATAAGGTTGTCACATCCCAAAATTTTGGAATGTGAAAATTAAATAGAAACTATGTATGTTTGAATTGATTGAAATTTCACAAGGAATTAAAACTTTTTGCTTTATTCAAAAGCCTTATTAGAAAAAAAAACTGTTTCAAACTTTCTATTATTCCTTGAAAAACTCATTTGAGAAAATAAGATTTCAAAATACCATTTTGTATTTATTCAAATACTATGCAAGCACATTTGCAAAGGAAATATCTTACAAATTGATTTATAAAGTTTTCAATGCCAAAGGAATGTTTGAAAATAGAGTTCAAAAACTACTTCTATAGAGTTATTCTCTTAATTTAAAAAGGTTTATTTTCAAACCATTATCTATTATGCAAGAAAGCCCTTTTGCCAATTTACAAAGTTTTATTAAAAATTAGTTTTAATTATGAAAAAATGTTTCTTACTGTCCTAGAATGTTAAGTTGAATTTTAGAAAAAATTACAAATTGGTTTGAAGTGTTTTAGATCTATTTTGCAAAATATATGAAAGAAATGGAAAACAGAAAATAAGAAAGAAAAAAAAAGAAATCGGACTGACCGGACCGAACCAGCCGGGTCCGGCCCAGTCAGCCATCTGCGTGCGCGCGAGCCACAGCAGCCCATGGGAGCCCATCCCCCGACCCCGCAGTAGCCCAGCAGCCCCTCCTCTTTCTTTTGTTTTTTTTCTGACGGGTGGACCCCGCATGTCATCCCCGACCTCAAGCGAGGAGACCATCTACAGCACGTCACAGTACCGAAATGAAATCCTCCAATTTCGGCCGAATCCCTTGCCCCCTGCCCAAGTCTTCTACCCCTATTTATACTCGACGATCTCCTCTGTTTGTCACCTTTCGAAACCCTAAAAATAGTGCCGCAAGTTAACCGGAATTTCTCACCGAAGTTCATCAGTGCCATCCCCATCGAAGATCCGAATCGAGCACGAACCCAAGGTATTGGACGCCCGAGCCTCTCTCTGACTTCCCAGATTGGTAGCCGTGCTTCTCCTCCTCGTCTTGACCCTTTTCCCCTACCAGCAGGAGCACCACCGGCGCCATACGAGTTCGCCGGAGTTTGCCAACGGCCCGCAGCTCCAGTCGCTCTTCTCCGATGCTACAGGAGCCGAAGCTCGCCGCCGATGACACCCACGAGATCACCGCCGTCCCTCGAACTTTGTCCGCCGCCTCAACACAGCCGTAGACCGCTGGACCACCACCGGAGGCCGCCACCCGAGCCGCCGGCCTCGCCGCCATCCGCCTCACCTCAGAGCTCCCGGTGAACAGATCTCGGCTGTCCATGACGGTTAAGATCTGACGGCCGGAAGAGCTAATCCGCGTGAACAGGTATCGGCGAATCAGATCTCGCCACATCGCGGATCTCTTTTTCCCAGTTATTTCAATTTTGATTAAATAGTCAGAAAAGAAGCAGATTTTGTAAATTTCATATCTTCTGCCCTGTTTATCCAAAAATTGCAAATAATATACCGTTGGATTCAGAAAAATGCAAGCTATTTTTCTGTACCATTAGTTTTATTTGTTACTGAACGAAATTTGTATCTAATTTAAAACTCTTATAAAGTGTATTTTGAGCATATTTTAATTTCCGTTACTTATAAAATTATGATTCCAACGACATTTGAAAGCTAGTTACTTTGTCTATCCATGAACATCTGTTTCATAATTTTATAAGCTATTTTCATAATGAAAGTTTTCAGAATGTGTTAATGCATGTATATGTCTCTTTTCTATTATGGAAAATGATTCATAACGACTTTAATGCTTATTTTCGTTTCTATCATGCATGCAGATTACATTGTTATGTTTGTACTGCTGTGTATTGATTGGAAATTGTTTGCCATGATAGATTGCCCGGACTGCGAATCGTGTGATTGCGAGGAGTGTTTTAGCGGGAATAACTGTGGGGGCCCCGGACCGCTTGTCCAAAACACCCGTTATGCATACCATTCATGATCCCAGAAATGCTCATGAATCCACATAACTGAACTGGAAATCAAAGTACATCATGGCCAAGTCTTACATCAATGGTATCATGGCCAAGTCTTACATCAAATGCCTTGAAGTCGAAGTTCAACACATAACACAGCGAATAAAAGTAGCATCATCGTCGGGCCCAAGTCATGCCTTAAACCCTACAGGCAGCTGACCGGGAGAACGGCCTAGTTCGCGAAGTCATCATCGAAACCTTCATCTTCCTCATAGTCATCGAAGTCTGACCAAGTAAATAGCCAGGGACAAAGCCGTGAGTACATTGTCGAATTGTACTCGCAAACCACCTAAGAGGAACAATATGCAAAAGGTATGCTAGTATGGCTTGTAGCAAGGGTGGCTCTATGCTAAGTTTATTTCTAAAACTTTCTCGTGTCGATATAGCATGTTAAGAAACATGATCGACGACATTTCTATATCCTTATTAAAACATTTTTTAAAAACAATTTTTAGTAAAATCTCTAGGGAGGGTGACCCAAGTGGTCAATTTCCTTAATTCCAACTCATATTCCACGGTAGTACCCCCATGGGTACTCCGATCCATCTCCTCTTTCCTTTTTCCACCGAAAACCCTTTGTAAAACAAAACCAACACAGCTAAGGTTCCACGGTAGTACATCATGGCCAAGTCTTACCCCAATGGTATAATGACCGCGGACACGGCTATTCGAATAGATTTACACTCTGCAGAGGTTGTACACTTTACCCACACCATTCGATAAATCCGCCGGGACTTTACCACGGACCGTCATACAAGTATGCGGGCTTCGGATAATCGATCAAAGCCTTTCACTTAGACATCCTAGTATAGGCACCTACCCCACGGGCTTAACCTCTCCGGCACCATGGTAGTCTCCTACTCCACAACACCATCGCCATGACAAGAGGCCCGTAGTATCGTCCGGCTGTAGACCCCTACGGTGTATTGCCCCAAAATTTAGCAACCCGGCTTCAAGGGATCAAACACCCTTATAGAGTTGTGAGGTAGCCCATACTAAGACAAATAAATTATGGACTAAGCCCCGTCCCATTCCGGGGTAATGTGGTTGCACGGTTTAGTTGTTCCGGGCGAATACCTAGAACCATGTGTTGTTTTTCCAATAAAACACCTTTCCATCCTTACCAAGTAATCTTTCAAAAACCTTTGAACTTCCTTTTTCAAGACTTACACTTGGGCAAAGTCAAGACCTTCCCAAGGTTTTCAAAATATTTCCCAATTTTTTGAGTGTCCCAACCTAGAGTTTTTGCTCCACTAAACAAGGCTACAAGGGGTAACATGATGGTAAGCATCAAGCTACTACTAAATAATGGAGTAAGTAGGTGTTGAGGGGTGTCATCTTATAGATGATAACAAGTGACTAGTGGAGCCTAGTCGCAAATGAATCGCTATCAAGAGGTAATAGCAATTATAAAACAATGCATCTTTGAAATAAACATAAAGGGAAAACTTGCATAAATAAAATTGGGATTAAGATATGCAACAAGTAAAGGTGGCTTGCCTTGGGTGGCTTGTCCCTGGTTGTCTTCAAAGTCTTCAAAGTATTCCTCTTCAAACTCGTCAACGGTCGGATCTAGCGCCGCGAAAGAAAAACAAGGCACAAAAATCAACATACAAGCGCACACACCATACCAACAAGCCACAACAAGCAATTCAAGAAGTACACTCAAAAGTTCAGATAAATAACTTCTTACTACACAAAGTTGCTGCAAAACTTTGTCAAAGTTTTAGGGTTTTTCTAACATTAAGGGTTATCCTAAAAAGCTTCAACAAAAAATTAAATTCAAACAAAACATGGTTCAACAACAAAATCTCTATTAAACTACACGAGGGCTAATGGTAGGGGACCAGTGGTAATAAAAAGGTATGGTAGTTTCTAAACTACTGCAATTTGTTTCTAACCATTTTGATGATTCGAACAAAATCTACAATCAAAATAATATTTCAGAAATTTGAAGAAGGTACTAACATCACTATGCCCTACAATTATATTAGCACAACATCTTAACAGGGAAAAATCAACCAGGACTAGGACTAATAGGTAGAGGATAAAAATTAAGAATTTTTGGCGCAGGTTTCACCTAATTTGGATTCCTAGTTTGAAAGATATTTGAATTTGAAACTTGCAGTAAAAGAAAAAGGATAAACGGTTTGTAAAAAAAACATCTAGCGGACCGAGTCCGGGGTGGGCTGGGCGGACGGAGCAGGCCAGCCCAACAGCGACAGCGCGGGCGGAATTCTTAAAAAAAAGAGGGCTGATAGGCGGGGCCCGCCTGTCATTGCCTATCCAAACCCGAAAGGGTATGGGGCAATCTGGGGCATCCGTTTTAAGAGGATCGGACATCTCCGATTCATCTTCCTAACTCACTTGCATGCACGGGAGGGAGAAACCCTAACGGGGACTGGCGGCGCTCTGATGGACGGGGTGGCTGGGGAACTCACCGAAGCACGGCGGCGGTCGACGGCGAGGTGGCGGCGGGGTCGCAGGGGGTCGGGGCAGCCTCGGGCGGCGTCTCCAGATCAGGGGTGTCGGCTCCAGCGGGCAGGCCGAGCTCCTCCTCCGACGGCGGTGCTCCCTGGCTCGGTCCAACGGCGGCGTCTCCGGCGATGTCTGCGCAGGGAAAAGGACCGGGGGTGTTAGGTGAGTTCAGGGAGAGGGTAGCTGGGGTGAAAGGAGGCCGAGGTGAGCGGGAAGAGGGCGGACACCACCTCGGTACCTCACAGAGAGTCTCGGTTCTCTCTCTCCCTCGCTCTGCAGCGAGAGGGAGAGGGTGGACAGCGCTCCCGCGCCTGTGAGAGGAGTGGGGAGGTGAGGAGTGGAGTGAGGGAGAGTGGCTCGGGGTGGGGGGGTTATAGTGTTGGAGGGGCGATGGTAGTGCTCGGGGCGGTGGTCTCAGCCAACCAACGGGCGAGGGAAACCGTCACCGGGGTGGCGTCAGGGTGACGTAGGAGGGCTTGCGTCATCTTGCATGGGAGTCGAAGCAGAACGGGTGGGAGAGGGATCGCTAGGTTTTCCCTGGGCGGTTTGGCTCCTGATCGATGCTAACGTGCAGAGAAGGATCGGGCCAGGGAAAATGAGAGAGAGATAGGTCTTGGGCTGGGCCTGAGAGAAAATCAGAGAGAAAAGGGAGAGAGAGATGGGCTGGCTGCACAAAAGTTTTTGAACCAAAATCTTCTGAAATTTGAGTTGAAAAGGTGTTCCCATTTTCAAAGAAAATTTGTTGAACAAATTTTTGAGAAGAGAGAGTTTAATACAACTCCAAGTGGTGATCAAAATGATATGAGCCCAAGAAAATAAATGAAAAGGAAGATGGGTAAGAGTTTGAGACAAAGATGAATAAAAGAAGAAGAATTGAGATAGTTCTATTTTGAGCTAAGCCTCAAAATTTAAATAAGTGATGAAGCAAGGAAGTTTGGTCTAGGGCAAGTTTTGTGGAGTGGAGTTTTATTCCGAAGGTAAGAATGTGTAAGAGGAAGGTTTTATTTGTTGCAAGAAAAAGGGCTTGATCACTAATTTGAGACGGTATCTTAATAGGGTTCTAGGTAACAAAGGTCAAGGTGTTCTTCCTAACCAAACAAGTCCAACCTAGAAACCATGAGTTGCATGCATGTATCAAACAAGGACACCAATAAAGTGGGAATTCATCAAATAAATAGAAGTTTTTGTTGGCTCCAAATTTTACACAACTCAAAAAATCACCACATAAATCTAGGGTTACAAAAGTGGGTTGTTACAGACCTTCCCCCCTTAAAAGAATCTCGTCCCGAGATTCCAAAGCTAAGCTTCAAAGAGATAAGGAAACTCACTCCTAAGATAATCCTCTCGCTCCCAAGTTGCTTCATCCTCGGAGTGATTGCTCCACTGAACCTTGAAAAACTTGATCTTGCGCCTCTGGGTGAGTCGGATGGATTCCTCCAAGATACGAATAGGTCTCTCATGATAAGTCAAGTCATGGTTGAGATCAATAGAGTGATGGTCGATGTTCTTGAACACTTCGGGCTTGTCGGGAACTTGGAGACACCTCCGGAGTTGGGATACATGGAAGACATCGTGAAAATCCGACAACTCTTGGGGTAACTCCAACTGATATGAGACTTCTCCTCGACGAGCTAAGATCTTGAATGGGCCAATATACCTTGGCACTAACTTTCCCTTAATATGGAAGCGCTGCATTCCCTTGAGTGGGGTGACACGAAGATAAGCAAAGTCTCCAACATTAAAAACCAGCTCCCGACGCTTTGGATTTGCGTAGCTCTTCTGACGAGATTGAGCGGCCTTCTGACGATCACGAATGAGTTGTACTTGCTCTTCGGCTTCACGAATGATATCAGGTCCAAACACTTGGCTTTCTCCGGTTTCAGACCAATTGAGAGGGGTACGGCACTTGCGTCCGTAGAGAGCTTCAAAAGGGGCCATTTGTAAGCTTGATTGAAAGCTATTGTTATACGAGAACTCGGCAAACGGGAGACAATGTTCCCACTTAGCTCCATAGGATAGGACACATGCACGTAGCATGTCTTCAAGGATTTGATTCACCAGCTCGGTTTGTCCTCCGGTTTGGGGGTGATAGGCAGTGCTGAAAGAGAGCTTGGTACCCAAAGCTTCATGTAACTTCTTCCAGAATCGGGACGTGAACTGGGGGCCTCTATCTGATACTATGGATTTTGGAACACCATGGAGACTAACAATCCGGGTGATGTAAAGGTCGGCTAGCTCGCGACCGTTGTAGGTAGTCCTGACGGGAATGAAATGAGCGACCTTGGTAAGCCGATCGACTATAACCCAAATAGAGTCGTGCCCATGGTTTGACCTGGGAAGTCCAGTAACAAAATCCATTCCTACCTCCTCCCATTTCCAGACGGGAATCTTCAAGGGTTGCAAAAGTCCAGTAGGACGTTGGTGTTCCGCCTTAACACGCTGACATACATCACACTTAGCAATGAAGAATGCAATATCACGCTTCATGCCATGCCACCAAAATGTCTCCTTGAGATCTTGATAAATCTTGGTTGCTCCGGGGTGAATGGAATAGGGTGTGTCATGTGCTTCCTTCATGATGAGTTGCTTCAAGTCGTCGATGGTAGGCACGCAGATGCGTCCATTGTACCATAGGACTCCTTTATCATCAATCTTGAACCCTGGGACTTCTTCTCTATCCATATGCCGCTTGATGCCTTCGATGCTCTCGTGGCCTTTTTGAGCTTCCTTGATTTGATCCATCAAGGTAGGTTTAAGCTCAAGACGTGCTAAAAACCCATGGCTAACAAGCTCAAGCCCAAACTTCTCAAATTCTTCATAGAGCTTCGGCTGCTCTACTTTGATCAAGGTATTCAGAGAACAAGGTTCCCGGCTAAGGGAATCGGCTACCACATTAGCCTTACCGGGATGGTAATGAATACCAATATCATAATCCTTGATAAGCTCCATCCATCTCCTTTGCCGCATGTTCAACTCCTTCTGAGAGAATATATACTTCAAGCTCTTGTGGTCGGTGTAGACTTCACAACGGTTTCCAATAAGATAGTGTCGCCATGTTTTGAGGGCATGGACAACATCGGCTAGCTCCAGATCATGGGTCGGGTAGTTCATCTCGTGAGGTCGGAGTTGTCTTGATAGATAGGCAATGACCTTGCCACCTTGCATAAGAACACTTCCTAGTCCAAGTTTGGAAGCATCACAATAGATATCAAAGTCCTTTGTGACATCCGGCATGGTCAATATTGGGGCTGAAACAAGTCGCTTCTTGAGTTCTTGGAAACTCGCTTCACACTTGTCAGTCCATTCAAACTTTTTGTCCTTCTTGAGCAATTGCGTCATCAGATGGGCTATGCTTGAGAAACCTTCAACAAACTTGCAGTAATATCCTGCTAGGCCCAGAAATGATCTTACTTTAGTTGGATTAGTTGGAGCCTTGCGCTCCATGACGGACTTGATCAAGGAGGGATCAACAGAAACTCCTCCAGCTAATAGAACATGTCCAAGAAATCCAACCTCCTTTAGCCAAAATTGGCATTTGCTAAACTTGGCGTAAAGCTGATGCTCACGAAGTGTGCCCAACACTAGCCTCAAGTGTTCTTCATGTTCTTCTTCAGTCTTGGAGTATATGAGGATATCATCAATAAACACCACGACAAACTTGTCAAGATACTTCATGAACACCTTAACAGGGCAAAATCAACCAGGACTAGGACTAATAGGTAGAGGATAAAAATTAAGAATTTTTGGCACAGGTTTCACCTAATTTGGATTCCTAGTTCGAAAGATATTTGAATTTGAAACTTGCAGTAAAAGAAAAATTATAAACGCTTTGTAAAAAAAAACTAGCGGACCGAGTCTGGGGTGGGCTGGGCGAACAGAGTAGGCCGGCCCAACAGCGACAGCGCGGGCGGAATTCTTAAAAAAAAGATGGCTGATAGGCGGGGCCCGCCTGTCAGTGCCTATCCAAACCCGAAAGGGTATGGGGCAATCTGGGGCGTCCGTTTTAAGAGGATCGGACGTCTCCGGTTCATCTTCCTAACTCACTTGCATGCACGGGAGGGAGAAACCCTAACGGGGACTGGCGGCGCTCTGATGGACAGGTTGGCCGGGGAACTCACCGAAGCACGGCGGCGGTCGACGGTGAGGCGGCGACGGGGTCGCAGGGGGTTGGGGCAGCCTTGGGCGGCGTCTCCAGAGCAGGGGCGTCGGCTCCAACGGGCAGGCCGAGATCCTCCTCCGACGGCAGTGCTCCCTGGCTCGGTCCAATGGTGGCGTCTCCGGCGATGTCTGCGCAGGGAAAAGGACCGAGGGTGTTAGGTGAGTTCAAGGAGAGGGTAGCTGGGGTAAAAGGAGGCCGGGGTGAGCGGGAAGAGGGCGGACACCACCTCGGTACCTCACAGAGAGTCTCGGTTCTCTCTCTCCCTCGCTCTTCAGCGAGAGGGAGAGGGTGCACAGCGCTCCCGCGCCTGTGAGAGGAGTGGGGAGGTGAGGAGTGGAGTGAGGGAGAGTGGCTCGGGGTGGGGGGGGGTTTATAGTGTTGGAGGGGCAACGGTAGTGCTCGGGGCGGTGGTCTCGGCCAACCAGCGGGCGAGGGCAAACGTCACTGGGGTGGCATCGGGGTGACGTAGGAGGGCTTGCGTCATCTTGCATGGGAGTCGAAGCAGAACGGGCCGGAGAGGGATCGCTAGGTTTTCCCTGGGCGGTTTGGCTCCTGATGGATGCTAACGTGCAGAGAAGGATCGGGCCAGGGAAAATGAGAGAGAGATAGGTCTTGGGCTGGGCCTGAGAGAAAATCAGAGAGAAAAGGGAGAGAGAGATGGGCTGGCTGCACAAAAGTTTTTGAACCAAAATCTTCTGAAATTTGAGTTGAAAAGGAGTTCCCATTTTCAAAGAAAATTTGTTGAACAAATTTTTGAGAAGAGAGAGTTTAATACAACTCCAAGTGGTGATCAAAATGATATGAGCCCAAGAAAATAAATGAAAAGGAAGATGGGTAAGAGTTTGAGACAAAGATGAATAAAAGAAGAAGAATTGAGATAGTTCTATTTTGAGCTAAGACTCAAAATTTAAATAGTGATGAAGCAAGGAAGTTTGGTCTAGGGCCAGTTTTGTGGAGTGGAGTTTTATTCCGAATGTAAGAATGTGTAAGAGGAAGCTTTTATTTGTTGCAAGAAAAAGGGCTTGATCACTAATTTGAGACGGTATCTTAATAGGGTTCTAGGTAACAAAGGTCAAGGTGTTCTTCCTAACCAAACAAGTCCAACCTAGAAACCACGAGTTGCATGCATGTATCAAACAAGGACACCAATAAAGTGGGCATTCATCAAATAAATAGAAGTTTTTGTTGGCTCCAAATTTTACACAACTCAAAAAATCACCACATAAATCTAGGGTTACAAAAGTGGGTTGTTACAATAACAGGCAAGTGTCACCATGTTTCCTTGTCCTACTGAAAGTTTTGTCACTTGTAGCTTTTCTAGTAGAAGATGCATGTGTAGGTGTTTTTAAGATTTCTTGTCTTAGCTTGCTAGATTTTATGCTAAGTTTTTGTCTAGCTTTGCCTAACTTTGCATCTCCTAGTAGAATTGCTGCTGCTATAGGACTTTGCTTTTACACTTGTTGTGGGAAGGGTTAACACATATTTTTGGCTAAGTGCTGAAAACCTTGTTTTGCAAAAACTAAGAAAACAACTAAGTTAATGAACCACCTGGGTGGATGTGGCTTTGATTGGGTTACGTTGAGTGGTTCCCTGGGGTCATGTCATCGAACCTCTGAACCACCAGGTGTATCTCACTTGTGGATGGCCACCCAGGAGTAAAGAGATTGGAGACGTTCAAGTCATGAAGCTTCTAGTGCAACCATAAGACATATGGGCTCTGTCTTGGTCAATTAAGCTGCAAGAACTCAAGCCAGGCAGACAGAGGGTGGTAGACGTTGATAGGTTGGAGCGCGTCCGTTTGGTCTGAGGGAATGCTTCTGAAAGACCTCGTCTTAGTTTTCACTTTGCCATTTGAGGCAAAATGAGTCTCATGGCAAAACGGTTTAACTAAGTCTTGTGGGAAAAGTGCACCACCTCTGCAGAGTGTTTAGAACTAAGTACTTAGCCGTGTCCCCGGTTACGGACAATTCTGAGTTACATGATGATTGAAGCTGTTCAGGAATCTCCTCACCCCAATTTCTCTAAGTTAAAACTTGATGGGTAAACTTGGGTAGTAAAAGTTCTTTCTAGACAAAATTTTGCTAAGGAAAATTTGAGTTTTACAAAGATAGGAAAAAGGCTTGCTTCTGCTAAGTTAAACTCCACCTGGCCAAATAGCATATACGTGTAGGTGCCATTGAGTCCACCAAAGTGACATTTGCCAATACATTCAAAGTATTGACCCTCCGTGGCTGCAACGTATCATGTTGCAGGTGGCTACTATGAATATTGAAGATTGCTGTGCTTCAGTCACGAGTCTTCGTCCAACACGTCTGCCTGCGGAGTTATGAAGAAAAGAAGACTTGTAGTTTATTTACTTAGTCGTTTCTAGAGTTGTAATAAGTTTGTGGCATTGTGCCTTATCGAGTTGTAAAAGAACTATGTTATTTGTGGATCAAGCGTTGTAATAAAGACCTTTGTATTCTTGGTATTTCATCTTGTAACTGTGTGTGCTAGCAGTCGATCCGGGACTAGCACAAATAAAGCACAGGTACGCTACAGATGGTATCAGAGCATTGTGTTGCCCATAGGTTCGTGGCCCTAGGATTGGACAAATACCCCTTAGAAATATAGGATTTGCTTTTACTTCTAAGTTAAAATTTACACACTCATTATCTCGTAAACTCTTCCCTTGGTCATTTTTGTCTCTACTTCTTTTCATTTCAACTCAAAGACGAAGAGCTTTAGCATCGATACCCCTAAGGACTTCAAGATCCATCTTCTTCAGAACTTGCCTTGTCAACATCGTCAACAAGTTAGATCAAGCTATCCCCAAAGGAAGGAAGCTTGTGAATCAATTGTTCTGATTCTTAGGAAAAACTACTTAGAAAATGACGAGCTACCTGCCGAACTCAAGGAGAAGGAGAAGACATTCTAAGAGCAAGAAGAGAAGTTCATATTAAAGTTTAGCACAAGAAGATGAGAGACATCAGGAAGGCCCCTAGGATGAAAAATCTATCTAAATAAGTTTTTATTAGAAAGGTGTTTGTAATTTAAACTTCTTCTATTCTCATCTACTCCATGCTTAAAAATGTTTTCTCATTCTTTAGAGATGTTATCACATGAAGACTATCAAGAAGAGACTGATGCTTCATATATTATTCCTCTACTTTGCAAGATGCATGGAAGCTATCAAAGAACTTGGAGAGAGACTCAAGTGGAGACTATATGATACTCAGAAGGACCTCAAAGAAGAAAAATAGGATACTACTGAATTGAAGGAAACCATAAGTCAACTCCAAGGTGACATGGTAGAGCTTGCAGCTCTGAAGAAGCAGATAGACCAAAACAATGGATCTGCCTGAAAAGGAACCAAGAAGCTTTAGTTGGACCTCCACTTAAAGAATTTTAATAAGCGACATCGTTGTAATAAATGTTTATGATCATACCCGACTTGTGGAATGATCGTACCTTTTTCGTTTGTGTTAAAACTTGATTGCTTAATGAGTTGAATGATTGTTAGATGATGTATGTAAGATGATTTGCCTTGATCTGCTATGTTGGGTAGGAATTTTCTTTAGATCCCTTCAATCTATTCTCATCTTTATTCAAACCCAAACAAGTGTTTCTTGACAAGCCTCCATAAAGACAAATAACATTGACAGATAAAGCTAAGATGCTCAGTATCAAGAAGAAGCATAGAACAAGAGATGGCAAACCGAAGGACCTTCAAGCTAAGAGTTAATGTCATGTGAGAGTTTACGCAAACCTCTAGCTAGCTAAGGATCGATAGATTTGTTTTATAATTATTCTTAACAGGAATTGAAACATGGATTCAATATCCATAGAAACTTTTGTCAAAACTAGCAAGGTGACCAAGAGTTAGAATGCGAGATTCAATAAACCATATATGAAGTAATGATTTGGGTGTAGGATGGATTGATCACCATTCGTACTACTCTTATTATTCGCCCTCATAATGTTGGCTTTACGAATCTTGAGTGGCATACCTACAAGAGGGACGATGTTGTTAAGCCTAAATCTTAGGAGGATAGAATATTATACCCTCATTATAGGCAAGTGTTGCCAAACATAGGAATACGGTGAGGATGAACCACAAGCTTACCGTTGAAGATGACTTACAATGGAAGAAGACACCCACCTATTGGAAATGAAGATAGAAGCTACATATGGTACAAAAGATGACCCAGTGTTAATTCATATCCCAGATGTGCTTACGATGAACCCAATACCTAGACTACTGATGAGGACATCCCATCTATTGATACAACCGCTGCACCTACAGCGGAACACATACAAGGACCCATCACTCGAGCTCGTGCCAAGCAACTTAACTATCAGGTACTTTCGTTTCTTGGAACTCTTTCTCACATACATGAGAATATGATGCTGCCTAAATCAGATATGTTTGTTACTCTTAGGAATGATGGACCTAGCATGGATGAGAGGGACAAGCATTGGTGCATGATCATGCATGGAGATGGCAGCAAGCGTTTGAGGATTGAAGAAGATGCCACTAGTGGAGATTTCAGAACTTTGAAGCCACCGTAATGAAGGATGAAGACTTGGACGAAATATACAAAGAACTACTTCATAAATTCGTCCTTAGATAGATATGGTGCTGCGTCACTTTTATTTTTGGGCCAAGCCCATGTAATTTTCGCAGCAAATAAGACAGCCACTTTTAGGAGTCCGAATTTGAGGAGAAAAGGCCTGTTAGGGTTCCGTTCGACCACCATACCCATGGCTGGTCGCACCCCTACCTTTTCCTCCTCAAATACCCCCCAGTAGCCGTCATTAGAACTCAGATTTTGATTAGACTAAAGTTAGCCATTGCTGCAACTACGAGCTCGACTTTTGAGGCTAATCGCCCAGAAGAAGACCACCTATTCGGAATCCCACCTTTTGAATAAAGCATACATCTTTCATCCACAATATCTTGATTGCAGTATTAGTTCTTACTTGTTCTCGATTTTAGGTAGGAATTAAGACCCTCGCTGGTCAGGCTGATCGTGCATCCGCAAGATCAGTAACTCCCAGAGATTGTCCTAGCGATTGCATTGGCGTACGAGCTTCGCACGTGTAGTCGGATCGTCAAGCACGAACTCCACCCACCAAATCGACATATCAAGATCTCATCGAAAGATCGGACAACTTTGCCCTATGAAGTGGTATCAGATTTTAGGTTGCTCGGTGAGATTTACTGTTTTCGTAGTTTAGATTGCATCTGTGTTCATACCTATAAACCACGAAAAAGCCAAAAATATAGTTAGGGTTTAGATCATCTCGTCCCATAAACCATCCGAGCCTTTGCATTGTCTTTTCAGTTTGCATCGTTGAATTTGTGTCTGCATCCGCGTGTCAAGTTGCTGGTCTTAGTGTCTGTTCCTTTAGAGTTTCGAGTTCGAGTCACCATAGTCCCGCCGCCGCCGCACGCTTGCACCACTGCTCCACCATATCCTTCCGCCACCACGCCATATACTTCCGCCACCGTCTTCACATACGTTTTTGTTCGTTCCTCCCAATTTCATCCGTGCCTTTTTCAGAGTCCGTGAGTTAGGTTTCGGTCGCCAGTCAAGAGGAAGAAGAAGAGCAAAAAAAAAAGTCAAATCCGCATCCAAGTCGGGTTGACCCGTTTCTACTAGTCCAGTCCGAATTCAGTCCGAATTGGACAGTTTCGTCAGTTTTTGACGGTTTTCGACAGCAAACTTCAACAGGCCATAACTTTTGCATACGAACTCCGTTTTCGACGTGCGACCACTCAAAATGCTCAGCACGAAAAGATCTATGTAACCACAACAACTGCGTAGTTGCGCGACACTCAGAACGCCCAAAAAAGGCCGGGAAGGCCGAGTTTTTGCCCTCTGAAGTTTCGAACCCGAAAATTCCTGCAGATCTTCACTTATATCTTGCTTTGGAGCTGTTTCTTTCTGTTTGTTGTGCCACGCCGTGACTTTCTTAGTGTTCTCGGCTCGCGTCTCTAGCTCGGTATAGCCTAGGACCAGCACAGTACCGTGGTTGAGCATTCTTTCAACATTGCATTGTTGTTTTGATATTTGCTGTGTTTTTTATACCATATAAGCCTTCCTACAGCTCCACATATTTCTGCACGTGCTTTGTATCGACACCTGGTAATCGCTTTGTGCAATTTTGGGAGTCGCTGATCCTTGCTGGTTGCATATCACCTTCCTCCTATTTAGTAAGAACTTGTAAGAGCTTTGTATACCGCTTGACGGATTACGCGTGATTCCACCATATTCCGTAGTGCGTAGGTATATATATTTGTGCTTGCTTCTACGCTAACCATGACAGGAACCACGAAGGATGATGTTGATCCGGAGAAGATGACTAATGCAGAGTTGCATGCCCACTTCACTCGGCTGTTGGTGGGGCGTGCACAAGATGTGGACACACGCTTGGGTGATGTTGATTCCAAGCTTTCTTATGCGATGGACAAGATGGCTGGTCTTGAGGCATCCTTCAACACCAAGCTCGACGTCCGGTTCCAGGATGTCCTGGCCCGTTTACCACCACTGCCACAGCCGGGCATCCCTGTACCACGTGCTCGCCGCGTTCCTCTCATACCGCCATCTGCGGGTACCGTTACAGCCGCGGCAGCAGCTGCGGCCGCTACGGAGGCGGCCACCCAGGACGGATATGATGCTGACGAGGGGGCAAACGAGTTCGAAGATGAAAACGAGCTCGACGAGGATGAGGTCCAACAACCTGCACCTGGCCGTCCGCGGCAATACAACCGCAACGCTCGTCCACCTCCGCGTCCGATACGTGATGATGAACATGTGGCCAAGCTGAAATTAAATATTCTGCCATTTGAGGGTAGATATAATCCTGATGCATATCTCACTTGGGAGTTAGAAGTAGAGCAACGTTTTGCATGTTTACACTACCCTGAGCATTTGCGTGTTAGTGCTGCTACATGTGAATTTACAGATTTTGCTTCTATCTGGTGGTCTGAACATTGTCGAGTCAATCATGCTAATATTCCTGCTACTTGGCTTGGTCTAAAACATGCCATGCGTACTTGTTTTGTACCTCCACATTATCAACGGGACTTGCTTAAAAAATTAACTCATTTAGAACAAGGCAAAAATTCTGTACAAGAGTATTATCAAGAGTTACAAACTGGCATGATTCGTTGTGGTATTGTAGAGGATAATGAAGCTATGCTTGCACGTTTCTTTGGTGGTTTAAATAAGGAGATTCAGCATATTTTAGACTATAAGGAGTACAACACTATTACTCGTTTATTTCACCTTGCTTGCAAAGCTGAACTTGAAGTGCAGGATCGTCAACCATCATGGAGAAGAGCTAATAATCCTGCAGGTCGTACTTCTTCATGGTCTGCGCGCCAATCAGCTCCACCTTCTCGTGGGGATGCACCAGGTCCTTCCACCTCCAGGTATACCACGCCGACGTCAAGAACGCCACCTGCTCCTGCTCCATCACCATCTGCTGGTCCGACACGGAGTTCTTCTTCCATGGCCTCCACGGGGAAGACTCGCGATATTCAATGTCGCAAATGTTTTGGGTTTGGTCACATCGAAAAAGAATGCAGAACCAAACGTGTGATGGTGGTGCTTGAAGATGGCGAATATGACTCTGCAAGTGATTTTGATGATGATACATTGGCACTTATTGCTGCACGTGATGGTGCCAATTCTGATTCTGACAAGGAGATGGAGGTAATGGGAGGTGAAACTGCTGATCAATACAAGAGTTTAGTTGCACAACGTGTCTTGAGTGTGCAATTGAGCAAAGCTGAGCATGATCAATGCCACAATTTGTTTCAAACAAGAGGCGTTGTTAAGGAGAGAGCTATCCAGATCATCATTGATGGAGGGAGTTGTAACAATCTGGCTAGTATTGACATGGTGGAGAAGCTTGCTCTACCCACACGACAACGACCTCATCCCTATTACATTCAATGGTTTGAGAGCTCCCGTAAGCTCAAGGTAACAAGAACTGCACGCGTGCATTTTACTATTGGTACTTATTCAGATTTTGTTGATTGTGATGTTGTACCTATGCAAGCTTGTTCTTTGTTACTTGGTAGACCATGGCAATTTGATAGAGAATCTGTACATAATGGTAAAACTAATCAGTATTCTCTTACACATGCTGGCAAGAAAATTGGACTTAAACCCATGACTCCGGAACAAATTTTGAAAGATGATCTTGCTAGAGCTAGTAGATTAAAAAATGAGGACAAACATAAGAGTGAGAATCAGATTGTTGCTGCAGATTTTGTACCCCCTAAGCATTCTTCTAAATCTGATTCTAACCATGCTACTGAAATTCGTTTGAAGAATCCTTGTTTACTTGCTAGCAAATCTGATCTTGCTGAAATTGATGTCAATATTACTCCATGTTATGCCATTGTTTGCAAAGAAGTTCTGTTTTCATTTGAGGATATGCCTCCTTCTTTGCCACCTGCGGTTGCTAACCTTTTACAGGAATACATGGACGTTTTTCCACAAGATGTTCCACCTGGACTTCCACCTATTCGTGGGATAGAACACCAAATTGATTTGATTCCAGGAGCCTCGCTGCCCAACCGTGCGCCATATCGCACCAATCCTCAAGAAACAAAAGAGATCCAACGACAAATCCAGAGTTTATTGGACAAAGGTTATATTCTTGAGTCTCTTAGTCCATGCGCTGTTCCTATTATTTTAGTACCTAAGAAAGATGGTTCTTCGCGCATGTGTACTGATTGTCGAGCTATTAATAATATTACCATTCGATATCGTCACCCTATACCTCATTTGGATGACATGCTGGATGAGTTGAGTGGTTCTATTATGTTCTCTAAAGTTGATTTGCGTAGTGGTTACCACCAAATTCGTATGCAATTAGGAGATGAATGGAAAACAGCTTTTAAAACTAAGTTCGGTTTATATGAGTGGTTAGTAATGCCGTTTGGTTTAACTAATGCACCTAGTACCTTTATGAGACTGATGAATGAAGTTTTACGTGCTTTTATTGGTCGTTTTGTGGTGGTATATTTTGATGACATTCTCATATATAGCAAATCTTTAGAGGACCATTTGGATCATTTACGTGCTGTTTTCAATGCTTTACGTGATGCACGTCTGTATGGTAATCTTGAGAAGTGCACCTTTTGCACAAACAGAGTTGCTTTTCTTGGTTATGTTGTTACAGAACAGGGCATTGAAGTTGATCCAGCCAAGATTGAAGCTATTGAGAATTGGCCGCAGCCCAAGACGGTCACACAAGTGAGGAGTTTTCTTGGTCTCGCTGGGTTTTATAGGCGCTTTGTCAAAGATTTTGGTTCTATTGCTGCGCCATTGAATGAGCTCACAAAGAAGGATGTGCCCTTTGTTTGGGGCGATGCACAACAAGAGGCCTTCATGATACTGAAAGATAAGTTAACACATGCTCCATTACTCCAACTTCCTAATTTTAATAAGACGTTTGAACTTGAATGTGATGCTAGTGGAATTGGTTTGGGAGGTGTGTTATTACAAGAGGGCAAACCTGTAGCATATTTTAGTGAAAAATTGAGTGGGCCTAGTCTGAACTATTCTACTTATGATAAAGAATTATATGCATTGGTTCGTACATTAGAAACTTGGCAGCATTATTTATGGCCTAAAGAATTTGTTATACATTCTGATCATGAATCTTTGAAGCATATTCGTAGTCAAGCAAAACTGAATCGTCGACATGCAAAGTGGGTTGAATTTATTGAGTCTTTTCCTTATGTTATCAAACACAAAAAGGGTAAAGATAATTTTATTGCTGATGCTTTGTCGCGCCGCTATACTATGCTATCTCAGCTTGACTTCAAAAATTTTGGGTTGAAAACTATAAAGGAACAATACTTGCATGATGCTGAATTTAAAGATGTGTTGCAAAATTGTAGAGATGGTAGAACATGGAACAAATTCATCCTTACTGATGGATTTGTGTTCCGTGCTAACAAACTATGCATCCCAGATGGTTTCGTTCGTCTTTTGTTGTTACACGAGGCGCATGGAGGAGGATTAATGGGACACTTTGGTGTCAAGAAGACGGAGGATGTTCTTGCTGCACACTTCTTTTGGCCACGCATGCGGCGAGATATTGAGAGATTCGTGGCACGCTGCACTACTTGTCAAAAAGCTAAGTCTCGCCTTAATCCACATGGTTTATATATGCCTCTTCCAGTTCCTAGTGTTCCTTGGGAGGATATTTCAATGGACTTTGTTTTGGGATTACCTCGTACACAGAAGGGGAGGGATAGTATTTTTGTTGTTGTGGATCGCTTTTCTAAGATGGCACACTTTATTCCTTGTCACAAGACCAATGATGCTGCGCACATTGCTGATTTGTTTTTTCGTGATATCGTTCGTTTGCATGGTGTGCCAAATACTATTGTTTCTGACCGTGATACTAAATTTCTTAGCCACTTTTGGAGATGTTTATGGGCTAAGTTGGGGACTAAATTGCTGTTTAGTACTACATGTCATCCCCAAACTGATGGACAAACTGAAGTAGTTAATAGAACTTTATCTACCATGTTGCGGGCTGTTTTAAAGAAGAACTTAAAATTGTGGGAAGAGTGTTTGCCTCATATTGAATTTGCTTATAATCGTTCGCTGCATTCTACCACAAAGATGAGCCCTTTTCAGATTGTCTATGGTTTTGTTCCACGTGCACCTATTGATTTGTTGCCTTTACCATCTTCAATGCAAAATAATTTCGATGCTACACAACGTGCTGATTTGATTTTAAAATTGCATGCAACTACTAAAGACAATATAGAACACATGAATGTTAAGTATAAAGTTGCTGGGGATAGAGGACGAAAGCATGTTGTGTTTGAGGTTGGTGATCTTGTTTGGTTGCATTTGCGCAAAGATCGTTTTCCTGATTTGCGCAAGTCTAAGTTAATGCCACGTGCTGATGGTCCTTTTAAGGTGATAGAGAAAATCAATGATAATGCATATAAACTTGAGCTTCCTGCAGATTTTGGTACGGTAAGTCCTACATTTAACATTGCAGATTTAAAGCCTTACTTTGGTGAAGAAGATGAGGTTGCGTCGAGGACAACTTCAATTCAAGAAGGGGAGCATGATGAGGACATCCCATCTATTGATACAACCGCTGCACCTACAGCGGAACACATACAAGGACCCATCACTCGAGCTCGTGCCAAGCAACTTAACTATCAGGTACTTTCGTTTCTTGGAACTCTTTCTCACATACATGAGAATATGATGCTGCCTAAATCAGATATGTTTGTTACTCTTAGGAATGATGGACCTAGCATGGATGAGAGGAACAAGCATTGGAGCATGATCATGCATGGAGATGGCAGCAAGCGTTTGAGGATTGAAGAAGATGCCACTAGTGGAGATTTCAGAACTTTGAAGCCACCGTAATGAAGGATGAAGACTTGGACGAAATATACAAAGAACTACTTCATAAATTCGTCCTTAGATAGATATGGTGCTGCGTCACTTTTATTTTTGGGCCAGGCCCATGTAATTTTCGCAGCAAATAAGACAGCCACTTTTAGGAGTCCGAATTTGAGGAGAAAATGCCTGTTAGGGTTCCGTTCGACCACCATACCCATGGCTGGTCGCACCCCTACCTTTTCCTCCTCAAATACCCCCCGTAGCCGTCATTAGAACTCAGATTTTGATTAGACTAAAGTTAGCCATTGCTGCAACTACGAGCTCGACTTTTGAGTCCAATCGCCCAGAAGAAGACCACCTATTCGGAATCCCACCTTTTGAATAAAGCATACATCTTTCATCCGCAATATCTTGATTGCAGTATTAGTTCTTACTTTTTCTCCACCCACCAAATCGACATATCAAGATCTCATCGAAAGATCGGACACCTTTGCCCTATCAACTACCCACAAAAGTTTCTTTTAAGGGTGGTAGACACCCAGATCCCTAAACCTAGGTAGCACAAACCCATCTTTCTTTCTAGCCTCTCCAAATCTCGGGGACGAGATTTCTTTTAAGGGTGGTAGTCTGTCACATCCCAAAATTTTGGAATGTGAAAATTAAATAGAAACTATGTATGTTTGAATTGATTGAAATTTCACAAGGAATTAAAACTTTTTGCTTTATTCAAAAGCCTTATTAGAAAAAAAACCATTTCAAACTTTTTATTATTCCTTGAAGAACTCATTTGAGAAAATAAGATTTCAAAATACCATTTTGTATTTATTCAAATACTATGCAAGCACATTTGCAAAGGAAATATCTTACAAATTGATTTATAAAGTTTTCAATGCCAAAGGAATGTTTGAAAATAGAGTTCAAAAACTACTTCTATAGAGTTATTCTCTTAATTTAAAAAGGTTTATTTTCAAACCATTATCTATTATGCAAGAAAGCCCTTTTGCCAATTTACAAAGTTTTATTAAAAATTATTTTTAATTATGAAAAAATGTTTCTTACTGTCCTAGAATGTTAAGTTGAATTTTAGAAAAAATTACAAATTGGTTTGAAGTGTTTTGGATCTATTTTGCAAAATATATGAAAGAAATGGAAAACAGAAAATAAGAAAAAAAAGAAATCGGACTGACCGGACCGAACCAGCCGGGTCCGGCCCAGTCAGCCATCTGCGCGCGCGCGAGCCGTAGCAGCCCACGGCGGCCCATCCCCTGACCCCGCAGCAGCCCAGCATCCCCCTCCTCTTTCTTTTTTTTTCTGACGGGTGGACCCCGCATGTCATCCCCGACCTCAAGCCAGGAGACCATCTACAGCACGTCACAGTACCGAAACGAAATCCTCCGATTTTGGCCGAATCCCTTGCCCCCTACCCAAGTCTTCTACCCCTATTTATACTCGACGATCTCCTCTGTTTGTCACCTTTCGAAACCCTAAAAATAGTGCCACAAGTTAACCGGAATTTCTCACCGAAGTTCATCAGTGCCATCCCCATCGGAGATCCGAATCGAGCACGAACCCGAGGTATTGGACGCCCGAGCCCCTCTCTGACTTCCCAGATTGGTAGCCGTGCTTCTCCTCCTCGTCTTGACCCTTTTCCCCTACCAGCAGGAGCACCACCGGCGCCATACGAGCTCGCCAGAGTTTGCCAACGACCCGCAGCTCCAGTCGCTCTTCTCCGATGCTACAGGAGCCGAAGCTCGCCGCCGATGACACCCACGAGATCACCGCCATCCCCTGAACTTTTTCCGCCACCTCAACGCAGCCGTAGACCATCGGACCGCCACCGGAGGCTGCCAGCCTCGCCGCCGGCCTCGCCGCCATCCGCCTCACCTCAGAGCTCCCGGTGAACAGATCTTGGCCGTCAATGACGGTTAAGATATGACGGCCGGAAGAGCTAATCCGCGTGAACAGGTACCGGCGAATTAGATCTCGCCACATCGCGGATCTCTTTTTCCCTGTTATTTCGATTTTGATTAAATAGTCAGAAAATAAGCAGATTTTGTAAATTTCATATCTTCTGCCCTGTTTATCCAAAAATTGCAAATAATATACCGTTGGATTCAGAAAAATGCAAGCTATTTTTCTGTACCATTAGTTTTATTTGTTACTGAACGAAATTTGTATCTAATTTAAAACTCTTATAAAGTGTATTTTGAGCATATTTTAATTTCTGTAACTTATAAAATTATGATTCCAACGACATTTGAAAGCTAGTTACTTTGTCTATCCATGAACATCTGTTTCATAATTTTATAAGCTATTTTCATAATGAAAGTTTTCAGAATGCGTTAATGCATGTATATGTCTCTTTTCTATTATGGAAAATGATTCATAACGACTTTAATGCTTATTTTCGTTTCTGTCATGCATGCATATTACATTGTTATGTTTGTACTGCTGTGTATTGATTGGAAATTGTTTGCCACGATAGATTGCCCGGACTGCGAATCATGTGATTGCGAGGAGTGTTTTAGCGGGAATAACAGGCACGTGTCACCATGTTTCCTTGTCCTACTGAAAGTTTTGTCACTTGTAGCTTTTCTAGTAGAAGATGCATGTGTAGGTGTTTTTAAGATTTCTTGTCTTAGCTTGCTAGATTTTATGCTAAGTTTTTATCTAGCTTTGCCTAACTTTGCATCTCCTAGTAGAATTGCTACTGCTATAGGACTTTGCTTTTACACTTCTTGTGGGAAGGGTTAACACATATTTTTGGTTAAGTGTTGAAAACCTTGTTTTGCAAAAACTAAGAAAACAACTAAGTTAATGAACCACCTGGGTGGATGTGGCTTTGATTGGGTTATGTTGAGTGGTTCCCTGGGGTCATGTCGTCGAACCTCTGAACCACCAGGTGTATCTCACTTGTGGACGGCCACCCAGGAGCAAAAAGATTGGAGACGTTCAAGTCACGAAGCTTCCAGTGCAACCACAAGACATATGGGCTTTGTCTTGGTCAATTAAGCTGCAAGAACTCAAGCCAGGCGGACAGAGGGTGGTAGACGCTGATAGGTTGGAGCACGTCCGTTTGGTCTAAGGGAATGCTTCTGAAAGACCTCTTCTTAGTTTTCACTTGGCCATTTGAGGCAAAATGAGTCTCATGGCAAAACAGGTAAACTAAGTCTTGTGGGAAAAGTGCACCACCTCTGCAGAGTGTTTAGAACTAAGTACTTAGCCGTGTCTCCGGTTATGGACAATTTTGAGTGACATGATGATTGAAGCTATTCAAGAATCTCCTCACCCCAATTTCTCTAAGTTAAAACTTGATGGGTAAACTTGGGTAGTAAAAGTTCTTTTTGGACAAAATTTTGCTAAGGAAAATTTGAGTTTTACAAAGATAGGAAAAATGCTTGCTTCTGCTAAGTTAAACTCCACCTGGCCAAATAGCATATACGTGTAGGTGCCATTGAGTCCACCAAAGTGACATTTGCCAATACATTCAAAGTATTGACCCTCCGTGGCTGCAACGTATCATGCTGCAGGAGGCTACTATGAATATTGAAGATTGCTGCGCTTCAGTCACGAGTCTTCGTCCAACACGTCTGCCTGCGGAGTTATGAAGAAAAGAAGACTTGTAGTTTATTTACTTAGTCGTTTCTAGAGTTGTAATAAGTTTGTGGCATTGTGCCTTATCGAGTTGTAAAAGAACTATGTTATTTGTGAATCAAGCGTTGTAATAAAGACCTTTGTATTCTTGGTATTTCATCTTGTAACTGTGTGTGCTAGCAGTCGATCCGGGACTAGGACAAATAAAGCACAGGTACGCTACAAAGGTGCATGGTACTTGTTCCATTCCTTTTTTGGGAATATCAAGATAAGAGGCCAAGGCCTTAAAATAGTTTGCAAGTATTTGAGAATCAAGACCATAAACAGCACTAATATTATGAAAGTCATCAGTTCCCATAAAAGATTTAATGCATTCATAATCATAATTTATACTTGACTTTCTTCCTTTGTCATTCTCCCATCCTTCAGTATTTTCCTGAATACGGTCGAGAAGATCACATTTAGCTTCTTCTTTCATACGTATAAATGATCCAGAACAGGAAGCATCCAATAAATCCTTATCATGAAGAAAAAGCCTTGCATAGAAGTTATTAATAACAATATTACTGGGGAGCTCATGAATGGGACATTTAAGCATTAATGACTTCAATCTCCCCCACGCTTGGGCAATACTCTCTCCATCATGAGGCCAAAAATTATATATTTGATTCTGATCTTTATGAATCTCATTAGGAGGATAGAATTTAGAATAAAAGAGAGGTACAGTTTCCTCCCATCCAATAGATCGGCCATTCTTCAGCAGTTTATACCATTCCGCAGATCTGCCCTTCAGTGATAAAGAGAATAGCTTCCTCTTAACTTGGCTTGCTGAAATACCTGCACACTTGAACAACTCGCATAATTCATGTATAAAGAGCAAATGATCACCAGGATAGACAGATCTATCTCCTAAATAGCAGTTATTCATAACATGTTCAACAATCTTCATAGGTATTTTAAAAGGATCCAATTGAGCAGGCGGTGGTTCATCTACTACCGTAACAGTGGCAGTAGTATTCCCAAATAGGGAATTAAATGGAGACTTCTCCATAATAAAATAAAATAAAATAAAAGACATAAATAAAAACAGTACATACAGTAAAAGTTTCCTTTCCCAATTCCACTCTTCAATAGCGCTTCACTCCCCGGCAACGGCGCCAGAAAATAGTCTTGATGACCCACAAGTATAGGGGGTGTATCGTAGTACTTTTGATAAATAAGAGTGTCGAACCCAACGAGGAGCAGAAGGTGTTGACAAGCAGTTTTGATCAAGGAATCATTGTAAATACTAGCAAACGGGTTTTTAGGGGTATTTGATAATGCAGCTAAATAAAGTACGAGTAAATAAAAGACAGTAATAATAATTGCAGCGAGTGGCCCAATCCTTTCTAGAGAAAGGACAATCCGGTTGTGTTACTTATGATTACCAAACATTCCTGAGGACACATGGGTATTTCGTCAAGCGCTTTCGCTTCATACAGTTGATTAATTTATATTGGTTTGATAGGTATTATGGGGGTGAACCTATGCTAATGCACTAACCCAACTTGGACTAATACATACTTGTGATTATACCCCTTGCAAGCATCCGCAACTACAAGAAAGTAATTAAGATAAATCTAACCACAACATTAAACTCTGAGATCCTACACTCCCTAGTGCACTGGTTTCCTAACGGGGGTTTAGGTTTTTGTCACTCCGGCAACCCCACAATTAGTAGCCAAATACACAATGCATTCCACTAGGCCCTTAAAAGTGAAGTATCATGTAGTCGACGTTCACATGACACCACTAGTAGAATAGCACCACAACATAAATAACAAACCATTAAATATTACTCAACATAGTTCCACTACTAACATCTTGGCTTCTCCCATGTCCTCAAGAACTAAATGAACTACTCACAAGACATCATATGGACCATGATCAGAGGTGAAATAATGATGAATAACAATATGAACATAAACCTTAATTCAACGGTTTCACTCAATAGCATCAACTACAAGTAGTAATCACCACCGGGAAAGTTTGCCCTATGAACTAGACAAGATTCACCCCAAGATGTTACAGCGGGACGACGTGGTGATGATGGTGATGAAGGTGCTGGTGATGATGATGATGATCCCGATGAAGCCCATCTAGATGACGCTGACGATGGCGACGATTTCCCCCCTCCGGGAAGGAATTTCCCCGGCAGATTTCTGTCTGCCGGAGAGCTTTCTCTCTCTGTGTGTTTTTCGCCCCGCAGAGGCGGTAGAGTATTTTTGCGATCCCTCCCCAATCTTAGGTTTCCAAGAGGAAGATATACACAAAGGGGCACTGGCAGAGGTGGGCTAGGGCGGCCACACTATGTGGCGGCGCGGCCAGGGCTGGCCCGCACCAGGGGGTGGTGTGGGCCCCTAGTGGGTCACCTCGCCCTCTCCTTCTGGCTCCTTCCGTCTCCTGGCAAAATAGGAACTTCTGGGTATTTTTTTGGAATTGCTGATCTCTAGAAATATGGTGTCTTGACAATCCTTTTCCAGCAGAATTCTGACACCGGCAGTTAATTCTCCAACAATCATCAAACATGCAATAATAAGAGAAATAACATAAATATCATCTCTAAATATGTAATATATCAATGAATAATAGTAAATTATGATATAAAATAGTGATGCAAAATGGACGTATCAAAGTCATGTGCAACGTGTATATAAATTGAAATGGTGAAGTACTCACCCTAGGTTCCGAATAAAATAGTGCTCCATCATACCATGAATGCATGAAATTAAAAACCAAATAACCCGATAGAGCCCTGCAATTATAAATGTTATCTTGTGCAATGAATAAATCAATAAGATTGTAATGTCTTGACAAGATTCATACATGTATGAGTCTGTTGGAACAATGGGAACTATGCATCCCCATCTATAGATTCAATTCAGGATGTGCAACTTGGAACGCAAGGTTAAAAGTTTTGCCAACAGCTTTAAGTATATTCTTCCCCAAGTCACGTGCCGGAAGCGGGTCCAGAACAGATATAATTTTCTTTTTCAGTATCCCAATGCAATAAAATTATATCACATCATGGTTTAGGTTCCTTCATTAGTGAGCATGGTTCAGGTTCCTTCATAAAATTATACCCTTAGTGAGCATGGTTCAGGTTCCTTCATAAGTGCAGCCATTCTCTTTTGTTGGCGTGATATGTGCTGCTTCTCGAGATATTCTACCTTCTTCTCATCCGTCATCCTGGCATACCACCCTTGGCCACTCGATTGAGGTTTAGTTGAAGTTTCAGAGATGGTTGCAGCCATTTTCTTTTGTTGTTTAGCCATGCACTGCTTATGCAGGTACTCTGTCTTTTTATCAACAGACAGGCGGGCAAACCAACTTTAATGATCTGGTGGTTTATCATTGCTCGTGGCATTTACAGCTGAACTTGTCGGTGTGTTTGTGAGGTCTTTAAATGGAGTACGCCCCAAAGATTGTGATGAAGAACTATCCATATTCAATTAAATATTATCTATATAAGAAGATGCATAAGATGATATTATCATGTTATAGTGTTTATCACTGACATGTACTAATAAGCCAGCATGAACAGGCAACTATAGATGGTAATCTATGAACAGAGAAATAATAATGGAATTTTCAGAATAGCTTGACCACCAACAGATACATGTGAATGATAATAGCTTGCCCACAAATTTTCTAGAGGCATGCAATTGAGTACTCAATCAACCATACACTAAGGATAAACACATGTACTCCCTCCGTTTCAAAATATAAGATGTTTTAGGTTTTTGAAGCAAATGTATCTAGACATGCTTTAGTGTGTATATTCAAGTGAACTTACACACTAAAAGATGTCTAAATGCATTAGCTTCACAAAGCTAAAACATCTTATATTTTAAAACGGAGGGAGTAATAAAAGTATGAAAGATCTAAGACTTAAATATGTAAGTGAGCGGTTTGGTCAGCAAATTTTTGCTGATTCAATAATTTTATTTTTGCTATTATTACAATAACCTATAAATCTGAATTTTATATGACATCTCAGGCTCAACTTGTAGAGGAAAACGTGATAATTTAGCGAGACAATGGCAAATACATCTAGATTGTAATCAACCATTGTATATCACATCTCAGGCTCAGATTATAATCAACCATTGTATATCACATCTCAGGCTCAAATTGCACATGCACGTTATATATATCCATCACTATACCATACAAAAAGAAAATAAGAGTATTGTCAGATTAAGGTTTTTGTCCTCATGGCTGATTCAGTTTGGTCGTTAGCATTTGCATGCCTACAAGCACAAAAATGTAGAAACAAAACATTGAGTATGTACTTTCTTTGGAGAGTTGATGCCACTGATGACTGACATGTGCTCATAAAAATTACCTTAAAATCAAACTATTATTTTAATAATTCTATTATTCACCAAATGACTACCCATTTTGCTATCACTAATGGAATAGTGCTGCAGGTCAAACGAACTATCAGTTAGTTGACACTATGCATCTATCAGTAGCACAAACAATTTTGAACTTAAATATTTATATTCAAAAAAGCTTCTTTACGCTACAGAACATGGACACTGCAACCGGCAAAATCAAGGTTAACTCAATAAGATGATATACCAATGGAAAGGTCTTGTGTCTCTCTGTTTCAACCATCTTGAGAGCAAGGTTGCCAAGATCAATACAATTTGCAAAGGTTGGATCATCTCTCGCATCAACAATAAATGTGCCAAGTTGGTCCCTGAGGACGATACAGTCATATTGAGAGAAATCATCGGAATACATTCTTGCAAGTTCAATTAACTTATCATTATCAAAATTGGCAAATGAATTCTTTGGATCAAGACAAGCTATGCACCTCAATAGTTGATTAGACCTTTCAGCAAAGCGGTTATTGAACTCAACAATAATTTGATCAAGCACCACATTGAATATTTCATGATGGAAATGGTCATAATAAGTTACTAGCTGGCTGCCACAACCCCTCGAACGACCTCTAGCTGGTATTTTATCTTGCATATTTGGCACAACAATATTATGAGCAAGACAAAATCCCTCTATATCTTCCAAAAGCTCATCCCAACCGGTGTTTCTTGTTCTCTCAACTTCCTTCAATGTAGTACCAATCAACCCTACAACACGCACAATGTTTTGATCTTTCCTTTGCAAGCATGTTGATAGATCATTAGTCTTTCCAAGAATTGTGATCATAAGATGCATTATAAATACAAACTCAAAGCTTTCCATTTTTTCCAGCAAACCTAAAGCTGTAGTTTTTTTGTTGCATTAGTAGCATCATCACTCAAATTCTCTAATACATGTAGGACAGATTTCGACATGTGAACAAGACGACATAAGGTTTTAAGATGAGAGCCCCAACGAGTATCACCTGGCCTTGCTAGATTAGTTTGTTGGTTCTTTCCTCTTCCTGTGAAGATATCCCCAGTCTCAATTTGGTTCACAATCTCATCATGCTGACATTGCAACAATTTATCTTTTCTATGACAAGAAGATTAACCGTGTTGACAATCTTGCTTGCATAGTTAAAGAAGTCCAAGATAGAGGAACAACACTTGTCAACAGAGACAACCACTAGCTGCAACTGATGAGCAAAACAATGGATATAAAAGGCATATGGGTTTTTATCTAATACGCATCTTTGCAATCCATGAAATTGTCCCCTCAAATTTGACGCACCATCGTAACCTTGACCTCTCACACTAGAGATGGATAAACCAAGAGATTTTAACATACCATCCAAAGCTATCTTGAGTGAAGCGGATGTTGTGTCCGAAACATGCTTCACACCAACAAACCTCTCTATCACTTGTCCCTTATTGTTGACATACCTACATAAGGCAAGAAAAACATTATTAGCATACTTAAAATTTTGAGTCACTCAAATAGGAGAAATATAGAAGTTGTAGAAGGTAACATTAAAACCATTGCCATTTGTTTCTTAATAGATGCATCTCGCGCCTCATCAACAAGTATCGCAAACTTTTAATCACCAATGTCATCAATAATAGCTTTGGTGGTAACATGAGCGCAAGCTTTGCAAATCTGTTTTTGTATTTTTGGTGCGATCATTTGACAGTTTGCAGGAGCACTATCAAGCAATTTTGCATCCTTTTCATCTTTCCCTTTATACCATTTCAGCATCTCAAGAAAATTTCCTCTATTGTTTGAGCCAGAAGACTCATCATGACCACGAAAAGCAAGAGCTTGCAATAGCAATTTTTTTGCTATGCCTATCATAATTATCATGCGAGCTTTATATTCTTCCTCGTCCTTCTTTGTGGAAGCGGCTAACACATAATCCACACCTTGCCGCTGATTTTTAAAAGCCTCACAATATTTCCTAGCTTTATTGTGAGCACTATTTATATTCTTACCAACATGTTGATCACAAGCTTCAATTCCATTCTTCCAATAACCAAAACAACCTTTGTAAATGATTCTGTACCAAAATTTTCTGCTCGTGGTTGCTTAAAGAGAAAACCGTACAAACAAAATGCTGCGTCTTTAGCTACGCTATATTCCAACCAGTCATACCTTTTAAACCATTTCTCCTGAAATCTCCGCATCTGGCTTGTAATTAATTTTGCTGGAAATTTATGACCAACCGGTAGGAATGGACCCATTACCAAATACTCTCTCCTAGCAGCATCTCTGACTCTTATGTCTAGTTCCTCAATCGGTTTCCAAAGCCCGGGATGAGCAACAATGTCATCCAGATTAAGGTCAACACTAGGACTCTCCTCATGGGTGCTAGTGTTAGCATCTTCCGGATTAACAACAATGTGAAGACTAACTTGCTGCTGCTGTGGAGGGATTGTATGTTCAGGAACTGTCCCACTTCCGCCGACATTGGTATCAAATTCTTGAGCATTAGCAAATTGACTTGAACTTGCAATTTCTGAAGCTGACCGAAGATAAGATGTTACAGGCCTTGTTGAACATGGCTTCGACCTCTTTGTCCCCTTCATTTCCTATGTAAACAAAATAAAATTAGTTAATCCTAAATCAGGTAATGAACTAAACATAACTAGCAGTTCAATGAATCTGTTCTTTAATTAATCCCTCAACAGGCAATCGGTAATGAGGTACATATAGTAGAAACAGTATAACTGTATAAGCTAGCTAGTACTCCCTCCGTTTAAAAATATAAGATGTTTTAGCTTTGTGAACCGAATGTATCTAGACATCTTTTAGTGTATAGATTCGCTCGAATATATATACTAAAAGATGTCTAGATACATTCGATTCATAAAGCTAAAACATCTTATATTTCCAAACAAAGGGAGTAGTACCTACGTGAGAACACAGTTGGACTGGTTAATCTCCTCGCAGATCACAGAATTAATCGACCGTGTCCGTGTTTTGCAGCCTGTAGGTCGTCAGGTTAGAATAGGTGAAGAAAATTTCAATAGAACCAGGCACTAAACTGAACTACAATCTACAGAACAGAAGTGCGGACGACGGCGTCTTGGCGGCACCTGGGCGTGGAGGCGCGGTGACCTGAGCGCACCAATCTGGGCGCCCTGACGGCGTCTGGGCGGTGGCGCGGTCGAGGACTCGAGGGAGTCTCCGCTGGTCGAGCCGTCGAGGGATTAGATCGATCAGGAATTCGGGAATAGAATACGATCAGACGGTTATTTCGCTGATGCAGAGCTATCACAGGTTTTGGACTGCCTTCATTTCATTGTTTTAAGGGGCTTTCAGGCAGCAATAGTCCTGATCATTTTGGCCCAAGACACGGGCTGTGCTGTCTAGGCCTCAAAATTTCACCGAAGTTTAAGAGGAATTTACCTATACTACGTGGGCTAAGACCCGTGCTATAGCCCGGGCTGCCCGGGGCCCAGATCCACCCCCATCATTGCACAAACATTATCGAAGTTGAATATACTAGCACATTTTATTTTGCGGAGTACCTAGTTAGTATATACTCTAGTATTAGTATAGACTAGTAAATATGCACGTGCCATGCATGTATTTTAATCTATAACAAAATATTTTTGTAATCTTATTTTTTAGCAATTAGCAATTTTTATTATTGATCCACTTAAGTATGCCTCATGCTCAACAATGTGACGAGCGCGTGCAATCTATGATCCACGTATATATACATATTTTTTACATACCCAAGGTATATATGCCAAAAAACACCATACCTAGGGTATATATATCCCATTCATGTCTACTAGGTATGTACAAATCATATATACCTTAGGGTATGTACAAAATATCCCATATTTTGTACGTATTGAGTATGGTGCCCAGGCTGAATTGAGGCACCAAGGAGCGTGGGCACCATGCATCATGACCGTACGATAGGTATCTAGATTGTGCCAACATGATCAGATTTGGATTAACGGGTTTGACCCATTAGCATATGTATATATGGAAACATTGCATGTGTCTTGCATGAGAGAGAGATTTTTTTTTTTCAAATTACCAAATATTTTTGTTGCCTAGTTTGATGATGAAACATAAACAAATTGATACCCAGATTTCCTTGTATGCAACGTCCATGATTATGACTATGCTTTTATTTCTCACAAGGTATGTGCAGCATTGTGGGCGAGATTTAAGGGATACAACGGCCCAGCCTATCTAGATTTGGAATATTGCATCGTGCTTCATCAGTGGGCTTTTAATAAGAGGAATTAGGAAAGTACAGAGCCAAAATTTAAGGCATTCGTTGGCCTAGCGTTTCTACATTTCAAAGTATCCTATGCCCAAGATTAATGGGGTTATTAATGTCCTATTATAGTGCATATTTTTCAGACAAGACACATGGTATATGGTAGCCCAACATTTATATATTTGAAAAAGGTAACTAGTAGGTTGCATAAAATAAGTTTGTCATGGTTAAGAAAATCAACAATTTGGACTGTTTGATTCTTGTCTATAATATTATTAATTGTTCTTAATATTTTTTCTCATCGTTTTTATGAGACGTGATTAACAAATAATTTTGTGTGTGCATATTTCACTGGGTATGCGGACGACCAAGTATTAGTAAAACATCATATTATACAAGTTCTAATGTCAATTCAAAGTTTCTTTTTTGTAATCTGTAATGAGCATACCCTAGTATATGAGCATACCCAAGGATATGAGGTATCGAGATGAGCATACCCTGGGGTATGGTGTATCATCCGAGGTGTATGGGAGTTCATTATGGTAACTCGGGGTATTAGATTATGAGTGTTCATGATGAACATACCCTAAGGTATCAAGGTATTACGATGTTGACCGAGAGGGTATGTTCAGCATGATGGTAACTTGGGGTATCGGGGTATTAGAGTATGAATGTTCACGATGAACATACCCTAAGGTATTGAGGTATCGAGATGTTGTTCGAGGAGTATGAGAGGTTTTTAATGGTAACTCGGGGTGTACCAGGGTATGTTGCAAAACCTGATGCCTAGTATAAATTGTTGTGAAGCGGCAAACTACCTATTATTATGAGCATCATGGGGAACTCAGGTTGTATCATACCACAACTTAGGCGCCCAATATCGCTTTCAAGTCTAGTGACAAGTACATATATCAATATACTAGCAATCAATGAATGTTGGGGGCATCATCTCATTAAGTTATGCTATTTCTATTTTGTTTACTGACCATGGCGTACGATAACACATGTGATGTATTGTGGGGACCCCGGTTTACCATCCGAAATTCCCGTTATGCATACAATTCATGATCCCAGGAAGACCGTCATGAATCCACATAATAGAGTTGACATTATAGAGTACATCATCCATTACATAAATAAGTCGTTAGTCTTACATGGCCACTTGGCCGAATTCAAATGCCTCGTAGGGCAAGTTCACTAAACATAGCAGCAGAATCACAAGTAGCGTCGGTAGCCCGGGTCATGCCTCTACCATACAGGCGACTGACCGGGAGACGGATCCTAGTTCGCACCGGCGTTGTCGAACTCCTCACCATCATCATCGTAGTCTTCTCCATAATCTGGCCAAGTTAATAGCCAGGGACAAAGCCGTGAGTACATTTTGGAATTGTACTCGCAAACCACCTAAGAGGGAACAAGTTGCATGCTGTTTGTCTGTAGCAAGGGAAGTTGGTTCGAGGCTAGTGCTCCATCCTATTTATAGTTTCTCGGGTCGATATAGCATGTCATACGACATCTCTATATCATAGTTTCTCTTGTCGATATAGCATGTCATACGACATCTCTATATCCTTATTAAAGAAGAATTTTTGTAACGAAACTTTAGTAAAAGCTCTAGGGAAGGGGGAACTCATTTTTCAAGAGAAGAGCCGGTGGTCAATCAAACATGACCACCATCCTTATTAAGTCCGGTCAATCATACATGACCACTTCCATTCCTTCGGCAGTACCCTGCAAGTACTCTGAACCATACCCGTGCCATGGCAGTACCCTCCGAGTACTCCGTCCGGCACTTCCCTTCCTTTTTCTGAAATCAACCTTTGAAATCAAAACCGACATTGGGCTAGGCAACGGTCGTCCCAACCGTCCATGACCGAGGACTCGGCTATTCGAATAGTTTTACACTCTGCAGAGGTTGTACACTTTACCCACACCATCCGATAAATCCGCCGGGATTCCACCACAGACCGTCATACACAAGTATGCGGGGTTCGGATAATCGATCATAACCTTCCATCTATCCACCTTAGTACGGGTGCCTACCCTGTGGAGTATACATCCCTGGCAAATCCTAGCCGTCTACCTCTGCCGAGCGTAGTTCCAGTGCCACGGCGGGAGAAACCCAAGTGTCTTCCGGACGGGTAGCCTATTGGCGGGCCCGCTACACTGTTGCCCACCTCTTGCGACAACCCGGATTCTGGGGTCCTACGAACCCGTATATAGTGCGAGGCTCCCTGCACTAAAGCAGATAAACTTTGGACTAAGCCCCGTCCTATACCGGGGTAATGTGGTTGCACGGTTTAATTGTTCTAAGCGAATGCCTAGTGATCACCAATGTCATATAAAAACCACCATCTCCTTGTCCTCCATTTTGATCAAAACCATTTTCGAAATCACTTCAGTGGGGTAGATACTACCCCAAAGTTTTCGGAAACATTTTATAAACTTTCTTTGAGTGTTCCCATTCCTAGAGTTTTAGCTCCACTAGAAGGTTTATCAAGGGCTTTGTTGCTAATCAACAAGCCACAAGTTCAGGGGTGAGGAATAGGTAATCAAGGGGGTCATCCCAATGGATGATAACAATTTGACTCGCAGAGCCGAAGTCAACAAATAATTGCTACAAGGACTATAGCAATATAAATCCATGCACTTTAATAAAACAGAAGGAGACATGCAAATGTGTAAATAGGAATTCAGATATGTATCAAGTTAGGTGGCTTGCCTTGGTTGGCTTGTCCCTGGTCCTCCTCATCCTGATACTCGTACACTTCACCTTCTTCGGTACACTCCTCGTTCGCTTATATCGTCGGAAAAAATAACAACGCACAAATAAATACACAAGCATACACAAGTCCCAACATTGCAGCACTCCATACCATATCATCAAGGAGTATCAGAAGCAAACAAGTTTAGAAAACAAACAAGATTTTAAAGGTTCTTAATTAGCAATTTATCCCTATTAGAAACTAGGGTTTCTTATTTGATGAGATCACAACAACTTAGCAACCAATTCAAGCATGCAGGCACTAAATGAATCAAACAGAACACCTATCATACTTGCAGGTTGAAAACAATCTTAAGAACCTAACAAAGTTGGATTTACTGTAAAATAAGTTGTGGTTAAATTCCTATGAATTAAACAATAGGAAATAGCACTAGAGCACCAAAATAATCCTCAGATATTCTCTGATCTTCAGAAAAATATGAGGTAAAGTGCTCTGGAAAGCCTTTCCAGAACATGATCCAACAAAGTTGGATTCAAAACAAAATTCCATTCCTACTACAAGTGGTGATTTTCCTAAATTTAATTACACACAAAGCCATTTTAATTACTACTGCAAGAGTATAAGTCCTAAAATAGCAAACCAGTGAGTCAAGCAAGATATAATGATAAGCTATCACTGAAAATTGGTTTCACTCATTTTCAACATACCAAACTCAAGATTTGTAATTAAGTAAGAAAATAGGCTAATAACACACCACTATTTATCATTTGTTCTACAATGATCCTAAAATCATGGGACCTATGCCATCTAAAACCTAATGTCGAAAGCTACTCAGGGAAATTTGAATCACTTCATTTGCATGCACAGATCAAATTCTATGGAATTTCAAAGTTTACAGAACAAACAAAATCATCAGAGCATTTTCTAAAAAAAAAATATTGCGCGGGCCAGATCCGCTCGGAACGGGCCGAAACAGCGCGGATCCGGCCCAGATCTGTCCGCGGCGCGCGGGAGATGCCGATTCAAACGGCTGGCAAGCGGGGCCCACCGGTCAGCGCCTCTGGGAGGCCGAATCGGTACGCGCCGATCTCGGCCGTCCGATCAAGTGACGATCAATGGCGATCGTTCATCGTCTCCGCGACAGAGACGAGGGCATCGGCGGGGGTTAGGGTTTGGTCGGGGGTTCACTGGAGCTCACCTAGGGCTGCTCGGCATCGATCTGGCGGTGGCGTTCGGCTGCGGTGCATCGGAAAAATGTCGGCGATGTCGTCGGAGAGGCGAACGTCGAAGCGGCGTGGTCCTAGGCCTCCTCCTTCACCTCCAGATGCTTCGACGAGGTCAGCGATGGCATCGGCTACCGTCGGTCTTAGCCCTAGAAAAGTGTAGCGTTAGCATCGCAGGAAGTCTGGGAAGCCAGAGAGAGGGAGGAGAGAGGCCAGCGGCATCGCAAGTGACGACAACCTTCCCTTTTCTTCCTCGGCCTCAGCGAATCCTCCGGCGAGCTTGCAGAGGCTTGGCAAGGGGAGTGTGAGCATGGGCTGTAGCTAGGGATCTCATAGACGGGAGAGGAAAGGGAGTGGGAGAAGAATGGCATCCAGGGGAAAGGTTTGGTCGGTCCAGAGGGTTTTATACCCCAGCGGTGGACTCGGTGCATCGTGGTTTCGACCGTCACGGATTGGGCAGCTGGGCGGTGCTTTCTGGGCGGCGTCGTGGTCTCAGTTCAGTGGTGTGGACGCGGAGCTCGGGTGCGTGCTGTGCCAATGGGTAGATGCACGGGTTCAGTAGACGTGCACAGTTTTCGTGTCATGGTCGGAACGATCAGGTGGCCGAGCGTGCCGGGCGAGGGTGGCATGTGGTTAGGGCTTCGATGCCGTGCAGGGTGACGTGCGGTGCGTGGGGAAAAGGTGTGTGCACGCTTCGGAACGGCTATGCCGGTCTCGGTGTCCAGAGCGTGCACAAGAGGGGGCAGAGCGCGGGCTAGAGGGCGGCCAACGGGCAGCGTGGGCGGCAGCCAACCATTGGGCATCGACGACGGTGGCTAGGGGGCTCTGGTGGTGTGGTAGCAGGGGCGGGCTTGCCTTCTGCGCCCTGGTCGGCACGAGCATGCGTTGGGTGGCCTCGGGCTTCGGGAGAGGGGAGTGGTGAGGTAGGGGAGGTGAGTGTCTTGCAGGTGGGGTCCTGGTGCTCTCCTGGGCGGCTACTCGATGCTGGTTGGGGGTTGGAGGGGGCTGGAGTGAGAGAGAGGGGGAGAGTGTGATCTTGGCAAAGATTGCCTCGGGTTCCCCCCTCCTTTTGTGTCCAAGTGCATAGGACAAAGAGAATATGAGAGAGGGAGAGAGAGATGGCTGGCTAGGGTGTGTCTTGGTCGAGTTTGCAAAGAAAAGGGAGGAAAGAAAAGAAAAGGAGAAGGTTTTGGTGAATTCAGCCGAATTTCATTTGAATTTTGAAAAGTGCAAAGTTTTGATCCAAAGGTGGTGGTGAATGTTTCAGAAGTGTTTTCAAATAGATAGCAAGGTATCCACCAAGTTTCAAGATTTTTGGCCGACTGGAAATAGGGTTTTGGATGAGTTCCTATTTTCCAATATAGGGCGCAAAAATGAAGTTTAAATAAAAGAGAGAAAAAAGATTGTTGGTGCTAAGACTCTATTTCACTAGGTTTAGCAATAGCATGAAATCATGGCACACCTCCATGCATTCATGCAGCATGCTCAAGTGAAATTGAAAAGAAAAAGAAATTAAGTGACACACACACATGCACATGAAATGATAGTGCAAACAAGCAAGCAAGATCTAGGTTTATTCTTTCTAGGTTTTTGAATGGCATCTGAATAATTTGCAAACCAACACACATCATAATTCACACTTGCAAGAATTCCAGAAGAGAATTTTGAATCAAAGGATTTTATAGAACCACACCCAAGCACATGAGATCATGCATACACACACACAATATCTTAATAAAAAGTATTAGTTTCCCCTAAATAAAGTATTACTGGGACTTAAAATGCATTACAAAAAGTGGGCTGTTAGAGACCTTCCCCCTTAAAAGAATCTCGTCCCGAGATTCCGTAGCTAAGCGTTGAGTAACTCAGGAAACTCTCGCTGAAGATAATCTTCACGTTCCCACGTAGCCTCATCTTCGGTATGGTTACTCCACTGATCAACCTTGTACATGTTGATCTTTCATCTACGAGTGAGACAGACATCTTTTTCCAGAATACAGATTGGTCTCTCACGGTAGGTCAAGTCGTGGTTGAGGTCAATGGTATCTTGATCAACCTCCTTGAAGGTCTCGGGTTGATGAGGGGCTCGGAGACACTTGCGTAGCTGAGAGACGTGGAAGACGTCGTGAAACTCGGATAACTTTGGGGGTAGTTCTAGCTTGTAGGACAATTCTCCTCAGCGCTCAAGGATTTTGTATGGGCCGATGTAGCGGGGTGCAAGTTTTCCCTTCTCGTGGAAATGCTGCATCCCTTTGAGTGGTGTCACCCGGAGATAGACAAAATCTCCCACTTGGAAGGTAAGGGGTCTTCGTCGAGAATCTGCATAACTCTTCTGTCTAGATTGAGCAGCCTTCAAATGGTTTCGGATTAGTTGCACTTGATCTTCGGCTTCCTTGATGATATCAGGACCGAATACTTGGCTTTCTCTAGTTTCCGACCAATTTAGAGGGGTTTGGCATTTACGGCCATATAGGGCTTCGAAGGGGGCCATTTGAAGACTAGCTTGGTAACAATTGTTGTAGGAGAATTTGGAGAATGGCAAGCAGTCCCCCCATTTAGCTCCATAAGATAGGACGCAAGCGCGGAGCATATCTTCAAGAATCTCGTTGACCCTCTCGGTTTGACCTCCTGTTTGTGGATGATAGGCTGTGCTAAACGAAAGCTTGGTCCCTAAGGCTTCATGGAGTTTTGCCCAAAAATGAGAAGTGAATTGGGTACCACGATCAGATATGATGGTCTTGGGTACTCCATGTAGACTCACAATCCTGGAGATATAAAGATCGGCGAGTTCTCTACCATTGTGGGTGGTCTTGACCGGAATAAAGTGCGCAACTTTGGTTAGGCGATCAACAATGACCCAGATAGAGTCATGTCCTCTGTTTGACCTTGGCAGGCCAGTGATGAAATCCATACCAACTTCTTCCCATTTCCACATGGGCACCTTCAGGGGTTGCAGCAGACCCACAGGTCTTTGGTGCTCGGCCTTGACACGCTGGCAGACGTTGCACCGGGCAATATAAAATGCTATCTCTCGCTTCATTCCATGCCACCAAAACTGCTCTTTCAAGTCTTGGTACATTTTGGTGCCTCATGGGTGAATCGAGTAGGGAGTTTCATGGGCCTCCTTCAGGATGAGCTGATCAACTCTTCGATAATAGGGACGCATAGGCGGCCATTATACCACAGCACACCTTGCTGATTAGTCGAAAACCCAGGCACTTCTTCACGTTCCATCCTGCGCTTAATTCATTCAATGCTCTCATGTCCTTTCTGAGCTTCCTTGATTTGGTCAAGGAGAGTAGGTCGGACCTCAAGGTTGGCTAGGAACCCATGGCTCACAAGCTCAAGTCCAAACCTTTCAAACTCTTCACATAGGGTAGGCTGGCTGGTCTTCAGTAGGGCATTTAGGGAGCAAGGCTCTCGGCTAAGGGCATCAGCGACCACGTTCGCCTTGCCCGGATGATAATGAATGCCTAAATCATAATCCTTGATGAGCTCAATCCACCTACGCTGCCTCATATTCAACTCCTTCTGAGAGAAGATGTACTTCAAGCTCTTGTGGTCAGTGTAGATCTCACATCTGTTTTCCATAAGATAATGTCTCCAAGTTTTGAGTGCATACACGACGGCAGCAAGTTCTAGGTCATGGGTAGGGTAGTTTAGCTCATGTGGACGCAGTTGACGGGATAGGTAAGCAATGACTTTGCCATCTTGCATCAGAACACTCCCAAGTCCAAGCTTGGAGGCGTCGCAATAGACGTCAAAGCTCTTGGTGATGTCGGGCATGGTCAAGATAGGAGATGATACAAGTCTCTTCTTAAGTTCTTGGAAACTCTGCTCGCACTTCTCAGTCCACTCGAACTTCTTGTCCTTCTTGAGGAGCTGAGTCATCGGGCGAGCAATGCTGGAAAAACCTTCAACAAACTTTCGGTAATATCCAGCTAATCCGAGGAATGCTTGAACTTCAGTGGGATTGGTTGGGGCCTTTCTTTCTAAGATGGAAGTAATCTTTGATGGGTCAATGGACACTCCCCCGGCTGAAATAACATGTCCCAAGAATCCAACTTCCTTTAGCCAAAATTCACACTTGCTGAACTTGGCGTAAAGCTGGTGCTCTCGCAGGGTTCCCAATACTAGTCGCAGATGCTCTGCGTGTTCTTCCTTAGTCTTGGAGTAGACCAAGATGTCGTCAATGAATACCACCACAAACTTGTCAAGGAACTTCATGAACACCTTATTCATGAGATTCATGAAGTAAGCTGGGGCATTGGTCAGGCCAAAGGACATCATGGTGTACTCAAACAAACCGTATCGTGTGGTAAAGGCGGTCTTGGGAATATCGGACTCGCGGACCTTCAGCTGATGATATCTAGTGCGGAGATCAATCTTGGAGAACACTTTAGCTCCATTCAGCTGGTCAAATAGGTCTTCAATTTTTGGGAGTGGATACTTTTTTTTTTGATCGTCACCTCGTTCAACTTACAGTAGTCCACACACAGTCGAATGGTACCGTCTCGCTTGTCCACAAATAGAATAGGCGATCCCCAAGGTGACATGCTGGGACGGATAAGATCCTTGCTGAGCATATCAGCGAGCTACCTCTTTAACTCTTCTAACTCCTGGGGGTTCATGCGGTAGGCTCTTTGTGCTATAGTGGCTATTCCGGGAATCAACTCAATAATGAACTCAATATCCCGGTCGGGGGGCATACCTGGCAACTCTTCGGGGAAGACATCGGGGTATTCACATACCACCAGGACTTGGTCAAGGGTTGGTCCAGACATAGACTTCTTGTAGTATGCCTTACGGGATGGCATGGTTGCAATATGCTCAACTTGAATACCCTCACTGTTGGTTACGGTTATAGACTTTCTGGCGCAATCTATGTGCCCTTGGTACTTGGACATCCAATCCATTCCAAGTACCACATCCAAACCCTTAGTGCCTAAGATGATCAAGTTGCCTTGGAAAGATGCCCCATGGATAACTACGGGTACCCCTTCGCAGCACAAATGGGCTTTAACTTGGGATCCAGGAATTTGTACTATCATTTTACGTGCCATTTGAGTCGCGGTCAACCCTCCCGCGGCCACAAATTTCTCAGTGACAAATGAATGTGATGCACCCGAATCAAACAAGACCTTTGCAGGGACTGAGTTGATGAGAAACGTACCAAGGACAACATCAGGGGCTTCGGCTGCTTCCTTAGCAGTGACATGGTTCAGGCGGCCTCGTGCAGTATTGGCTTGGTTCTTCGGGTTCTTCCCAGTGGGTCCACGGCCTTGACCCTGGTTGGGTCTCGGCGTGCTGAGGCTCGGTGCAGAAGGCTTCTTCAGAGGGCACTCCTTAGAGAAGTGCCCCGGCTAGCCACAAGTGTAACATCCACTACCTTGGCTGCGGTTGGTGGGGTTGAATGTGTTGCGGTTACCTCCGGAGAAGTTCCCGCCTGAGGGGCGGTTGCTGGAATACTGGCGATTCGGGTTGTTGGGCCTGGGGGCTTGAGAGGCAAACCTCTGTGGAGGGGGCGCAGCCCTAGATGGGGGCAGGCTGCGGGACCGCTGTCCACTAGGTCCACCTTGACACATCATCTTGCGCTTGCGGCTCTCGCGGGCAGCCTTGTTCTTGTCTTCAACCATTATTGCCGCATCCACCATAGCTTCCAGGTCGGGGTAATGCATGGCGACAAGGTAAGTCTGCAACTCCTCCTGCAGTCCATTGAGGAACCTTTCCCTCTTCTTCTCATCGGTATCAATGTCATTGGGAGCATACCTTCCCCAGGTGGTGAACTTGTCGAGATACTCAGGAACACTAATCCCTCCTTGCTTCAGATTGAGGAACTTGTCCCTCATAATCTTGATGAGTCCAGAAGGGATGTGAGCCTTGCAAAACTTGGTTTTGAATGCTTCCCATGTCATCACTTGGCCCTCGGGCTGCATGGCGCGGACATTCTCCCACCATGCTCCAGCTGCTCCAGCTAGGAAGTGGGTTGCGTACAACACCTTGTCATTGGCTCCAACTCCAGCGTACTCTAGCTTGTTCTCAATGGTACGGATCCAATCATCGGCATCCAGTGGCTCAGTGGGCTTGGAGAAAGTTGGGGGATTGGAGTTCTGGAAATCCCTAAGCTTGTTCTGAGGCTCATCATTGCCATTGCCACCATTGTTGTTGTGGTGGGTGGCAATTTGGGCGAGGTGTTGGAGTGTGGCGAGGTTAGCTTGGCGCTCGGCACGTGCGGCTTCACGTTCCTCTAACATGAGCCACATCACCTGCGTCATGTCGGGCTCAGGAGGTGGGGGCAGGTTGTTTCCAGCGTGGCCTCGCGTTTTCGGAGCCATTCTGGAGAGAAGTTTATCTTGTGTGATATACAACAACAATTTAAATACAGGGGAAACAAGTTGTGCAATATGACATGGAAGGAAATCATAAGAGACATAACCACACCAACATCCATAAGCATACATCATCAACCATAATCATCCAAGTCCACCACATGCATACATACATACATACAAAAGAGGTGCCACATAAGTCTAGCACTCATACCACAAAGTCTCATGCAACACATACCAAATGGTTTCAGCTGAACCATACAACACACCTAAACGCAAAAGGGGTCGACCTAACCACTACGCGACATCCTAAGTGAGATAGCAATGCTCCGGGTACCTACTCGTCGATGCTAACATGAGGTACAACCTCCTCGGGGTCCTCCTCACTCGGGGTCGCAGGAGCGTAGAAGTCCATGATAGCGTCGCGGTCATCACCGCCATCGCTACCACGGTCGTCGTCGTCGGTGCTCGCGGGCTCCTCGTCGTAGGCCTCCTGCTGGTCATCATCACGGCCAAGTACCTCCTCGTTCTCCTTGCGGAGCTCGGCGGTCTCCTCCTATAACTCGGACACGTGACTCTCAAGTGAAGCGAGGTGATCCTCCAGTTCACGGACGCGCTGATGCAGAGCCCTATTCCTCTTCACGATCCTCCTCTTGGCAGCGAGGAGGTGGTGACGAGAGAGAATAGACTCCTGCAGGTCCTCACGAAGAACGGCCAACTCTAGGCCTCGCTCGTCAGCAACCATACGGACGTGGTCCAGCTGCCCCTGGGTGTGGTGCAGCAGGGCCTCCGTGTGGCAAAGGTGGCGACTGAAGGGGGTGTGTGCGGCGGCCTTGTGAGGAAAGCCGTCGGAGTCGAGTCGCCCATAGTGCTCGTAGCGGGTGCCGAGTAGCTCGTTGTAGTGGAGGTGGATGAGGCGCGAGATAGCGTGTCGGAGGACACGCATAGGTCCGTCGCCCCATGTGTCTCGATCACCTCGAAGGTGAACTCTGGAGAGGTCGGCGGGACCTCCTTCCCACGGACCTAGCAAATGACCTGGTACGCCAACTCACGGGTACCCTCCTCGAAGAGTTGGTAGCCTCGAACCTCCGGACGCGGGCGTCCGAGACACGCGGCCAACTCCACTAAGTCGCGCTCAAAAACGAGCACGTCCTCGTGGGTACCGACCTGACGGTCTGCAGTAGGAGCATCCATCTACACAAAATTTTAAGGTAGGTTGAGTTAATAACTTACCCAAGTGTGCAACATTTTAGATACAATAAAAACTTGAATTAAGATGCAAGTAGTCTAAATGCTTAAAGAATAAGGGGAGAGATGAGAGCAATATATATTTACCTTATATATATTAAGCCATCTCTTATAACTTTTTAATAGTGAAAATAGTTTTTGGTCCGGTCTAACGCCCATGCTAACTAAGGTCTCCTAAGGTCAGGATGGCTCTGATACCATGGCGTACGATAACACATGTGATGTATTGTGGGGACCCCGGTTTACCATCCGGAATTCCCGTTATGCATACCATTCATGATCCCAGGAAGACCGTCATGAATCCACATAAGGTCAGGATGGCTCTGATACCATGGCGTACGATAACACATGTGATGTATTGTGGGGACCCCGGTTTACCATCCGGAATTCCCGTTATGCATACCATTCATGATCCCAGGAAGACCGTCATGAATCCACATAACAGAGTTGATATTACAGAGTACATCATCCATTACATAAATAAGTCGTTAGTCTTACATGGCCACTTGGCCGAATTCAAAAGCCTCGCAGGGCAAGTTCACTAAACATAGCAGTGGAATCACAAGTAGCGTCGGTAGCCCGGGTCATGCCTCTACCCTACAGGCGACTGACCGGGAGACGGATCCTAGTTCGCACCGGCATCATCGAACTCCTCACCATCATCATCGTAGTCTTCTCCATAATCTGGCCAAGTTAATAGCCAGGGACAAAGCCGTGAGTACATTTTGGAATTGTACTCGCAAACCACCTAAGAGGGAACAAGTTGCATGTTGTTTTTCTGTAGCAAGGGAAGTTGGTTCGAGGCTAGTGCTCCATCCTATTTATAGTTTCTCGGGTCGATATAGCATGTCATACGACATCTCTATATCATAGTTTCTCTTGTCGATATAGCATGTCATACGACATCTCTATATCCTTATTAAATAAGAATTTTTGAAAAGAAACTTTAGTAAAAGCTCTAGGGAAGGGGGAACTCATTTTTCAAGAGAAGAGCTGGTGGTCAATCAAACATGACCACCATCCTTATTAAGTCCGGTCAATCATACATGACCACTTCCATTCCTTCGGCAGTACCGTGCAAGTATTCCGAACCATACCCGTGCCATGGCAGTACCCTTCGAGTACTCGTCCGGCACTTCCCTTCCTTTTTCTGAAATCAACCTTTGAAATCAAAACCGACATTGGGCTAGGCAACGGTCGTCCCAACCGTCCATGACCGAGGACTCGGCTATTCGAATAGTTTTACACTCTGCAAAGGTTGTACACTTTACCCACACCATCCGATAAATCCGCCGGGATTCCACCACGGACCGTCATACACAAGTATGCGGGTTTCGGATAATCGATCATAACCTTCCATCTATCCACCTTAGTACAGGTGCCTACCCTGTGGAGTATACATCCCCGGCAAATCCTGGCCGTCTACCTCTGCCGAGCGTAGTTCCAGTGCCACAGCGGGAGAAACCCAAGTGTCTTCCGGACGGGTAGCCTATTGGCGGGCCCGCTACACTGTTGCCCACCTCTTGCGACAACCCGGATTCCGGGGTCCTATGAACCCGTATATAGTGCGAGGCTCCCCGCACTAAAGCAGATAAACTTCGGACTAAGCCCCGTCCCATACCGGGGTAATGTGGTTGCACGGTTTAATTGTTCTGAGCGAACGCCTATTGATCACCAATGTCATATAAAAACCACCATCTCCTTGTCCTCCATTTTGATCAAAACCATTTTCGAAATCACTTCAGTGGGGTAGATACTACCCCAAGGTTTTCGGAAACATTTTATAAACATTCTTTGAGTGTTCCCATTCCTAGGGTTTTAGCTCCACTAGAAGGTTTATCAAGGGCTTTGTTGCTAATCAACAAGCCACAAGTTTAGGGGTGAGGAATAGGTAATCAAGGGGGTCATCCCAATGGATGATAACAATTTGACTCGCGGAGCCGGAGTCAACAAATAATTGCTACAAGGACTATAGCAATATAAATCCATGCACTTTAATAAAACAGAAGGAGACATGCAAATGTGTAAATAGGAATTCAGATATGCATCAAGTTAGGTGGCTTGCCTTGGTTGGCTTGTCCCTGGTCCTCCTTGTCCTGATACTCGTACACTTCACCTTCTTCGGTACACTCCTCGTTCGCTTCTATCGTCGGAAAAAATAACAACGCACAAATAAATACACAAGCATACACAAGTCCCAACATTGCAGCACTCCATACCATATCATCAAGGAGTATCATATGCAAACAAGTTTAGAAAACAAACAAGATTTTAAAGGTTCTTAATTAGCAATTTATCCCTATTAGAAACTAGGGTTTCTTATTTGATGAGATCACAACAACTTAGCAACCAATTCAAGCATGCAGGCACTAAATGAATCAAACATCACACCTATCATACTTGCAGGTTGACAACAATCTTAAGAACCTAACAAAGTTGGATTTACTGAAAAATAAGTTGTGGTTAAATTCCTATGAATTAAACAATAGGAAATAGCACTAGAGCACCAAAATAATCCTCAGATATTCTCTTTTCTTCAGAAAAATATGAGGTACAGTGATCTGGAAAGCCCTTCCAGAACAGGATCCAACAAAGTTGGATTCAAAACAAATTTCCATTCCTACTGCAAGTGGTGATTTTCCTAAGTTTAATTACACACAAAGCCATTTTAATTACTACTGCAAGAGTATAAGTCCTAAAATAGCAAAACTAGTGAGTCAAGCAAGATATAATGATAAGCTATCACTGAAAATTGGTTTCACTCATTTTCAACATACCAAACTCAAGATTTGTAATTAAGTAAGAAAATAGGCTAATAACACACCACTATTTATCATTTGTTCAACAGTGATCCTAAAATCATGGGACCTATGCCATCTGAAAGCTAATGTCTAAAGCTACTCAAGGAAATTTGAATCACTTCATCTGCATGCACAGATCAAATTCTATGGAATTTCAAAGTTCACAGAACAAACAAAATCATCAGAGCATTTTCTAAAAAAAAATATCGCGCGGGCCAGATCCACTAGGAACGGGCCGAAACAGCGCGGATCCGGCCCAGATCCATCCGCGGCGCGCGGGAGACGCCGATTCAAATGGCTGGCAAGCGGGGCCCGCCGGTCAGCGCCTCTGGGAGGCCGAATCGGTACGCGCCGATCGCGGCCGTCCAATCAAGTGACGATCGACGGCGATCGTTCGTCATCTCTGCGACAGAGACGAGGGCATCGGCGGGGGTTAGGGTTTGGTCAGGGGTTCACTAGAGCTCACCTAGGGCTGCTCGGCGTCGATCTGGCGGTGGCGTTCGGCTGCGGTGCATCAGAAAAAGGTCGGCGATGTCGTCGGAGAGGCGAACGTCGAAGCGGCGTGGTCCTAGGCCTCCTCCTTCACCTCCAGACGCTCCGGCGAGGTCAGCGATGGCGTTGGCTACCATCGGTCTTAGCCCTGGAAAAGTGTAGCGTTAGCATCGCAGGGAGTCTGGGAAGCCAGAGAGAGGGAGGAGAGAGGCCAGCGGTGTCGTAGGTGACGGCAACCTTCCCCTTTCTTCCTGGGCCTCGGCGAATCCTCCGGCGAGCTTGCAGAGGCTTGGCAAGGGGAGTGTGAGCGTGGGCTGCGGCTGGGGATCTCACAGACGGGAGAAGGAAGGGAGTGGGAGAAGAATGGCGTCCAGGGGAAAGGTTTGGTCGGTCCAGAGGGTTTTATACCCCGATGGTGGACTCGGTGCGTCGTGGTTTCGACCGTCACGGATTGGGCAGCTGGGCGGTGCTTTCTGGGCGGCATCGTGGTCTCAGTTCAGTGGTGTGGACGTGGAGCTCGGGTGCATGCTGTGCCAATGGGTATATGCACGGGTTCAGTAGACGTGCACGGTTTTCATGTCACGGTCCGAATGATCAGGTGGCCGAGCATGCCGGGCGAGGGTGGCGCGTGGTTAGGGCTTCGATGCCGTGCAGGGTGACGTGCGGTGCGCGGGGAAAAGGTGCATGCACGCTTCAGAACGGCTATGCCGCTCTCGGCGTCCAGAGCGTGCACGAGAGGGGGCAAAGCGCGGGCTAGAGGGCGGCAGCCAAACATTGGGCGTCGACGATGGTGGCTAGGGGGCTCTGGTGGCGTGGTAGCAGGGGCGGGCTTGCCTTCTATGCCCTGGTCGGCATGAGCGTGCGCTGGGTGGCCTCGGGCTTTGGGAGAGGGGAGTGGTGAGGTAGGGGAGGTGAGTGTCTTGCAGGTGGGGTCCTGGTGCTCTCCTGGGCGGCTGCTCGATGCTGGTTGGGGGTTGGAGGGGGCTGGAGTGAGAGAGAGGGGGAGAGTTTGATCTTGGCAAAGATTGCCTCGGGTTCCCCCTCCTTTTGTGTCCAAGTGCATAGGACAAAGAGAATATGAGAGAGGGAGAGAGAGATGGCCGGCTAGGGTGTGTCTTGGTCGAGTTTGCAAAGAAAAGGGAGGAAAGAAAAGAAAAGGAGAAGGTTTTGGTGAATTCGGCCGAATTTCATTTGAATTTTGAAAAGTGCAAAGTTTTGATCCAAAGGTGGTGGTGAATGTTTCAGAAGTGTTTTCAAATAGATAGCAAGGCATCCACCAAGTTTCAAGATTTTTGGCCGAGTGGAAATAGGGTTTTGGATGAGTTCCTATTTTCCAATATAGGGTGCAAAAATAAAGTTTAAATAAAAGAGAGAAAAAAGATTGTTGGTGCTAAGACTCTATTTCACTAGGTTTAGCAATAGCATGAAATCATGGCACACCTCCATGCATTCATGCAGCATGCTCAAGTGAAATTGAAAAGAAAAAGAAATTAAGTGACACACACACATGCACATGAAATGATAGTGCAAACAAGCAAGCAAGATCTAGGTTTATTCTTTCTAGGTTTTTGAATGGCATCTGAATAATTTGCAAACCAACACACATCATAATTCACACTTGCAAGAATTCCAGAAGAGAATTTTGAATCAAAGGATTTTATAGAACCACACCCAAGCACATGAGATCATGCATACACACACAATATCTTAATAAAAAGTATTAGTTTCCCCTAAATAAAGTATTACTGGGACTTAAAATGCATTACAAAAAGTGGGTTGTTACATGTATCGAGGTATAAAACTATTATCTGAGGAGTATGAGAGTTCCTAATGGTAACTCGGGGTATTTGAGGATGCGTGTTCATGATGAACATACCTAGGGGTATGAGGCATCGAGATGTTTCCTGAGGAGTATGAAAGTTCATAATGGTAACATGGGGTATTTATATATGAGAGAGTTTATGATGTACATACCCTAAGGTATCGATATGAGCACACCCTAGGATATGAGATATCGAGATGAGCATACCCTAGGATATGGGGTATCGAGATGAGCATACCCTAGGGTATGGGGTATTATCCGAGGAGTATGCGAGTTCATTATGGTAACTCAAGGTATTAAATTATCAATGTCCATGATGAACATACCGTGAGGTATCAAGGTACCGGGATGTTGTCCGAGGGGGTATGTTCAACATGATGGTAACTTGGGGTATCAGGGTATGTTGACCATCACAGTTCTTTTTGTTGAGAAGCATTATGGTAACTCAGGGTATTAGGGTATGAATGTTCATGATGAACATAACCTGAAGTATTGAGGTATGGAGATGATGTTCGAGGAGTATGAGAGGTTTTTAATGGTAACTCGAGGTGTATCAGGGTATGTTGCAAATTTCGATGCCTAGTATAAATTGTTGGTAAACGACAGAGTACCTATTATTATGAGCATCATGGGGAACTCAAGTTGTATACCATACCTTAGGAGCCCAATATCGCTTTCAAGTCCAGCGACAGGTACATATATCAATATACTAGCAATCAATGAACGTTGGGGGCATCATATCACTAACTTATGCTATTTCTATGTCATTTACACAATGATGACGATGGCGTACGATAACACATGTGATGCATCGAGGTATCAAACTATTATCCAAGGAGTATGAGAGTTCATAATGGTAACTTAGGGTATCTGAGTATGCGTGTTCATGATGTACATACCTAGGGGTATGAGGCATCGAGATGTTGCCTGAAGGAGTATGAAGTTCATAATGGTAACTCGGGGTATTTATGTATGAGAGTTTATGATGTACATATCCTAAGGTATCGAGATGAGCATACCCTAAGATATGATATATCAAGATGAGCATACCCTAGGATATGAGGTATCGAGATGAGCATACCCTAGGGTATGGGGTATTATCCGAGGAGTATGTGAGTTCATTAAGGTAACTCGAGGTATTAAATTATCAGTGTTCATGATGAACATACCCTGAGGTATCAAGGTACCGGGATGTTGTCCGAGGGGTATGTTCAACATGATGGTAACTTGGCTTATCATGGTATGTTGACCATCGGAGTTCTTTTTGTTGAGCAGCATTATGGTAACTCGGTGTATTAGGGTATGAATGTTCATGTTGAACATACCCAGGGTATGTTGCAAATGGTATTTGCGTATGATAGTTCATGATGAACATACCCTAAGGTATCGAGTAGTATGTTACCTTTGGGTAGCAGAGTATGTTGGAAAAACAGAAACCTAATATAAATAGTTTGGAAAGGGCATAGTACCTCTTATTATGGGCATCATGGCGAACTAAGGTCATATCATACCCAAGGCGCCGGTATCGCTTTCAAGGCCAACACCTAGTACAAATATCAATATATTTTCAATGCATCGGGGAAGTTAATGTAGTTATGTCATACCCAAACGGTTTAAGATAAACCATCGAAAGAGTGTTCGCCATTCATTTTTGAATAAATCTGAGTTTTGGAATTGTCAAAATTATTCAAAACCCGTGCCAAATTTGGAAAAACTTACAACACAAAAAAGTTGCGAAATTACAATATCTCTCCAATGAATTATTATTTGCATCATTCCGATAAAAAGGTTGAAAACAAATCATCCAAACACTATCCGCCATTTTTTTAATAAATCCGAATTTTCTTATTTTAGAAAATTATTCAAAAACCATGCAAAATTTGAAAAACATAGAACACAAAAAGTTGTGAAATTTTAGTATCTTTCCAACGACAGATCATTTGCATCATTCCGACAAATGGTTTAAAAATCCAAACATTTTCCATCATTCAAACATTACCCCTCATAGTTTAGGGAAGTACAAATATCTAGTTTAGGAAGTACACATAGTCCCTCGCAGTTTTACATTAAAAGAAATGGTTGTTATGACGGAAAATACAACACTGTGATAGAGGCAAGTACACATAAGTAAGACTGAGAAGTACAAATATCTAGTTTTGGGAAGTACATACAGTCCCTCATAGTTTTGCATGAAAAAAAACGATTGTCACTATGGAGGGAAGTACACATGAGCAAGATTGAGAAGTACACACATCTAGTTTGGGAAAGTACACACGGTCTCCCATAATTTTGCATAATAAATGACTATTATGTTCAGAAGTACAACAATATTATAGATGGATATACATACCCATAACATAGAGAAGTACGTATATCTTGTAGGGAAGTACATACGAATAAAGAAAGTACAAATATTTAGTTTAGGGAAGTACAAATATTTAATTTATGGAAGTACATATATTTAGTTTAGAAAGTACATACGGTACCTCATAACTTTGCATGAAAAATGATAGTCATTATGTGAAGTACAACATGGTGACGTAGGGAAGTACAACATTGTGACGCCCGGAAGTACAACATGGTGACGGAGGGAAGTACAACATGGTTTCATTGTTTTTTCCTGTTTTATAAATTTTCTCAAATAGCCCTTGCCTTTATATTTTAGATGGAATAAGAACTGAAGTCTAATGAATGGTCACATAATTTTTTGAACATGTCTAACATGGTTGACAAAACTTTGACTAAAAAAACCTCACTTTTGATGTTGTTGAAACCGGTCTTTGACCGATAATTGTAATAGATGGGCGTAGTTGTACCGATCATTTTGAGTGGCCATGGACCTGAAATAGACATTGTACGAAAAAATTACAGCCTTTTAAGTAAGAAGTTTTTCATCACTTCGTCGGGAAGTACAAACATGTATAACAAATAAGTACGGAATATATATACTAGGAAGTACAAAAAACTCTTTTTCTCGGGACGGACATATATCATAGAAATCATGTTGTTTTAAGGTCCAGTCGCCTCTACAGTAGGCAAAAATGATTTGTATGGTATAACAAAACTTTAATTTCATTACTTTTTACTTTCTATGATGAATGAAATAGTATATTTTCTCAATTTCAAATCGTTAACTTGCGAACAATACAAATCATATGACGTTAAAACTATATAAATTATTCTTTAACATTAATGAATTTGTGAAAATATTATGAACAAAAAAGTTGTGCATTTCCCATAGCTGTCCAACGGTATATCATTTGCATCATTCTGACAAACGGTTAAAAAACTCTAGTCAAATTACCTTGCATATTTTTTAGATATCTCCAAATTTGTTATTTTTAAAATTATTCAAAAACTGTACTGAATTTGAGAAAACTTAAAACACGAAAAAGTTGCGCCTGCTCCATATCTATCCAATGTCATATTATTTGTATCATTCTGACAAACGGTTTAGAAAATCTGTTCAAATTACAGTCCGCCCGTTTTTTAGTAGATCCGAATTCCAGTATTTTCAAAATTGTTCAAAATCCATGAGGAATTTAAAAATACGTAGAGATAACAAAGTTGCGCAATTTCAGTAGCTTTCCAACGGCCTATCAGATATATTATTCTGATTTGTGGTTTGGAAAATAAGTTGAAAATACGTTTTAGACATGTTTTTGAATCCTTCCGATTTTCAAAATTAAACTTAAAATATTGAAAATGTGAAAAAAGTTTCAACATGAAAAAGTTGCGGATTTTCTGTAGCTTTCCAACGGTATATCATTTGCATCATTCCGATAAACAGTTTAGAAGTCCAAATAAATAGCTACGTAGATACAAACAAGCAGTTCAAAATTTGCAAATCAGAAGTACGATTCTATCATACAAAGTAGTACAAACGTGTGTCGTAAGCAGTAAAGAATATGTACAAAATATTATTCTGTCATTGATGCGGGCAGAATAACCACCCAGTTGGGAACCCCAAGAGGAAGGTATGATGAGCACGGTAGCAAGTCTTTCCCTCAATAAGAAACCGAGGTTTATCGATCCAGTAGGAAAAAGCCAAACTTCAAAAGGTGATGCTTGCTAGCTTCATGACACTCCAACAAGGGCGCCATTTATGATACTTGTTGATGCATCTTCAACTAGCAGCAATGTGGAACCTGCACATAGCACAAATAAGAACTTTGCTCCCAACTTACGATGAGGTTATCCATCTCACCGGTTTGATGTAAACAAAGGATTGAGCATATCGAGTGGAAAATAATAGTAGTATGTGAGAAAGTAAACAGTGCAAGTAAAAGTAAACAGTAATAGCAATGTAAAGGAAATTGGACCGGGGTCCACAGTTCACTAGTGGTGTCTCTCCATAAGATAAATAACAACATGCTGGGTAAACAAATTACAGTTGGGCAATTGATAGAATAAAGATAACGTGCATATGTCACGAGGATCACTATGAGATTTACTCTGGGCATTACAACAAAATACATAGACTGCCATCCAACTGCATCTATGACTAATAATCCACTTGTGGCGAATCAATCCGAGAACTCCACAAGTATTAAGGTGCGAACAACAGATAATTGCATTAAGCAAAGTGTGTAATGTAAACAAAGCATATGCCCTCGAGCATATGAATGTTGTTTTCCCCCTAGTAGCAATAGCACATCTACAACCTTAGAGGTTTCTGTCACTCCCCCAGATTAAATAGAGGCATGAACCCACTATCGAGCATAAATGCCCCCTCTTGGAGTCACTAGCAACTACTCGGCCAAGATAGCTACTAACAACGGAGAGCATGCAAGATCATAAACAACATAGAGATAACATAAGATAAAATTCAGTACATCAACTGAATCATAACACCAATATTCATCGGATCCCAACAAACACAATATGTAGAATTACATAAAGGTAGTCTCGATCATGTAGGGCAGCTCACGAGATCTAAACATGAAGCACATGGTGGAGAGGACAACCATCTAGCTACTGCTATGGACCCATAGTCCAAGGTAGACTACTCACTCATCACGCCGGAGGAAAGCATGGTGATGAAGAATACCTCCGGTGGCAATTCCCCTCTTCGACAGGGTGCCGGGAAGAGCTTCTGGTCCGTCCCGATCTCGGGTCGACGATGGCGGCGGATCGCGATATGTTTCTGGAAAATTGATCGGGTATTTAGGTTTTTCCCATCGGGGGGTCTTCATAGGCGAAGGGGCAGCGTCAGAAGTGGACCAGGGCGCCCTCACCATAGGGCGGCGCGGCCAGGGGCTGGGCAGTGCCCCTGGTGGTGAGGCTAGGCCCTAGCCCCTCTCCGTCTCCTCTTCGATCTTCTGGAAGGTTTGTTAAATATTGGGAGGTTCGGCTTTTGTTTCGTCCAATTCTGAGAATATTTCCTGTGTAACTTTTCTGAAAAACAAAAAAGCAAAAAACAGGGAAATGTGATACGTCTCCAACGTATCTATAATTTTTGATGCTCCATGCTTGTTTTTACACCATTTACCCAATGTTTCGTTACACTTCGTGGCACTTTTATGCATTTTCCGGAACTAACCTATTAACAAGTCGCCACAGTGCCAGTTCCCTGTTTTCTGCTATTTTTGTGTTTCAGAAGTGATCACAGGAAATATTCTCGGAATTGGACGAAACAAGTTCCTGAAGTCTTATTTTGCCCGGAAGCTTCCAGAGATCCGAAGGAGAGTAGGAGGGGGGCTACCAGGGCTCCACACGCAGGGGTGGCGTGGCCAGGGGCCTGGCCGCGCGAGCCCCGCGTGAGAGCACCCTGGCTGCCTCCTGACGAGGCCCCTTCGCCTATATAAAGCCTCGGGACAGAAAACCCTAAAGGATTCGGCAATTTTCCAGAAGCAGTTCCGCAGCTCCGCCGCCACCGCCGATGAATTTCGGGGGACAGAAGTCTCTGTTCCGGCACCCTGCCGGGACGGGGAAGTGCCCCCGGAGCCATCTCCATCGCCGTCTTCGCCGTCTCCATCGACCTCACCGCCATCTCCATCAACCTTGCTGTCTCCTATGATGAGGAGGGAGTAGTTCATCCCCGGGGCTGAGGGCTCTACCGGTAGCTATGTGTTCACCTCTCTCTCCCATGATGTGATCTTTATGTGATCGTGAGCTTTGTATCATGTTGAACAAGTAGATGTTATTATTCAGATATTATGTGTACTCTAGTGGTGTTATTAAAGTAATCTATTCCTCCTGCCATGGTGTAACGGTGACAGTGCGTGCATCATGGTGGTACTTGGTTTAGGCTATGATTGTGATCTCTTGTGGATTATGAGAATAATTATTACTATGATAGTATTGAAGTGATCTATTCCTCCTTTCATGGTGTAATGTTGACAGTGCGTGCACCGTGTTAGTACTTGGTTTAAGTTGCAATAATATCTATCTTGAGTTGTGCTTTGATTTGGATATCTCTATGAGTGGTGTTTGTCAAGTACTTGATGAACTTTAAGGGGTGCTTCTGTAGCCACTACACAATGATTAGTGTTATTCAATAGGAGAGTAATTCAGAGTACCATAGTGGAGAGAAGTTGTTTATTTGTTCAATCATGTTATATTGTTGGGAGTGTGTCCACTAGTGAAAGTATGATCCCTAGGCCTTGTTTCCAAGCTTTGCACACCGTTTACTTGCTGTTTTGTTACATGTTTGCTCGCAGCGATACTTATTTCATATCACAGTTACTACTTATAATCATCACTACCGCTTGTATTTTACTATCTCTTCGCCGAACTAGTGCACCTATACATCTGACAAGTGTATTGGGTGTGTTGGGGACACAAGAGACTTTCTGTATCGTAATTGCAGGGTTGCTTGAGAGGGATAGCTTTGACCTCTAACCTCCCTGAGTTCGATAAACCTTGGGCGATCCACTTAAGGGAAACTTGTTGCTGTTCTACAAACCTCTGCACTTGGAGGCCCAACAAGTGTCTACAAGAATAGAAGTGCGTAGACATCAAGCTCTTTTCTGGCGCTGTTGCCGGGGAGGTAAGGTAAAAGGTACTCACATCCTTTGGCTACTAAGTCTTTTAGTTGCTGGTGAGTGCTCAGAGTTATTTCCTTTAGATTCTGCAATTACATCTTTTTGTTTCTTGTTTTTATTTTCACTAGTTAGGCTTAATGGAAAATAATGAGTTCTTTAGTCTTTTTCCTGAGTTTAGATATGAAGTGTTTGAAGAGGAAATTGAAAAACCTTTGGAGCTTAATTTGCATGCTAATAGTGTTGTTAGTATGAATGTTTCGAACACTGTTATTACTAATGCTATAGAAAAGTCTAAGCTTGGGGAAGCTGGTTTTGTTAAGCATGATATTTTTAGTTCCCCAGCTTTAGTGGAGAAAGTTTGCTCTGATGATATTTTATCTCCCATATGTGATGTTCCTTCTTATGATGATATGTTTGAAGAATATGCTTTGCGAAATAGCTGTTCTCTAGCTTGTGATGATACTAAACCTCTAGTTTATGATGGCTATGATGATGAGTATAATATTTTCAGTTCACCTACTATTGAGGATAAAATTAGTTATGATTACAATATGCCTCCTATTTATGATGATTATGGTGATGAGAATAATTATTCTATTGAATTTGCTCCTACTACTATTGTTCCTGTGGTGAGTATTAATTCTTTTATGCATGTGGCTCATGATAGGGAAGCTTTATGTGATAGTTATATTGTTAGTTCTATTCATGATGCTACTGAAAGTTATTATGAGAGAGGGAAACATGGTTTGATAGATCTCAACAATATTAAGTTTCCCTTCTTTATGTTGCAAATCTTGATGTGGCACTTGTTTTATCTATCCATGCTTGCTACTATGTACCCCGTTGATTTATTTTCTTACAAGATTCCTATGCATAGGAAGTGGTTCAGATATAAATGTCTTTCACATTTGCTTTTTGATGCTCTCTATTGCTTTAAGTTCCTATATGGCGCCTTTGCCTCAAGCTCTTATATGGCGCCCACATGAGCATCTTTGCAATTTACTGCGCCTAGCTCAAAGGCGTTAAAGAAAAGCACTCTTGGGAGATAACCCATTGTTTATTTTCAGTATTTTTTCTTTTATTTGAGTCTTGGAAGTTATTACTACTGTAATAACCGCTCCTTATCCTTTTTATTTCGTTGTTGTGCCAAGAGAAGCCTCTAATTCGAGTGAGGTAAAGATTTGGGGATGTTGTTGTCCTAAAACTGTTTTCGGTGCTGCACCGTAAAAATTCGTATAAATTCTCTGTATATCTTTTGGACCTGCGATTTCTTGTGCATATGCCCCAGGTTATATCCAAACTTTTGTTAGTTGAACACTTTTTGATTTGAGCAACAGAAAACCCCTCAAAAATTCGTCCTTTGTCAGCTGTTCTGTTTTGACAGATTTCTGCCAATATTTGTGTTTGCCACTTTATTGCTTTTTTTTGAGTTCTTTTGATCACGGAACTTTTGGGGAAGTTGCTACAGTAGTATTTGCTATATATGTGGTGGTTTTGAGTTGAAACCTGAAGCAAAAAGAGGTTGATTATATGTTATGCTTACACTAATGTTGCTAATAGAATTGTGTTTAGTTTTGTATGAAGGAAGTTTTCAAGTGTAGGGATTGGAGAATGATGAGATGAGTTGAAGAATGGACAAAAGCTCAAGCTTGGGGATGCCCATGCATCACTCCAAGAAATATCCAAGAAGTACAAGCGTCAAAGCTTGGGGATGCCCCCAAGGCACCCCTTCTTCATCGGCAAAAATCAGGTCACCTTTCAAAACACTATATTTTTATTGCTTCATGCACTATGCGTTTTTCTTGGAGCGTCAGTTGTTTTAGTTTTCATTTTTAGTTTTGTTTTGTTTGCTGCAATAAATGGTTTGATCACATCATGTTGTTTTGGAGGGAGACAAACTCCGTTTTTCATTTGCCAAGAACACTCTGTTTTTCACTCTTATCGTTTCAATGAGTGTTCTCTTTTTCTGCTACTACTTTTGGTTTTCGTTTTTGCCTTGATTTGCGTTCAGATCTTCTTATATTTATTTATCAAGGTGTATTTTTGCCTCTGGACCATGTTGGTTTTCCTCAAAAGAGTTGGATTAAAAAGTTTGAATGGTGTTGGAAAAGAGAAAAAGCTTTATGCAAAAAAGTGGTACAAAAAGGAGCTTGTGTAGACTGCGGCTTAGGCTTTTTCATGTCATGCTTGATGTCTTTTTGATAGTATTCTTAGTGGTTTTTCTGTAGCATGACTTGTCTCAAATAACTGAGATTGCTTAATGAGCCTTTGAAAAAAATCATGCGTTGTTTTAATTATTTGGAAGCATTATTTTGGTTTTCTCCTTGATGCTTTATTTGGGTTGACTTGGCGCATGCTCACACATGTTAGACTCTTACAAAGTCGCCAATAGCCTCTATGATCATTTAGTTTTTGACTTTTGATGCCATCTTATGCTTCTTTTAATGTTGCTTTGTCGCTTTGCATGATTATGGTCGTTATTGCTCTCTTAGTTGGTCGCTCCCAGTCTTTTGCTAGCCCTCATTTTGTACTGAGTATGAGCTCTACTCGTGCATCCAACTCCTAAAAACCAAGTTTGCCATTGTGTCCACTATAAATTCCTATGCATGGTATTTGTAAGCCATTCCAAAGTAAATTTTCATGTGCTACCTTTCAAAAACTTTCAACTACTTCTCGTTTTGTGCCACTGTTTTTAGCTCATGGGGACGTAGTGGTCGGATTTGCTATCTTCCATATTGCTTATTCCAAAAAGAAAAAAAAAGAGAAAAAAAAGAAAGAAAAAAGGCACTCCTCCATGGAAAGTGAATGTTGGTGGGCACCCGATGGAATCGGTTAGCCATGGTTTGTGAAAGAAAAAAAGGTGGGGAGGAGTGCCAAGCTTTATAAAAAGAGCACAAAAGTGCCAATCTCTCTCTCAAAAACTTGCTTTATTTTTGTATGGAAGATAGTAAGAATCCCATTGCCAGTCGTTGACAAAGACAACCACCTCTCAAAACCAATTTTTATCTCTCTGTTTTACAAATGAAAAGCTCTAGAACATGTTTAATCACTGCTTCCCTTCGCGAAGGGCCTTTCTTTTACTTTTATGTTGAGCCACCACCTTCTTTCTTTATGCACCACTAGTCATCAACCCGTGCAGCTGCACGGGCTAGTTGCTCTATTCTGTAGATAATATTATATATTGATGAATGTATTACATGCATGCTAAATATTTATAATAAAACAAATAATAGTTTATGTTAATTTTTGGATGAATATCATCGAATATGAGGATGAATAGAGTGACATCACATTAGAAAATGATCAGATCTCTAATTTATTATAATCCAACTTTGTAAATATTCAGTAAACCTAGTGATATCATTTCAAGCTAAGTTGTTATTTTATATTTTGTAAAAAACACATGCATAATCCTTTTATGAAGCGAGTAACAACATAACGAAGATAGGATATAAGTGGAAACATCAAATCTCTACTATATTTTATTAATATGGTTAAAAGTAGACACCTCAAAATTCATGCGAGAAACACTATCTCAGTGTAGCTTCCTTGTGTAACTTATCTTACAATAAGTACAATGGAAGATATTTCTATTTGCGAACGCAAATTTGGAGTTTTCAATGAAATATATATTTAACTGGATGACATACCAAGAATACGGCCAGCGAACCCATATTGGATACACCTAAGAGGACGTGGTATTATGAGACTATGGCAGTGACTTTAGATAAATATAGAAAATAACTCAATACATCATCAATGGTCTCCCTACCATGATAGAGCCTGAAAGGGGTAGCCATTTCCTCCAGTAACAACAAAACTGCTTCAGTTGCTTATTATTACTGTATGGACCTTCTAGTACATGGGAAAATTAGATAAAGCCAATTTAAACACTGATAAGTGACAATGCACGAAAAGTAAAACCTGGAAAGAAACTCAATTATAAGCCTCTGCTAAAATGTTCTGCCCATTTTACTACTTCAATTTATCCTATTATATACAAAATTTCTCACAATTTCTTATGAAAATCAAAGCAGTTTTTGTCTTGTTTTTTCCAGGTTTCAGTTTGTTTGCTATTTCCTAGATTCCATGTCTGAAAGGTAGCTAAAGCTCTTTAATAATTACTCCCTCTGATCGGAAATAAGTGTCGGTGACTTAGTACAAACTTTATACTAAGCTAGTACAAAATCCCTAACACTTATTTCCGATCGGAGGGAGTAGGATTTATAACCATATACGTGTATGGATAAATGGCAGGAAAAAATACTGTGTTATGCAATCTCTGTAAATTAACATCGAAGCAAACCATGACATGAACATGAATACATGCGTCTTCTATAACTGAAACACATCCGCCTAGCAAACTGTAAAACAAAGTAGCTTACTTAGATTCAGGTTAGGCTTATATAGAAAATTCAGATATAAAACAAAGAGAACCCTGCTCCAGCAACACAAACCTCAGGCAACCTTCCCAGCGTATGCATCTCTTGAAGCGATAGTCCCCTTATGACACCTCTACACTTCTGAGCTAATCGGTAAATAATGTCAGCAACAATTAATTAAATCTAAATGATATTTGAGGCAGAAAGTGTAATCTTAACCTCAATAGTTGCATGCGTTTGTGATTTTTTTGGCTAGAAACCAAACTATGATAGCTAAATTAGGGCAACCTTATCTAAAATATACTTTTTTTTGACTCCATCATAGTATAACATATAATGTCAGAGGTAGATTTAGGAGTACATAAACTCTGAAGTTAATTCCTGTATTCTAAAAATGATTCAACTATTATTTTGGTGAGATGAGCTGAGTAATTTCGTCTAAAAAAATTCAACATATGACACGATTAAAGAAAACATACCTTCAATGGCCATTGTTGTAGGACTGTTTGTTGGGCGGTGGCATCGGCCACCATGGTCTTCTATATCTGCACCGCAGCTTATATATGACAGCCACCATGAACGTTGCAGGTATCAATCTTCGGTCGTCGCTTTATCGAAAAAAAATATATCTTCGGTCGTCGTATTGGCTAGCATGCCTCGATTGCTAGACTGCACGATACAGTCATCTGGAGGCCTGCCGCCATGAACGCCATCTAGACAAATTGATTTGCACGTCACTATGGTCAGTAGGACACTCACCGCAAAGTCCAGATCTCCAATACCTACTCTTGTGAACCCATGATCACGTCAGCCACTTAGACAACAGGACATGGACTTGCTCAGTAGCCTAATCGGAATCGATCGTCTTGGAGGCTTGCAGGTTGCTGCAGAATTGGCGGCCATCTAGGAATTTAATTAGGTATTAGGTACCATGCAGTTTACTTAGGCGTTACCGGCAGCTGTGTCGAGCGAGATTGGTGAGGGAGAATGATGGTGCTGATGATGACAGGAGGAGGCGGCGAGATCTCCGGGAGATGATCATGGCGGCGGCACATCGGGCAAACTGCATGTGAGGAAGGAGATCGAGAAGCCTATCTAGGAAACGTGTTGGACTGACAGGGTGATCGCACACGTTGAACGAACGGACTCTCCGTATATCTATCGGGGTGATCCAACGGTTAGGACATCAGGAAGACAAATCGTACGGACGTGGCCACTTGGATATTTCTTTTACCTCTAGGATTAACGTGGAGGCTCGTACGGTGCCTCCAATTAGTAAATATAAGATTAAGAGAGCATAGTTGTCATTCTTAGTGTAATATGCATTGTCCCAAAGTTCATTGATTGATTCATATTGTTGGTTTCACTTGTTCTTAAATTATTTGTATCTAGTCGCCCTCTTAAACTTGAAGGTGTCCTATGCATTTATGTTTTGCTCTCTTTGAAGGACAAGCTGAAAACCATTTGTATGTTTTTCCTTATGATTTGAACACACGTTTGACTTTCATTGTTTCATTTTCATGATCTTTTGTTTGTGTTCATTTGCATGTTACAACATGGTTGCTAAGTTCTTATTGTCATGATTATATCTTTCATGCCCATGTTTTAAGTTCTTATGATCCCAGCTCACAAATGTTTACATATATGATCAAGATTGTGTAGGTGCATGTCACCTCAAAAATTATTTCTTTTGTTATCACTTACCTACTCGAGGACGGGCAGGAGTTAAGCTTGGGGATGCTGATACGTCTCCAACGTATCTATAATTTTTGATGCTCCATGCTTGTTTTTACACCATTTACCCGATGTTTCGTTACACTTCGTGGCACTTTTATGCATTTTCTGGAACTAACCTATTAACAAGTCGCCACAGTGCTAGTTCCCTGTTTTCTGCTGTTTTTGTGTTTCAGAAGTGATACACAGAAAATATTCTCGGAATTGGACGAAACAAGTTCCTGAAGTCTTATTTTGCCCGGAAGCTTCCAGAGATCCGAAGGAGAGTAGGAGGGGGGCTACCAGGGCCCCACATGCAGGGGTGGCGCAGCCAGGGCCTGGCCGCGCGAGCCCCACGTGAGAGCACCCTGGCTGCCTCCTGACGACGCCCCTTCGCCTATATAAAGCCTCGGGACGGAAAACCCTAAAGGATTCGGCAATTTTCCAGAAGCAGTTCCGCAGTTCCGCCGCCACTGCCGACGAATTTCGGGGGACAGAAGTCTCTGTTCCAGCACCCTGCCGGGACGGGGAAGTGCCCCCGGAGCCATCTCCATCGATCTCCATCGCCGTCTTCGCCGTCTCCATCGACCTCACCGCCATCTCCATCAACCTTGCTGTCTCCTATGATGAGGAGGGAGTAGTTCATCCCCGGGGCTGAGGGCTCTACCGGTAGCTATGTGGTTCACCTCTCTCTCCCATGATGTGATCTTTATGTGATCGTGAGCTTTGTATCATGTTGAACAAGTAGATGTTATTATTCAGATATTATGTGTACTCTAGTGGTGTTATTAAAGTAATCTATTCCTCCTGCCATGGTGTAACGGTGACAGTGCGTGCATCATGGTGGTACTTGGTTTAGGATATGATTGTGATCTCTTGTGGATTATGAGAATAATTATTACTATGATAGTATTGAAGTGATCTATTCCTCCTTTCATGGTGTAATGTTGACAGTGTGTGCACCGTGTTAGTACTTGGTTTAAGTTGCAATAATATCTATCTTGAGTTGTGCTTTGATTTGGATATCTCTATGAGTGGTGTTTGTCAAGTACTTGATGAACTTTAAGGGGTGCTTCTGTAGCCACTACACAATGATTAGTGTTATTCAATAGGAGAGTAATTCAGAGTACCATAGTGGAGAGAAGTTGTTTATTTGTTCAATCATGTTATATTGTTGGGAGTGTGTCCACTAGTGAAAGTATGATCCCTAGGCCTTGTTTCCAAGCTTTGCACACCGTTTACTTGCTGTTTTGTTACATGTTTGCTCGCAGCGATACTTATTTCATATCACAGTTACTACTTATAATCATCACTACCGCTTGTATTTTACTATCTCTTCGCCGAACTAGTGCACCTATACATCTGACAAGTGTATTGGGTGTGTTGGGGACACAAGAGACTTTCTGTATCGTAATTGCAGGGTTGCTTGAGAGGGATAGCTTTGACCTCTAACCTCCCTGAGTTCGATAAACCTTGGGTGATCCACTTAAGGGAAACTTGCTGCTGTTCTACAAACCTCTGCACTTGGAGGCCCAACAAGTGTCTACAAGAATAGAAGTGCGTAGACATCAAAATGGCACTATGGCATCTTGTTAATAGGTTAGTTCCGGAAAATGCATAAAAACTCCACGAAGTGTAACAAAACACTAAGCAAATGGTGTAAGAACAAGCTTGGAGCATAAAAAATTATAGATACGTTTGAGACGTATCAAGCATCCCCAAGCTTAACTCCTGCTCGTCCTCGAGTAGGTAAGTGATAACAAAGAATAATTTTTGAGGTGACATGCACCAACACAATCTTGATCATCTATGTAAGCATTGAGTGTTTGGATCAAAAGAACTTAAAACATGGGCATGCAAGATATAATCTTGATAGAAGAAACTTAGCAACCATGTTATAACATGAAAAAGAACACAAACGAAAGATCATGAAAATGAAACAATGAAAGTCAAACGTGTGTTCAAATCATATGGAAAAACATAGCAAATTGTTTTCAGCTTGTCCTTCATGGAATAGCAAAACATAAATGCATAGGACACCTTCAAGTTTAAGAGGGCGACTAGATACAAATAATTTAAGAACAAGTGAAACCATAGTCATGAATCAATCAATGATAACTTTGGGACAATGCACATTAAGCTCAGAATGACAACTATGCTCTCTTAGATAGTGCATAAAGGTAGAAGGTGGTGACTCAACAAAAAAAAAGTAAAAGAAAGACCCTTCGCAGAGGGAAGCAATGATTGCAAGTTTTATAAACCTTCAAAAATTATGGTACTTACTAGCTTTGAGCTCTCATTGCACCCATCATAAGCATCTTGAATGGTTAAAGTTAATGTGAGTACAATTATAAAACATATGCTTGACAAATCATAAGTTGAAAACCTCGTGTCCCGTGAAGTACGAATACCCAAACCTCATGCTACTCGACTTAGAGTCCCAAGCAAGCTCTTGTCATTGTAAATATATGCATATCATCGAGAACCGCCAACGGGGTACCTCCTGCCCGATGACATGGAACAAGCCCACATCAAAATGACAAGATAAACAGACAATGAACATCTCGACATCTCTTTTATTTACCATTGGTATAGCTTTTTATTTTGAGATGCGTCGTCGAATGTCCACGATGGGCATGCTGTAAATTTCCACCATGAATTATGCATGGCTTAGATTAGCGGCCCAGACGTTTCTCTAACACATATAAAAACTCCATGATCCCGCAAGATTCCCAACTTATTTCACATCGCGAGTATCCATAAACAAAAGATCACGATATCAACTCAAATAAGAAGTGCAATGTTGAAAGTTTACCCCATGACGGCATGGTTTGGCTAATTTCTAACTTACAACTTGCAAGCATAACAACTCAACATAAGAGAGCCACAATGTCAAAATTTTAAGAACGAGAAAAGTAAAGTGTGCCATCAGGTTCGTGAGAGCTTTACTGACCAATTTTCCATAACACCAAAAAGAGTTTAATTTGAAGGATAGATAAAAGCAAGTCAAATGTACTTTGGAATAACAAATTGCTAATAGGTATGTATGGTGGACACATTGGAATAACTTGGTTTTTGGAAGTTGGATGCACGAGTAGAGCTCATACTCAGTACAAAATGAGGGCTAGCAAAAGACTGGGAGCGACCAACTAAGAGAGCAATAACGGCCATAATCATGCAAAGCGACAAAGCAACATAAAGAGAAGCATAAGATGGCATCAAAAGTCAAAAACTAAATGATCATAGAGTCTTATGGTGACTTTGTATGAGTCAAACATGTGTAAGCATGCGCCAAGTCAACCCAAATAAAGCATCAAGGAGAAAACCAAATTAATGCTTCCAAATAATAAAAACAACGCATGATTTTTTCAAAGGCTCATTAAGCAATCTCAGTCATTTGAGACAAGTCATGCTACAGAAAAACCACTAAGCATACTATCAAATCGACATGAAGCACGACATGCAAAAGCCTAAGCCGCAGTCTACACAAGCTCCTTTTTGTACCACTTTTTTGCATTAAACTTTTTCTCTTTTCCAACAACATTCGAACCTTTTTAAAACAACTCTTTTGATGAATACCAACATGGACCAGAGGTAAAAATACACCTTGATGCAAAGATATAAGAAGATCTGAACAAAAATCAAGGCGAAAAACAAAAGCTAAACACAGTTCTAGAAAAAGAGAACACTCGTTGAACGATAAGAGTGAAAAACGGAGTGTTCTTGGCAAATGAAAACGAGTACATCCCCTCAAAAAGAAATTTGTTGGGGTCCAACCATTTATTGTAGCAAAAAACTAAGCAAAACTGAAAACTAAAGTAAAGACGCTCCAAGAAAAAGCATAGTGCATGAAGCAATTAAAATATAGTATGTTGAAAGGTGACCTGATTTTTGCCGATGAAGAAGGGGTGCCTCGGGGGCATCCCCAAGCTTTGACGCTTGTACCTCTTGGATATTTCTTGGGGTGCGTGGGCATCCCCAATCTTGAGCTTTTGTCCATTCTTCAACTCATCTCATCATTCTCCAATCCCTACACTTGAAAACTTCCTTCAAACAAAACTCAACACAATTCTATTAGCAACATTAGTGTAAGCATAATAATGAATCAACCCCTTATTGGTTCAGATTTCAACTCAAAACCACCAAATATAAAGAATATACTACTGTAGCAACTTTCCCAAAAGTTCTGTGATCAAAAGAACTCAAAAAGAAAGCGATCGAGAGGCAAACACAAATAGTGGCAGAAATCTGTCAAAACAGAACAGCTGACAAAGGTCGAATTTTTCGAGGGTTTTCTGTTACTCAAATCAAAAAGTGTAAAACTAATGAAAGTTTGGATATAACCTGGGGCATATGCAAAGAAATTGCAGGTCAAAAAGATATACAGAGAATTTGGAAAGTTTTTAAGTGTTTTAATAAGCTTGGCTCGCATGTAGAGGTTGTTGGTACAAACAATGAAGAAACCCAAGTACCAATACCTAGCAAACTCTTGGGATTACATGAAGCTTTTAAAAATAATTTTGATTGGGTCTGTCCTGAAAAATGATGCCGAAGGCGATCTTCCAAGACACTTCTGTTCGTTGGAATGATTTCTGGCTGAGATCTATCTGTTGATCGATCTTGGATTCGTGGCATTGGAGTTCTACTCCCTATAGATAGCTCTATCACCGCACTGATCTATTGGTGTCTGCGATCGTTACTGTTTGCAGAATCGGGAAGGCAAGCTAAATTTTTTCCGCCGCCACGAAGTTCTGCTACTACACGCCTGAGTTAATTGATATATTCTGTTTGCGAGTTACGAGGAATTGTTTGGTCAGGGAAGTTTGGATCGCTCTTGATCTGATCGAACCACACATTCTTCATATGTGAAGCTGTTGAACATGAGTTGCAATCACGTGGCCATCCTGGAGACTGCCTGCTACGTCCAACGTGCAACTTCATACGATCGGTTTTCCGGTGCCCAGGCTCCTACCGCGTGTGCTTAGCCACGCCAGGCCTCAGACTGTCTCTGCTCCCACGCGTAAGTCTGCTAGCGATGAAAACCTGCCGTCTCCTGTCAACCGAATTACTTTCTGTTCAGTTTGCTGCACCGTCTTCTGCTTAGATTGCAACGAGAATATCAAGGAAAAGAAATCACGGACTGACCAGGATTTACGTACAAGACTGATGTTCTGATCGGAAGAACTGTTCCGTGACTGCAATTTTTTGATTCTTATTCGCACTCAAGCACTGATATTGTATCCCCTTTGGCGTGAGACTGCTGTTGTTTTATTTCGCGTGACCTTCTTGCCGAGACGCTGCAAATTCTGCTCGTAGTACTGTAGCTATTGAACCGCCCAAGTGTTTCCTGCTGGATTTTATTGCTATTTGGATACAATGGTGAACTCTGTTGAGGGAGAAAATTCAGTAGCTGCTGGAGAGAAGAAAGAGGAGCTTGTACCGCCTGTTTTTGCTGCTGATCTAGCTCCTAATATCCGTGCTGGTTTTGACAACACATGTGTACATCAAAGACTGTACAGATGCTTTGGAGGAGAGGTTACATAGCAAATTAGAGGCCATCACTAGTAGGCTCGATGCTTTGACGGATAATCTTATTAATCCGTTGGCGCGAGAGGAGCCCCATCATGCTGCTCCATTACGGGATGTGCCAACACAACGAGATGGACATGTTGATGTTCTGGCTCGCTGTCCCGTTTCACCAGTACATGGAGGTGTTGCTGCTGATTTTGAGGATGATGTTGGTTATGCGCCACGATAGCCTCACTTTGATGCTCGTTGTGCAGCTCCTGTTTGTGTTTTTCCTGTTGATCGAGGTCGTGTTGGTCATGCTGCTCGTGTACCATTGGATGATGGTATTGGGCGTGTTAAAATTTCGATACCACCATTCTCTGGCAGAGGCAGTCCTGAGGATTATTTGGAGTGGGAGATGCGCGTGAATCATATTTTTGCAGCCCACCATTACACCGAGGAGAAGAAGATTCAACTTGCTGCTATTGAGTTCTCTGGTTATGTACTGATTTGGTGGAACCAAATTTTGCGTATGCCCAATCGCCCAACATCGTGGAGAGGTATGAAAGAACTCATGCGGCGTCATTTTGTTCCTGAACATTACAAGCGAGAGATGTACCATAAACTGCAGTGGCTCACTCAAGCAAATATGTCTGTTGATGCATACTACAAGGAGATGGAGTTGCTAATGATACGTACAGGAACTAGAGAGGACCCCAAGGCCACGATGTCGAGGTTCTTCAATGGTCTGAATGTTGAGGTGCAAGATCGTGTGGAGATGGTGGTCTACTATAATATTGAAGACCTTGTGCACTAGGCTGAGCGTGCCGAGCAACAACTCAAACAACGCCGAGCTGCAGCCCCTGCAAATTCATGGCATCGATCCCATACCAAGGCTGCTGGCCCTAGTGTTAAGACGACACCTTCTACACGCTCTAATAGTGTTTCTCATAGCGAGGCACCCAAATCTGGAGTGTCCAAAACTGCATCTACGCAGTCCACCGCAAACATCGAGTGTTTTACTTGTGGAGGACGAGGACACCTGAAGCGTGATTGCCCTAATAGAAAAAGGGTGATGCTCACACACGATGGCTATGTTTCTGCTAGTGATGATGAGAAAGCTGATGCGTCATCAAGTGCGGAATCTGATGAAAATCCTGAAGTGATCGTGGATGGGTATGAACTTGCTGCAAATTTAAAAAATCTAATGGTGCAACGCGTACCAGAAGATCGCATACCCGACCAAGGGCAGCGCTGGAATATATTTCAGACCCAATGCATCATCAAGGACACCACTTGCAAACTTATTATTGATGGTGGCAGCTACACAAATATTGTTAGCAAGAGTTTGGTGGATTCTCTATCATTGCCTATATGGAAGCACCCGCAGCCACATTTTGTTGAGTGGTTGTATAATTCAGGGAAGCTGAAAGTCACACATAAGGTGCGCCTGACATTTTCAGTAGGTAATTATGAGGACACAGTGGTTTGTGATGTTTTGCCTATGGATGCATGTCATGTGCTGCTAGGACAACCGTGGCAATTTGATAGGCGTTCCACTCATGAAGGCAGGTCCAATGTTTATTCCTTGTGGCATAAGGGGAAGCGTCATGTGTTGTAGCCTATGCTCGATAAGGATATCAAAGTGGACGTGTTTGCTGCACAGAAAAAGGTCCAACACATTAAGGCGAAATCGAGGACAGTTTCCTTTCAAGTTGGGGGGAATGATAAGGGGAGCATAGCTACTCCTCCTAATATTTTACCACCTCCTTATGTTCTGAAGCTTGGACAATTCTGCTTTGAAGTGCCTCTAGAAGATGATGTGAAGCGCAACTTTTGTACACCTCCAATGGAGTTTCATGTTTACCGAGGCGCCGCAGCCAAAGATATTTAGGTGTTCTATTTTAATTAAGTTCGCATCATGTTTTTATTTCAGTTTGGTTTCATTTGTGTGTGATGGTTTTGGGCCTGTCCAAAATCAAGTGTGTTTTAGCCATTTGGGCTTTTAGTTTGGTATGGGGCCTAGCCCAGCCAAAGTAGCGTTGAGAGTCACCCCATATAGGGTTATGGCAGCCGTCATGGTATGGTAGACTGGTTATTTTTGAGCTAAGAAAGAGACCAGAAAAGTTCCAATGTTTGGGGGCGCATATCGGTGTGTTTGATTGCTGATATTTGAGATCTGATGTTATGCTATGCGTGGGAATTGATACCGGTCAGTTTTAACGCAACGAATTGAAGAGAGATCAGTTTGATCTATTTCAGACTGAGTTCTCTTCTGCTATCTTGCTGTTCTATCGATCGCCGTGAAAGATTGGGCCTAAAACCCCTTCGGATCACGTTGATCCGTATCATTTCCTTATGAATGAAATCCGTCACATCAAGTGGCTCAACATGTGCGGTCTCCCCTTTGCAATAGACTTCATGAGAATAGGCCAAGAGGTTCACTAAGGCCCCACGAATAGCATCAAAGTTACCGGCTTGAGGGGCAATGGAGGCCCGGAACATGCGAAGCAAAATGTTGGACCGTTGAGATAGCCCAAGAGTGCCTCCAATGACAATCTTCTTGTCATTCCCGGTGTAAAGAGGAGCAAGCTTCTTCTTCTCATAGTACTCACCGTCCACATGCATCCTTATGCCACTAGGAGTAGTAGCTCCACGATACTCATAACAAAGGAGAGCGGCAAAGTCCATGAATTTGGAGTGGCAAATATCTTCTCTGGTCATCCAAGTCATGGGTATCTCCTCTCCATCCCCAAACATAAGAGTGGCAAAAAACTGATGAACCAAGGTGATGTTGTAATGCTCTTGAATCTTCATGAGAGGATGGAGGCCAAGCTTGCGTGTGATCCACACGGCCTCCGCGAAATATGCACTGTACTTGGCAAAGTGAGAGAAGTCCATGACCGTCTGAGGGCAAACCGGGTACTTCTTGAGAGAAGCACAGAACTCCTTCATGATCAACTCTTGTTCTTTACGGACAAAGCAACGGTCACGAGAGTTGCGTGGAAGGAGGAGAAATAAAAAATCTTCGAGGGAAAGTCCAAGGTGTGCCCCAAGGCACCCGCTAAGGACCTACCACTCGTGAGCAACCCTCACGAGGGAGCAAGGACGCGTCGATGCACCAGCATCCGCAGGAAGATTCCCTCTTCCAAGGAAGGCCTAACGTGGCAGGATTATTGAAGACCAAGGCCGCTCCGATCATCTTGCGAAGGAGACGCAGATCCGGAGGTCCGCGCCAGGCCCTTCACCTCATGAGCAATCCTTGTGAGGTGTCGACGGTCTCTGGGCTCTCGTAAGCGTCGACGTTTTCACGTCCGTGAGGGTCCAGCTTCCCTCAACGACGAGGAAGGCCCCGTGAATCGCCACGCGCGGCAATTTGCTCTTAGCTGCTGGCACAGATAGTGCCGCACTCCTCCATGACGGAGAAGGTCCCTGTGCCGGTCACAGGGGCATCTTATTCGCCTTCTTTTTTCGTTTGTTTTGTCGATTTGTTTTTCTGTTTTCGGGGATTTGGGGTTTTTTGTTTTCCAACTCTTTCTTCACCTTCTTGTCTCAGGAATCGTCCAATGTGTCGTCGACGCCGACCCCATCTCGAGCTCTGAGGCGAAGGGAGGCTTCCCGTCAATGCCAACAGCTCACTAGGGCTCTCGAGCGAGCAAACGACCAGGACAATGAAGAACAGCAAGGTGATTAACAAGCGGATTTCATTAAAACGCCCCCAGAGGGGGAAGGAGCAAAAGCACGGCGGGGCATACCCCGCCGGTGAGATCTACACGACAAGAGAGGGGAGGAGACTAGCTCCCCTCCCCAGAAGACTACCGCGCTAGGGCCTCCTCTTCACTGCGCCGCGGGCTGGGGGTAGGTGCGGCGGACGCCGCCGGCGGTGAAGATCCGCACCGTAGCCTCCAGCGTCCCCAGCTTAAAGCGGAAGACGAGGTGGTCGCCGACGCGGAGGCGATGGCCGAGGGCGACTGCCCTCCAGCGGCCGGAGAGGACGGCGTTGCCGCCGTCCCCAAGGAGGACGTCCACAGGCCAGAAGAGGTCTGGCCTGCTCTGTTCCCCCAGGGCAATCTCCCCGGCGGCCGCGCCGGGGGTGTAAATCACCCTCCGGACGGCGTCGGGCAGCCGGAGGGAGTTGAAGCCCGGGGCATCAACGACGACGAGAAGCTCCAGGAAGCGGGACCCCGGGCCGATGAGGGGTCCCAGCATCGCCGCCGCCAGGGGCCGCGGAGTGGCAACTACTCCGTTCGCCAGCGGGGCCGGAGGATCTGCACCAGGGGGAGGTGGGCCCAGGGCGGCCAGCACCTCCTGGAGGGCCCGATCGACGCTCCCCGAGGCGCGGGGAGTAGGCGCCGCCGCCAGCGGCGACGGCGAATTCAGGGCGTCCCTTCGCACGGGACCCCTGAGGGCCAGGGCGCCGGAGGCCCCCGAGGCAGCGTGGTTCGCCTCGCCCTGCCTCGACGCGCCAATGCGGAGGGGGCCGCCGGCGCCGGGCGTCCACCGGGCTGGGACCTTCGCCTTGTTCCCGCTGCCCGGGGGGTGTCCGCGACGTTTCGCCCGAGAGCTCGATCCGGCGGCGACGGAGGAGTTGGAAGGATCCATGAGCTTGGGGGCGTGGAAGCAGAAATGGCACTGGAGGAAGGAGGAGAGGTACCGGAGGACTCGAGGAGGATCTATTTAAGGGGGACGTCCGGCGTCGATGCGTCAAATCCCTGTGCGGGAATCGAAGCGTTGGCGCAGCGCTTCGCAGTCAAGCGACGCATCACTATGACAGGTCGACGCCTCGGAGACCGCAGCGTTGCCCGCCGTTTCGTCTCGCCAGCTGCGGCCTCGCCACGTGTCCGTAGCCTATGCCCCTTCACTTGGACCTTTGACCGCGCGGTTGACGCGTGCTATTGGAAGGCCCAGCAGCTTCGGGGGCCCCCAGCCCTTCACTCCCTCAAGAGGGCGCGTTCGCGGGCCGGGCTCCCGGGGGCTACTGTCGGTGTTATGGATACCGGGGTATCCCGGTCCACCTGCTCCTGGGCCACGTCATCGGCCCATCTTCAGAACCAACAACTCAAGCTGCGGAGAAGACCCTCACGAGGAGGCGCCTCGTGAGGAGAACGACGACATAAACGGCTAAGGACCAGAAGACCTCCTCACGAGCCCCCGCTGGTGAGGAGAGGAAGCACGCCCACGTCAGCTCAGCACGTTTGCGTGCAGAGCAAGAAGATAACGGGCAGAAGACTGCGTACCGCCCACGCTACCCCCAACAGGGAGGAGACCAACTTTCGCTGTGCCTGCCCAAAGCGGCACAGTGGTTGTTGGCCACCCCCCTAAAAATAGCGTGGACGGTGCAGGGCGCCAGAGGAGGACGTCAGCTTCCTCCACCTGTCAGTGTTCTGGATACCGGGGTATCCCGGTCCACCTGCTCCTGGGCCCCGTCATCGGCCCATCTTCAGCCCAGGGGACAATCAGCAACCCAAGTCACGGAGAAGACCCTCACGAGGAGGCACCTCGTGAGGAGAACGACGACAGAAACGGCTAAGGACCAGAAGACCTCCTCACGAGCCCCTGCTGGTGAGGAGAGGACGCACGCCTACGCCAGCTCAGCACGATTGGCGTGCAGAGCAAGAAGCTAGCGGGCAAAAGACCGCGTACCGCCCACGCTACCCCCGACAGGGAGGAGACCAACTTTCTCTGTGCCTGCCCAAAGCGGCACAGTGGCAGTTGGCCACCCCCCTAAATATAGCATGGACGGTGCAGGGCGCCAGAGGAGGACGTCAGCCTCCTCCACCCACTCCTGTGGACCGGCGCCGCTACCCTGCGAAGACCAAGTCTACAGAAGAGCATAGTCTACAGCTGTCCTCCCTCCTGGGCCGTGTGTGGCAACCCCTTCCCCAAGAAGATAAGGGGAAGGAGGACCTTGGCGCTATAAAAGGAGGGAGAGGCCACCCCTTAGGGGGGATCCGGTCTAATCGAATCTTCATCTTCTTCAAGCTGCTAGTTGGGCACGCAGGTTCTTCAACCTCTGGCCAACTAGAGCTTTGTAACCAAGGCCTTGTACTCCTCGCGAGGTGTCGCGTTGCAATACAAGAAGGCATGAAGTAGGGGTTTTACCTCACCACGAGGGCCCTGAACCTGGGTAAAGCTCGGTCTCCCTCTCTGCAGTGCGTTGCGCGTCCGACAATCGAGGCTTCCGTCACCGTGTTTTGTTGCGATCCAAGATCTCACACGTTCAGCCCCCTGCGTTCGAATCCTTGGGTCCGTCGCGTGGTACCCCGTGTTCTTGCGACACGAAATCCACCGACATTTGGCGCGCCAGGTAGGGGACTGTGGTGTGTCTTCTTCAAGATCTACGTCGACATGGGCGACGATCGTCATCACCGTCTTCGCCCTCGCGCTGTCTACGCAAGTCGTCGCCGAGAACGTCTCCAAGTCCTCGATGGCCTGGAGGCCATTGGAGAGGGCGAGCCAGAGGTCGGCGACATCGGCTTTGGGGGCTTCGCGGCGCTCGCCGGGCCCCTTCGTCATGTGGCATGGCCGCCTCGCTTCAAGCCGGACACTGATGCGCGTTACGATGGGACCTCCGATCCCGTGGAGTTCCTACGGCAATATGCAGCCAGTGTTCGGGCGGCTGGGGGCGATGGGCGTGTCATGGCCAATTGGTTCATGATGGCTACAAAAGGAAAGCCTCGCCGGTGGCTCTGCGGGCTACCGCCAAGGTCCATCTCGTCCTAGAGGGACCTCTGCGAGCGCTTCCTCGACTAGATACGCATCCCTGGGACCTGAGCCAGGGGACGCATAGGCCTACGCCGTCCTCGATGGCCCCGTCCCCAGGAGCGTGAGGATAGGGCAAGGGGGCTTAAGAGTCGTCACCCTCTTGCCTTCGCCGAGAAAACGGAGGACTTCATCTGCGCAAGGAACAAAGTGTAACAGCAGCTTCACTCGCCATTAATCCTTTCTAATCTGTAGAAACTGCTAGAAATCGTGAGTTCTGGTCTCACCGACCTCGCGAGATCGGCTAACTGCGGCTTAACGCGAACGTGAGTTTTCGCTCGACTGCCTTTCGAGAAAGAGCCGGAGCACGGTGTCCGCGCTGGGGCCTTCGCCCGGAAAACAGCAGGCCCGCAAAACCCAGAACGGATCGAGCTCTGACTCGGGAAGGGACCCGCTACAGTCACCTCATACGATCCATGGTGCTCTCTCCTCTCGAGCGACACTCGCACGAAGGCGCATGAGCGCGTGAGAGTCGCACAATCTGTGTAGATTTCTCTAAGTTTCCTGCTGTCCCTGTCTGCGGCCTTGTGTCTCTTCTCCTGGGATCGCCTTTGTTGTGCTTGGACGCCTGGGGGGCTGCAGGGAGATAGTCCTGTATGCCATTACAGTCACCTCTGGAGCGCCAGTGCCCGCTAGCCTTGCACCACGAGCTGCATACTAAGCGTTAGGCTGCTGTCCCGCTCGGAGGCTGGCCCCCGAACGGCGTAGAGCATTCCCCAGACAAAGGCGAGACAAGGAAATATGTGCAAGGGTGCAAACAAGGACCAGTTGGCGATCAACGCCTTAAGTACGATTACAACTTAAACTGGCCCAGCAGGGCAATGTCTGACAGCTGCAAAGTGTGCAGCTAACCTAGTTCTTCTGGGGAAGGTCTAAGAGGAGCTTACTGGGCGACCGCTGCGTCGCCCCCGTCGTCGTCGGCGCCATCGCTGGAGCTTGAGGACGTCCCCTCGCTGGAGTCCGTCGCCTCTTCGCTGCCGGATTCCGTGGAGCCGGAGGCCTCGCCGCTAGAGGAGCTCGGGGCGGACGCTCCAGGGCGGGCGTAGAGGGCCTGCAGCCGTCGGAGGGCGAAGTTCAACCACCCTGCCCTGGCTTCCACCGCGCGGTCAGGAGCTCCGGGCGGCGGGGGCGGCGGCCTCCGCAGTACTTCTTCCAGGTTGAGGTCGGGGCGGAGGCGCTGGATGTTGGAGAAGATCCTCGTTCCCGCGAGCTCCAGCAGCTCCCGGCACTCGGCGTCGATGAGCTCCAGGACCTTCGCCGATGCGCCGTCCAGCTCCTCGGCCAGCTGGCTGAAGAATCGCAGGATCGACCCGTCGTCCTCAGGGACGGTAGGCAGGTTCAGCCCGTGGATGCCCAGGCGGTGCGCCGCCGCCATGACGCGGGCTGAGAACCCGCGGAACATCTGCACCCGCTGCCTCCGCAGCACGTTTGCCTTCTCTTCAGCGTCCCTGAGCTCCTGGAGCTCTCCGGCCATCTCCACGCCTTGCAGAGCCGACGCCGAGTTCTCCTCCTCCAGCCTCTGCACGTCACGCCGGAGCGAGGCGATGGTGGCATCAGCTTCAGCAAGGGCGCGCTCGGCGCCCTGGCGCACCTCCCGCGCTCCCTTCAGCTCGACCTCCATGTCGCGGACCCGGCGTTCCAGGGCCTCGCGCTTCTGCTTGTACATCAGGAGGGCGGCGTCGTTTTTGGAGCGGAAGTCTGCGCGGCACGCCTCGGTGGTCTCTTTGCGCTTCCGCTCGAACTCCTGCTCCATGTTGACCCGTCGCTGGTTCAGCATGTGGTCCATCTTCGCCTGGAGGGCAGCCTCGCGCTGGTTCAGCGCCTCCTGTTGCCGGGCCAGCTCCGCGGTGGTCTGGCTGGTCATCACCTCCCGGCTCTCCAGGGCCTCCTGCACCCTGTTGAGCCGGTCCTCGAGGGTTTGGAGCTGCTCCTCTCGGAGGCGAAGTCCCCGCTCGCGCTCGCGAGCCTCTGCTTCTCGGACGGCGAGCCCAGCCTCTTGCAGGCTCAGGCTCTCCGCCCGGGAGTCCGCGCTCTCCTCACGAGCGTGGAGGAGGGCCTCCCGGTCCTCGACCTCTTCCAGCCTCCGCTGGGCGTTGGCGAGAAGGCCGTCGGCGTTCGTCCTGGCCTGGTCCAGGAGGTGCTGAGCCGCCCGCTTGGCCTCCTCCCCAGCCAAGGCTGGGTTGGGAGGCCCAACGGTGGGGGGAATCTTCTGGCGCGCTTCGGAGACAATCTTCATGGCCTCTTCGTGCGCCCTGGCCAGGACTCCCCTCGCCGATTCCCTAGCGTTCGCCAGAGCTTCCTCGGCCTCCTCGACCGCGCTGGCGCGGATCTCCTCCGCCTCCTTCCTCGCCCGCTCGCGGCGCTCGGCGGCGCGCTGGTCCAGGAGGCGGCATCTCTCTGTGGCTTGGTGTAGGAGGGCCCAGCCCTCCTCAATGCGCGCCTCCTCGGCAGAGCGCGCCCTGGCAACCTCGTCGTGGAGGGCGCCGGTGGCAGCCGCGAGCACCCTCGCCCATGGGTCTGCGGCGTGGGGCTCTGCGGCGATCCTCGCGGGCCTCCCCAGTATCTCCGGCAGGGGAGGCGATGTAGCCCTGGAGGGCTCCGGCGCGGTGGAAGCCGTCCTCTTCTCGCCGCTGGGCTCGGGGGCTGTTCCCGAGCTGGGCGGTGCGGCGGTCCTTGCCGGAGGTGCCTCCGGAGTAGTGGAAGTGCTGGCTGCAGAGGGGGCAACAGGAGCTGCCCCCGTGGTCTCTGGTGTGCCCCCTGCGCTAGGGGGCTCGGTCGTGCTGGGAGCCGCGGTGGCTCCCGGGGCGGACTGCGCGTCCGCGGACGCATGGTCCTCTTCTTCTCCGGCGGCACGCAGCGGCGTCGTCGGTGTGGCTGTGGCGGCCGGGTCAGGACCCGGCGTGGTCTGGCTGGTCTTCCTCTTCTTCCTCCTCTTCTTCTCGTCCTTCTTCTCCTCGGCATCCCTGGAGAGGAAGGGGAAGAATGAGGTCAGAAAAAGGTAAGGCAAAAGGTAAGATCTTTGTGCAGGAATACTCATGAGGCGTCCCGCTCCACCCATCCTCTTTTGCTCGGGAGGGAGGGAGGTGGGGGCGGGGGCGCGGAGGATTCGCCCGCCGGCTTCTTCCCCCGGGAGGTCCCGGCCTCGGGATTCCGGCTGGCGCGTTCATCGTTGAACTTGGAGCGGCGCTCCGCCTCCAGGCGGGCTCGACGCCCCTCTTCCTCCAGGTCTCGCGAGGAAGACGCGTCAGCATCTCCCCTGGTGGGCTGGTCTGGCAAGGAGGAGGAGTCGGAGGAGGAATCTGAGAGCACCACGGTGCCCTCAGGACGCCTCCGGCGAACCAGCCACTCACCGGACTCCGCGTCGCCGTCGTCGTCGTCTCCAGAGGCCGTGGGACCTGTTCCCCTTGCTGCTGAGTCCTGCTCCGAGCTGGACGCAGGTGCGCTAGGGAGGGGACCAGGCACGACTCCGTTGGCAAGGAACGGGCCCCAGGCGTTGAACTTCAAGATCCCCGCCGTGGCACGACCGGCCTCCCGAGCGCCCAGGCTGTAGAGCGGCAAGGCATTGCGCGGAATGGCGGGGATGGCGATAGAAGAGAAGAAGGCTCTTATTACCTCCTCCCGAGCGTCGGCGTTGAGCTCGCTGACGTGGAGCCTGAGGTCGTCTCCGGCCCTGTGCCTCCAGATCTCCCGGCGGTGGTCCTGCAGGGGGGCGATGCGTCGGGTGACGAACTCCACCCCGACCATGGTCCCCGTAACACCAGCCTCCCGGAGATCGCGGATTCGCGGGCAGAGCATCCGCAGGGCTTCCTCAGGAAGGGCCTCACTGGCCCAGGTGTTGAGCTTGACGGGAGGGATCCCCGTGACGAGGAAGAGCTCCGATTCTTCAAGGATGTCGACGAAGAACCAGCGGCTCCGAAAGTCTTCAACCTTCTTCATCCACTTCAAGTCGATGAAGTCGCCCTCCGTTCCAGCGGTGGCGATGAAGGAGACGCATCCGGAACTCTGGTTCAGTCCGGAGGACCGGAGGGAGAAGAGGTGGCGAAAGTACGCCACCGACGGCTTGATGCCGATCCAGGCCTCGCAGGCGTAGGCGAAGACCGCCAGCAAGGTGACGGATTTGGGATGGAGGTGGATGGCCTGGATCCCGTAAGTCTCCAGGATCGCCAGGAAGAAGGGGGAGAACGGCGGCAGCGGGCCGGCGAAGACGGAGAAGAGGAAGAAGGGCTGCGCCGTCGGGGGCAGGGTGTCCCTCGGCGCGCGGCCATGCCAGATGCGGGTGGCGCCCCACTCATTGCTCCTGCTCCCGACCATCTCCCGGACGGTCTGGAGCTCGCGGCTGCTCTTGATTCGGGAGTCGAGCAGGGGCGCCGCCGGCCGCGGCACCGCAGTGGAAGACCTCGCCGCCCCAACGGCTCTGCGCGGGGCCATGGCTCTGGGCAGGGATGGGTTGCGGCGAGAAGATTGGAGGCTAGGAGGATTTGGATGCGCAAGATCTTCAGAGGGGAGGTGGCGGCGGCGGTGTGTTGTGGGAAAGGAGGAAGGAGCCTTCTCTGCCAAGGTTTTAAGGGGGCAGCCAGGGCGCGGTTTCCGAAGCGTCGGCCTTGACACGACGGTTCGAAAAACGCCCGTTACCCCACTACGCACGACCCCCACGCCGCTTCGCTCCGCCAACTGCAGGGGTGCCACGTGCCCACGATCTCTGCTTCTTCACATGGTCCTCTGACCACGCGGTTGATGCGTGCTGTTGGAGGGCCCAGCAGCTTCGGGGGCCCCCGACCCTTTCGCTTCCTCAAGAGGGTGCGTTCATGGGCCGGGCTCCCGGGGGCTACTGTCGGTGTTCTGGATACCGGGGTATCCCGGTCCACCTGCTCCTGGGCCCCGTCATCGGCCCATCTTCAGCCCAGGGGACAATCAGCAACCCAAGTCACGGAGAAGACCCTCACGAGGAGGCACCTCGTGAGGAGAACGACGACAGAAACGGCTAAGGACCAGAAGACCTCCTCACGAGCCCCTGCTGGTGAGGAGAGGACGCACGCCTACGCCAGCTCAGCACGATTGGCGTGCAGAGCAAGAAGCTAGCGGGCAGAAGACCGCGTACCGCCCACGCTACCCCCGACAGGGAGGAGACCAACTTTCTCTGTGCCTGCCCAAAGCGGCACAGTGGCAGTTGGCCACCCCCCTAAATATAGCATGGACGGTGCAGGGCGCCAGAGGAGGACGTCAGCCTCCTCCACCCACTCCTGTGGACCGGCGCCGCTACCCTGCGAAGACCAAGTCTACAGAAGAGCATAGTCTACAGCTGTCCTCCCTCCTGGGCCGTGTGTGGCAACCCCTTCCCCAAGAAGATAAGGGGAAGGAGGACCTTGGCGCTATAAAAGGAGGGAGAGGCCACCCCTTAGGGGGGATCCGGTCTAATCGAATCTTCATCTTCTTCAAGCTGCTAGTTGGGCACGCAGGTTCTTCAACCTCTGGCCAACTAGAGCTTTGTAACCAAGGCCTTGTACTGCTCGCGAGGTGTCGCGTTGCAATACAAGAAGGCAGGAAGTAGGGGTTTTACCTCACCACGAGGGCCCTGAACCTGGGTAAAGCTCGGTCTCCCTCTCTGCAGTGCGTTGCGCGTCCGACAATCGAGGCTTCCGTCACCGTGTTTTGTTGCGATCCAAGATCTCACACGTTCAGCCCCCTGCGTTCGAATCCTTGGGTCCGTCGCGTGGTACCCCATGTTCTTGCGACACGAAATCCACCGACACCACCCACTCCTGTGGACCGGTGCCACTACCCTACGAAGACTACGTCCACGGAAGAACAGAATCTACAGCTGTCCTCCCTCCTTGGCCGTGTGTGGCAACCCCTTCCCCAAGAAGATAAGGGGAAGGAGGACCTTGGCGCTATAAAAGGAGGGGGAGGCCACCCCTTAGAAGGGGATCGGATCTTCATCTTCTTCAAGCTGCTAGCTGGGCACGCAGGTTCTTCAACCTCTGGCCAGCTAGAGCTTTGTAATCAAGACCTTGTACTCCTCGCGAGGTGTCGCGTTGTAATACAAGAAGGCAGGAAGTAGGGGTGTTACCTCACCACGAGGGTCCTGAACCTGGGTAAAGCTCGGTCTCTCTCTCTGTAGTGCGTTGCGCGTTCGACACTCGAGGCTTCCATCACCGTGTTTCGTTGCGATCCAAAATCTCACACGTTCAGCCCCCTGCGTTCGAATCCTTGGGTCCGTCGCATGGTACCCCGTGTTCTTGCGACACGAAATCCATTGACAGTTTCTTCCCAAAATATTCCACAAACATAGCCTTCATCTCCAATCTCATAGAGGTTTGAAATGTGTCCAAGGACGCCAAATGCTCCTCACGTGAGATTGAAGAGGAAGAGATAGATGGAGGAGTATGTTCGGGAGGAGTTTCTTTACCCTTATCCTCACCCATAGTATCGCCCATACTCTTAGGCGGTTAAGCCCGAATCACAAGGGTATAGATAATAGAGCCCGTCAGTTGAGTACCCCTGAGGCCCGTTAAGCTAGGCCCAATTGTAATACTAGTCGAAATACGAGTTACCGTATGTCGATATTGTAATCTGTATCGGACCCTACCCGATCCTCGAGACCTGGCCACCTATATATAGGGGCCAGGACGGGACGGTGAGGGACAGATTGAAAGCAAGCCAGGTTTTACACCCACGTTTAATTTCATAGATGCCTTATTTGACTGAGTTTACCTTCGAGTTCATCTGACGCCCTATCTCCCCGATCCTAAGTCCTTCATCTAGGACATTTGTCGAGTTAACCCCTTGTCAATTGGCGCCGACCGTGGGGACTCTGGGCGTTGGAATCATGAATTCGACGGCTTTTTCGCTTTCAGCCAAGAGCAATCCAGAAGTCAACGAAAATCAAGAGGTGGAATTGACGTTCGGAAGTCTAAACTTCTACATCGGACCTTCGGGTACAACTCGCCTTTCGGATTCGACGAAATCAATTCTGTCGGTGGGCAAAGCAGAGAGGATGACAGCATCTAGATCATCTGTAGGCTCTTCTAGCGAGGCAAACTCGCCAGTCAGCTTAGCAGCACCAGAAAATTTGCAGGGAAAATTCGAGGAACCCGATGAAATCGGGCTAGAGACCATGGTAGAAGAAACAGTGGACGAATCAAGGGATATCATTAGCAGAAGCAGCGACGTCTCCAAGAGCGTACACCAATTATGCGTTATCATCACAGAAGCAGCAGAAGAAGAAAACAATCACACTGGCAACAAGGAGGTCGACATGCAAGTCAACAAATTAAGGAGCAATGGCGGGAAAGAGAAGGAGAAAGTGCATGTTTTGGCTGGAGAGTGGAGAATGATCATTACAGCTGTTAACCGCGGGACTGATGTACCCGCAGATTCAAGAAGATAAGTTTTAATGGGGTACCAATATGTGCTACACCAGCGTAGGAAAAAGTTAAGGAAGGAAAGAGATATGTTCATGAGGAGCCGAGGTGATGATAGTATGTCAAGCGAAGAACACTGGAATGAGTGCAGTGACGCATCAGAAAGTAGCATGGAGAGGCACAAAGATCTGAAGCACAAAAGAAGAACAACAACACGTGTAGTAGAGGAAAGCTATAGGAGGAGCCCAAGCGTGAACCAACCATAGGAGGAGGAAGAATTCGTGCAAGAAACACCAGAAGCAGCATTGATAGCAGCACAGACATACCTACTAACCACGCAACCAAAACCTGGTGACCCATGGGAACAAATGCATCAAGCCGTGATACGGAGCCTCGGGCTAGTCGAAGAAAAGCTAAAAGGCAATATTTCAGAGAAAAAGTCGACTCACCATAGTAAAAGGAAAAAAGAAGAGGAAAAGCGCAAATCTTCGCGGAACGAAACTACCGAGTCCTCAGAAGACGAGAAAAGACAAAAGAGGAAGAAGGATGCAAGGAACATAATAGCACAAGCAAGGGTAAATAACTCACGTTACGCATGGAGGGAAGAAAACTACGAGGACGACGAAAAAGAGATGGGCACGCTATGCTTTACCCACAGGGTTCGCAAAACGCGGGTACCCAAAGGTTTTAAGTTGCCACATGACCAATAGAAGTATGATGGATCGCAAGAGCCAACTCTATGGTTATCAGATTACCTGCAAGTAGTACAGATACTAGGAGGAACAAGAGCAACAGCCATGCAAAGTTTGCAGTTACACCTCACCGGCGCAGCACGGTCCTGGTTAAATACCCTACCCAACGATTCCATTGGAAGTTGGGGAGAATTAGAGAGTCAATTCACAAGGAACTTTCGCTCAACATATAAGCGCCCAGCATCACTAGAAGAAGTCAAGTCATGCGTACAGCAGAAAGGTGAAACATTACGTTCTTATATACAATGCTGGAGTGTAATCAAAAACTCAGCAGAAGACGTCTCCGATGAAAGAGCGATAGATGCTTTTTTGAGCGGCCTTCATCATACGGACCTAGTAGAAGAGATAGGAAGAGCAAGGCCAAAAACAGTATCTGAGCTAATGAAAACAGCCAACAGATTTGCCGATGGAGAAGATGCATACAATAACAAAAGGGGGCGTTCACCGGAAGTCGACAAAACAAGCAGGCAAAGGCGAAGATACCGCAATGGCGACAACTACGGAAGGAGAAATCACATAGCCGCAGGATACGACGAAAGGAATGAAGAAGGCTATGAAAACATCGAACTTCCTACGAGAGACAGCAGGGGAAAGGAGAAGCCAAGGTACTCAGGTCCTTCGGCAGAAGATATGTTATATGGTCCTTGTCGCATCCATTATGCTTACCTAGACGGGAAAAGAGTTTCCAACCACCAGATGAAGGATTGCAGAACCTTCTTAAGGTTGCAAAACGCGATGGATTCAAGCCAAGGGGCACGGCAGGGAGGAAAAAGCACAAATCAAGGATATCAAATGCAGCGACTCGCAAAACAGCTGGAGTCAAAAGTATACATATCAGCAATGATCCAACCAGTACCAAAGTCAAAGAAAGAAAGGAAGAGCATATCAAGATAGGTCAACCTGGCAATAACATCACCACCAGCTACTACGGAGTATCTAAAGTGGTCCGATCAACCAGTTAGGTTCAGTAGAGCAGACCACCCAAGGAAAGTCCCCAGACCAGGTCACTCACCAATGGTGCTCAAAGCTCAAATAGGAGGATATGATATCGGAAGAGTATTCATGGATGCAGGAAGTGGTATAAACCTAATATATGCCAGAACGTTGAAAGCAATGTGCATATCATTGGAAAATCTAAAGCCAACAGATTGTTCTTTCCATGGAATAGTACTAGGAGCCGCAAATTATCCTTTGGGCAAAATAGAACTCGACGTGTGTTTCGGCGACAACAACAATTATCGCAGAGAAAAGCTGGAGTTTGAAGTCATGGACTGGCCCTCGCAATACCACACAATCCTAGGATGCCCAGCATTTGCAAAATTCATGGCAGTACCTCACTACGCATATCTCACACTCAAGATACCAGGACCTAAAGGAACGATCACGGTACAAGGAAGCTTTGAAGTATCCAACACCTGTGACAAAGAATATAATAGGTTGGCGCAAACCTTCGGCATGACAGCAGAGTACGCAAGGCTAAAAGGCAAAACTGACCACAATGTGCTACCCGACGTCGGGCGATCCCTGCCAGATCAGGCTTTCAATGCAACTCAGGATCCCGCATAGGAAAGCGCGCTCGTCGAGTTCCTCCATGAGCGCTGGGAAATCTACGCCTGGTGTCCTTCAGATATGCCAGGTGTTCCCAGGGAACTCGTCGAGCACACACTAAATGTGGATCCTAAAGCAAAGCCAGTCAAGCAACCACTACGACGATTTGATGAACCCAAGAGGAAAGCCATAGCATCAGAGCAGCATAGACTGGAAAACGCAGGGTTCATCCGAGAAATCAAAACGTCAACTTGGGTATCTAATCTAGTTATAGTCCCCAAGAAAAACACAGACATACAAAGAGTATGTGTCGACTACACATCCCTCAACAAGCACTGTCCAAAGGATCCCTTCCCCTTACCACGCATTGATCAAATAACCGACTCAACAGCGGGGTGCGAAAGGCTTTCCTTCCTAGATGCATACTCTGGTTACAATCAAATCAAATTAAAAAAGGAGGACGAGGAAAAGACAGCCTTCATTACACCATATGGCATGTTCTGTTATCAGGTCATGCCTTTCGGCCTAAAAAACGCAGGGGCAACCTACCAGCGGATGATGCCAAATTGCCTCGGAAGTCAAATAGGATGAAATATCCAAGTTTACATCGACAACGTGGTCATCACCACGAGGAAGGAAGAGTCTCTGATCAGCGACCTGGTGGAAACTTTCGACAACCTGAACAAATATAAGCTCAAGCTCAACCCAACAAAATGCTCTTTCGGTGTATCAGCAGGGCAACTTTTGGGGTTCCTAGTATTAGCAAGAGGAATAGAGGCAAACCCAGAAAAGATCCAAACAATATTAACAATGGGAAAACCAACAAAGCTACATGACGTACAGAAGCTCGCAGGACGCGTCACGGCGCTAAGTCGATTTGTGGCTCGACTGGGAGAGAAGGCACTACCTTTCTACGCGCTCATGAAAAAATCAGATGATAAATTCGAGTGGACGGAAGAAGCGGACGTAGCCTTCGCGCAATTGAAAAAAGTGCTCTCCGAACCGCCGGTGTTGGTCGCACCAAAGGAAAAAGAACCACTATTATTATACATTGCAGCAACACACCAAGTGGTAAGTACAGTACTAGTAGTCGAAAGAAGTGAAGAAGGAAAAGCTCACGGTGTTCAAAGGCCAGTCTATTTCATCAGTGAAGTACTCTGTCCAACAAAGCAAAGTTACCCGCACTATCAAAAGCTCGCATAAGTGTTTTCACAACAGCTCGGAAACTACGGCAATACTTTGCGATGCACCCAATTATAGTGGTCAATGAAGCACCACTCTCCAATATATTGAACAACCCTTCAGCAACAGGACGTGTCTCTTTATGGGGAATTGAATTATCGCCCCTGGACATCATGTACGAAAAGCGAAAGGCGATCAAGTCACAAATTCTACCAGATTTCACAGCAGAGTGGCTGGAGTTACAAAGTACAGGTCCTCCAGATTTATCGAGTGTTTGGACGATGTATTTCGATGGCTCAAAAAGAATCCAAGGCGCAGGAGCAGGCGTAGTCCTGATATCACCACAAGGGGACAAACTGAAATATGTGTTACGGATGAGTTTTCCCCAAGCTTCTAATAATGAAGCCGAATATGAGGCGTTGCTCCACGGAATGAAAATGGCAAAAGCTTGTGGAGCAACTCGACATAAAATATTTGGAGACTCGAACCTCGTTGTTCAACAAGGAATGAACAAATGCGACGCCATCAGCGACAACATGACAGCATACAGAAACTTATACTACTATCTCGAAGGAATATTCGATGGATGCGACGTTTTGCACGTCAGCAGAGCCAGTAATGAGGAAGCCAACAATTTAGCAAACATCGGGCCCCAATGCCTACCCGTACCACAAGGAGTCTTCTGGGAGGAAATCATAGAGCAATCAATAAAGAACAGCAAAACCTCGACTACAGAGGGGCAAACGACAGGCTCGGGGGCTGGAAAAACAAGTGCAGCAGAACCAGAAGAAGTCATGATGATAGAAGAAACTTGGATGCAGCCATATCTGGTATACATGATAAACAAAACACTACCCGAAGACACGGTAGAAGCAAAAAGAGTAATACAATGATCCAAGGCTTTTGTTGTGTTACAAGGAAAGTTATATAAGAAAAGTATATCGGGCGTCCTGCAATGATGCGTCACTCCTCAAGAAGGACAAGAAATCTTAAAGGATATTCATGCAGGAGTATGTGGACATCACGCGAGTAGCAGAGCCATCGCGGCCAAAGCATTTCGAGCAGGATTCTATTGGTTAACAGCCATCAAAGACGCAAAAGATATAGTTCAAAAGTGTGAAGCGTGCCAAAGGTTTGCATCTCGGCCACATGCGCCAGCAGCAGAGTTACAACCGATAACATTATTCTGGCCCTTTGCGCAGTGGGGTCTCAACATGGTAGGAAAATTGCACAAGTCTTGGCCAGGAGGGCACGTTTATATGTTGGTGGCAGTCGACAAATTCACCAAGTGGGTAGAAGCAGCCCCAGTGACAACCCAAGATTCTAAAGCCGCAATAAATTTCATCAAGTCTATAGTCTTTCGCTTTGGAGTGCCACACAGCATAATCACACCAATGGTACAAATTTCACGTCAAAGGAGTTCAAGGACTATTGCGAAGGATTGGGAATCAAACTGAAATTTGCATCTGTAGCACATCCGAAGACAAACGGGCAAGTCGAAAAAGCCAACAACTTAATATGCAATGGGATAAAGAAATGGCTATTGGCACCCCTTGAAAAAGCCAAGCACGCTTGGGTAGATGAGCTACCCTCTGTACTTTGGAGTCTATGAACTACACCCAATGCAGCTACTCAAGAAACCCCCTTTTTCCTGGTCCATGGCGCAGAAGCTGTGCTTCCAGTTGAAATAACTCATGAAGCTCCAAGGATTGTAGCATACGATGAGGCAACTTCAACAGAAGCACTGCAGGATGATGTCGACGCACTCGATGAGGCAAGAGATGTAGCGCTCGCCAGAGCTACTCAGTATCAGCAAAATTTGTAAAATTACCATAGCAGTCGAGTTCATCCACGATCTTTCGTGCTAGGAGATCTAGTTCTATGACTCAAGCAAGATGGCCATGGAAAACTCGAGTCCCCATGGGTGGGACCTTACATCGTGATAGAAGTGATACCAGGAGGAGCTTATCGACTACAAGACAAGAAAACGGGGCAACACGAGAGTAACCCGTGGAATGCAGAGCAGCTACGACGGTTCTACGCATAGGCGAAATAAGGCAACTAAGGAGTTTTTTCGAGTTATGACCCTCTGAATCCAGAACATGCGGCCATAGGTTGGGTTCATTGGGTCAGGTCGACAATATGTGTAAATATTTTACTTTACACTCGGGGGCTAAGACCCTCGAGTTGTACGAAATAATATTAACAAGTTTTGTGACTATCTGTGACATACTACAAGGTTGATTGCAACCCGATACTTCGAAGGCACAATAAATGGTTCAAGGGAACCCGATAAAAAAGCGCATACCTCGGAATCATGATTCGTTCCCATGGTAAAATACACAATTTGGATACGATTGTTTCGGTACAATTGTTCATTCTAGATAAGCACGACGAAGAAATAGCAAGATTACATAAAAACTAGACTTCAGCTTCATACTCCTTCTGGCACTGGGTGCCATCGTAGATTTTCACGTCGAACTTTGACGTGCCAACATGAAAATCAAAGGTCATAAAGAACCCCTGATGGAGGTCATGATCCTCCGCAAATCACGCCCAGGCGCCCTTGAAGAAATGTTCACCTGCGCCATCGTACCAAACCTCCACTTCATATGGAGTTCCTCCACCAGATTGTTCGCGGAGAATTGCTTCGCGCAGCTCCCGCCCATCCATGAATTTTGTGAAATTCAGGGGCAGGCGTTGAATCTCGCGACATTGCGTGTTGCAGATACAGAAGAACGAGTAGATCCTGGGCGGCAAAGAAGTATCACGGGAAGAAGCACTTGGACCTAGTGCGGCAGAAGGCACCTTAGGCTTATTCTTGCTCCCAGCCGGATGGCCGGGGCGTCGTTTCACCAGAACCGAAGATGATGCCCCCATGGATGCAGCGGTAGTATTATTTTTACTACTGCGCGGGCAGCCGCAACCTCGCTTCACCACCGGGGCATCGATGTTCAACCGAGATTCACTCGCATCGGCCATGGGGGGCAAGCGTCAGAGATATAAAACCTAGATGAGATGAGAAGATGATGCGGCGAAGGAAGATGGAGGAATTAGGGTTTTTACCCTGGTCAAAGTGTGCTTTATTTATAAGCACATGCTAATGGGCCCCTGAAGTGGCAAGGCCCAAAGTAAATTTTTGGATTTTTTATAGCGCAGATAAGCACAGAGGAGTTAAAGTAAAAAAAAGAGTAGGTGCGAAGCGACAAGGGATCAGAGGGTACGCAAGAGCCTGGCAGACGAACAGGCTTCCCTTGTCTTCGACTCGGGGGCTTGCAACAGAAATAGAAGGAAATCCCATTCAAAAGTGAGCAAAATCAGCAAATAAGACGAGAAGAAGAGCGTGGCGCAAATTTATCTATTCTCTTGAGCCTATTCCCGTAAAATTTTGGCTATAGCCTCGGGGGCTACTCCCATCGGGAGCGCTGTCGCGCACCCGATAGAAATAAGTCAACAAAAGAAAATAGCAAGGAACTTTGGCTATATCGCCAACAAAAACATTGATTACTCCCATCGGGAGGTATTCGCAAAAAGTTAAAAAGGATAACTCAAAAATTTGCGTATATTGACTCAGTCAAACAAGGCTGTGAAATATAAATTCTCGAGTTGCGTCATCGCGACAAAACTTGAATGACGTGATTTATCACGAAGGTAAGACCCCGGGATCCGTCCTGTGTTGCCCAGTATACGCACATGGATGCACTCTGCTGGTATGTATCCGTGTCCACGATGCGAAGAAAATCCTGGTGGACGCACTGGGTACCCTAAGAACCACTGGGATTCATTCTTTATAAGTCCTAAATGTGGCAAAAGAATGGATTCGACCGGTTTCCCGAATTCAAGTCCAAGGGGATTGAATTTGAAGTAGGTGACAAGTATCTGTTCCGGCAGTTAACTGGCCTCTTGATCCATCAGAGTTGTTAGGCTTGCTCATCAAAACCCCTTACGAGGTATTATAATAAAAATAAGTCGAAAGATCAAGTCGAAGATTTGAAGATGTGAAGAAGTCAAAGAAATGACCAAGTCGAAGAATTAAAGATTAGAGATTCAACCCGAATCTGCAATTCTGGTAGAATCTTAGGGGCTACTGACAAGGGTATAGATAATAGAGCCCGTCAGTTGAGTACCCCTGAGGCCTGTTAAGCTAGGCCCAATTGTAATACTAGTCGAAATACGAGTTCTTACCGTATGTCGATATTGTAATCTGTATCGGACCCTACCCAATCCTCGAGACCTGGCCACCTATATATAGGGGCCAGGAGGGGACGGTGAGGGATAGATTGAAAGCAAGCCAGGTTTTACACCCACGTTTACTTTCATAGACGCCTTATTTGACTGATTTTACCTTCGAGTTCATCCGACGCCCTATCTCCCCGATCCTAAGTCCTTCATCTAGGACATTTGTCGTGTTAACCCCTTGTCACCGAATAAGAGACCACGCTCTGATACCAATTGAAAGGATCGTATGAGCGACTAGAGGGGAGGGGGTGAATAGGAGCTACCCAATTTTTACTTCTTTTTCAAGTTAAGGCTAGACAAGAAGGTAAATTCTCTAGATGTGCTACTAAGTGAATTTACCTAGAGTGACAAGCAAGCTAGCAATAACGATATAAGTAAAGGTACAAGTAAAGGATAGAGGTAACCGCAATGGAGACACGAAGAAACAAGGATGTATTCTCATAGTTCCTTCCTTGTTACGGGAAGTACGTCTACGTTGGAGAGGTGTGGTACCACAAGGGCCACCAACGCCACAAAGGCTCACCCTATTCTCCGGTTAACAAGCCACAAAGGCGAGTTCACGCTCCACTAAGCGATACCCTTGAAGGCGGCACGACACCTTTACACAAAGTATTGGGGCGATCTCCACAACTCAATTGGAGGCTCCCAATAGGCCCACCAAGCTCTTACACACAAAGTTAAGCTTGGAGGACGGCTTCTTCCGACTAGTAATCCAATGAACACAAGAGTTACAATCCCCTCAACAAAATGAGGGGGGAAATCAAATCGCCTTGGTGGAAGTGTAGATCTAGGTCTTCTCCCTCAAATCCCAAAAGGGCTTTGAGTTCTAGTGGCTAGGGAGAGAGATCTAGGACTTTGAAGCTTAGCAATAATGGAGGAGAGAGAGTGGAAGCCGCAGCCCCTTCTAGAGGTAGAAGAAGGCTTTATATAGTCCTCCACGAAATATGGCCATTGCTGGCCGACTAGGGCCGGAGTCTCCGGCCTGGAGGGCCGAAGTCTCCGCCCTAAGTGACTCCAGCACTGGAGTCTCCGGCCAGAGACAAAAGTCTCTGGCCCAATTCCGGACTGGAGTCTAAATCGTCCGAGCCTCTAGCATTCTAGGACCCAGCCACACAGACCGGAGTCTCCGGCCCCTGGGGACCGGAGTCTCCGGCCTCAGCCTGCCGACCCGAAATCTTCGGCCAGAGACACAAAGTCTCCGGCCTGATTCCGGGTGGGCACCTGACTTGTCCGACTTGGAGGATTGCCAGGGCGAGACCCCTAGACCAGAGTCTCCGGCCAGCAGGGCTGGAGTCTCCACCCTAGAAGATGCAATAGAAGCACTTCGTGGAGAGCCTCTCCACCACTTCCACCTTCGCGAAGCACCCTAAAAGACAACTAAGCCCTAAACCCACTACTGGACTACGGGCTCCTGATCTTTTCTTCCTTTTTGGGGTGCACCTTCGCGAGATCCTGAATCAACCTAGAAAATCTGCAGAACTTTAATAGCATGGTTAATTCACCATATTTTGTTAACAAACACCAAAATACATTTATTAGGGAAATGCTCTTTCACTCCTTCTCCAACGCAAGGTAGTTCTTGCATATTTTGGAGAGATTTTCAACAACAGGCTATACCAGAGGCAACAAGAATAAGCATCGAGACTTTGGGTAAGAGGGCAAGCCCAAGTGTAAACAAAGAGACCAAACTCACATGGCGATTGGGCTCAGAGGGCCCGTCGGAGGAAGTAACGAGGATAAGATCGGGCTTGACCATGCTCTTTTTCAGAGGAGGCAACGACTTCGGGAGGTCCTTCAGCGCCGCATCCTCGTGGCTCCTTTCCTGCGAGTCGGCGGTCTGTTCGAGGGTGGCGTCGTGAGGCCGAACCTGGAAGCGGTCTCGGTCGCCTAAAATCCTAGAGGTCTCTTCATTCAAAGACCTGAAGATTACAAGAAAGTCAAGCACGATGAAGTGATACATCCATTTTGCATCACTATTTTGTATCATAATTTACTGTTATTCATTGATATATTTCATATTTAGAGATGATACTTATGTTGTTTCCTTTGTTTTTACATGTTTGATGATCATTTGGAGGACTTGCTGCCAGAGTCAGGATTCTGCTGGAAAAAGGACCGTCAAGATACCATATTTCTGAAGATCAACAATTCTAGAGAAATACCCAAAAATTCATATAATATCAGAAGATGAAAGTAGCCAGAAGGAGGAGACGCGAGGAGCAGCAGGGTGGGCTCACCACCAGGGGGTGGGGGTCCACCCCTGGCCGCCCCGCCCTATGGTGAGGCCACCCTGGCCTACTACTGCCATCACCCCCTCGCATATATTGTCATCCCCGAAAACATAAGTCATGGGGGGGCATCAGAGATAGACACCACCGCCTCTGCGGGGCAGAAAACACCGAGAGAGAAAAGCTCTCCGGCAGGGAGAAATCTGCCGGGGAAATTCCTTCCTGGAGAGGGGAGATCGTCGCCATCGTCATCATCATCGCGCTGGACTTCATCGGGATCATCATCACAATCATCATCATCAGCATCACCTTCATCTCCACCATTACCATGCCATCCCGCTGTAACATATTGGGTTGAATCTTGTCAAATTCTTAGGGGGAAACTTTCCCGATGTTGATTACCTTTGTAGTTGATGCTATCGAGTGGAACCATTGAATTAAGGTTTATGTTCAGATTGTTATTTACCATTATTTCACCCTTGGTCATGATCCATATGATGTCTTGTGAGTAGTTCGTTTAGTTCTTGAGGACATGGGAGAAGTCGAGATGTTAGTAGTGAAACTATGTTGAGTAATATTTAATGGTTTGATATTTATGTTGTGGTGTTATTCTACTAGTAGTGTCATGTGAACGTCGACTACATGATACTTCACCATTTATGGGCCTAGTAGAATGCATTGTGTATTTGGCTACTAATTGTGGGTGTCGATGGATTTCGTGTCGCAAGAACACGGGGTACCACGCGATGAACCCAAAGATTCGAACGCAGGGGGCTGAACGTGTGAGATCTAGGATTGCAGCGAAGCACGGTGACGGAAGCCTCGAGTCGTCGAACGCGCTATGCACTGTAGAGAGAGACGCCGAGTCTTACCCAGGTTCAGGGCCCTCGTGGTGAGGTAAAACCCCTACTTCCTGCCTTCTTGTATTGCAACGCGACACCTCGCGAGGAGTACAAGGTCTTGGTTACAAAGCTCTAGCTGGCCAGAGGTTGAAGAACCTGCGTGCCCAGCTAGCAGCCTGAAGAAGATGAAGATCCGATCCGATCCGATCCGATCCCCTCTAAGGGGTGGCCTCCCCCTCCTTTTATAGCGCCAAGGTCCTCCTTCCCCTTATCTTCTTGGGGAAGGGGTTGCCACACACGGCCAAGGAGGGAGGACAGCTGTAGACTCTATTCTTCTGTGGACGTAGTCTTCATAGAGTAGTGGCGCCGGTCCACCGGAGTGGGTGGAGGAAGCTGACATCTTCCCCTGGCGCCCTGCACCGTCCACGCTATCTTTAGGGGGGTGGCCAACAACCACTGTGCTGCTTTGGGCTGGCACAGCGAAAGTTGGTCTCCTCCCTGTCAGGGGTAGCGTGGGCGGTACGCGGTCTTCTGCCCGTTATCTTCTTGCTCTGCACGCAAATGTGCCGAGCTGACGTGGGCGTGCTTCCTCTCCTCACCAGCAGGGGCTCGTGAGGAGGTCTTCTGGTCCTTAGCAGTTTTGGTCGTCGTTCTCCTCACGAGGCGCCTCCTCGTGAGGGTCTTCTCCGCAGCTTGGGTTGGTGCCTTACCCCTGGGCTGAAGATGGGCCGATGACGGGGCCCAGGAGCAGGTGGACCGGGATACCCCGGTATCCAGAACACCGACAGTAGCCCCCGGGAGCCCGGCCCGCGAACGCGCCCTCTTGAGGGAGCGAAGGGCCGGGGGCCCCAGAAGCTGCTGGGCCCTCCAACGGCACGCGTCAACTACGCGGTCAGAGGACCATGTGAAGAGGCAGAGGCTGCGGACGCGTGGCGCGGCCGCAGCTGGCGAGACGAAACGGCGGGCGATGCTGTAGTCTCCGAGGCGTCAATCCGTCATAATGATGCGTCGCTTGACTGCGGGAGCGCTGCGCCAACGCTTCGATTCCCGCGTAGGGATTTGACGCATTGACGCCGGACACCCCCCTTAAATAGATCCTCCTCGAGACCTCTGGCACTTCACCTCCTTCCTCCAGTGCCACTTCTGCTTCCTCGCCCCAGAGCTCATGGATCCTTCCAACTCCTCCGTCGCCGCTGGATCAAGCTCTGGAGCGAAACGCCGCGGACGCCCCCCGGGCAGCGGGAATAAGGCGAAGATCCCGGCCCAATGGATGCCCGGCGCCGGCGGCCCCCTTCGCATTGGCGTGCCGAGGCAGGACGAGGCGAGCCGCGCCGCCTCAGGGGCCTCCGGCGCTCTGACCCTTAGGGGTCCTACAGCTGGCGGCGCCCCAAACTCGCCGTCGCCGCTGGCGGCGGCGCCCGCTCCCCGTGCTCCAGGGAGCGTCGACCAGGCGCTCTGGGAGGTGGCGGTCGCCCTGGGCCCTCTTCCTCCTGCTACAGATCCTTCGGCTCCGCCGGAGAACGGCGTGGTTGCCACTCCGCGCCACCTGGCGGCGGCGATGTTGGGGCCCCTCATCAGCCTGGGGTCCCGCTTCCTGGAGCTCCTTGTCGTCGTCGACGCCCCGGGCTTCAACTCCCTTCGGCTGCCCGACGCAGTCCGGAGGGTGATTTACGCCCCCGGCGCGGCCGCCGGGGAGATCGCGCTGGGGGAGTAGAGCAGGCCAGATCTCTTCTGGCCTGTGGACATCCTCCTCGGAGTGGGCGGCAACGCCGTCCTCTCCGGCCGCTGGAGGGCCTTCGCCCTCGGCCATCGCCTCCGCGTCGGCGACCACCTCGTCTTTCGCTTCAAGCTGGGGACGTTGGAGGCTTCGGTGCGGATCTTCACCGCCGGTGGCGTCCGCCGCACCTACCCCCAGCCCGTGGCGCAGTGAAGAGGAGGTCCTGGCGCGGTAGTCTTCTGGGGAGGGGAGCTAATCTCCTCCCCTCTTTTGTTGTGTAGTCCTTGCCGGCGGGGTATGCCCCGCCGTGCTTTTGCTCCTTCCTTTGGAGGGATTACTTCAATGAAGTCCGCTTTTTAGCTGTCTTGCAATTCGCTTCTCATTGCTCTTCATTGTCCTGGTCATTCGCACGCTCGAGAGCCCTGATGAGCTGTTAGCGTCGACGGGAGGCCTCCCTTCGCCTCAGAGCTCGAGATGGGGTCGGCGCCGACGACACATTGGACGATTCCTGAGACAAGAAGTTGAAGAAAGAGTTGGAAAAGAAAAAACCCCAAATCCCCGAAAACGGAAAAACAAGTCGATAAAACAAACGAAAAAAGAAGGCGAATAAGATGCCCCTGTGACCGGCACAGGGACCTTCTCCATCGTGGAGGAGCGCGGCACTATCTGTGCCAGCAGCTAAGAGCAAATTGCCGCGCATGGCGATTCACGGGGCCTTCCTCGTCGTTGAGGGAAGCTGGACCCTCACGGACGTGAAAACATTGACTCTTAAGAGAGCCCAGAGACCGTCGACACCTCGCAAGGGTTGCGCACGAGGTGAAGGGCCTGGCGCGGACCTCCGGATCTGCGTCTCCTTCGCAAGATGATCGGAGCGGCCTTGGTCTTCAATAATCCTGCCACGTTAGGCCTTCCTCGATAGAGGGAATCTTCCTGCGGATGCTTGTCGCATCGACGCATTCTTGCCTCCTCGTGAGGGTTGCTCACGAGGGGTAGGTCCTTAGCGGGTGCCTTGGGGCACACCTTGGACTTTCCTCGAAGATTTTTTATTTTCCAATGTACTTCGCGAGGAACTAAGCACCATGGGTATTTAGAGGTGATCGATAACAGGGCCATTGCCCCCGACCAGAGCTCATTCCCTTCGGGTTTTTCGGGCTCGCTGTTTTCTGGGCGAAGGCCCCAGCATAGACACCGTGCCTAGCCCCCTTCCGCGTGGAGTACAACAGAAAATAAATGGACTTCATGCCATTTTGATGTCATGCCGAAGCAGAGGCGCTACGTTGCGCTTTAACTTAATATCAGTGCTTAAGAGCAGGTTGAGCTGATACAAGTGCCGTGAAAACGGTCTTTTTCTTCTCATGAGGAACCTAAGGGTAGAACTTTCGCAGATGAGCTATGTTCCACGGGTTCCCCACCGGCACACCTTCTGCGGTTTCCAGCCGCGCCGAGCCTAGCCTGGCGATGTGCGTCACCTTGAAGGGTCCTTCCCACATTGGAGATAGCTTGTGCAGGCCCTCGCGAGAGAGTATTCTCCTCAGCACCAGGTCGCCGACCTCCAGAGTCCTTGCTCGAACATGGCGGCTATGGTAGCGGCGTAGTCCTTGCTGATACCTCGCAGCGCGGAGCGCGGCTTGGCACCGAGCTTCCTCGAGCAGGAGGAGGCGGTCCTTGATGAGGTCCTCTTGGCGAATTTCGTCGAAGGCGAGCACCCTTGGCGACCCGAATTTGACGTCGGTGGGAAGAACAGCCTCCGCCCCATAGACCAGGAAGAAAGGGGTCTCTCCAGTTGGTTTGGTGGCGGTAGTCCTGATGGACCACAAGATGGATTGGAGGTTGTCTAACCATTTTTTTTGCCGCAGGCCTCGAGCTTGGCGTTGAAGCTTTTCGTCTTGAGCCCTTTGAGCACTTTAGCGTTGGCGCGCTCGGCTTGACCATTGCTCCTGGGGTAGGCGACGGAGGCGAAACAGATCTTGATGCTGGCCGACGCGCAGTACTCCCGGAACAGTCCGCTGGTGAACTGGCTGCCGTTGTCGGTGATGATGCGGTTAGGCACACCAAAGCGACAGACCAGCCCACGGATGAACTTGACTGCGGACCTGGCCGGGATTGTGCACACCGGTTCCACCTCCACCCACTTGGTGAACTTGTCGATGGCGACGTAGAGGTAGCGGTAGCCCCCTTGCGCTCTGGGAAATGGGCCGAGGATGTCCAGCCCCCAGACCGCAAAGGGCCAAGTGAGTGGGATGGTTTGCAGCTCCTGCGCCGGCTGGTGAATTTGCTTGGCATGGAATTGGCACGCCTCGCACCTCTTGACCATCTCCGCTGCATCTCCCAGCGCCGAAGGCCAGTAGAAGCCGCTTCGATATGCCTTCGCAGCTAGAGTCGCAGCAGAAGCATGATGGCCGCACTCACCGGCGTGGATGTCCCTGAGAAGCTCTTGGCCTTGGTGAGTAGATATGCACTTCAGAGCGACGCAATTTGGGCGACGCTGGTACAAGTCACCATCCTTGACGTAATAGCCCGAAGCTTGGCGTACGATCCTTTCGGCCTCCTCTTCCTCCTTGGGAAGCCTGCTGCTGGTGGTGAGGAAGGCCTTGAGCTCGAGAATCCAATCCACTCCCTCCTGCCGTGCCAATGCCAGAAGGACGTGGTCACCCGAAGGAGGCCCGCAGTCTGGAGCCCCCTGCTCCGGCGGTGGCGGCAAGGCAGGTGGAGGGTCAGATCCAGATGATGGTGGAGAAGCGGATGGCTTGAAGAGACGCTCCTCAAAGACGCCGGCGGGTTGCACCAGGCGGTGAGAGGCGCGCTTGGCGATCTCGTCGGCTTCCACATTTTCTCCTCTCGGGATGTGCTTCAGCTCCAAACCTTGGAAGCGTTTTTCCATCTTTCGATGCTCCTCGAGATAGGCCGCCATGTGCTCATCCTTTGGAGTGTAGCTCTTGTTCGAGAAGTTCACAACCAGCTGTGAATCTCCCTTGACGATGAGGCGCTTGATGCCCAAAGCGTTCGCCGCCCTTAAGCCGGCGAGTAGTCCTTCGTATTCCGCGATGTTGTTGGAGACCTTGCTCTCAGGCTTGAAGTAGAGCTGCACGGCGTAGAAGAGCTTGTCTCCAGAGGGAGAGGTCAGGACAGCACCAGCTCCCGCGCCGGGGAGGTTGAAGGCGCCGTCGAAGTGCATGACCCAGAGGCCTGGGGCCTCCTCTCCTGGGAGCGTTGACTCCTCCTCTGGAGGCTCGTCGGCGAACGGATCGGTCCACTCCGCAGTGAACTCGGCCAAAGCCTTGCTTTTAATTACCTTTGTAGTTTCGAAGGAGATCTCGAAGGGTTGAAGTTCCACGGCCCATTCTGCTACCCGCCCGGTGACGTTGGGATTGCGTAGGATGGTCTCCAGGGGACGATCGGTTACCACCTTAATCGGGTGACCCTGGAAGTAGTGGCGTAGCTTCCGCGAAGCGATGAGCAGGGTGTAGAGCAGCTTTTGCTGCATGGTGTAGCGTTCCCGCGCGTCGCGCAGTACTGTGCTGACGAAGTACATAGGCTTTTGCACCTTGACGACACCCTCGGAAGGCTCCTCCTCGGGAGGCTTTTGAGCGTTGCTCTGAGAGAGCGGCTCAGTCGGCGAAGATGCCACGGGCGGTTCCTCTCGAGGGTCGGGAGATGGAGCGGCCTCTTCCTCGCGAGGAGCCCCCGGGCTCGGAGGATTGACCTCCTCTTTGGCGATCACCTTGGCGTCTCGCTCCGCGACGAGGACGACACTTGCATTCCTTGGAGTTGCCGCGATGTAGAGTAGCAAGGGCTCGCGGGTGGTTGGGGCAACCATGATCGGTGGGCTCGTGAGGTACCTTTTCAACTCGGCGAAGGCCTTGTCGGCTTCCGGAGTCTACTCGAACTTCCCAGCGCGCTTCATGAGCTTGAAGAAGGGCAAGGCTTTCTCCCCACTCCTCGCGATGAAGCGCCCCAGGGCTGCCATGCACCCCGCGAGGCGTTGCATCTCCTTGAGATTGCGCGGTGGACGCATTTCTTCGATGGCCTTGACCTTGTCAGGGTTCGCCTCTATCCCGCGATGGGACACGAGGAACCCCAACAGTTTTCCCGACGGTACGCCGAAGGCGCACTTGGCGGGGTTGAGCTTGATATTTACCCTTCTCAGGTTGACGAATGTTTCCTCCAGATCCTCAATGAAGGTCTGACCCTCGCGAGTTTTGACGACGATGTCGTCGACGTAGGCCTCCGCGTTCCTTCCCATCTGAGCCCCCAAGGCCTTGCGCATGAGCCTTTGGAAGGTGGCTCCTGCATTCTTCAGACCGAAGGGCATGCAGACGTAGCAGTACACACCACAAGGCGTGATGAAGGCGGTCTTCTCTTCGTCCTCCTTTGCCATCTTGATCTGATGATAGCCGGAGAAAGCATCCAAGAAGCAAAGGAGGTCACAGCCGGCGGTGGAGTCGACGATTTGATCTATCCTTGGGAGCGGATAAGGATCCTTGGGACAGGCCTTGTTGAGACTTGTGAAGTCCACGCAGAGGCGCCCACTGCCATTCGCCTTTGGGACGACCACCGGATTAGCAATCCAGGTGGGGTGGGCTACCTCGCGTATCAACTTGGCCTTCTTCAGCTTTTCTATTTCCTCGACTATGAAGTCCTGTTTCTCTTGCGCTTGTTTCCTAGTCCTCTGCTTCACGGGGTGTGCCTGGGGGCACACGGCTAAGTGGTGCTCAATCACCTCCCTGGGAACGCCGGGCATATCTGACGGAGTCCAAGCGAACATGTCAGAGTTTGCCCGCAGGAAGGTGACGAGCGCGCTTTCCTATTTGGGGGAAAGCCCTGCCCCGATGGTGACGAAGTTATCGCAGCCCCCAGCCTGAAGCGGGACCTTCTTGGTTGTAGAGCGCTCTCGGATGAACTGGGGCCTCCTCCCTGAGGGTACCGCAGCTTCCCCAATGCTCATGTCCAGCATTGTGTTGGGGATATACCAAATAGGTATACCAGCGACGTAGTCCTAAATCAGCAAGCCAGGGTGGCCCATCAGGGGTGGTATGGCGGATTCGCCATACCGGGCGGCCTAGTTGCTGAAGTTGGCACGGCGGTACTGGACGCAGGCGCTTATGGCGGATCCGGAGACAGGCCTATGGCGGGCTACTAGCGGTGAGCTTATGGCGGATCCGGATGACGGCCCATGGCGGGTGACCTTGTAGCGTACGCGCAGGACTTAGTCTAGGATTCCAAGTTGTATCCGCTCCGGTACCAATGTGTAGCCCACGCCAGGCGCCTTTATAAGCCCGGCGTGGAGCAGCCCTTGAGGCATCAGACCAATCTTACGGCCAATCGCATAGCGAAACAGCCAACCTCATCATTGTAATCGAGCACTTGTTGCCATATAGTGAATTATAGCAGCACGTAGGGTCTCGCCACCGTTGCGGGATCTGAAGCTGGGTAAACTCGTGCTACCACCGTCCTGGATCGCTCCTCCGTGTTCACCCCCTTCCACAAACCGCCATACCCCTACCTCTATGGCAGATCTGTTGACGAAACCATGACAGTTGGCGCCCACCGTGGGGCATTGCGCGTCTGGAGCGCGGATCCAGGCGGGATCCGCCTTTGCAGGCATCGGCGACACCGTCGCCATCGGGCGCGTCCTCTACGATTCCGGCTTCCCCATCGTCCCAGCGGATAACCTCTGGGTGCCGGCTAGAGAAGACCCTGCTCGATTCACCGTCATCCTGATTGGAGATATCCATATCTTCATTGGAGAGACAAACCCTACCCCCGCTACGGAAACCAATTTCCGGCGGATTGGTATGGCGGAATTCCCCAAACGGACCGCTTTCGAGCTGGATACGGAGGAGGACTCATCTGATCTAGAACTCTCTAAGTTATCCAGATCGGATCTGAAAAGTAATCCCACCCAGCCCTCCCTACAGGTAGAGGAAGTGGTGGAAGACCGCAGTGAATCCGCCATGAGCAATCTGGCGTTAGAGACACCGCGGTACTGCCTTGTTGCGTTCGCAGGTATCACTTCGGGATCTACCTCCAATGGAGAAGATAGCCCAGGTGAATCCATCCTAGAGGCACTTAACGAAAGTGGTGAATCGGATGACTGGGATAGCAAAGGCTATGATTCTGACCATTATGATGCCGCCATGAGGAAACTCGAGGCGGAATTGGCGCAGCAGGCACTTGAAGAGCAACGCGCAGCGGCCAAGCAGGTGTTTGTCACCAACAAAGGAGATGATGCTGGGCAGACAACCGGTGATCCGCCATCTCAGGCAGTCCATGACGGAGATGCCGGCAATGAGCAGGGTAACCCGCCACTAGCCGCCGATCCCGCCGCGGAGCAACTTCCCGAGATTCATGGCGGACCCAGGCCGTTACCCGCCATCCCCGAGGACCAGCACCAAGAAGACTTCACGACCCCGCTGGATAAGGTCGTCTACGGAACTCTAGCAGATCCAATCACCCCTGACTATGTCAGAGATGTGAACGATCTTGAGAAGAAGAGGCGAGCACTCCTCAAGGAAGCAAAGCGAGTCGAGAAGATGGGCCAGCAGGTTGATGACGACATTGCTAAGGCTCAGGACACGCTGAAGCGCGCAAGGAACATGGAAGAGAAGTATGCCACTCTCATTCAGAATCAGATCAATGAGGGAGGCAACCCGCAGCTGGTACGAAACCTCGAGTTCACCGTACCAACAGCGGAAACTCTGGCCAGGATGTACATCAAGAATCCGCCATACGTGGACAAAAACCACGATGAAGTTAGGGCTACGCCCATCGAGAACATCGTGGCCGCAAAGGAGCTATTGGAGCATAACAAGAGTCCAGCAGCCCTAGAGACGGCAGTTAAACTGATGACCAAAGCATTAGTGCAGCAGGAAAAGGCTACGTCGTCACGGCGGCTCGAATCTGATCCTGCGCTATGCAGGTCCAGTACTGCGTCTAAAGCTCAGGGGGCTGGCAATAATGGTGGACGTCCTGACAACGAATCTCATACCGGATCCTCGGAGATCCGAAGAAGAGAAGCTCGCAATCGGAGACACGCCATCCCAATATCCTCCGATGACAAACCAAATGGCAAAGGCCCATAGAGAAATCCATCGCCACCCCGCAAGAACTACCCGGCTTACGGATACCAACAAGCCACTGCTGCTCCCCGCCATAAGACCAACATGCCGCCGCCAAAGCATAAGACGTTCGAAGTCCCCAAGGGAGGAATCGTCATACGCGACAATGATGGCAAACGAGGACAAAGCCGTGACGTTGGACGCAGAGACAATCCGCCACGACGAGAAAACAGCAGGGATGGCGGATCCAAGAGAAGGGACCGATCTCGCCATGACGACGGCGCGCATCGTGACGGTGACAAGGACAAGCATCGCTCCACTCGCCGCCACGATGACAAAGGGCAAGGCTCCCGCCGCCATGATGATGACCCATCTCCACGAAGAACGGACGGAAGTCGTAGCTACAGAGAACAGTCGCAGGACGGCGAGAGTAAGCGCAGACGCGACCCTTCGCCATCCCCACCAGGGAGCCCTCATGGCGGCGGTGGCGGCGGGCCAGCAAGATCACGCAACTCCCGCAAGGATCCGCCAGACCAGAAGCCCTACGACGCCCGTACCCATCTAAACGAGATTGCCAAGTCTCAAACGGCCTTCTTCCTCGGCCCCAAGTGCTTTGGACCACGGATTCGTGACGAGCCCATCCCGTATGGGTTCAAAATCGAGAAAAATATCCGCCAGTACAATGGAGTCGATAGGCCTTTGACCTGGCTACAAGACTACTTCAACGCAGTACAATTCGCGGGGGGATCTCCCAATGTCGCTGTCCGCTATTTGCCCCTGATGCCATCCGGCACTGCGAGGCAATGGATCAATGACCTGGCAGAAAACTCCATCCAAACCTGGTTCGATATGCAAACTGCGTTCACGGAAAATTTCGAGGGGACTTACAAGAGACCCCACAACATTGGTGACCTCCAACGGTGCCGACGAGCCGACGACGAAACCTCCCGAACTTTCCTCGCGCGATGGCTGGATATGAAGAACTCCTGTGAAGGGGTTACTGACGAATCCGCCATCCTCGCGTTTATTGACAGTTTGGAGAGAGGCCAACTGCTCCGCCATCGCCTGTTGCGGGAAAGGAACGAAGGGAAATTGACCCTAAATTCCATGATCACCATCGCAAGCAACTACGCGGCCGCTGACGATGACGCCCGCGAATCTCTGAAGGCTTCCGCCATCCAGAACACTGGAAAGCGGAATAGCAGTAACAAACGGAAGAATCCGCCAGAAGAGCCGCAGGTTCCGGACATGGTCGCCACAACCTTTGCCGACAAGGGTCAAAGCAGCCAGCGCGGCAGGGGACGCGGAGGTGGCGGTGGCCAGCCGCGGAGTTCCACAACTCCCGCTTCGGCGCCATCCGCCCCCGTGTCCTACGATGAATACCGCGATATGCCATGTTTTGCCCATCGTGACGCGTCGGGAAAGTGCAACCACACCAATCGGAACTGCAAGTTTGTCAACGACCTCAAGGCGGATCAAGAAGCTGGCTTCAAACGCAGCCGGCGACAACGGCCTCGTGGCAGAGGAAAAGCGGATAAAGACAAGGAGTCTAGGGATGGCAGTGATATGGATGAAGACCCTGCGCCCAAACCCGCCGAAAAGGCAGAGGGTGGTGCTGGCAAGGGTAACCCAATCAAGGACAAAAAAGGCGCCTTTCACACATTCCTTGGACCCCCCACGGCTAAGGCACAGAGAGCTGCTATGCGCTCACTTAATGCCACCGTGCCAAAAATCCGCCAGTACGTCAGATGGTCCGAAGTACCGGTGCGCTGGAGCCGCGATGATCATCCAGAGCACATCCCAAATGGCTATTACGCCATGGTGGTATGCCCTGTAATTCATGGCTATGAGTTCTCCAAATGCTTAATAGATGGCGGCAGTAGCCTGAACATCATGTACGTGGAAACGCTGACAAAGCTCGGCCTTACCAAGACCCAACTCCGCCATAGCGCAGTCACCTTTTACGGGGTGGTTCCTGGTCGCCAAGCCAAGTCCCTCGGGTCCATCACGCTCAAGGTTGCCTTCGGTAGTGAGGAAAACTACAGAGAAGAGCCCATAACCTTTGAGGTTGTCCCGTTCAAAAGCACTTATCACGTGATCTTCGGGCGCCCAGCCTTCCACAGCTTCCATGCAAGGCCATGCTACATCTACAATCAACTGAAAATGCCAGGACCAGATGGCATAATCACCGTTTATGGCAGCTTCAGAAAGGCAAAGGAGTGCGAGGAAGGAGAAGCCGCCTTCGCGGAAGCAGTGTTCTTCGGCGAGGAGTTCAAAGAAATCCACGCCGCTACGGACCCCGCGGAGATGCCGGCATCCAAGCAGGAGGTTTCCGCCTCCCCGCCCACCTTCAAGCCTACAGTCGATACAAAACAGGTGGAACTTGTCGCTGGCGATGCCGCCAAGACCACCGCCATTGGGACGAATTTGTCCCCCGCATAGGAAAGCGCGCTCGTCGAGTTCCTCCGTGAGAACCGGGACATCTTCGCATGGCAGCCATCTGACATGACGGGTGTACCCAGGGAACTCGCCGAGCACGCTCTGCAGATAATTCCTGGCTCAAAGCCAGTAAGACAAGCCATGAGACGCTTCGGCGATGAAAAGCGCCGCGCAATAGCAAAGGAGATTTCCAAGCTGTTGAAAGCAGGCTTCATCAAGGAAGTGATACATACCAAGTGGGTGGTGAATCCGGTGCTAGTTCCTAAGAAAAACACAAAAGTTCTGCGCATGTGTGTAGATTACACTGGCCTGAACAAAGCATGTCCAAAAGACCCTTTTCCCTTGCCTCGCATTGACCAAGTCATTGACTCGACGGCGGGATCGGAGCTACTGTGTTTCTTAGATGCCTACTCCGGATACCACCAGATCAAGATGAAAAAGTCCGATCAGCTCGCTACGTCGTTCGTAACACCTTATGGCACATATTGCTATGTCACAATGCCCTTCGGTCTGAAAAACGCAGGAGCAACGTATCAGCGCACCATGCAAAAGTGCCTGGCGGATCAAATCGGACGAAATATCCACGCATACGTGGACGACATCGCAGTCATGTCCAAGAAGCAAGATGGCCTTATAGCGGATTTGCAAGAGACCTTTGACAATCTCAGGAAGTACAACATGATGCTCAACCCAACGAAGTGCGTCTTCGGGGTCCCAGCTGGTCAACTCCTGGGATTCATCGTCTCCCACCGCGAAATTGAGGTAAACCCGGAGAAGATCAAGGCAATCCTCGACATCTCCCGGCCCATCGACCTAAAAGACGTGCAGAGACTCACAGGCTGCGTGGCAGCAGTGAGCAGATTCATTAGTCGTCTTGGCGAGAAGGCTTTGCCACTCTACAAGCTGATGAAGAAATCAGACGAATTCGTCTGGACCGACGAGGCAGACGCTGCACTTAAGGATTTGAAGAGAGTGTTATCCACTGCACCAGTTCTAGCGGCTCCCGAAGACCAGGAACCCATGTTACTATACATGGCGGCAACCAATAGGGTGGTCAGCATCGTCATGGTGGTAGAGCGTAAGGAAGAAGCGCAGGAGTATGGCGTACAGAGACCTTTCTACTATGTCAGCGAGGTCCTGACGGAATCCAAGCAGCGCTACCCTCACTACCAAAAATTGGCATCCGGAGTTTTCCTAGCTTCTCGTAAGTTAAGGCATTACTTCTATGACCATAAGATCACAGTGGTGAGCAAAGCCCCACTGAAGGACATCATCAACAACAGCGACGCAACAGGACGAGTTGCGAAGTGGGGCATTGAATTGGCCTCTTTCGACATCGACTACAAGCCTCGCACCGCCATCAAGTCTCAGGCTTTGGCGGAGTTTATGGCGGATTGGAAGGAAGCGCAGGAAACTACGCCCGTCCCAGAGCCAGAACATTGGGTGATGCACTTTGATGGCTCAAAGTTGCTACACGGCTCGGGGGCTGGAGTAACGCTCAAATCTCCTAAGGGAGATGAGCTAAGCTACGTTCTCCAGATTCACTTCCCCACCACCAACAACATCGCGGAATATGAAGCGCTACTACACGGGCTACGTGTCGCAAAGGAGATCGGCGTACAACACATCATGTGCTGTGGAGATTCTGACCTTGTGGCTCAGTAGGTGGCTGGCACATACAGAGATGAAGTGGACAAGATGGCCAAAAGTTTCCTCGGCTACAACATAAAACATGTACGGCGAGAAGATAACATGGCGGCCGACACCTTGTCCAAACTGGGATCCAGCCGTAAGGCAGTTCCGCCAGGCGTATTCCTCGAGCATCTGCGAGTACCATCAGTTAAGATGGTGGATCCAGAAAATCCGGAGATAGCGAGCTCCCCTGTTATGGCGGTTTTGCCTAGCAATCCGCCATGGGCAGAGCCCTTCCTGGAATATCTGACGAACAAGAAGCTTCCCGAAGACGAAGTCCAGAAAAGACAAATCGAGCGTAGAGTCAAAGCGTACACCATCATAGATGGCCAACTCTACAAACGAAGCACCTCGGGAATTTTCATGAAGTGCATATCCCAAGTGGATGGAATCGAAATACTAAGAGAGATCCATGAAGGCGAATGTGGGCATCACGCCGCCGCCAGATCCCTAGTAGCTAAAGCATTCCGCCATGGGTTCTACTGGCCAACAGCCAAGGCAGATGCAGACCGCATTGTGGAGCTCTGCCATGGTTGCCAGATGTACTCCAAGCAAACCCATATGCCCGCCACAGCACTACATACGATCCCTATAACTTGGCCTTTCGTAGTCTGGGGGCTGGACATGGTGGGTCCGCTAAAAACAGCACCTTCGGGATTTACGCACCTTTTGGTAGCGGTAGACAAATTCACGAAGTGGGTGGAAGCTAAGCCCATCAGAAAACTTGATGGCAAAACCGCCCTAAAGTTTGTCAAGGACATTGTGGTTAGATTCGGCATCCCACACAGCATCATCACCGATAATGGCACAAACTTGTCTCAGGGAGAAGTTGAAGAATACTGCCATCACAACGGAATCCGCCTTGACCTAGCATCTGTGGCACATCCACAGTCTAATGGCCAAGTTGAGCGGACCAACGGACTAATCATGTCAGGGATCAAGCCACGCCTAGAAGCACCGCTACATAGAGCAGCTGGAGCCTGGGCAGAGGAGTTGCCATCTGTACTGTGGAGTCTACGGACCACGCCAAACAGATCAACCAGCCTTACCCCTTTCTTCTTAGTCTACGGAGCAGAGGCAATCTTGCCAAGTGATGTTCAGTATGATTCTCCAAGAGTCGAGGCCTATAAGGAAGAAGATGCAGAAGCGTCCAGACAACTATCTGTGGACCTGCTAGAAGAAGAGCGCGACCTCGCAGCCCAGAGATCCGCCATCTACCAGCAGAATCTCCGCCGCTATCACAGCAGGCGAGTTCGCCAACGCTCGTTTAAGGAAGGTGACCTGGTGCTACGCCTCAAATAGCAGAAGTCCCACAAGCTATCCCCGCCTTGGGAAGGACCCTTCGTCATCAGCAAAGCTCTACTGAATGGTTCCTACTACCTCGTTGATATTCGCGAGCTAGATAAGCGACCAAGTAAGAAGCGCAAACGAAGAGACCCTGACGATATCTACGACGAGACAGATCATCCATGGAACATCGCACAGCTACGTCCTTTCTACACTTAGCATTTCTCTAGCTATGTAACAGGCACCTCTATATGATCAATGAAATAAAGCATTTGGTTCGCTCTTGATTTTTTCTGAGTCTTTTACCTCCTTTATTGTTCATTTAGATCGTATAGAACCTTTTGCGCAATTGTGCTCTGCACTTGCGTATCTTTTAAATCCGCCATAAGCGGTCCGCGTAGCTTTTTTATGTTTTGATCTTCATTCGATGTTCTCTGTGTGGATTCCAGAGTAGTGACTTTTTGACGATCCAAGCCGCCATCTGCTCAGGGTTCTGGACGGTTGCTATTAAGTATCGTCGCCCTAGCGGATTGTTCGTGCGAAGATTTCGCCATCTCACGAAAAGTCAAGCACAGAGAGCCGGATGGCAGATCGCATAATCCTACGCGTGAAAATTTTTAAGTGTTGTTTTTTGGGCATGGCAAAAACTGCAAGTTGCATAAAACTAGGCCTGGCAGTTTCTTCGCGCAATTAAAACCACTTCATTAAAAACAAACTGCAAAAGTTCACAAGCATTTTACTGATCCGCCACAAGCAGATCAGTCACAGTGCAGACACATCACACGCAGTTTAAAGTTTAAATTACAGACCCACTCAGGGGCCGAATTGATGCAAAGTATTTTTTCCTGCCATGTTGCAGGGCACATCTCAAGAAGATGGCGGAACCTTGGAGGACACCTCGTCACCGCCATCACCACCTGCAGTTGCCGCGGAGGCGGATGCCGAAGCTTGGCTTGGCGACCCTGGCAGCTCGTATGCTTCATAATATACGTTCAACTGAGTGCCAAGGGCACACAGTTGATCATATCCAAGCACGCTCTGCCGGATGGTGGCCTCGTCCACCGGCGTGCCATCCTCGCCGCTTTCAGGGATGCCAGAGGTGAGCTGGTCCAGGTCTATCTCGGGATAGTGGGCCTTCGCCAAGGTCAGCGCTGTTCTGGCACCACCCCGAGCAGAGGACAGCTTCCAGTCCGCCACCAGCCCTGGCACCAGCAGCAGCTTCTGCGTGAGCGCGATGGCGGAAAGGTTGGAAGAACCCGCTATCTGCAGGCTCCCGCACGCTTGGCGACCAGCGCCGAGAAGGCCATCAAGCTCCTTCCTCGCTGCGTCAGTGGCCATGCGCAAGCCTTCAGCGGTGTCCATCTCGCTTTGCCCCAAGGAAGCTGCATGGCGGAAAGAAGAAGATGCGTCACGTACTGCATAGCGGAAAGTGAAAAACTACATTATAAGAAGTGGTACCTAGCAAGTTGTCCTGGAAGTGATGGAGGAGCTCGTTAAAGCCTTCGCGCCGCTTCTCAAAGTCAGCGGCAGCTTTGCGGAGATCCGCTATCTCCTTGTCCTTTTTCTTGCCCTGGTTCTCCTGGTCCTTCAGCTGCCTCTCGAGGGTGGCGTTTTCAGCCAGCGATTTCCGGAGCTGTTCATTCAGCCCATCCATCGCAATGGCGTGGCCTTTCTTCATCCCCTCAAGTGTGGACTTGAGCTTGGCAGCGTCTGCATGGCGGAATTCTGTCAGTTCAGCGTTTGATTGAATAAGCATAAAGGAAAGGAACCTTAAGGTTAAGTACCGCTATTCTCAAGCTGCTGCCGCAAATCCGCCACAAGAGCGCCTTTCTCCGCCAGCTCCTTCTCCTGCGAGCTCACGACCTGGACCAGGTCCTCCACCACCTTCTTGTAGTTCTGGCAAAATTTAAGTGTTAGTCACTCTTAGAGCTTTATGCCGGATGCGAATCCGCCATAACGCTCGGGGGCTACTCACTGATTCTGTTTTAGTCACTCTTAGAGCATCACGATGGATGGCATCCGCCATGATGCTCGGGGGCTCCTTATGCTGATTTTTTGTCTTCTAAGAGCTTTATGCCGGATAATTATCCGCCATAACGCTCGGGGGCTACTCAGTATGAAAATTAAGTTCTCTATAGAGCACTGTGTGAACTACCAGCGCTCGAGGGAAGTTATTCAAAAACTTACAGAAGTCAACATTGGAGCCCCATAGCGGATTAAATTTGCGAATCCGCCATGGCGCTCGGGGGCTACTGGGAGTACATACCTTCTTCATAGTTGATGTTTTCTCAACAAAAGCGGCAATGCCGCTGGACAGCTGGTTGCTGGCATCTTCCTGGCTAGAAATAAGATTGACGACCTCAAGTTGCTTTTGTCTCCAGTATGAGCTGCCCCCAGACGGAGTATCCGCCACTTGACCCTGAGAGCCAGAAGCTTTTTCGCTTTGGACGACATCATTAGCCGCAGCTTCAGTCGTTGGGTTGATTTCTGGCATTGGGTCAAACTGACCACCAGCATCCTCCATATCGATATCGATACGAACGGAGGGAGTTGGTGCATCAGGGGTGAGCGGGATAGTCGCAGGGGAGGGCTTGGCTCGCTTGGAGGACGGCTCTTTGACAGTAGGCTTCTTTCTTCTAAGAGAAAAGGGATTAGAAATGGAAAGCAGCAAAACAATGAAGGGTGTCCAAAGATTACCTTGATTTGGGCAGATTGATGGTAGCGGTACTCTCGGATGGCGTTTCGAGCTCCGCCCTGCGTTGAGCTTCGAAACGACGGGAATCAGCAGATTTCCCGCTACCTCCGCGAGTTTTTCCGCTACCGCCCCGTTTCTTGGAAACCGCCTTCTCTTGGGTCGTGTGGGCTATATCCTCCACATTCCCCGCCATCTCCTCTTTGTTTCCGCTAGAGTGAACAACTTCCTCCTTGGCGGCAGATTTGAGGTTGGAACGGTGAAGGGGATGGGCGAAGTGAGCAGGGCCAAGCGATTTGAGCTGGTAATAAGAAAAATGTTATGTCCTATAAAATATAAAGATACTGTACAGTATTATGGTGGAAAGGGAACTTACCGAAGGACAGGTGCCATTCTCGAACATAGCCATGCTGAACTTCAAAGGTTTCTTCCTGGGAGACTTCATCAGGGAACGGATGCGCTTCTCGACCACTTTAGGGTCTAGCTCCTGGTCTGAACAACGCATGCCATCATTTACACCAGTATACTCGTGCATCAGGCGATCGCGGTGTTGCAGCGGCTGAATCCGCCGGGATATCCAGCAGTTGATGGTGTCGATTCCCTTCAAGCCATCCACAGATAGCTTGGCAATCCGCTGAGCCAGGAGTTTGACATAGGGAGTGGCGGATTCGTCGTTTACAGCTGTCCAGGTGTCGCGGGACTCAGCAGCGACGTTCTTGAATGGAGGAAGGCCGCGGGCTTGGGATGGCGCTGGCTTGTCCGCCATATAGAACCAGGACCCTCTCCATCCTATGGCGGAATCCAGTGGCATGATGAAGGGGTATTCTTTCGACCTTCGCGGAAGAAAGCAAATTGTCCCGCAGGTTCGAAGAGATCCGTCATCTTCATAATTGGGCCGCACGGAGAAGAAAAGTTGGAAGAGGTCCACCCTGGGGCGGATCCCAAGGTATCCCTCGCATAAAGCTGCGTAACCCGCCACAGACACCAAGCTGTTTGGTGATATGTGGTGGAGCTGCAGTCCATAGTACTTCAGAAGATTCGTGAAGAAAAGAGATGGAGGCATACTAAGACCCCTCTCCACGTGAAATTTGAGCATCACGATTTCGGAGGGGTTAGGAAGAGGCACTGGGGCCTTGAAGTCAGTCCGCCATCTCGACTCAGCTTGAGGAGCCACAGTGCCCTCACCTTCCATAATTTGGACGTCAGAGTCCTTGACGCTGGATTTCTGCCAGTACCCGTGGAGGTTCTGGGGAATCTGTTCTTCGTCTTCAGCTTCCTCTTCTTCAACCTCGCCATCTGCTGCGGGGTCATCTGGGTTTACACCCGCCATCTCCTCTTCAGCTTCGGACATGTTGTCCTCTGGATCCAAATCCGCCATCCCAGGATGATCTCCCTGGACTGACTGTTGCAGAGGAGAGTCTTCCTCCTCAGCATCAGAATAGTGGCAGGTCGGTGATTCGGAGTTCATGGCGTCAGGCGGAGGGAAGGTTTCTCCAGCGGAAAATGCTACCGGCGGCGAGGTTTTTCGCGGTGGCTCGCCGGAGATAGCGAAGCTCTCGTGGCGGCGCTGAAGAGAGAGAAAGCGACGGGGGAGAATGAGGGGTGACCGGCCAGGGGTGAGAGGCCGGGGTATATATAGGCCCCGGGCCTCGAGATTCGTGCCCGCCATCACCACCGCTCATCCCGATCGCAGAAACCCTAATCTGGCGACACGTGTCCAAGGGTAAAAAAGTAACTTGGTGAATCTTGCCCTAGAAGGAACTGTGTGCCGAAATTTACGGCAGATTTCAACGGTATGATCCAACGGATCCCGAAAATCTCGCTAAGATAACTACGTCGCTTGATCCGTTATTTGCGGCGGATTGATAGATGGAAAAGGAACATCAAGATAACCGCCATCCCAACAAAGAAGAGCTATGGCGGAAATGACTTATCAAGGACAAGCATGGCGGATGTAGATGGTGATCTTGAAGTTCCCTGGGGGCTACTGTTGGGGATATACCAAATAGGTATACCAGCGATGTAGTCCTAAATCAGCAAGCCAGGGTGGCCCATCAGGGGTGGTATGGCGGATTCGCCATACCGGGCGGCCCAGTTGCTGAAGTTGGCACGGCGGTACTGGACGCAGGCGCTTATGGCGGATCCGGAGACAGGCCTATGGCGGGCTACTAGCGGCGAGCTTATGGCGGATCCGGATGACGGCCCATGGCGGGTGACCTTGTAGCGTACGCGCAGGACTTAGTCTAGGATTCCAAGTTGTATCCGCTCCGGTACCAACGTGTAGCCCACGCCAGGCGCCTTTATAAGCCCGGCGTGGATCAGCCCTTGAGGCATCAGACCAATCTTACGGCCAATCGCATAGCGAAACAGCCAACCTCATCATTGTAATCGAGCACTTGTTGCCATATAGTGAATTATAGCAGCACGTAGGGTCTCGCCACCGTTGCGGGATCTGAAGCTGGGTAAACTCGTGCTACCACCGTCCTGGATCGCTCCTCCGTGTTCACCCCCTTCCACAAACCGCCATACCCCTACCTCTATGGCAGATCTGTTGACGAAACCACGACACATTGGATGGACCAGGTCCTCGCTTGGAGCAGGCGATGCCGAGGCGGTAAACTTCTTCCCTGTCGAGCCCAGCGGATGGGGCTCGAGAGAGGCCTTCTTCGCTGCAGCCCGCTCTTGGGATACGAGCTGCTTCTTCCTCGCGAGGTCGCCGGAGTGTTCCATTAGATCTTCGTCGGCAGGGAACATGGTGGCGGCCTCACGGTAAACGTGCTCCACTGAACGGAGAGCATCCTTCTCATTGCAGCGCACGGTGATCGTGCCGTTGGCGCCCGGAATCTTGAGGACGTTGAAGCCATGGTGCGTCACTGCCATAAACCTTGCCAGGGCTGGGTAGCCGAGGATGGCATTGTACGGCAGGGCGATGTAGGCGACGTCGAAGTCGAGGCTTTCCGTCCTGTAGTTGTCCCGGGTGCCGAAGGTGACGGGCAGGCTTACCTGCCCAATCGGCGTTGCAGAGCCTTCGGTTACCCCGAAGAATGGCCGGGTCGGCATAAGCCGGTGGTACGGCACTTGCATTTTCTCGAAGATCTCGACCGAGATGATGTTGAGGCCCGCCCCTCCGTCGATGAGAGTGCGATTGACGGCGACGTTGTTGATGGTTGACGTGCACAAGAGAGGAATTGTGCCCACGCCCCTGGTGGAAGCCGGATGATCCTCCTCGTCGAAGCCGATCTTGCACGTTGACCACTTCATTAGGCGGTTGCCGACGTTGGGCTGTGCTGCCGCGATCTCTCGCGACAGCTGCTTGAAGTGTTGGTTAGACAAAGGAGCCTGAGCTCCACCCAGGAGGCAAGCGGCGAAGTCTCGCGGCTCTTGATAGCCCCCCTGGTTCTCCTCCCGACGATCGTTTGCTGGTGGGGGCAGCGGCAGCGGCTCGGGATCGGCTCGAGACAGACCCTCGCGGTGGCGACCTTCCTCGCGGTCGTTGTCGCGGCGATCGCCCCGGGATCCACTCTTGCCGTAGCTGCGGCCACCCCCGCGGCGCTTGGAGACGCCATTTTCTTCATGAAACTTTCGGACAAACCAACAATCGTCGGTATTGTGGGTGTCCTTCTTGTGGAGAATGCAATAGCGGCGACGTCGACCCTTGTCGCGCTCGGAGCGGTCCCCACGGCGTTGCTTGTGATCTGGCTCCGCCGCGAGGACAGCAGCCTCCTTTCGCTTGGGGTCCTTGGACTTTGGCTTTGGGGGAGGCGCCTCCGGCAGGTTATGCACGAAAAGCCTCCCTTCCTCGGCCTTGGCGCAGCGGTCGGCGATCTCGAAGAGCCTGATGACGGAAGTCAACTCATCATTCACGGACAATTTCTCCCTCATCTTGATGTCGGAGACGCCCGTGGAGAATGCGGAGATGACCTCCTCGTTGGAGATCCTGGGGATCTTGTTCCTCATCTGGCTGAAGCGCTGGATGTACTGACGAAGCGTCTCGCCCTTGTACTGACGCACCGCCTTAAGATCGTTCTTGGTAGCGGGGCGCTCGTACGTGGGCATGAAGTTGGCAACGAACTGACGGCATAAATCCTTCCACGAAGTCACGGATTCGTGAGGAAGATTCATGAGCCAAGTTCGCGGAGCGTCCTTGAGGGCCATGGGGAACCAATTTGCCATGGCACGCTGATCTCCACGCGCGGCCTGGACGGCGACAACATAGAGTTGGAGGAATTCGACGGGGTTGGTGGTCCCGTCGTAACGCGCGCCGATGTCCGGCTTGAACTTGTCAGGCCAGACGACGTAGTGTTGCTGGCGAGTGAGAGCAAGACACCCGGGGTTGTAGATTAGGTCGCCGGGGGTCCTGACGTTCTTGCTAGCTTCGCCGATGTCGTCGATGGCGCGGTCATGGTTTTCGCGGCGGCGCTCGAGGGAGACACGTGCGTCTTCCGGAGCGCGTTGGACGATTTGGCAACTGGGCTCCCCGTGCAGCGAAGATGCGGCGCGGGAAACCACCTTCTTGGCCTTGTTGGCCTTCCCATCTCCGGCGCCCGGGGCGTGACGCCCCGCCGCCGGATCTGGGTCTCCCGCGCCCTGGGCTCCTCCCTAGGCCGGGTCTTCATTGGCGATGGCGACAAGCTCGGCGATTCGAGCGCGCCACCCCTCGTGCCCGTCATCGGTGGGTTGATAGCGCAGCAGCCCTTGCGCCATGGCGAGAGCCTGCGCAGGAGACAGCTGACTCCCAGAACGAGCGCGAGAAGTGGCGGTGGCGGTGAAGGAGAGCGAAGGCTCTGTACGCCCGGACGGGAGGTAGGAAGACTCCAGATCTTCCTCCTCTTCCTCATCGGCCGAAGCTTCACGACGACGGAAGATGGGCTCGGTTTGCCCCCGAGCAGCGTTGCGACGGCGAAGACGCTCGAGCCTTGCGTTGGCGTCGGCCACGTCGAAGCAGATCTAGGAGAAAACACACCACAGCCCCCTACCTGGCGCGCCAAATGTCGATGGATTTCGTGTCGCAAGAACACGGGGTACCACGCGACGGACCTAAAGATTCGAACGCAGGGGGCTGAACGTGTGAGATCTAGGATCGCAGCGAAGAACGGTGACGGAAGCCTCGAGTCGTCGAACGCGCTACGCACTGCAGAGAGAGACGCCGAGTCTTACCCAGGTTTAGGGCCCTCGTGGTGAGGTAAAACCCCTACTTCCTGCCTTCTTGTATTGCAACGCGACACCTCGCAAGGAGTAAAAGGTCTTGGTTACAAAGCTCTAGCTGGCCAGAGGTTGAAGAACCTGCGTGCCCAGCTAGCAGCCTGAAGAAGATGAAGATCCGATCCAATCCGATCCGATCCCCTCTAAGGGGTGGCCTCCCCCTCCTTTTATAGCGCCAAGGTCCTCCTTCCCCTTATCTTCTTGGGGAAGGGGTTGCCACACACGGCCAAGGAGGGAGGACAGCTGTAGACTCTATTCTTCTGTGGACGTAGTCTTCGTAGAGTAGTGGCGCTCGTCCACCGGAGTGGGTGGAGGAAGCTGACGTCTTCCCCTGGCGCCCTGCACCATCCACGCTATCTTTAGGGGGGTGGCCAACAACCACTGTGCTGCTTTGGGCTGGCACAGCGAAAGTTGGTCTCCTCCCTGTCGGGGGTAGCGTGGGCGGTACGCGGTCTTCTGCCCGTTATCTTCTTGCTCTGCACGCAAACGTGCCGAGCTGACGTGGGCGTGCTTCCTCTCCTCACCAGCAGGGGCTCGTGAGGAGGTCTTCTGGTCCTTAGCAGTTTTGGTCGTCGTTCTCCTCATGAGGCGCCTCCTCGTGAGGGTCTTCTCCGCAGCTTGGGTTGTTGCCTTACCCCTGGGCTGAAGATGAGCCGATGACGGGGCCTAGGAGCAGGTGGACCGGGATACCCCGGTATCCAGAACACCGACAGTGGGGTCGTCAGAGCGACAGAAATCTAAACCCCCGTTAGGAAACCATTGCACCAGGGACCATAGGATCTCAGAGTTTAAGGCTGTGGTTACATTTATCTTAATTAGTTTCTTGTATTTGCAGATGCTTGCAGGGGGTTATAATCACAAGTGTGTATTAGTCCTAGTAAGGGTAGTACGCTAGCATAGGTTCACCCCCATAACACTTATCAAACTAATGAAGATTACTTAGCGGCGTGAAGCGAAAGCTCTTGACAGAAACTCCCGTGTGTCCTCAGGAACGTTTGGTAATTATAAGTTACACAACCGGCTTGTCCTTTGCTCTAGAAAGGATTGGGCCACTTGCAGCAATTATTATTATTGTCTTTTACTTACTCGTACTTTATTTATCTGCATTACCAAGTACCCCTGAAAACCCGTTTGCTAGTATTTACAGTGAATCCTTGATCAAAACTGTTTGTCAACACCTTCTGCTCCTCGTTAGGTTCGACACTCTTATTTATCGAAAGTATTACGATACACCCCCTATACTTGTGGGTCATCAAGACTATTTTCTGGCGCCATTGCCGGGGAGTGAAGTGCTATTGAAGAGTGGAATTGGTAAAGGTAACCTTCACTGTAAGTATTGTTTTTATGTTTGTTTCTGTCTTTTATTTTATTTTGCTATGGAGAATTATCCATTTGGTTCCTTATTTGGGAACAATACTGCCTCTGTTACGGTGGAGGATGAACCACCGTCTGCTCAATTAGATCCTTTTAAAATACCTATGAAAATTGTTAAACATGTTATGAATAACCGCTATTCAGGAGATGGAACTGTCCATCCGGGTGATCATTTACTCTTTATACATGAATTATGCGAGTTGTTCAAGTGTGCAGGTATTTCATCAAGCCAAGTTAAGAGGAAGCTATTCTCTTTATCACTGAAGGGCAGAGCTGAGGAGTGGTATAGGCTGCTAAAGGATGGTCCATCTATTGGCTGGGAGGAAATGGTACCTCTCTTTTATTCCAAATTTTATCCTCCAAGTGAGATTCATAAAGATCGTAATCAGATATATAACTTTTGGCCTCATGATGGAGAGAGTATTGCCCAAGTGTGGGGAAGATTGAAGTCACTAATGCTCAAATGCCCCATTCATGAGCTCCCCAGTAATATTGTTATTGATAACTTTTATGCAAGGCTTGCTCTTCACGACAAGGATTTATTGGATGCTTCTTGCTTTGGATCATTCACACATATGAAAGGAGAAGCTAAATGTGATCTTCTAGACCATATTCAAGAAAATACTGAAGGATGGGAGAACGAAAAAGGTAGGAAGTCAGGTAAAATTATGATTATGAATGCATTAAAGCTTTTATGGGAACTGGTGACTTTCTTGATGTCAGTACTGTTTATGGTATTGATCCCCAAATTCTTGCTAATTGTTTTAAGGCCTTTGCTTCTTATCTTGATGTTCCAAAGAAAGATTGGAACAAATATCATGAGCCTTATAAAGATACTGTTAGCTGTATTCCTGCTAGAACTACTGAAGTTTGTACTATTTATTGCATTTTGCCTGAGCTTTATTTTGAGAAAACGCCTTTCCCTGCTAGGGTAAAGGAACATTCTACTTTAGTTAGTGTGCTTAAGAAAAGTGTAAAGAAAGCTGTAGAACCTGACAAGCAAATTACTATTAAGTCTCCCGTAGCTAGTGAAGGATCTTGTTACTAAAAATGTAGAACATGAACATATTGTTTTTTGTGAAGATGCTTCTAACATTGTTTCACATCCTAGTAGATCTAGGAAAACAAGTGTTCCTGTGCTTTCTGTCAGGATTGGTGATCATTGCTATTATGGTTTAGGCGACATTGGTGCAAGTACAAGTGCTATTCCTTATGGGCTTTACAGAGAAATCATGCATGAAATTGCCCCTTGTGAACTTGAAGATATTGATGTGGTTATTCAGCTTGCTAACAGAGAGACCGTCTTGCCAATTGGTATTGTTCGAGATGTGGAAGTTCTATGTGGTAAGACAAAATATCCTACTGATTTTCTAGTACTTGGTACTGAAGCTAGTAAAACTTGTCCTATTATTTTTGGTAGACCCTTTTTGAATACTTGTGGCGCTATTATAGACTATAAGAAGGAGAACATTTTGACTAAGTTTGATGGACAATCTTATGAGTTTAATTTTTCTAAGTTTACTAAAGCTCCTTATGAAAATGAATTGCCTAATGAAGATTTTCGAGTTGAACAGCTTGCCTCTATTGCTCTTGCTCCTAATAACGCTCTGCAGCAATTTATGGAGGACCATGAAAGTGAAGTCTTCAAGGAAGAAAGAGATGAGATAGATGATATTCTTTTTCATCAACCACCGTTGATTAAACACAATTTACCTGTGGAAGATTTGGGTACCACTTTGCCACCCAAGGAAGATCCTGTTTTTGATTTAAAACCTTTACCTGATGATCTTAAATATGCTTATATTGATGATAAGAAGATATATCCAGTTATTATCAGTTCTAAACTTTCAGGAAAAGAGGAAGAAAGGTTACTAGAAACATTGAGGAAACACCGAGGAGCTATGGGATATACTCTTGATGATTTAAAAGGGATTTCTCCTACTATATGTCAGCATGCTATTAACATGGAGCCAGATGCAAAGCCAGTTGTTGAACATCAATGCTGTTTAATTCCTAAGATGAAGGAAGTGGTAAGAAATGAGGTATTGAAGCTCCTTGATGCTGGTATTATTTATCCTATTGCTGATAGTAGGTGGGTTAGTCCTGTTCATTGTGTTCCTAAGAAAGGAGGTATTACTGTTGTGCCTAATGAGAATAACGAGCTTATTCCTCAAAGGGTAGTAGTTGGTTATAGGATGTGCATTGATTTTAGAAAGGTCAGCAAAGTTACTAAGAAAGATCATTATCCTTTACCGTTTATTGATCAAATGCTAGAGAGGTTATCTAAGAAAACCCATTTTTGTTTTCTTGATGGTTATTCTGGTTTCTCTCAGATTGCTATTAAAAAGCAAGATCAAGAGAAAACCACTTTTACTTGTCCTTATGGAACTTATGCTTATAGATGTATGCCTTTTGGTTTGTGCAATTCTCCTGCTACTTTTCAAAGATGCATGTCTGCTATTTTTCATGGTTTTTGTGAAGAAATTGTGGAGGTATTCATGGACGATTTCTCCGTCTATGGAACTTCTTTTGATAATTGTTTGCACAATCTTGATAAAGTTTTGCAGAGATGTGAAGAAACTAATCTTGTTCTTAATTGGGAGAAATGCTACTTTATGGTGAATGAAGGAATTGTTCTTGGACATAAAATCTCCGAGAGAGGTATCGAAGTTGACAGGGCAAAGGTTGAAGCGACTGAGAAAATGCCCTGTCATGGAGATGTTAAAGGTATTCATAGTATTCTTGGTCATGCTGGTTTCTATAGGAGGTTTATTAAAGATTTCGAATCCTCTTACTACTCTTCTTCAAAAAATGTTCCATTTGTTTTTGATGATGATTGTAAGGAAGCTTTTGAAATTCTTAAGAAGGCTTTAACTACTGCTCCTATTGTTCAACCATCTGATTGGAATTTACCCTTTGAAATTATGTGTGATGCTAGTGATTTTGCTGTGCGTGCTGTTCTTGGACAGCGTGTAGATAAGAAGCTAAATGTTATTCATTATGCTAGTAAGACTCTTGATGCTGCTCAGAAGAATTATGCTACCACTGAAAAAGAGTTTCTTGCTGTTGTATTTGCATGTGATAAGTTTAGACTTTATATCGTAGATTTGAAGGTTACTATTCATACTGATCACGATGCTATTAGATATCTTATGTCAAAGAAGGATGCTAAGCCTAGGATTATTAGGTGGGTGTTGCTTTTACAAGAGTTTGATTTGCATATTGTAGATAGGAAAGGTGCTGACAATTTGTCTAGGTTGGAAAACATTTCTTTTGATCCTATTCCTGTTAATGATAGTTTTCCAAATGAACAGTTGGCTTCATTAAAGGTAACTTCGTGAGAGAATCCTTGGTATGCTGATTATGCTAACTTTATTGTTTCCAAGTATTTGCCTCTGACCTTTACAGCTCAGCAAAGAAGGAAATTCTTTTATGACTTGAGGCATTATTTTTGGGATGACCCACACTTATATAAAGAAGGAGTTGATGGTATTATGCGAAGATGTGTTCCAGAGTATGAACAACAAGAGATATTGAGAAAATGCGATGGTAGTGCTTATGGAGGACATCACGCTGGAGATAGAACTGCATAAAAGGTTCTACAATCAGGTTTTTATTGGCCAACCCTTTTTAAAGATGCTAGAAAGTTTTTTTTATCTTGTGATGAATGCCAAAGAGTTGGTAATATTTCTAGACGTAATGAAATGCCTATGAATTATTCTCTTGTTATTGAACCGTTTGATTGTTGGGGATTTGACTTTATGGGTCCTTTTCCTCCTTCAGAAGGTTATACTCATATACTTGTTGTTGTTGATTATGTTACTAAGTGGGTAGAAGCTATACATACGAAGAGTGCTGGTGGTGAGACCTCGTTAAAAATGCTTAAGGATATTATTTTTCCTAGGTTTGGTGTGCCTAGATATCTTATGACTGACGGAGGTTCTCATCTTATTCATGGCAGTTTTAGGAAAACTCTTGCTAGATACGACGTTAATCATAGAATTGCTTCTGCTTATCATCCCCAAACTAGTGGGCAAGTAGAGCTATCAAATAGAGAGATCAAGTCTATCTTGCAGAAGACTATTAATAGATCTAGGAAAAATTGGGCTAGCAAGTTGAACGATGCTTTGTGGGCTTATAGAACTGCTTACAAGAACCCCATGGGCATGTCTCCTTACAAAATGGTTTACGGAAAAGCGTGTCACTTGCCCTTAGAATAAGAGCAGAAAGCTTTTTGGGCAGTGAGAGAGAGCTTAATAGGGATTTTAAACTCGCCGATAAGAAAAGGTTGCTTGATTTGAGTTCTTTAGATGAGTGGAGAAACGAAGCTTATGAGAATGCCAGACTTTTCAAAGAAAAGGTCAAGTAATGGCATGATAAGAGAATTCTTAAGAGAGAGTTTCATGTTGGTGAGAAAGTTCTATTGTATAGGTCTCGTCTCAGATTTTTTTGTAGGAAAATTACTATCAAAATGGGAAGGACCCTTTGTTATTGAAGAGGTGTATCGCTCAGGTGCGATAAAGATTGCTTCGCTTAAAGATAACACTACGCAAGTGGTGAATGGGCAAAGACTCAAACATTATATTGCTGGAGACTCTTATAATGAAGATGTTGATGTTATTCAAATGATAACTCTGGAAGAATTTATCAAAGAGCATATGCAGGAATCTGCAGAGTCTGTTCCCGAATAGGTAACATTTCTAGTCAGAAAAAGTTCGCATTAAACTTTTATACTTATATTTTTGTAGTTTCGATTAAATATGAAAAATCACGAAATGAAAACGGGTAGAAGATGGAGTCCGGTGGCTCCTCACCACCAGGGGGCGCGGGCCCACTCTTGGCCGCGCCGCCCTATGGTGAGACCACCCTGGAGCTCGTTTCCGTCCCGGTTTCCTCTTGTGACTTTGTTTCGATGTTTAATTTTCGCCTATATAACCCCCCGGATTACCCGAGGTCTGTATATCGTGTTCTCGTCGTGTTTTCATTTCGATCTGTTTTTGTCAGGAGATTGTTCTCAGTTTTAGAGGCATCATGGCTCCTTCAAGCGATGACAAGGGCAAGAAACCTTTAGAAGAGGACCACCATGACCCCAAGCTGAAGGAAGGACAGATGACTAGAGGATCAAAGGCAAGAGATCCTACTTTTGTGGGATCAATGAACGTTGGACGAGCTTTTTCTCATAATATGCAGGGACCAACAGTACCAGTCCTAGATCTAAACTTCTTTCCTATGGTAGAAGAAGGTCTTCGGGTCACTGATGAGCTTTGTGCCCAGTATCGAGTTTTGAAGAGGGAGGTAGAGATACTTCAAGAGGAGAACCTCAGGCTTCGCAGGATGCTGGAGCTTTTCCTTGCCCCAATTATGATTGCACCACCACCACCAAAGGAGTAATTCGTCATTGGTATAGGCATCCCCTTGGTTTGTTCCAAGCTTGGGGGAGTGCCGCGGTATCACATCATTATCTTTTACCCATTTACTTTTCAAGTAGAGTCATATCATGAATAGAGAAGTTATCTTACAGAATAGTTTGCAGTGTGGAAGTATCCTCCTTTAGTTAGTTATCTATGTATCCCTTGGTGTGAATTGCGGTTGAGAAATATTAATGAGAAGTTTTATCATTTACTTTTCACGCACTTTATTTTAGTTTGCAATCTTTCTTTTGTGATTAGCCTTGTTGATTAGTATTGGTATCACTTTGGGAGCATGAGTAAATCTAGTTGGTTTTGGCAAACTTAGTGAATGGACATGTTCCTAGCTTCCAGTTTTTGGGTGTTTGATTACAACACAAGGAAATTAATCTTGTGCTAAGCATTGCAGGGATTCTCCAGGTATTGCACAAGACTGATGTTGAAGAGAAGTGGGAAAGGGGACTACTATAGAAAAGCTCAAAATCATCCAGAAGACTGTCTTTTCCATGGCCAGATATTTGCTTCCAGGGCCGGAAATTCCGCCCCTAGGGTTGGAATTTCCGCCCCTGGACAAAATTTCTGGGGGCCGGAAATTCAGGCTAAGTCCTTTACAAAACGTTGTGGTGCAACGTTCTGTAAGGGGGCCGGAAATTCTGGTTTGGCAGAATTTCCGAGGGCCGGAAATTTATAATTTCTGGCCCTCAAAAATACGGCTAAGTCCTTTACAACAGGCTGTGGTGCAGCTTGCAGAAAGGGGCCGGAAATTCCAGAATTTCCGGGGGCCAGAAATTCTAGAATTTTCGACCCTGTGAATTTTCGCTAAGTCCTTTCTTCCAAGTTGTGGTGCACCCTGCAGTAAAGGGCCAGAATTTCTGGCCAGAATTTTTAGAAATGAAAATTTCTGGGGGGCCAGAAATTCTGCCCCCAGGTCGTAATTTCCGCCCCTAGGCCGGAATTTCCGCCATAAGTGAACCCGGAATTTCTGCCCCCTGGCCGGAATTTCTGGGGTAAGTCGCCTCCAATGGACAGATTTCGAGCTGGCCTATATATAGTCATCCCCTACCTTAGATCTGAGCTACCTCGTCCACACTCTCTCTCCTCCATTAATGCAGAGCTGCAACTCCGTAGATCTCCTTCCCAGCCAACCAAATCCCCCAAGATTTGGTAGATTGGGAGAGGAGCCCTAGATCTACAATCCTACCGAAGTGATTTGTGTTTGCTTCACTCCTCCTCCGTGGAACTTGCCTTGGGCAAGAGAGGTCACCTCAAAGCTTCCTCCGTGTAAAAGCTTTGTGGTTTTCTTGTTGGGAGCCTCCAATTGAGTTGTGGAGTTGTGCCCCAACCTCCGTGTAAGGGTTTCGGTCGGTGCCCCCAATACCACCGCTTAGTGGAAATGAGTTAGCCTCCATGGCTTGCTCACCAGAGAACAAGGTGAGCCTTTGTGGCATTGGTGGACTCCGTGTCGCCACACCTCTCTAACGTAGACGTACTTCCCTTCAAAAGGAAGGAACTACGGGAATACATCCTTGTGTCTCCGGTCTCCGCTTTACGGTCACTTCTTACCCTTACTTGTATCTTGTTTGTGTTTTTCTTACTTGCTTTCTTGCTTGCTTGCTTGTCACGTAGGAAATTTACCTAGTTGCACATCTAGTGAATTTATTTCGTGTCAAGCCTTAAAGTTTGAAAAAGGTAAAATTTGGTGTAGCGCCTATTCACCCCCCCTCTAGTCGCCCCTTAGATCCTTTCAATTGGTATCAGAGCAAGGGCTCTTTGATTGGGCTTAACCGCCTAAGAGATAATGGGCGATGAGGAGCCCGCCACTAAGGCGGATCTTAATCACCTTATGGCTTGAATGGAAGCCATGATGGGTGCCATTGAAAATCAAAAGATTCAACTCGATGCGCTCACTAGTGGGACGTCTAGTACCACTCCACCAACTCCGGTTGAAACCTTGGATAAGGATAAGCCATCCTTAAATGAGGATGATCCGGACAAGGTTAGGGATGAGACCAACGAGAACCCACCCAAGAATGATGACACCTCTCGGGGACATAGCCCGGAATTTCCTCATCCTACGAGCTATGTCTCCGGGAGACACCTCCAAATGCCACACCTTGCTTCATGCGGCCCACCGCCACCACTTGATGCTTCTAGCTTTGCCAATTGGCAAGATAACATGCGCTCTCACATAAACTTTGTGTCTATTGAGATTTGGAGAATCATTGAGCTGGGTTTTCATCCAACTTCCTAGGACTTGACCAACTTGCTACCTTGGGAGCAAATCGACAAGCAACTCAATGCCTCCGCCTTGCATCTCATTCACATGTCTCTCACCGAGAAGGACAAGGCGTTTGTCCGCAACATCACCTCCGCCAAGGAAGCTTGGGATGCTCTCACGAACCTCTTCATCGGAAACGAGAGCATTCAAAAATCCAAGTTTGATGAAGCATCTAATGAGGCGGATAACTTTGCCATGCTTGATGGTGAATCCCGAAGAACTTCATAGGCGTCTCTCGGCACTACAAGTGAAGCTAATTGACCTTGGCTCTACCCAATGTGATGGGAGATGGATGAAGAGGAACTTCTTCCAAGCCCTCTTGCCCTTCATGAAAGAAACAATGAACTCCATCAAGGGAGATGCCAACTTTAGAAAGATGACCGCTCATGACATCTTGCAAGAGATTGTGGCAAGGAAGATCTCCAAGAAGAATGCGGATGATGCTCTAGCTCGTGCACGTGGTGTACATGCTCCCAACCTTGCTTTGAAGGCCAAAGTATCACTTCATGAAGAAGCAAGTTTGATGGAAGAAGAAGAGTCAATGAGTGGAAGCCCCGGGGACATGAAGTATGCTCATGGCGAGCACATGGCTCTCGCTCAAAGGGCATTCATGAAGAAGTGGAAGTCATCTAGTCCCTCCAAGCCTAAAGCCACAACTAGAGTGAGGACCTGCTACAATTGTGGTAACCAACATCACTTCATTGCGGAGTGTCCTTATGAAAGAGTGGAGGATCACAATGGAAGACTTGTCCGCAAGGAGATGAAGGCCAAGTCATACCCTCCAAGAAACTTTGACAAGAAGAAAGTCGTTCCAATACATGCCTTGACGACTCAAGAAGAATATCTCTCTGGTGATGATTCAAGCGATGGTGAAGAAGTAGGGAAGGCCGCCATCGCCATTGTCAAGCCTACCTCTTCGCCATCCCTCTTCGCTTCCGCAAATGAGTCCAAGCGCTCCAACTTCAAAGGGACATGTCTAATGGCTCACGCTACAAAGGTATCACCTACCTTCACACCCATCATACCTAGAAGCCTATCTTTGATGGATTGTGTCAATGCCAGTAATGATAAGGAAGAGCCTAATGAATTGGATATGTTTATGTCAACCTTGCATGGGGAGACCAAAGCTCGCTTTGAGATTCTCCTAGATCAATATAATGAGTCTCTCGAACTTAATGATAAAAATGAGGAACGCATCTTTGGGCTAGAAGGGCATGCTCTTCAGTATGCCGATGAAATTTGTCGGTGTTCTAGATACCGGGGTATCCCGGTCCACCTGCTCCTGGGCCCCGTCATCGGCCCATCTTCAGCCCAGGGGACAATCAGCAACCCAAGTCACGGAGAAGACCCTCACGAGGAGGCACCTCGTGAGGAGAACGACGACAAAAACGGCTAAGGACCAGAAGACCTCCTCACGAGCCCCTGCTGGTGAGGAGAGGACGCATGCCTACGCCAGCTCAGCACGATTGGCGTGCAGAGCAAGAAGCTAGCGGGCAGAAGACTGCGTACCGCCCACGCTACCCCCGACAGGAAGGAGACCAACTTTCTCTGTGCCTGCCCAAAGCGGCACAGTGGCAGTTGGCCACCCCCCTAAATATAACATGGACGGTGCAGGGTGCCAGAGGAGGACGTCAGCCTCCTCCACCCACTCCTGTGGACCGGCGCCGCTACCCTGCGAAGACCAAGTCTACAGAAGAGCATAGTCTACAGCTGTCCTCCCTCCTGGGCCGTGTGTGGCAACCCCTTCCCCAAGAAGATAAGGGGAAGGAGGACCTTGGCGCTATAAAAGGAGGGAGAGGCCACCCCTTAGGGGGGATCCGGTCTAATTGAATCTTCATCTTCTTCAAGCTGCTAGTTGGGCACGCAGGTTCTTCAACCTCTGGCCAACTAGAGCTTTGTAACCAAGGCCTTGTACTCCTCGCGAGGTGTCGCGTTGCAATACAAGAAGGCAGGAAGTAGGGGTTTTACCTCACCACGAGGGCCCTGAACCTGGGTAAAGCTCGGTCTCCCTCTCTGCAGTGCGTTGCGCGTCCGACAATCGAGGCTTCCGTCACCGTGTTTTGTTGCGATCCAAGATCTCACACGTTCAGCCCCCTGCGTTCGAATCCTTGGGTCCGTCGCGTGGTACCCCGTGTTCTTGCGACACGAAATCCACCGACATTTGGCGCGCCAGGTAGGGGGCTGTGGTGTGTCTTCTTCAAGATCTGCGTCGACATGGGCGACGATCGTCATCACCGTCTTCGCCCTCGCGCTGTCTACGCAAGTCGTCGCCGAGAACGTCTCCAAGTCCTCGATGGCCTGGAGGCCATTGGAGAGGGCGAGCCAGAGGTCGGCGACATCGGCTTTGGGGGCTTCGCGGCGCTCGCCGGGCCCCTTCGTCATGCGGCATGGCCGCCTCGCTTCAAGCCGGACACTGATGCGCGTTACGATGGGACCTCCGATCCCGTGGAGTTCCTACGGCAATATGCGGCCAGTGTTCGGGCGGCTGGGGGCGATGGGCGTGTCATGGCCAATTGGTTCATGATGGCTACAAAGGGAAAGCCTCGCCGGTGGCTCTGCGGGCTACCGCCAAGGTCCATCTCGTCCTGGAGGGACCTCTGCGAGCGCTTCCTCGACAGATACGCATCCCTGGGACCTGAGCCAGGGGACGCATAGGCCTACGCCGTCCTCGATGGCCCCATCCCCAGGAGCGTGAGGATAGGGCAAGGGGGCTTAAGAGTCGTCACCCTCTTGCCTTCGCCGAGAAAATGGAGGACTTCATCTGCGCAAGGAACAAAGTGTAACAGCAGCTTCACTCGCCATTAATCCTTTCTAATCTGTAGAAACTGCTAGAAATCGTGAGTTCTGGTCTCACCGACCTCGCGAGATCGGCTAACTACGGCTTAACGCGAACGTGAGTTTTCGCTCGACTGCCTTTCGAGAAAGAGCCGGAGCACGGTGTCCGCGCTGGGGCCTTCGCCCGGAAAACAGCAGGCCCGCAAAACCCAGAACGGATCGAGCTCTGACTCGGGAAGGGACCCGCTACAGTCACCTCATACGATCCATGGTGCTCTCTCCTCTCGAGCGACACTCGCACGAAGGCGCATGAGCGCGTGAGAGTCGCACAATCTGTGTAGATTTCTCTAAGTTTCCTGCTGTCCCTGTCTGCGGCCTTGTGTCTCTTCTCCTGGGATCGCCTTTGTTGTGCTTGGACGCCTGGGGGGCTGCAGGGAGATAGTCCTGTATGCCATTACAGTCACCTCTGGAGCGCCAGTGCCCGCTAGCCTTGCACCACGAGCTGCATACTAAGCGTTAGGCTGCTGTCCCGCTCGAAGGCTGGCCCCCGAACGGCGTAGAGCATTCCCCAGACAAAGGCGAGACAAGGAAATATGTGCAAGGGTGCAAACAAGGACCAGTTGGTGATCAACGCCTTAAGTACGATTACAACTTAAACTGGCCCAGCAGGGCAATGTCTGACAGCTGCAAAGTGTGCAGCTAACCTAGTTCTTCTGGGGAAGGTCTAAGAGGAGCTTACTGGGTGACCGCTGCGTCGCCCCCGTCGTCGTCGGCGCCATCGCTGGAGCTTGAGGACGTCCCCTCGCTGGAGTCCGTCGCCTCTTCGCTGCCGGATTCCGTGGAGCCGGAGGCCTCGCCGTTAGAGGAGCTCGGGGCGGACGCTCCAGGGCGGGCGTAGAGGGCCTGCAGCCGTCGGAGGGCGAAGTTCAACCGCCCTGCCCTGGCTTCCGCCGCGCGGTCAGGAGCTCCGGGCGGCGGGGGCGGCGGCCTCCGCAGTACTTCTTCCAGGTTGAGGTCGGGGCGGAGGCGCTGGATGTTGGAGAAGATCCTCGTTCCCGTGAGCTCTAGCAGCTCCCGGCACTCGGCGTCGATGAGCTCCAGGACCTTCGCCGATGCGCCGTCTAGCTCCTCGGCCAGCTGGCTGAAGAAGCGCAGGATCGACCCGTCGTCCTCAGGGACGGTGGGCAGGTTCAGCCCGTGGATGCCCAGGTGGTGCGCCGCCGCCATGACGCGGGCTGAGAACCCGCGGAACATCTGCACCCGCTGCCTCCGCAGCACGTTTGCCTCCTCTTCAGCGTCCCTGAGCTCCTGGAGCTCTCCGGCCATCTCCACGCCTTGCAGAGCCGACGCCGAGTTCTCCTCCTCCAGCCTCTGCACGTCACGCCGGAGAGAGGCGATGGTGGCATCAGCTTCAGCAAGGGCGCGCTCGGCGCCCTGGCGCACCTCCTGCGCTCCCTTCAGCTCGACCTCCATGTCGCGGACCCGGCGTTCCAGGGCCTCGCGCTTCTGCTTGTACATCAGGAGGGCGGCGTCGTTTTTGGAGCGGAAGTCTGCGTGGCACGCCTCGGTGGTCTCTTTGCGCTTCCGCTCGAACTCCTGCTCCATGTTGACCCGTCGCTGGTTCAGCATGTGGTCCATCTTCGCCTGGAGGGCAGCCTCGCGCTGGTTCAGCGCCTCCTGTTGCCGGGCCCGCTCCGCGGTGGTCTGGCTGGTCATCACCTCCCGGCTCTCCAGGGCCTCCCGCTCCCTGTTGAGCCTGTCCTCGAGGGTTTGGAGCTGCTCCTCTCGGAGGCGAAGTCCCCGCTCGCGCTCGCGAGCCTCTGCTTCTCGGACGGCGAGCCCAGCCTCTTGCAGGCTCAGGCTCTCCGCCCGGGAGTCCGCGCTCTCCTCACGAGCGTGGAGGAGGGCCTCCCGGCCCTCGACCTCTTCCAGCCTCAGCTGGGCGTTGGCGAGAAGGCCGTCGGCATTCGTCCTGGCCTGGTCCAGGAGGTGCTGAGCCGCCCGCTTGGCCTCCTCCCTAGCCAAGGCTGGGTTGGGAGGCCCGACGGTGGGGGGAATCTTCTGGCGCGCTTCGGAGACAATCTTCATGGCCTCTTCGTGCGCCCTGGCCAGGACTCCCCTCGCCGATTCCCTGGCGTTCGCCAGAGCTTCCTTGGCCTCCTTGACCGCGCTGGCGTGGATCTCCTTCGCCTCCTTCCTCGCCCGCTCGCGGCGCTCGGCGGCGCGCTGGTCCAGGAGGCGGCATCTCTCTGTGGCTTGGTGTAGGAGGGCCCAGCCCTCCTCGATGCGCGCCTCCTCGGCAGAGCGCGCCCTGGCAACCTCGTCGCGGAGGGCGCCGGTGGCAGCCGCGAGCACCCTCGCCCATGGGTCTGCGGCGTGGGGCTCGGCGGCGATCCTCGTGGGCCTCCCCAGTATCTCCGGCAGGGGAGGCGATGTAGCCCTGGAGGGCTCCGGCGCGGTGGAAGCCGTCCTCTTCTCGCCGCTGGGCTCGGGGGCTGTTCCCGAGCTGGGCGGTGCGGCGGTCCTTGCCGGAGGTGCCTCCGGAGTAGTGGAAGTGCTGGCTGCAGAGGGGGCAACAGGAGCTGCCCCCGTGGTCTCTGGTGTGCCCCCTGCGCTAGGGGGCTCGGTCGTGCTGGGAGCCGCGGTGGCTCCCGGGGCGGACTGCGCGTCCGCGGACGCACGGTCCTCTTCTTCTCCGGCGGCACGTGGCGGCGTCATCGGTGTGGCTGTGGCGGCCGGGTCAGGACCCGGCGTGGTCTGGCTGGTCTTCCTCTTCTTCCTCCTCTTCTTCTCGTCCTTCTTCTCCTCGGCATCCCTGGAGAGGAAGGGGAAGAATGAGGTCAGAAAAAGGTAAGGCAAAAGGTAAGATCTTTGTGCAGGAATACTCACGAGGCGTCCTGCTCCACCCATCCTCTTTTGCTCGGGAGGGAGGGAGGTGGGGGCGGGGGCGCGGAGGATTCGCCCGCCGGCTTCTTCCCCTGGGGGGTCCCGGCCTCGGGATTCCGGCTGGCGCGTTCATCGTTGAACTTGGAGCGGCGCTCCGCCTCCAGGCGGGCTCGGCGCCCCTCTTCCTCCAGGTCTCGCGAGGAAGACGCGTCAGCATCTCCCCCGGTGGGCTGGTCTGGCGAGGAGGAGTCGTCGGAGGAGGAATCTGAGAGCACCACGGTGCCCTCAGGACGCCTCCGGCGAACCAGCCGCTCACCGGACTCCGCGTCGCCGTCGTCGTCGTCTCCAGAGGCCGTGGGACCTGTTCCCCTTGCTGCTGAGTCCTGCTCCGAGCTGGCCGCAGGTGCGCTCGGGAGGGGACCAGGCACGACTCCGTTGGCAAGGAACGGGCCCCAGGCGTTGAACTTCAAGATCCCCGCCGTGGCACGGCCGGCCTCCCGAGCGCCCAGGCTGTAGAGCGGCAAGGCATTGCGCGGAATGGCGGGGATGGCGACAGAAGAGAAGAAGGCTCTTATTACCTCCTCCCGAGCGTCGGCGTTGAGCTCGCTGACGTGGAGCCTGAGGTCGTCTCCGGCCCTGTGCCTCCAGATTTCCCGGCGGTGGTCCTGCAGGGGGGCGATGCGTCGGGTGACGAACTCCACCCCGACCATGGTCCCCGTAACACCAGCCTCCCGGAGATCGCGGATTCGCGGGCGGAGCGTCCACAGGGCTTCCTCAGGAAGGGCCTCGCTGGCCCAGGTGTTGAGCTTGACGGGAGGGATCCCCGTGACGAGGAAGAGCTCCGATTCTTCAAGGATGTCGACAAAGAACCAGCGGCTCCGAAAGTCTTCAACCTTCTTCATCCACTTCAAGTCGATGAAGTCGCCCTCCGTTCCAGCGGTGGCGATGAAGGAGACGCATCCGGAACTCTGGTTCAGTCCAGAGGACCGGAGGGAGAAGAGGTGGCGAAAGTACGCCACCAACGGCTTGATGCCGATCTAGGCCTCGCAGGCGTAGGCAAAGACCGCCAGCAAGGTGATGGATTTGGGATGGAGGTGGATGGCCTGGATCCCGTAAGTCTCCAGGATCGCCAGGAAGAAGGGGGAGAACGGCGGCAGCAGGCCGGCGAAGACGGAGAAGAGGAAGAAGGGCTGCGCCGTCGGGGGCAGGGTGTCCCTCGGCGCGCGGCCGTGCCAGATGCGGGTGGCGCCCCACTCATTGCTCCTGCTCCCGACCATCTCCCGGACGGTCTGGAGCTCGCGGCTGCTCTTGATTCGGGAGTCGAGCAGGGGCGCCGCCGGCCGCGGCACCGCAGTGGAAGACCTCGCCGCCCCAACGGCTCTGCGCGGGGCCATGGCTCTGGGCAGGGATGGGTTGCGGCGAGAAGATTGGAGGCTAGGAGGATTTGGATGCGCAAGATTTTCAGAGGGGAGGTGGCGGCGGCGGTGTGTTGTGGGAAAGGAGGAAGGACCCTTCTCTGCCAAGCTTTTAAGGGGGCAGCCAGGGCGCGGTTTCCGAAGCGTCGGCCTTGACGCGACGGTTCGAAAAACACCCGTTACCCCACTACGCACGACCCCCACGCCGCTTCGCTCCGCCAACTGCAGGGGTGCCACGTGCCCACAATCTCTGCTTCTTCACATGGTCCTCTGACCGCGCGGTTGACGCGTGCTGTTGGAGGGCCCAGCAGCTTCGGGGGCCCCCGACCCTTTCGCTTCCTCAAGAGGGTGCGTTCATGGGCCGGGCTCCCGGGGGCTACTGTCGGTGTTCTGGATACCGGGGTATCCCGGTCCACCTGCTCCTGGGCCCCGTCATCGGCCCATCTTCAGCCCAGGGGACAATCAGCAACTCAAGTCACGGAGAAGACCCTCACGAGGAGGCACCTCGTGAGGAGAACGACGACAGAAACGGCTAAGGACCAGAAGACCTCCTCACGAGCCCCTGCTGGTGAGGAGAGGACGCACGCCTACGCCAGCTCAGCACGATTGGCGTGCAGAGCAAGAAGCTAGCGGGCAGAAGACCGCGTACCGCCCACGCTACCCCCGACAGGAAGGAGACCAACTTTCTCTGTGCCTGCCCAAAGCGGCACAGTGGCAGTTGGCCACCCCCCTAAATATAGCACGGACGGTGCAGGGCGCCAGAGGAGGACGTCAGCCTCCTCCACCCACTCCTGTGGACCGGCGCTGCTACCGTGCGAAGACCAAGTCTACAGAAGAGCATAGTCTACAGCTGTCCTCCCTCCTGGGCCGTGTGTGGCAACCCCTTCCCCAAGAAGATAAGGGGAAGGAGGACCTTGGCGCTATAAAAGGAGGGAGAGGCCACCCCTTAGGGGGGATCCGGTCTAATCGAATCTTCATCTTCTTCAAGCTGCTAGTTGGGCACGCAGGTTCTTCAACCTCTGGCCAACTAGAGCTTTGTAACCAAGGCCTTGTACTCCTCGCGAGGTGTCGCGTTGCAATACAAGAAGGCAGGAAGTAGGGGTTTTACCTCACCACGAGGGCCCTGAACCTGGGTAAAGCTCGGTCTCCCTCTCTGCAGTGCGTTGCGCGTCCGACAATCGAGGCTTCCGTCACCGTGTTTTGTTGCGATCCAAGATCTCACACGTTCAGCCCCCTGCGTTCGAATCCTTGGGTCCGTCGCGTGGTACCCCGTGTTCTTGCGACACGAAATCCACCGACAAAATTGCTACTCTCACTCAATCCCTTGAGGTTGAGCAAGACCTAAGGATGGCTCTTGAGGCATCCAAGTTGGGTCTTGTAACACCCCAACTTTTCTAACCATGTTTGAGTAGTGTTTAGTGAGCCAAAAATGAGGGCCAACAAAAACCTTTTGTGCTTAATCAGATTTACTGGAATCTATTGCATGTTTGCCTTGCTGTTGTGTAAATTATGTTTGCAAGAGTGTAGTTTGAAAAATAAGTTTGTGGGCCAACTCAATCTTTGTGTTCTTTTGATCAGGCCATCTTTTGTGCTACAAGCTTTTTTCTCAAAATAAAGTACCTTGGCACCTCCTTTATTTTCAAAAGGTTTTATGGTCTAAAAATAGGAGCCAAGATCCACTTCAAAACAAGGTCTTTACCAAAATTGGTATTTATAAAACTACATGGATATAGTGTTGTGATCCCACTATTTTATAAAACTACTATTTTATAAACCTTTGATAAGATGGTCATTCAAAACACCTTTGAGAAAACTCGATAAAGGAGATGTTTATGCCTCCTTTTGTTTCTGAAATTATCTACCAAAGCCTTACTCCTTTCTTTGAAACTCTTTTTAACTTTCCCATGGCTTGATCACCATTGAACACTTTGTTCAACCATTGTTTCTAGTGATGCTATATTAGCTTCATATGATTGACCTTGTGTGGTGAGTTGATTTAGTGTGACTTTGTTTGGCTTCGATGAGTTGTTTGTGTGTAGTTATGATCTTCAGATAGGCATGTGACCTACCCCATCTCAAAATCAACTAGGAGGTCCATGTATAATCATGAAGTTCCCCACATCCATTCTCTATCTCTTTGATCATCTCTACTGTCTTGTGACGACCTCAAATTTGATACAAATTCGAAGTGCCCGTTATGTATTCCACCGCAATCCCAGAACCGTTGTTGCGATATACATAACGTAGTTGGTAACCAGTTCCATAGACATTACAATACGATGATTCAAATACAATGGTCATAGTGACCAAGTTCATATTACAACACAATATAGCAGCGGAAATAACGTCTTCGGCCCATGCCTTCTCCCTACAGGCAATGGCGACTCACGGAGACGATCTTAGTTCTGGTACTCTTCTTCATACCCTTCCTCCTGGTATTCTTCCCCATAGTCTGGCCAAGTTGATAGCCAGGGACACAGCCGTGAGTACATTGGATGCACTCGCAAACCATCTTATAATTGAAATGATGAAGTAGATATGCAAAGTTTGGTATAGTGGACTAAGCACTAAGTTTATTTGCAAAAGCTAGTTTTATTTCCCAAGAATGTTCATTGGTAGAAAAGAAGTTTAGTTCTCTAAGTTCAATCTAAAGAGGAATTTCAAGTGTGTCAAGATCAGGGTCCAGTCAAGTCAATTCAATTCATGTCATTCACCAAGTTCACCATAAGTTGTTTTCATTATTGACAAAAGCCAGGCACAGCTTGCCAACCGTCCATGACCGCGGACGCGGCTATTCGAATAGTTTGAAAACCTCTGCAGAGGGGTACACTTTACCCACAAGATTCGATACATCTGCCGGGAGAAATCCACGGTCCGTCATACAAAAGTATGCGGGGTTCAGATAATCAAACAAACTCTTTCACTTGCCTACCCTAGTATGGGATCCTTCCCTAGAGCCCGAGACACGGATTCCCCCGTTCCGGCGCCTCTAGTTTTGCCCACTCCGGAGTGCCGGACGGATGGAAATCTTCAGGAAGGAAAATTTCCAATAACCACTTGGTTCGGAAGCAACCATGCATGGAATGCTTCTATAAAGGATGAAACAAGACCTCCCATACTAAAATAAACAAGCTAGGAATAAGCCCCTTCCCATTCAGGGGTAATGTGGTCGTACGGTATAATTGGCTCCCATAGTACATCACTCGTTGTCAATTGAGAAATACATTTCATAGTTCTTAGTCAAGATTATTTTCTTTCATAAAACCATCATGTAGGAGAAACCTCCAATATCATGTTTCAAGTTCAAGTCACCAATTCTCAACTAGGATTCCCCTTATAAATGACCTCCAATTTTATTAGCAACTAAGCAACTACATTGAGTGATGACCACTGAATAGAGTTGGATAAACTCAGCTTGATGCTCTTGTTAAGCAAGAGATCACTATACTTCTATCATTCTACTCTAACAATTCAATCATGCAATTTACTTAAAACAAGTAGAATGCAATATTAAAACTGGGCATGGGGAGTATGAATCAAAAGATGGCTTGCCTTGGTTGGCAAAGTGTCCGGGGTTTTCTTCTTCTTCTTGATAATAATAATCCCCTCCAATATCCTCCTCGGCAACACTAGCGTCTAATAACGAATAAACACAAAGCACACAATCACTACACAAGGCTTAACCACACACCAAGCACACCTCTTTGTTTGTTAACATTAGCATTCATGTTGCATTTTATGGTGTTGGATGGTAAGTTTTTCTTCTAAGTTTTCTTCAATTGTGCAAGTTAAATTCTCTACTAAGTGTCATATGTTGTTTACTTTCTAAGTATGGGTATTGGTTTAGGAGTAATAATGCTAGTTCAAGTGAGAAGGGATCAACTAAGTGAATTAGTATGGGGGCAAACTAATTTTTAAGTGTGCACTAGGAATCTATCAATTTATGTGACCAATGAGAGTTGGGTTAAGGTCTAATTGATAACACCAATGGGGTTTGAGCTGATTAGGGTTGACTAACAGTAAGGTAGATCATTGGTGCTTTCACAATTTAAATTTCATGATTTTTGGAGGCTTAATTATATTTCTAGAAATACTCTATGATTAACAAAGCTGTGGTCACACTATTCATATCTAATTAAATTCCTAACTTATTTTGAATTCTAACCAGTTCTATAGTGTAGGGCATTTTACAAGCTTTCCAACGACATCTTATTTGCTAAATTTGAACCTATGAAACTCCGGGAATTTGAATTTGAAGTTGCAGCAATTAACAAATACGAAAAAAAGGTTCAACGAAAAAAAAGTAAACGGACTGGAACCAATATGGGCCGGGGAGACGAATCTGGCCGGCCCAGCTAGGGATCCCGGGCACGCGCTGGAAAAAAAAATAAAAGGGCTGACTGGCGGGGCCCGCTACTTAAAACGAAGGGGTATCGGGCTCTTCTTCCTGGGCGCTACTGGGAGGAAACGAGAGCTAGCTCTGGGAGGAGGGCGGTGACGGGGCGGCTCACTGGAGCGGCGGGGAGCGGCGGCGAGGATGCAGGGCGGATGCGGGGGTCCTCCTCCGCCACCTCCAGCAGGTACAGCGCCGGGGGAAGCTCAGCAACGCCGGGAACGTGCGGTGGCCTGCGGAGCGGTCGAGGTCGGCGAGCTCGACTGAGAGCACGAGAGCGAGGGAAACGTTGTCTAGGGAGGTCCTGGGGATGGTGTGGTTCTTTTCAGGGAAGAAGGGCGGCCTTTTATAGGCGGGAGAGGGAGCACCGGCGATGTCCAGAGGCGGCCAGCACACCGTGCGTGTCGGCCGTGGGAGGGGCAAGGCTTGGTTCTGGCGTGGGCGGCGGGCTGCTGCGTGCTGTAGGAGTGTCCTGGCGCGATGGGAGGGGCTGAGGTGGTCTGGTTCAGAGGGGGGCATGGTAGGGGTCCGGTGTGCTCTTCTTCCATGCCATCCATGTCTCACGGCCGGTGCCTGTGCAGGGGAGACAAGGAATCGACCAAGGAGAGTTCAGAGCACTGCTTGGAGGTCAGAGACTAGGGCTAGGGCTGCCAGCCACTGTTGCCAACAGTTGATTCGATTTTGCTAGATTTCTGCCCACCAAGTGTTTGTTGAAATGCCCGCATGAAATCAAAATTCGAATTTTTGAAAATTTCCAATTGGGTTGGTCATTATATTGGATAGGGACTCTAAAACAATTTTTGTTAGGTCAAGAGGTGGTGTTTTTCTCCAGGGCTATTTTGAATTTGGGGTTGTCATATGATTCAGATTCAAACTTTGGTTGAAGTTTGAGTGATGCTCTGGTTTGAATTTTGAGTAGATTCTTGTTGGTTGAGTTAGTATGTAACTTGGTTAAGCTCAACTAACAGGCCAAACATGAAGGTGGGTTCCAGATTTCTTAATCCAATGGCCCAAAGTGGTGTAGTCAAACAGATTTCCTAGATCACAATTTCCTTCTCTTTTTCTTTATGATTTTTATTTCTGGTTTCTTTGGTTCTTATAATCTTTCTCATTTGCTTCTGTTAGTTAACTTAGAATTAACTAACTAGTACACAACCAAAATTTACACACATAAAATCATAGAAAACATATAATGGGAAATACATGTATGCATGCAATAGTAGCTAAACAGTTTTATTTGGGTCCAAAATTTGGTACTTTATTTAATAAGAAGTGGATTACAATTTCTGAGTTGTTACAATCTTCCCCCCTTAAAAAGAATCTTGTCCCCGAGATTCACTAATTAAGAACTAAAAAGATTGGGAAACTCTTTCTGAAGGTAATCTTCTCGTTCCCAAGTGGCTTCCTCTTCGGTGTGATTACTCCACTGAACTTTCAGAAATTTGATGCTTCGGGTTCGAGTGGTTCGATGAGCTTCTTCGAGGATACGGGTAGGCATTTCATGATAGGTCAAATCCTTGTTGATGTCCACAGAACGGTGATCAATATTCTTGAAGATTTCGGGCTTCTCCGGAACTTCAAGACATTTCCGAAGTAACGACACGTGAAAGACATCGTGTACTTCAGACAATTCAGGGGGCATTTCCAACTGATAAGACACTTCTCCTCTGCGGTCTAGTATCTTGAAGGGTCCAATATATCTTGGGGCAAGCTTTCCTTTTACTTGGAATCTTTGCATTCCCTTGAGGGGTGATACTCTGAGGTAAACGAAGTCTCCACTCTTGAAAGTTAATTCTCTCCGTCTCTTGTCGGCATAACTCTTCTGTCTTGACTGGGCTGCCTTGAGATAGTCACAAATCATGCGAACTTTCTCCTCGGCTTCTTGCAGAATGTCAGGTCCAAATATCTGACTGTCTCCGGTTTCTGACCAATTCAAAGGGGTACGACACTTTCTTCCATACAAAGCTTCAAATGGGGCCATTTGCAAACTGGCTTGATAACTGTTGTTGTAGGAAAACTCCGCGAAAGGCAGGCAATCTTCCCAATTAGCTCCATAAGCTAGAACACAGGCTCTCAACATATCTTCAAGTATTTGATTCACTCTCTCAGTCTGTCCATCAGTCTGAGGGTGGTAAGCTATGCTGAAGGCTAACTTGGTTCCCAAAGCTTGATGTAAGCTTTTCCAAAATCTCGAAGTGAATTGGGTTCCTCGATCGGAAACTATGGTTTTAGGGACTCCATGGAAACTGACAATTCTGGATAAATACAGATCTGCTAGCTGTCCCGCGTTGTAAGTGGTCTTGACAGGGATAAAGTGGGCAACTTTGGTCAGTCTATCCACAATGACCCAAATAGAGTCATTTCCACGGCTAGACCTTGGAAATCCAGTGATGAAATCCATTCCAACAGATTCCCACTTCCATTCCGGAACTTGCAAAGGTTGCAGCAGTCCAGCAGGACGTTGATGTTCAGCCTTGACTCTTTGACAAATATCACACTTAGAGATGAACGATGCAATCTCACGCTTCATTCCATGCCACCAAAATTGTTCCTTCAGATCTTGATACATCTTAGTTCCACCGGGGTGGATGGAGTAAGGTGTCTCATGGGCTTCCTTCATAATCACTTCCTTCAATTCTGAATCAGCAGGCACACAAATACGTCCTTTATACCAAAGAACTCCTTGATCATCTTCCTCAAATCCTGGCACCTTACCGGAACTAATTCGGCGCTTAATTCCGTCAATACTCTCATTTCCCTTCTGGGCTTCTTTGATTTGGCTCATCAAGGTGAGTTGAAACTCAAGGTTGGCTAGGAATCCTTGACTGACTAGTTCCAATCCAAATCTTTCAAACTCTTGGTGCAACATAGGTTGCTCTTCCTTGATCATCATATTTAGTGAGCATGGCTTCCGACTCAATGCATCGGCCACTACATTGGCCTTACCGGGGTGATAATGGATTTCCAAATCATAGTCCTTGATCAATTCTATCCATCTTATTTGCCTCATGTTCAACTCCTTCTGAGTGAAAATATACTTCAAACTCTTGTGATCAGTGTAGATCTCGCAACGGTTGCCCATCAGATAGTGCCTCCAGGTCTTCAGAGCTAGAACCACGGCTGCTAACTCTAGATCATGGGTTGGATAATTTTCTTCATGAGGTCGAAGCTGCCGAGAGAGGTAAGCTATTACCTTGCCTTCTTGCATCAATACGCAACCAAGTCCAAGTTTGGAAGCGTCGCAATAGACATCAAAGTTTTTGGTGACATCGGGCATGGTTAGGACGGGGGCGGTCACCAGTCGCTTCTTGAGCTCTTGAAAACTCTCTTCACACTTAGGGGTCCATTCAAACTTCTTATCTTTGTTCAACAGTTGGGTCATAGGCCGGGCTATGCTTGAAAATCCTTCAACAAACTTGCGGTAATATCCCGCTAATCCGAGAAAACCTCGAACTTCAGTTTGAGTGGTAGGGGCTTCCCATTCCATGACTGAGGTGATCTTCTTTGGGTCCACAGACACTCCTCCTGCTGATAATACATGGCCTAAAAATCCAACTTCCTTCAACCAGAACTCACATTTACTGAACTTGGCATACAGCTGATGCTCTCTCAAGGTTTCTAGAATTAATCTCAAATGGGTTGCATGCTCTTCTTCGGATTTGGAGTAGATAAGAATGTCATCAATGAAGACAACAACAAACTTATCCAAGAATTCCATAAAAACCTTATTCATGAGGTTCATGAAATAAGCAGGGGCATTGGTCAATCCGAATGACATTACGGTGTATTCATACAATCCGTATCGGGTAGTGAAGGCGGTTTTGGGGATATCCGTTGCACGGATCTTCAGTTGATGGTATCCAGTTCTAAGATCTATCTTCGAGAACACTCTGGCTCCAGTCAATTGGTCAAACAAATCTTCAATCTTCGGGAGAGGATACTTGTTCTTGATGGTCACATCGTTTAGCTTGCGGTAATCAGTGCACAGTCGGCTAGAACCGTCACTTTTATCCACAAACAAGACAGGTGATCTCCAAGCAGAAGAACTGGGCTGAATCAATCCTTTACTCAAAAGGTCATCCAATTGCTTCTTCAACTCAACTAGTTCAGCTGGGTTCATACAATAGGGTCTTTGGGCTATTGATCCAGTTCCGGGAATAAGCTCAATGATAAACTCAATATCCCGATCCGGTGGCATTCCGGGTAGCTCATCGGGAAAGACATCCGTGTATTCACAGACGATGGGAACTTCCTTTATGGATGGCCCGGAGATACTCTTATGACATCTGGGGCTTTGGGTGGGCTTAACTGACACATGTTTTACTACCACTCCATGGCTACTCCTCATGGTGATGGTTTTCTTGGCACAATCTATCACTCCTTGATGGGCGGACATCCAATTCATACCAAGAACTACTTCCAAACCTTTGGTTCCCAATACTATCAAATTGGCTAAGAAAGCTATTCCATGAATTTCTATGGGTACTGCCAAGCAGGTACAACTGGCTCTGGTTATCGACCCTGGGATTTGTACAGACATGAACTCTTTCAAGGGTGTGGGTTGAAGTCCACTTTTATCAACGAATAATTGGGTAACAAATGAGTGTGAAGCTCCAGAATCAAACAGAACTCTTGCAAGAACTGAGTTAACAGGGAACATACCAAGCACGACGTCTGTTGCTTCCTGAGCTTCTTCAACATTCATGTGATTCAGACGGCCTCGAGAGTGAGGCTGGTTCCTTGGTGGATAGTTCTTGCCATTTCCCATTCGGCGCTGTTGCTGAGCAGGAGCAGTGGTCTTGGATGCATCATTCAGCTTCTTGGGGCATTCATTGGAGTAGTGCCCTTTGAGTCCGCACTCATAACAGGTAACTCCAGACTTGTCACCAGGCTTGGGTAACACAGGGGCGCCATTTGGCCTTGGAGTATTGGTGTTGAAGTTGTTGCCACTAGGTCTTGGGGGTGCACGGTTGAAGTTGTTTCCGGGCGGACGGTTGGGATAGTTGGGACGGGGAGCAGGTGCAGACGGCCTCATAGGTCTAGGGGCAAAACCCATAGGTGCATTTCCCCTTGGCTTCTGCGAGTTGCTCGAGTTGCCTTGATACATCATGCGGCGCTTGCGGTTCTCTGCAGCTTGCTTGAGTTTGCCTTCCATCTGAATGGCAGAGTCAACCAATGACTCCAGGTCGGCAAAGGGAATGCTGACCAAGACACATTGCATCTCATCATGAAGTCCATCCAGAAACCTTTCTTGCTTCTTTTCAGTGGTGTCGGTGTCATCTGGGGCATACCTGGACAAGGTAAGGAATTTGTCACGGTAATCCACCACAGACAAGGAACCTTGCTTCAGATTTCTGAACTCATCCCTCATCCTTTTAACCAATCCCAAAGGGACATGGGCTTTGCCAAACTTGCTCTTGAACTCCTCCCAAGGCATCACATACCCTGGGGCTTGCATTGCACGGGTGCTATCCCACCAAGCTCTCGCTGCTCCAGCAAGATAGTGGGTGGTATACAAGACCTTCTCATTTTCACCAACTTCGGCGACTGCCAAATTGTTTTCCATAGTGCGAAGCCAGTCATCGGCATCTAAGGGCTCTTCAGACTTAGTGAACATAGGAGGGTTGGTGTTCTGGAAATTCCTCAACTTGGATCGGTGATCACCATTGCCATTGTTTTCTCCTTCACCATTGCCATGGCCATTGCCATTGTTGTGGTTCATTGCCATCTGGGTTATCTGCTGAAGAGTGGCCAAGTTAGCTTGGCGCTCAGCTCGGGCTGCTTCCCGATCTTCCATGATCAACCGTAGCAATTCGGCCATTTCCGGGTTCGGGGGTGGGGGTGCTCGCGGCATCTGAAGATAAGGTGTGTAAGACAAGAGGGAAAAGCTAATTTTGCTAAGATTTAAAGGTACATGGATGATGCAGTTTTGTCTTACTAAGGCCTTAAGGGCCAAATTCATATTTCATTCAACACTCATCAAACATATCATACATACGAGTTCACACATTACAAATGGTTCACCTCAAACCATTGCGACTCGTCTACTAGAGAGGGGGATACAACTCACACCTACACGAAGTGAGAATAAAGTGGAACTCATAACTAGATAACACGTGGATCTCTGATCTAAACAGCGGGCTCCTCGGGGTCTTCCTCCTCATCACTCACAATGAATCCATTGTGCCCATCATCTTCCGGATCATCAAGGTCCTCCATGAAGTCATCCTCATCACTAATGAGGGCATTATCCTCCTTGCGGAGATCAATGCCTTCCTCCTCACCAAGGTGATCCTCAAGACTCTCAATGTACTCAGTCAGCTCAGCCACATTGGCCTTCAACTCCTCAAGGTCATGTTCCTTCTCATCTCGCTGGCGACGAAGGCTCTTGCGTTCCTTCGCAAGAATCCTGATAGTGCTCCTTGCCTCCACCAGTGCGAAGTGCTCAAGGTTGGCCCTAGTACGGGCACGGTTGGCCTCCTGCTGAGTGGAGTACAGCAAGAAGTCCATGTGGTCGATGTAGGTACTCGGCTCATTCTGCCCGGGCATGTTTGCGGGACGCCCGTCCGCATCACGCCGAGCAAAGTTCCTAAAGCGCTCTCCCTGAACCTCCTCAACGTGCAGTCCGCACAAGCGGGCGTGCATCTCCTGCATCGCTCGGACCAAACCATCGGCCCAAGTGTTCTCCACAAGCTCAAACTTGACCCTTGGAGAACCCAAAATCCCCTTCTTGCCACGGCAACTGGCTCGGATGAGCCATCGTAGCTCTCCATCTGGGTGCTCATTGAGCACGGCTCCCTTGAACTCCGGGTACAAACGGTTCAGGAACAAGGTCAGGGTGGTGAGGTCGCGCTCGAAACAAAGGCTGCCACCATGGCCCAAGTGGTACTGCTCAGTGAATACCGGGGCCATCTACAAAATTTTAGATTAGATTAAGTTAGTGATGAGCTCAAGTGTGCAAAATTTTAAGTAGGCAAAAACTGAAGTATGTATAAAACCTTGCAAACAGATAGGAAAGACTAAGCAATTTTTGCAACCATTACTTATATCTTTTCTTTTATTAAAGGTTTTTATTTAACGCCCATTCTAACTAAGGTCTCCTATGGTCAGCCTAGGCTCTGATACCAACTTGTGACGACCTCAAATTTGATACAAATTCGAAGTGCCCGTTATGTATTCCACCGCAATCCCAGAACCGTTGTTGCGATATACATAACGTAGTTGGTAACCAGTTCCATAGACATTACAATACGATGATTCAAATACAATGGTCATAGTGACCAAGTTCATATTACAACACAATATAGCAGCGGAAATAACGTCTTCGGCCCATGCCTTCTCCCTACAGGCAATGGCGACTCACGGAGACGAGCTTAGTTCTGGTACTCTTCTTCATACCCTTCCTCCTGGTATTCTTCCCCATAGTCTGGCCAAGTTGATAGCCAGGGACACAGCCGTGAGTACATTGGATGCACTCGCAAACCATCTTATAATTGAAATGATGAAGTAGATATGCAAAGTTTGGTATAGTGGACTAAGCACTAAGTTTATTTGCAAAAGCTAGTTTTATTTCCCAAGAATGTTCATTGGTAGAAAAGAAGTTTAGTTCTCTAAGTTCAATCTAAAGAGGAATTTCAAGTGTGTCAAGATCAGGGTCCAGTCAAGTCAATTCAATTCATGTCATTCACCAAGTTCACCATAAGTTGTTTTCATTATTGACAAAAGCCAGGCACAGCTTGCCAACCGTCCATGACCGCGGACGCGGCTATTCGAATAGTTTGAAAACCTCTGCAGAGGGGTACACTTTACCCACAAGATTCGATACATCTGCCGGGAGAAATCCACGGTCCGTCATACAAAAGTATGCGGGGTTCAGATAATCAAACAAACTCTTTCACTTGCCTACCCTAGTATGGGATCCTTCCCTAGAGCCCGAGACACGGATTCCCCCGTTCCGGCGCCTCTAGTTTTGCCCACTCCGGAGTGCCGGACGGATGGAAATCTTCAGGAAGGAAAATTTCCAATAACCACTTGGTTCGGAAGCAACCATGCATGGAATGCTTCTATAAAGGATGAAACAAGACCTCCCATACTAAAATAAACAAGCTAGGAATAAGCCCCTTCCCATTCAGGGGTAATGTGGTCGTACGGTATAATTGGCTCCCATAGTACATCACTCGTTGTCAATTGAGAAATACATTTCATAGTTCTTAGTCAAGATTATTTTCTTTCATAAAACCATCATGTAGGAGAAACCTCCAATATCATGTTTCAAGTTCAAGTCACCAATTCTCAACTAGGATTCCCCTTATAAATGACCTCCAATTTTATTAGCAACTAAGCAACTACATTGAGTGATGACCACTGAATAGAGTTGGATAAACTCAGCTTGATGCTCTTGTTAAGCAAGAGATCACTATACTTCTATCATTCTACTCTAACAATTCAATCATGCAATTTACTTAAAACAAGTAGAATGCAATATTAAAACTGGGCATGGGGAGTATGAATCAAAAGATGGCTTGCCTTGGTTGGCAAAGTGTCCGGGGTTTTCTTCTTCTTCTTGATAATAATAATCCCCTCCAATATCCTCCTCGGCAACACTAGCGTCTAATAACGAATAAACACAAAGCACACAATCACTACACAAGGCTTAACCACACACCAAGCACACCTCTTTGTTTGTTAACATTAGCATTCATGTTGCATTTTATGGTGTTGGATGGTAAGTTTTTCTTCTAAGTTTTCTTCAATTGTGCAAGTTAAATTCTCTACTAAGTGTCATATGTTGTTTACTTTCTAAGTATGGGTATTGGTTTAGGAGTAATAATGCTAGTTCAAGTGAGAAGGGATCAACTAAGTGAATTGGTATGGGGGCAAACTAATTTTTAAGTGTGCACTAGGAATCTATCAATTTATGTGACCAATGAGAGTTGGGTTAAGGTCTAATTGATAACACCAATGGGGTTTGAGCTGATTAGGGTTGACTAACAGTAAGGTAGATCATTGGTGCTTTCACAATTTAAATTTCATGATTTTTGGAGGCTTAATTATATTTCTCGAAATACTCTATGATTAACAAAGCTGTGGTCACACTATTCATATCTAATTAAATTCCTAACTTATTTTGAATTCTAACCAGTTCTATAGTGTAGGGCATTTTACAAGCTTTCCAACGACATCTTATTTGCTAAATTTGAACCTATGAAACTCCGGGAATTTGAATTTGAAGTTGCAGCAATTAACAAATACGAAAAAAAGGTTCAACGAAAAAAAAGTAAACGGACTGGAACCAATATGGGCCGGGGAGACGAATCTGGCCGGCCCAGCTAGGGATCCCGGGCGCGCGCTGGAAAAAAAATAAAAGGGCTGACTGGCGGGGCCCGCTACTTAAAACGAAGGGGTATCGGGCTCTTCTTCCTGGGCGCTACTGGGAGGAAACGAGAGCTAGCTCTGGGAGGAGGGCGGTGACGGGGCGGCTCACCGGAGCGGCGGGGAGCGGCGGCGAGTATGCAGGGCGGATGCGGGGGTCCTCCTCCGCCACCTCCAGCAGGTACAGCGCCGGGGGAAGCTCAGCAACGCCGGGAACGTGCGGCGGCCTGCGGAGCGGTCGAGGTCGGCGAGCTCGACTGAGAGCACGAGAGCGAGGGAAACGTTGTCTAGGGAGGTCCTGGTGATGGTGTGGTTCATTTCAGGGAAGAAGGGCGGCCTTTTATAGGTGGGAGAGGGAGCACCGGCGATGTCCAGAGGCGGCCAGCACACCGTGCGTGTCGGCCGTGGGAGGGGCAAGGCTTGGTTCTGGCGTGGGCGGCGGGCTGCTGCGTGCTGTAGGAGTGTCCTGGCGCGATGGGAGGGGCTGAGGTGGTCTGGTTCAGAGGGGGGCATGGTAGGGGTCCGGTGTGCTCTTCTTCCATGCCATCCATGTCTCACGGCCGGTGCCTGTGCAGGGGAGACAAGGAATCGACCAAGGAGAGTTCAGAGCACTGCTTGGAGGTCAGAGACTAGGGCTAGGGCTGCCAGCCACTGTTGCCAACAGTTGATTCGATTTTGCTAGATTTCTGCCCACCAAGTGTTTGTTGAAATGCCCGCATGAAATCAAAATTCGAATTTTTGAAAATTTCCAATTGGGTTGGTCATTATATTGGATAGGGACTCTAAAACAATTTTTGTTAGGTCAAGAGGTGGTGTTTTTCTCCAGGGCTATTTTGAATTTGGGGTTGTCATATGATTCAGATTCAAACTTTGGTTGAAGTTTGAGTGATGCTCTGGTTTGAATTTTGAGTAGATTCTTGTTGGTTGAGTTAGTATGTAACTTGGTTAAGCTCAACTAACAGGCCAAACATGAAGGTGGGTTCCAGATTTCTTAATCCAATGGCCCAAAGTGGTGTAGTCAAACAGATTTCCTAGATCACAATTTCCTTCTCTTTTTCTTTATGATTTTTATTTCTGGTTTCTTTGGTTCTTATAATCTTTCTCATTTGCTTCTGTTAGTTAACTTAGAATTAACTAACTAGTACACAACCAAAATTTACACACATAAAATCATAGAAAACATATAATGGGAAATACATGTATGCATGCAATAGTAGCTAAAAAGTTCTATTTGGGTCCAAAATTTGGTACTTTATTTAATAAGAAGTGGATTACAATTTCTGAGCTGTTACATATCTTTTCCCAAGATCTTAGTCAAGATCCAAAATTAATTTTTTTTCTCTTATTGAATTGGTTCCTATCAAATATCTCTAGTTGATTTGATTACCTTACAACTTGTGTGTGTTGTGATCAACTCTTAGAACCTTGCTAGTAGGATGATAACGCCAAGTTTCATCTCTAAACATGTATGCATTCCCCTATAGCAATAAATCAAGTTTTCAAGCTTAAGGTTTGCCTCCAAATATACTAAGATCCTCAAAATCATCTTTATTCCCCATTTTGGCTATGAGGCTATTTCAAAGTTTTATTAAATGATTTTGGACTCTTTTCTCAAATAAAAATAGGAAATATGGCTGATATGGTTTATCATATCATTTCCATTCAAAAATCATTTTTATCAAAGTATTTTCTTTATTATACTTTTCCCCCTAAAATGAATGAAATGGTACTTATGTTATTTCTTGTTTTTCATGCATCTTTTAAATTTGAGAAAATCCTACTATGCTATCTTATACAAGTAGGAGATTTTGGACTCAAACAACTGACTTGTTATTTTTGAACATTTCAAAATCTAGTGCACATCCTTTTTCGGCCAAAGCTTCAAAATGCAATTTTTTGTGTGGTGAACTTAAATCCAAAAATCTCAAACTTGGCATGGCATTACCCAACGTCATCTTCACCATATACATCTCACCTCTCTAATCTCACGCATGGTACTGCTTGGGACTTGCATGCGCCCAACTCAAATTTAAATTTGAGAAACACATAAACTCCTTTTTCATCATCTATCTGTAATCAAATCTTTTTTTTGCAACATCACCAAACCATGGCATGGACGTGTGCTACAGTCCCACTTTTGGCTGGCTGTCATTGGAAAGAAAGAGAGAGAAGGAGAGGTCGATGCATGTTTTGTACAAATCTTGGAAAACCAGCTGCAGGCCCTCTTCTTTCCTCCGACTAGTACCAATGCATGTCTGTGATCGCACTCACCAAATAATCACTCACGCCTCCTTCCTGATTGTCCTATCTGATTGGAATGCACCCGAATGCCTTTGGCATACACCCGGGGTGCGATCCTTCGCCAATGGTTGTTCCAAGCCATCAGGGCGCTCGTTGCTTTGCCATAAACTGAGCCTAGGAACTTTACGACGACCTAATATTTTCCCCTCAGTCCTTGTCCCTCCCTTGGCCATTCCCGAGCGTGCTCTGCGTCGCATCTTTTCATCGAGCATGTTGTGCACGTCCGTAGACAGGAGCCAACCCGAGCACTCCGACAATCCCCTGACCTGTCATCTTGCCACTGATACCGCCTCACGCCATTGGCCTAACTAGGACAGCTATGGGCTGTCTTGTTGTCATTTACCTCTGACCCATGCGCCGCCTTACTCTAGCTAGTGTGCGTCGAGCACCACAACACACGCACCTCACCTCCTCAACTACAACATGACCCTGAGCTTCTCTTGTCTCAAAACCACACCTCATCACTCTCCCTCAGTCTCTTTACACCACCAGAATAGCTGCAGACCACTCTCTCTCCGTCTACTCCGCGAGGGAGGCGAGACTCTCTCCCGGGCGTCCGAGCGACGAGATCTTGATGGAGCTCGTCTCTGACTCCCTCCTCTCCGTTTCTCTATCTCTCTATCTTCCTCACTCTCGTATTCCTCTAACCCAACACCCACTTTTTCACAGGAACCCCCCAGGAGGGCCGGCATCGGCGAGTTCGCCGCAGCACCGTCGACCTTGTCATGGACCGTGTCGTCACCTGGGAGCTCTTCTACTCATCTGAGCCGCTGCGTTGCATCGCCCCAGCCCTACATCCACCTCTGCATCTCCTCCGTCTTCCCCAAGACCCTTGGTGAGCTCTCCGTCGTCTCTCCCACCTCTGATCTCTTGCTGTGGCCAGGATGCAGGCACGACCCAGTTCTGGTCGAGAAAACCTGGGGCACAAATATTAAAGCACCAAGCCATGCCATAATCGGCCCACTAGGACAGCCCAGATCTGATTCAGTTTCAGCCTATGTAGTTTTTTTTAGGAAAAACTGCAAATCAATTCCTAGATCTAAAAACTTCTAAATTCCATTGAAAATTCTCTGATCATGCAAATTACCTGATTCAAGTTTTTGTGTGATCCCTATTAAAATACCTACTGGATGGCACTGGTCTCATACCAAATACTTCACTGTAGAGTTGTTTATAATTATTCTTGTGAAATCATGTAGTTTTCACCTTTAATTCCAAATCTAGAGATTTACGAAGCCTAAAAATATGAATCCAAGTTTACTGGAATCCTTGATATTATATCTATCTTGTGGCACTGATTTGAGTCCATTTTGATCAACTGCCTGTGTGCAGTAAAAATAACAAAACTAAAACTAAATTGTGTTAATTAATTTTTAACTATAGTTTTACAATAGATATTGAGTGGTTTCCAATTTTTAGTAGTCATTTACTTGTTTGTCCTTCATATTCTCCGTTTGTAGATTTTTATGATAAACAGGGAATATCTGAAATTTTATTTGCTAAAACAGCTACTATTTTCACTAGAAAATTCATAGAAAAAGTTTCATAACTCTAAATGTGTTGAATCCACTTTTGTTGGATTCATAAAAGAAATCATACCTTTCTGTGAGTATGCTGTTTGTATGTTTTGAGCGCATAGAACTATCTAGGTGTTGATTATAGATTACTAGGGTTTGTTGCTTAATAAAGTCATCAAATAATCTTGGAATTTGATAATTGGATGAAATAACTTGGAATGACTTGGTATTGTACTAAACTACTCTCTGATGTTTTTGAATGTGTGTTATGTTTGTTGTGAGTAAGTATGTGGTGATTGTTTGATTTCTTGCTCATTAGTTTACTTTGTCGGCGTTAGATTCGAACGGCACCAAGTACCGAGGAACGAGAAATCTTTGAGTATCAAGAGGAAGCCCAGGCACAAATAGTTTAGCAAGGTAAGCCATCTAAACTTTTGCATATCTGAACCTAGTTTTAATTATTGCATGGTTTATCACTATTTATAAGAATGCAAGGTTTATATTGCTATTGTCTCTAGATAGCAATTATTGGCGACTGGCTCCACAAGTCAATTGATTATCATCCATGTGGATGACACCCCTCTTTACACCTACTTACCCCCTTGATTAGTGGCTTGATGCTTAACATCATGACCCTCTTGGTAAACCTTGTAGTGGAGCAAAAACTCTAGGTTGGGAATACTCAATTTCGGTATTTGAAAATGTTTTTGAAAACCTTGGAATAGTGCCTATTCCAACAAAATGTTTTCAAAAATGGGGTTTTTGAGAAATGGTGGTAAATGGAGGAAAAGGAGATGGTGGATTTAAAAAAAGGCATTGCGTATAAGTGTTCGTCAAACCAATTAACCCGTGCAACCACAATTACCCTGGTATGGGATGGGGCGTAGCGGAGTAGTTTGTTCATCTTAGTATGGGATCTACAAGATGTAATGGCAGTCCGACCATGGACACCTTTTCCGTGGCACCCTGGGTAGAAACGGTTACCCAGGCTTGCTTTGTCACCTTTTTAGGGGGGAGGGGTACAAGCCGAGAGCCCTCATTGAATAATGAGCTACCGTGAGTAGAGGACTACTGCGAGTAGTGTCATTCCGAAGGGTCGAGTGGGCTAGGGAATTTGCAACTCCTGGGTCAAACAGCCACTTGGGCTTTGGTGTTGAGGTTTACCCCTCTTGGCGGTAGATCTTATGCTAAGGTGGGCAGGTGAAAAACTACGATCGGGTGCTTGTCGTGGCATATGATGTTATGCGGGGAAGATGCCCACACGATGAGTATTCGGATGGTTGTGGGTAAAGTGTACAACCTCTCCAGAGTGTAAATCTATTCGAATAGCCGAGTCCTCGGTCATGGATGGTTGGAATGACCATACTTAACCTGTGTCGATTTTGGTTTTAAAAGTGGTTTTCGAAAAAATGGAAGAAGGTGCCGGACGGAGTACTCGGAGGGTACTGCCGTGGCATGGGTATGGTTCAGAGTACTTGTAGGGTACTGCCGAGGAATTAGAGATGGTCATGTGTGATTGACCTGGTTTTATGAATGGAGATGGTCATGTTTGATTGACCCAGTTTAAGGAACAAAAGGGTTACCCCCTTCCTAGAGATTTTTACTAAAAAAATGTTTTACAAAAGATTTTTAGTAAGGATATAGAGATGTCGTAGAACATGTTTCTGGACATGCTATATCAACATGAGAAGAAGGTTTTCAAACAAATTAAACTAGACTAGAGCCTTTCCTTGCTACAGCCAAAATGCATATCAACTCACTCTCCTTAGATGGTTTGCGAGTACAATTCAAAATGTACTCACGGCTTTGTCCCTGGCTATTAACTTGGTCAGACCTGGAGGGCGACTTTTATGAAGATGGTGATGGGAACTACGACGCCTGTGCGAACTAGGAATGTCTCCCAGTCAGTTGCCTGTAGGGTAGTAGGCATGACGTGGGTCATCAATGTTGCTTGGCATCCGCTGCTTAGTTGTGAACTTGTCCTGCGTGGCATTATTAAACCTGGTCATGTGACCAGTTGTAAGTATAATATTCGGTACTCTAATGGATGAAGTAATTCTGTTATCAACTCGGATATGTGAATTCACGACACACTGATCATGGGATCGTGAATTTTATGCATATCGGGTATTCCGTATGGCTAATCCGGGGACCCCACAGAGTTGGTATCAGAGCCATCCTGACTGTAGGAGACCTTAGTTAGCATGGGCGTTAGTTAGGAAAGTAGTATTCTGGATGAAGCTAATTACAAAATTCATTTTTCCTGATTAGCCAATAGAATGGCTTATACTATTCTCACATCTTCAAAACTTCTAATCTCACCTCTTCGATTGTCAAAGATTTCATAGATTTACTACTTTATCGCATCCCCTTCAAACTTAGTTAATGGACATTGTACCCCAAATAGACCCAAAGTTTAGCAGTACATGATGGAGAAACTATTCAGAAGGACGTCTTCAAACCTCTCCAGCTGCAAAGAAAGAAGAGTGTTGACAAGTATTTTGCCTTTGGTTGACACCAACGGCTCTGTCAAGGAGCTGACCTTGTTCCTCCCTGGACTCGCACTTTTGTAGTCGCCAAGGACCAAGTACTTAGTTGCTTGACTAGTATTTATTAGGTTTCTCAGTCGAGTATGCCACCAATGGCGCACTTCAGCAATCTCTCTAAAGACCTCACAACCATGTGATGTGATACAAGAAGACCTACAAAATCTGCACTTCCCAAATCAACATCAATGGTTCGACAACCCTACAACTTCACCACCAACTGTCGTCAAGTTTCTGTTGAAGCGAGAGTCAAGGAAATGAAGGAGTCAGCAACTATGTCCAACCATGACCCTAGGATGAATAAGATAAGCTCGATCGTTTTGATTGAGCTAACCCCAAATATCGCGAGTTGTTAGGTGTCCTCTAGTACTGAAGTACCTTGTGTGTTCCTGATATTGTTTGTAGTTGCTTTGTGTGTTTCTTGAGTGTGTACTGTTACCCTGTGATTGTGCTTATTTCTGGCCTCTTGGGCTTTAAAAAAACCCTCTGGTGTGTAAAAGAACCTTGGTTAGAAAACCTCTCTAAAGTGTGATTTCCTCACATCTCTTTTATGTCAGCTCGAGTGGCACGGATAAGTTGATAGTAAGACTCTAACTCTAACATTAATAATAGTAGAATATAACTCTTCCCGCAACTCCTCCCCAAGATCCGACGCGACAATTTTTGCTACGTGCTTCAAGCTTTGTCAAGACATCTCTACAACTTCAAGGAAGCAGAAGATAGACCAGCCTAGACTACGAAGGACTTCTACAAGACAAAGACTTCACTAACCTGGATCGCCTAACCTTAAGTCTAGAGTTTTGCTAACATTGATGATACTCTCTTAACACCCCAACACTTGCTAATCCTCTAACAAGCCAACTAACGTTGAGCATAGTAGTATCAAAGCCAAGCCTAACTTTCGTAGTTCAACCCGTTATCACCACTTGAAGCCCAAAGACTCACATGCTTGCTCTCCACTCAGCAAATGGAAGGGTGAAGACTCTCCAAAATCAATCCATCAATGTTGACTCCGCATTTAGGAGATAACAAGGGAGGTAGCAATGAGAAGAAGTGAAGATTTTCTAACTAACTCACTCGCTCATTCAAATTTTGACGGGTTTGAAACCAAAACCGACTTATGCCACGGGTAAAAATCCACATGAAGATTTCTTGGAAGATGAATTCAACTCAAGGTATCCCATTATATTTCAAGATCCTCAAGGCTACAAGAAGATGGAAGAGCAAGAAGATCTTCAAAGGTCTCCACCATCCCGAAGACAAGAAGAAATAGACCATTGACCACTAGAAGACACACCATTAGTGGTGCATCGCCACCTGAAGCGTTTTTAGCTCAAGCACAAGACGACCCAGAAGAATGGTTTCTATTGGGAATAACCTACACCTTGGTAGTTAGGAAGCGTAGAGGACTAAGTCGACAGATTTGATGTTCCTATCAAGACCGAGCATAAATGCTCTTGTCTACAATCCTCAGAGGACTACAAGCTCAAGATTAAAGGTCTACGCCAACATCAAGCTTCAAGGCGCGACACCAAGGTATGAAGGTTCCATCAAGCTACACGAGGGAAGGCGCAGCTCCAATCCAACAAGAGCTACTCGAGAAGCCTCGACTCTTCAGGACCCCGATTGCGACTGGAAACCCTCTAACTCTTGTAGCATATTTTGGGCATACTAGATAGCTTGACCCCAATAACCTCAAGGGCGACTCGACAAGGTTTTCGTCAAGATGTTTTCGGCATGCATCAACTCTTTAGCCCTCAACTGCAGCATGTGAAGACAATCTAAATCTTCAGTAAAAGTAAGTCTTTTACACAACCCATAGTGTCAACGAGAACTTGGAAGAGCAACCTTTTGAAGTCTAACTCTAATCTAGTCTCCGCACCTCTTTACTACTACGCTTAGGAATCTCGAGACGAGATTCTTTTTAAGGGGGGAAGAGCTGTAACACCCCAACTTTTCTAACCATGTTTGAGTAGTGTTTAGTGAGCCAAAAATGAGGGCCAACAAAAACCTTTTGTGCTTAATCAGATTTACTGGAATCTATTGCATGTTTGCCTTGCTGTTGTGTAAATTATGTTTGCAAGAGTGTAGTTTGAAAAATAAGTTTCTGGGCCAACTCAATCTTTGTGTTCTTTTTATCAGGCCATCTTTTGTGCTACAAGCTTTTTTCTAGAAATAAAGTATCTTGGCACCTCCTTTATTTTCAAAAGGTTTTATGGTCTAAAAATAGGAGCCAAGATCCACTTCAAAACAAGGTCTTTACCAAAACTGGTATTTATAAAACTACAGGGATATAGTGTTGTGATCCCACTATTTTATAAACCTTTGATAAGATGGTCATTCAAAACACCTTTGAGAAAACTCGATAAAGGAGATATTTATGTCTCCTTTTGTTTCTGAAATTATCTACCAAAGCCTTACTCCTTTCTTTGAAACTCTTTTTAACTTTCCCATGGCTTGATCACCATTGAACACTTTGTTCAACCATTGCTTCTAGTGATGCTAGATTAGCTTCATATGATTGACCTTGTGTGGTGAGTTGATTTAGTGTGACTTTGTTTGGCTTCGATGAGTTGTTTGTGTGTAGTTATGATCTTCAGATAGGCATGTGACCTACCCCATCTCAAAATCAACTAGGAGTTCCATGTATAATCATGAAGTTCCCCACATCCATTCTCTATCTCTTTGATCATCTCTACTATCTTTTCCCAAGATCTTAGTCAAGATCCAAAAAATAATAATTCTCTTATCGAATTGGTTCCTATCAAATATCTCTAGTTGATTTGATTACCTTACAACTTGTGTGTGTTGTGATCAACTCTTAGAACCTTGCTAGTAGGATGATAATGCCAAGTTTCATCTTTAAACATGTATGCATTCCCCTATAGCAATAAATCAAGTTTTCAAGCTTAAGGTTTGCCTCCAAATATACTAAGATCCTCAAAATCCTATTTATTCCCCATTTTGGCTATGAGGCTATTTCAAAGTTTTATTAAATGATTTTGGATTCTTTTCTCAAATAAAAATAGGAAATATGGCTGATATGGTTTATCATATCATTTCCATTCAAAAATCATTTTTATCAAAGTATTTTCTTTATTATACTTTTTCCCCTAAAATGCATGAAATGGTACTTATGCTATTTCTTGTTTTTCATGCATCTTTTAAATTTAAGAAAATCCTACTATGCTATCTTATACAAGTAGGAGATTTTGGACTCAAACACCTGACCTTGTTATTTTTGCACATTTCGAAATATAGTGCACATCCTTTTTCGGCCAAAGCTTCGAAATGCAATTTTTTTGTGTGGTGAACTTAAATCCAAAAATCTCAAACTTGGCATGGCATTACCCAATGTCATCTTCACCATATTCATCTCACCTCTCGAATCTCATGCAAGGTACTGCTTGGGACTTGCATGCGCCCAACTCAAATTTAAATTTGAGAAACACATAAACTCCTTTTTCGTCATCTATCTGTAATCAAATCTTTTTTTACAACATCACCAAACCATGGCATGGATGTGTGCTACAGTCCCACTTTTGGCTGGCTGGCGTTGGAAAGAAAGAGAGTGAAGGAGAGGCTGATGCATGTTTTGTACAAATCTTGGAAAACCTGTTGCAGGCCCTCTTCTTTCCTCCAACTAGTACCAACGCATGTCTGTAATCGCACTCACCAAATAATCACTCACGCCTCCTTCCTGATTGTCCTATCTGATTGGAATGCACCCGAACGCCTTTGGCATACACCCGGGGTGCCATCCTTCGCCAATGGTTGTTCCAAGCCATCAGGGCGCCCGTTGCTTCGCCATAAACTGAGCCTAGGAACTTTACGATGACCTAATATTTTCCCCTCAGTCCTTGTCCTTCCCTTGGCCATTCCCGAGCGTGCTCTGCATCGCATCTTTTCATCGAGCGTGTTGTGCGCGTCCGTAGACAGGAGCCAACCCGAGCACTCCGACAATACCCTGACCTGTCATCTCGCCACCGATACCGCCTCACGCCATTGGCCTAACTAGGACAGCTATGGGTTGTCTTGTTGTTGTTTACCTCTGACCCATGCGCCGCCCTCCTCTAGCCAGTGCGCATCGAGCACCGCAACACACCCACCTCACCTCCTCAACTACAACATGACCCCGAGCTTCTCTTGTCTCAAAACCACACCTCATCACTCTCCCTCAGTCTCTTTACACCACCAGAATAGCTGCAGACCGCTCTCTCTCCGTCTACTCCGCGAGGGAGGCGAGACTCTCTCCCGGGCGTCCGAGCGATGAGATCTTGATGGAGCTCGTCTCTGACTCCCTCCTCTCTGTTTCTCTATCTCTCTATCTTCCTCACTCTCGTATTCCTCTAACCCAACACCCACTTTTTCACAGGAACCCTCTAGGAGGGCCGGCATCGGTGAGTTCGCCGCAGCACCGTCGACCTTGCCGTCGACCGTGTCGTCACCTGGGAGCTCTTCTACTCGTCTGAGCCACTACGTTGCATCGCCCCAGCCCTACATCCACCTCTGCATCTCCTCTATCTTCCCCAAGACCCTTGGTGAGCTCTCCGTCTTCTATCCCACCTCCGTTCTCTCGATGTGGCCAGGATGCAGGCACGACCCAGTTTTGGTCGAGAAAACCTGGGGCACGAATATTAAAGCACCAAGCCATGCCATAATCGGCCCACTAGGATAGCCCAGATCTGATTCAGTTTCAGCCTATGTAGTTTTTTTTAAGGAAAAACTACAAATCAATTCCTAGATCTGAAAACTTCTAAATTCCATTGAAAATTCTCTGGACATGCAAATTACCTGATTCAAGTTTCTGTGTGATCCCTGTTAAAATACCTACCAGATGGCACTGGTATCATGCCAAATACTTCATTGTAGAGTTGTCTATAATTATTCTTGTGAAATCATGTAGTTTTCATCTTTAATTCCAAATCTAGAGATTTACGAAGCCTAAAAATATGAATCCAAGTTTCCTGGAATCCTTGATATTATATCTATCTTGTGGCACTGATTTGAGTCCATTTTGATCAACTGCCTGTGTGCAGTAAAAATAACAAAACTAAAACTAAATTGTGTTAATTCATTTTTAACTACAGTTTTATAATAGATATTGAGTGGTTTCCAATTTTCAGTAGTCATTTACTTGTTTGTCCTTCATATTCTCCGTTTGAAGATTTTTATGATAAACAGGGAATATCTGAGATTTTATTTGCTAAAACAGCTACTATTTTCACTAGAAAATTCATAGAAAAAGTTTCATAACTCTAAATGTGTTGAATCCACTTTTGTTGGATTCATAAAAAAAATCATACCTTTCTGTGAGTATGCTGTTTGTATGTTTTGAGCACATAGAACTATCTAGGTGTTGATTATAGATTATTAGGGTTTGTTGCTTAATAAAGTCATCAAATAATCTTGGAATTTGATAATTGGATGAAATAACTTGGAATGACTCGGTATTGTACTAAACTACTCTCTGATGTTTTTGAATGTGTGTTATGTTTGTTGTGAGTAAGTATGTGGTGATTGTTTGATTTCTTGCTCATTAGTTTACTTTGTCGGTGTTAGATTCGAACGGCACCATGTACCGAGGAAGGAGAAATCTTTGAGTATCAAGAGGAAGCCCAGGGACAAATAGTTGACCAAGGCAAGCCAGCTAAACTTGTTGCATATCTGAACCTAGTTTTAATTATTGCATGGTTTATCACTATTTATAAGAATGCAAGGTTTATATTGCTATTGTCTCTAGATAGCAATTATTGGCGACTTGGCTCCACAAGTCAATTGATTATCATCCATGTGGATGACACCCCTCTTTACGCCTACTTACCCCCTTGATTAGTGGCTTGATGCTTAACATCATGACCCTCTTGGTAAACCTTGTAGTGGAGCAAAAACTCTAGGTTGGGAATACTCAATTTGGGTATTTGAAAATGTTTTTGAAAACCTTGGAATAGTGCCTATTCCAATGAAATGTTTTCAGAAATAGGGTTTTTGAAAAATGGTGGTAAATGGAGGAAAAGGAGATGGTGGATTTAAAAAAAGGCATTGCGTATAAGTGTTCGCCAAACCAATTAACCCGTGCAACCACAATTACCCTGGTATGGGACGGGGCGTAGCGGAGTAGTTTGTTCATCTTAGTATGGGATCTACAAGATGTAATGGCAGTCCGACCATGGACACCTTTTCTGTGGCACCCTGGGTAGGAGCGGTTACCCAGGCTCGCTTTGTCACCTTTTTAGGGGGCACGGATACAAGCCGAGAGCCCTCATTGAATAATGAGCTACCGTGAGTACAGGACTACTGCGGGTAGTGTCATTCTGAAGGGTCGAGTGGGCTGGGGAATTTGCAACTCCTGGGTCAAACAGCCACTTGGGCTTTGGTGTTGAGGGATACCCCTCTTGGCGGTAGATCTTATGCTAAGGTGGGCAGGTGAAAAACTATGATCGGGTGTTTCTCGTGGCATATGATGTTATGCGGGGAAGATGCCCACACGATGAGTATTCAGATGGTTGTGCGTAAAGTGTACAACCTCTGCAGAGTGTAAATCTATTCCAATAGCCGAGTCCTCGTTCATGGACAGTTGGAATGGCCATACTTAACCTATGTCGATTTTGGTTTTAAAAGTGGTTTTCGAAAAAAATGGAAGGTGCCGGACAGAGTACTCGGAGGGTACTGTCGTGGCATGGGTATGGTTCGGAGTACTTGTAGGGTACTGCCGAGGAATTAGAGATGGTCATGTGTGATTGACCTAGTTTTATGAATGGAGATGGTCATGTTTGATTGACCCGGTTTAAGGAACAAAAGGGTTACCCCCTTCCTAGAGATTTTCACTAAAAAAATGTTTTATAAAAGATTTTTAGTAAGGATATAGAGATGTCGTAGAACATGTTTCTGGACATGCTATATCAACACGAGAAGAAGGTTTTCAAACAAATTAAACTAGACTAGAGCCTTTCCTTGCTACAGCCAAACTACATATCAACTCACTCTCCTTAGATGGTTTGCGAGTACAATTCAAAATATACTCACGGCTTTGTCCCTGTCTATTAACTTGGTCAGACCTGGAGGACGACTTTTATGAAGATGGTGATGGGAACTACGACTCCTGTGCGAACTAGGAACGTCTCCCAGTCAGTTGCCTATAGGGTAGTAGGCATAACGTGGGTTATCAACGCTGCTTGGCATCCACTACTCAATTGTGAACTTGTCCTATGTGGCATTATTAAACCTGGTCATGTGACCAGTTGTAAGTATAATATTCGGTACTGTAATGGATGATGTAATTCTGTTATCAACTCGGATATGTGAATTCACGACACACTGATCATGAGATCGTGAATTGTATGCATATCGGGTATTCCGTATGGCTAATCCGGGGACCCCACAAGTCTTGAAGAGTCTCATAATTTGGACATTGCTAGGCTCAAAAGTGATCGAGACATTGCTCAATCCATTGCCAATGAACTTAGGTTGCAAAATGAAAAACTTAATCTTATAATTGCTAAAGAAGCAACCAAGTTCCCTTCTAGCACTTTTGTTGCAAGTACTTGTCACACTAACCCTCTTTATGAGAAAGATCCCTCCAATGGAGACACAAGGCTTGATGAGCTTTTGAGTGCTCAAAAGCAACATGGTGACAAGGCCAGACTTGGTTTCATCTCCAAGTCTAAGAAGAAGAGGAACAAGAAGAAGTACAACAAGAAGACGAAGTTTCTTGTGCCTACTCCTCCTCCTAAGAAGCGCATCCCAAATGACATATGCTTTGATGAGGATGGCAATGTTTTTGAGGAGGAGGGGGATCTAGTGAAGGAGGTGGTTGGGAATGCTAAAAAGGCAATGCCCAATCACAACAACTTTGTGGGAAAATATAACCCTTCCTATGTTCTTTGCCGTGCTTATGATGGGCATGTTTATGCCAAATTTGTTGGTTCACCTAATGAACACATTTCTTGGTCTATTTGGGTTCCTAAGACCCTTGTCACTAACAAAAGAGGACCCATTGAAAAATAGGGATCTAAAAACAAGACTTGATTTCTTGTAGGGCTTTGCTTCCGGTGCGGGACAATTGATAATTGATAGTGGTGCTACCAATCATATGTCCGGAAGCAAAGAGTTGGTGAAGGAGCTTCGCACCAGTTCTTCTAGTGCGGGCTACGTCACCTATGGAGATTACTCAAGGTCAAAGGTATTGGGTCTTGGTAAGGATGTCATCTCTCAAAATGTTACCATGGAAGATGTCATGCTTGTTGAGACTCTCTCTTATAATTTACTTTCCGTAGCTCAACTTGCCGATATGGGCTTTGCAACTTTCTTTGATGTTGGGATTGTGGTTCTTTTGTGGAGCAAGTCTCTTAAAGTAGCCTTTGTTGGGCATGTCGAAAATGGCTTATATGTGATTGACTTCTCGGAGAAGGTCACTAAAGCCGCGACTTGCCTAATGGCTAAAGTTGATGTGGGATGGCTTTGGTATCGTCGGCTAGGCCACGTCAATATGAGAACTTTGCAAAGTCTCTACAAAGGTAACCACATCCTAGGACTAACTGATCTAACCTTTGCCAAAGATCATGTGTGTAGAGCTTGCATTGAAGGAAAGATGCATGAACTTCCTCATCCTAGCAAGACGATGATTTCTTCTAAGAGGGTCTTAGAACTTCTTCACATGGACCTCTTTGGCCCTCCATCTCACGCAAGTCTAGGAGGAAAGAAGTATTGCTTGGTGATTGTTGATGACTACTCAAGATATACATGGGTCTACTTCTTCAAGCACAATACGAGACCCAACAAACCGTCAAGGACTTTACCAAGGAAGTGGAACATCAATATGGCCAATATATCTTGATGATTCAAAGTGACAATGGGACGAAGTTCAAGAACTACACATTGAATGAATTCTTGAGTGATGAGGGGATACATCATCAATACTCGACTCCCTACACTCCGCAACAAAATGGTGTAGCCGAGCGGAAGAACCGAACCTTGATGGACATGGCTAGGACAATGTTAGCGGAGTTTAAGTCTCCGTATAACTTTTGGGCCGAAGCTATTAATACCGCATGTCATGCTTCTAACCGGTTATATCTTCGCAAGGGCTTGAACAAGACTCTGTATGAGATCCTCACCGGCAACAAGCCTAACATCAAATAATTTTGAGTATTTGGTTGTAAGTGCTTCTATCTTAGAAAGGGTGTCCATTTGTCCAAGTTTGATTCTAAAGCTCTTGAGGGTATCTTTGTTGGTTACGCCGCTGAATCTCATGGTTTTAGAATCTTTGACAAAGAGTCCGCTCGTGTTGTTGAAGTTTCTAACGTGAGATTCGACGAGAATGACGGCTCCTGTGTGGAACAAAGTGGTGTTTGTGATTTAGGTGATGAAATACCTCCTCAAGCCATAAGAAGAATGGGTGTGGGTCATCTCATACCCATTGAGGAACACCTTTTGGCGGAAGGAGAAGGACTATGCTCTACTCAAGTGGAGCCTTCACCTTCACAAGTTCCACAAGCTTCACAAGGTTCGATTGATGCTAACCAAAGACAAGCTCTAGACCCTCACTCAAGCAAGCAAGGTCAAGATCAAGACCAAGTGGATGGTGGTGATTCTTCACCAATGGTAGATCATGGCCAAGCTCAAGATGATGAGCATGCTCAAGTTGATGATCAAGGTCAAGTTGAAGGTCAAGGTGAGGACCAAAATGGTGGTGATGACCAAGTGGCTTCTCAAGAGCCTTTTGAAGAAGCTCAAGCTTGACGTGCAAGGAAAGTGCAAGAGGCTCTTCGCAAGGGGAGCCATACCTTGGATAGTGTGATCGGAAGTGTGAGGAAAGGGGTTTCTACAAGGAGACAATTAGCCAACTTTAGTATCCATGATGCCTTCGTCTCTTGTGTGGAACCTCAAAAGGTGTTTGAGGCACTTGAAGACCCGGATTGGGTAGAAGCTATGCACGAAGAACTCAACAACTTCAAGCGCAACAAAGTTTGGTCTTTGGTGGAGAAGCCCAAGGATTGCCGCAACATCATTGGAACCAACTGGGTGTTCAAGAACAAACAAGACGCCAATGGGATCGTTGTGAGGAACAAGGCTCGCTTGGTTGCTCAAGGATACTCTCAAGTTGAAGGCATTGACTATGGGGAGACCTACGCTCCCGTGGCTCGCCTCGAGTCAATCCGTATCCTCCTCACTTATGCTTCTCACTTCAATTTTAAGTTGTATCAAATAGATGTGAAGAGTGCTTTTCTCAATGGTCCTCTACATGAATTAGTTTATGTAAAGCAACCCTCAGGCTTTGAGAACCCTCATTTCCCGACCCATGTCTACGAACTCGATAAGGCGCTCTATGGCCTTAAACAAGCCCCACATGCATGGTATGAGCATCTTAAAGAGTTACTAGTAGACCGTGGGTTTGAAATAGTGCTCATTGATCCAACTCTTTTTACTAAGAAAGTCAATGGGGAGCTTTTCATATGCCAAATTTATGTAGATGATATCATTTTTGGCTCTTCTAACAAAATCTTCAATGATGAATTTGCAAAGCTAATGACAGACAAATTCGAGATGTCAATGATGGGAGAGTTGAAATTCTTTCTTGGCTTTGAAGTTCGGAAATTGAGAGGAGGGACCTTCATCAATCAAGCCAAGTACATCCAAGACATGCGCAAGAAATTCAACATGGACTCCGGAGTTAAGGGAGCCAAAACCCCCATGCCGACTAAGGTTACTCTTGATCTTGATCCTAATGGTAAAGATGTGGATCAAAAGCTTTACCATTCTATGATTGGCTCGTTACTCTATCTTTGCACATCTAGACCCGATATCATGCTTAGTGTGGGAATGTGTGCACGAAACCAAGCTGCCCCAAAGGAAAGCCATTTGATGGCCGTGAAAAGAATCTTTTGATATTTGATTCATACCCCAACTTTTGGCCTTTGGTATCCAAAGGGTTCAAGCTTCGAGCTTGTTGGTACCCGGATTATGATTGGGTGGGAGACAAAGTGGATAGGAAATCAACTTCTGGGGCTTGCCAATTTCTTGGTAGGTCCTTGGTTAGTTGGTCTTCCAAGAAGCAAAATTGCGTGTCTCTCTCCACCACCGAAGCCGAGTATGTGTCTACGGCAAGTTGTTGTGCTCAACTCCTTTGGATGAGGCAAACGTTAAAGGACTATGGAGTTCATTGCGACAAGGTTCCACTCTTGTGTGACAATGACAGTGCCATCAAGATTGCTCATAATCCGGTTCAACACAACAAGATGAAGCACATTGAGATCCGGCATCACTTCATCCGGGACCACGTCAATCGAGGTGATATTAACCTATCTTATGTAGGTACAAATGATCAACTCGCCGACATCTTCACGAAGACCCTTGATGAAGCAAGATTCCGAGAGTTGAGTCATGAGTTGAATATCATTGATTCTTGCAATGTGGCTTGATAGTGTGCACTCATTCCCATACGATAGCACATGTTCTAATCTAGATGTGGGCATGGATATAGGGGGAGTGCGGTCCTAATTAATTGGACTATCCCTTCCCCCCCATAATGCCAAAAGTAATGAAATCACTATCTTAATATCATTTTGTGATATGTGAGCTTCAATGATGAGTATTGGTTATGGACCCAAGATATATCTTCGCGGTCCAATGCCAAAACACTCATATATGGTGGCTTCGGCCACCGACCTCTTCCTTTGAAGAGTTAATTCCTTGAAAATCCTTTTGAGTTTTATTGAGCTTTCTTGGTTTTGTTTATCTCTTTGATATGGGAAGGCACTTGTGTTGTTTTTTATCGAGTTTTCTTTGTCTCTTGCAACATTAAGTGCCGAGAACCACTCCGTGTTTGTTCTCTATCCTAAGCCCCCATCGTCCCTAAGACTCTTCTTTCTAACACACAAGTCAACCTCTTATTTTACCTTGGTTCTTGATGAGATGACCGGAATTTCCTTATGCAAGTGATAGAATTTTTCCAAAGGGTGGAAACCCTTATTTCCTTAGCAAATTTTCTTGCCTCCATGTACTTCCACGAAGTGGTGCACTTCGCAGTACATGGGCCAGAAATCTGCCCCGAAAATTTGGGCGGAAACGTTAAATTTTTGCCCCCCCCCCCCGGAAATTCCATCACTTACCCCGGAAATTCTGGGGGCCGGAATTTCTGCCCCCAGTGGTTAGCCCATAAAAGGAGGGGGCCGGGGTGAAGATACCTCTTGGCATCTCCTTCCACCCCCGACCTCCTCTCTCCAAAACGCCGCTGCCGCCTCCTCAAGCACCTCTCCAGCGACTTCCTAGCCACCGGAATCCCCGGATCTTGCCGGCCCATGCTCTCCTCGGCGTGGGGGTTCCTTTCCTCCACGTGGTTTTCACCATGGATGACGGTATTATCCCAAATCTCTCTCCCTAGGTGCTCTTGCCCTAGTTCTAGATTCGTTTGGGCCGATCTGTTTTTCCATTGAAAGGAGCATGTTTCTAGAGGTACTATCCTGCTTAGGGAACCTAGCATTGAACTTAGATTGGTGCCAATCTACTTTTTCTAGAGATTTTTGCATCTATTTCGTAGTCTTCTCAATAGGCCAGAATTTCCGCCCTTGGTACCGAAAATTCCGGGGGCCGGATATTCCGCCCATCAGGCCGGAATTTCCGCCCCCAGGCAGGAATTTCTGCCCCTCTGGCCGGAATTTCCGGCCCCTCTGATGAGATTAATATGACATAGATGGATCATCTCTAGAGTGTTTCTGCCTTTCTAGTTCCCTTCTATGTTCTTTCTAGCTATCTTTTTGACTTGTGTGTTCTCAACCCCCTGTTATTCTCCCTATTTCTTTCAGAGGTGGCTCTAGCTCTCATCCTCGTCGTGACCAGCATGGTCGTTCCGCTACTCGCAAGTGGAACTTTCGGTTTGCCTCTGAAGGAACTTTTGAGGATGAGTACTTAGATTGTCAAGCTGAAGAAGTGGCTGCTCAAGAGGCTGCACAGGCTAAAGCAGCCAAGAAGGCTGCACGTTGCCAAGGAAGGGCGCCCCAGGTCAACTTTGAGACCATGAGTTCTGTGGAGTACAGTGCGTTGAAGCAGCTTGACTGGTTTGCTGAGGCTAGAGATGAAGAACTTGAGGACAAAAGATTCTGGAGTTGGAATCAGCAGCTTATCTATGAGCAGGTTTACCGCACTATGTCTCAGGGGGTTTGCTACATGCATGTGTTGGACAGGACTCATCTCAGGAAGAAGTCTGAGTACTTTGGTGATGCTCTGCAAATTATGAAGAGGCTCAGTTTATGTTACCTCATGGACATTCAGTGTCACTATAATGAGAAGATCATTCAGCAGTTCTACGCTACTCTCTCCTTTGAGAAGAATAAGGCTCTTACTTTCAGGTGGATGACAAGAGATGAGATGCATCAGTCCAACTTCTATGAGTTTGCTAGGTTGTTGAACTATGGGTTCCAAGGTTACAGTGTGCCAGTTGGTCATCGTGTGCATCAGCATGGAGCTCATCCAGACAAGAATCGTTTGGCCCCTCTTTATTCTTCTAGTGGGAAGATTGGTACCATTGTGGGTTTGCTCCCTCTCTACAACATCTTGCTTCGCATGTTCTGGGAGAGTATTTCATTTGCTGGAGATAATCGGGATGCTATTCGCTCCGCTCTTGTTGAGCTCATGTACCTCCCCCACCGCTGCCATATGAGTGAAGACCCCAATGAAGATTTCAAGTTGGATGTGATGCACTATATCTTCAATGAAATGCATGATGCTATGATCTCCAAGCGTACTCCTCCCTATGCTCCCTACATCATGCTACTCATTCTTGAGAAGGTCAAGGACATGGATTTCTCCAAAGGAAGCTCCGAGCACAAGATCAAGCGCATGAATGTGATCGAGCCCAAGGAAGAGAAGAAGAAGAAGAAGAAGAAGAAGAAGAAGAAGGAGGCCCAAGCTAAAGGAAAGAAGCAGGTTCCTGAAGATGATGATGATGTTGAGATGGATGATCCTATTTCTCCTATTCACAAGACTTCCACTGCAGCTGGTTCATCTCGCAGCAAGAAGAAGCTCTCTTGGTGGCAACGCACTCTCTTGTGCATGAATATTGCCATCCACAAGGAAAACTATGTTGCGTATGAAGAGAGGAAGGCCATCATTCACAATCAGCAGTCACTCCTCCATGAGATTCAGCTTATCCAAGACCCCACTGCTCAGCTCTCTCATGTTCCTGAATAGCCTACCTACATTCCATATGACAAGTGGCAAGATGACAATGGCGTGGATTGGACTCAGTTGGAGGCTCTCGCTCAGGGTGATGACATTGAGGAGGTCTCCAAAGACGATGAGGATGGGTCCGATGATGAGTGATCTTCTTGTGGGGAGTAGCATCACTCTTCTCCCTTTTTGGTGTCTCGATGCCAAAGGGGGAGAAGTAGTTCTATTTAGGATTTGCTTTGGGTTGGGTGTTAGTCGTGGTATTTGCTTTGAACTTTATTTGTGTGGTTGGAGCTTTGGTCAAACTACTATCTTATTGTAATAGGCTAGATGAATTTTGTGCTCTTTGTTATAATATCGTCTCCTCCTAGTTTGTGCAAATTGCTTCTTGATATCTTGTTTCTACCTCGCACATGTCTAGGGGGAGCTCTCGTATATGTTCTATATTTCAAATCCTTGTATTGTCATCAAACACCAAAAAGGGGGAGATTGAAAGGACATGTTCCTAGCTTCCAGTTTTTGGGTGTTTGATTACAACACAAGGAAATTAATCTTGTGCTAAGCATTGCAGGGATTCTCCAGGTATTGCACAAGACTGATGTTGAAGAGAAGTGGGAAAGGGAACTACTGTAGAAAAGCTCAAAATCATCCAGAGGAGTGTCTTTTCCAAGGCTGGAAATTTGCTTTCAGGGCCGGAAATTCCGCCCCTAGGGCTGGAAATTCCGCCCCTGGACAAAATTTTCGGGGGCTGGAAACTCTCGAAATTCGGCTAAGTCCTTTACAAAACGTTGTGGTGCAACGTTCTGTAAGGGGACCGGAAATTCTGGTTTGGCAGAATTTCCGGGGGCCGGAAATTTCGTAATTTCCGGCCCACAAAAATTCGGCTAAGTCCTTTACAACAGGTTGTGGTGCAGCTTGCAGGAAGGGGCCAGAAATTCTGAGTAATCAGAATTTCCGAGGGCCGTGAATTTTTGCTAAGTCCTTTCTTCCAAGGTGTGGTGCACCCTGCAGTAAAGGGCCGGAATTTCTGGCTGGAATTTTCAGAAATGAAAATTTCCGGGGGCCGGAAATTCCGCCCCCTGGCCGGAATTTCCGCCCCCCTGGCCAGAATTTCCATGGTAAGTTGCCTCCAACGGACAGATTTCGAGCTGGCCTATAAATAGTTGTCCCCTACCTCAGATCTGAGCTACCTCATCCACACTCTCTCTCCTCCATTAATGCAGAGCTTCAACTCCATAGATCTCCTTCCCTAGCCAACCAAATCCCCCAAGATTTGGTAGATTGGGAGAGGAACCCTAGATCTACAATCCTACAGAAGTGATTTGTGTTTGCTTCACTCCTCCTCCGTGGAACTTGCCTTGGGCAAGAAAGGTCACCTCAAAGCTTCCTCCGTGTAAAAGCTTTGTGGTTTTCTTGTTGGGAGCCTTCAATTGAGTTGTGGAGTTGTGCCCCAACCTCTGTGTAAGGGTTTCGGTCGGTGCCCCCAATACCACCGCTTAGTGGAAACGAGTTAGCCTCCGTGGCTTGCTCACCGAAGAACAAGGTGAGCCTTTGTGGCATTGGTGGACTCCGTGTCGCCACACCTCTCCAACGTAGACGTACTTCCTTTCAAAAGGAAGGAACTACGAGAATACATCCTTGTGTCTCCAGTCTCCGCTTTACGGTCACTTCTTACCCTTACTTATATCTTGTTTGTGTTTTTTTACTTGCTTTCTTGCTTGCTTGTCACGTAGGAAATTCACCTAGTTGCACATCTAGTGAATTTATTTCGTGTCAAGCCTTAAAATTTGAAAAAGGTAAAATTTGGTGTAGCACCTATTCACCACTAGTAGGAAAACCCTTATAGGTGGGATGCAATTCTGTGGCGCACTAGCCAGCAGTGTGCCACAGAAAATAATTCTGTGGCGCACCTGCCGTGGTGCGCCACAAAAATACAACATTTCTGTGGCGCACCAGAAGGCCATGCGCCACAGAATTTTGGTGGGGCCCACTCCCTGCCAGCCCCAATCATTGGTTCCACTAATTCTGTGGCGCACCAGACCAGATGGGCCACAGAATTAGTACATTCTGTGGCGCATCTGGTCTGGTGCGCCACAGAATTAGCACATTCTGTGGCGCATCTGGTCTGGTGCGCCACAGAATTAGTGGAATTCTGTGGAGCACTTGACCAGATGCGCCACAGAATTAGCTCGTCCCACACCTTTAAAGTGCCAACCTCCCACACCTCCCACACTCCCAAGCCATTCATCTTCCTCTCCTCCATCTAGATCCAGCTCTAGCTCCCTTCCCTCTCATCCCATTTTGGCCATAGTTTTCACTTTCTTTGATACATAATTGGCGGTGAGGAGAAGCCTCTCCATACTCTCTCCTCCTCTCCAACTCATCGATCGCGGTCTCGTCTCGGTATCGAATCTACAAGGTGAGTATTTGGAGGGGACATGCATGCGCATGTTGATCTTGTGTATGGATGATTGTTGCACGTTGAGCGCTTGTGTGTGTGCCGGTGTGGTGCATGGATGTTTGTCGAGACGTTGATTCATTTCCGTTTCGGCAAATTTTTGCACTACCCATACGTCCTACCTTTAGGAGAGGTCATGCCAAATTTTTCCGCTCTATGTATACCTTTAGGAGAGGTCCATGCATGTGTGTGCATGTGTTGCGGTTCTAATTTTCTGCTCTATGTATACCATTTGCAGACAACCATGGTCCTCTCGATGAGTTCCGCTCGAATTAGTAGATACAAGAAAGACGCGAAGGAGGACATGATTCGGAACAATAGGCGCTAGATAAGATGTCCGTGTCGATCATGCAAACTCGAGCGCTGGATCAACCCTGATTCCGGACAACTGGAGGAGCACCTGCTGAGGCGCGGTTTCATGCAGGACAACCAGGCGCGGCCGGCCCCAACAAATGGTGCGCATGAAGACCATGGTGGCGAGCGAGATGATGAAGCACCACATGTCGGTGGAGAATATCATCATGAAGAAGAAGTCGGCGGAGAAGATCATCATGAAGTAGAAGTTGCCGGCGGAGAAGATCATGATGAAGAAGAAGATTCTGGCACGACTCCACTGAATTCGGCCTTGCGGGACTCTCATGTTCAAGATCTGCTCCTCCATGAGACGAGCAACGACAGAGCTGCAGCCAGAGAGAGAGCCAAGCTGTCGCAAATGGAGAAAGACGGGATGACTCCGATATTTCCTGGGTGCCGTCCGCAGGATACGCGCTTGCATGTAACGCTTGATTGTCTGCAGATGAAGACGCAGAACAAATGGACCGATTCCAGCTTCAGCAAGAACATGAAATTCTAGCACGATCGTCTCCCAGAGGGGAACACATTGCCAAGTAGTATCGAGGAGGCCAAGAAAGTTGTGTGCCCTCTTGACCTACCGCACGAAAGATACCACGCCTGCATCAATGATTGCGTGATTTATCAGGGGGAGTACAAGGACATGACCACATGTCCTGTGTGCGGCCACGGACGGTACAAGGTTGGGAACAAGAAGGTACCTCGAAAAGTGGTATGGTACTTTCCTATCACTCCCCGTCTGCAGCGGTATTTCGTGGACCCTAAGGAAGCAAAGCTCATGCAATGGCACGCGGAAAGGGAGAAGCCCGAAGAAGATCCGGAGATGGGCTATATGCTGACACACCCTTCAGACGCTGGCCAGTGGGAAGCATTGGACATCGCCTTCCCTAGGTTCAGGGGCGACGGAAGGAACATCAGGCTGGGTATGAGCACCGATGGACTCAATCCGTTCGGCAACCAGAGTAGCACGCATAGCACCTGGCCTGTGTTTGTATGGCCTTACAACCTACCCCCGTGGCTGTGCACCAAGCAAAGGTACATACACCTGAGTATTCTCATTCAGGGGCCGAAACAACCATGTGTCGACATGCATTTGTATCTCGGGCTGCTGAAAGAGGAGTTAGACACGTTGTGGAAGACGCCACCCCGTACGTGGGACGCCTACAGTAGAACTTATTTCGATATGAGAGCCGCGTTGATCACGACGGTCACGGACTATCCTGGTTGTGCATACGTATCTGCCCAGGTCAGCCACGGATTCTGCGGCTATGTGAAGTGCATGGACGAGACCCCGCATCTACAGCTACCAAGGGATCCCGGGTCCTCGAAAACTGTTTACCCAGGTGCTCGAAGGTGGCTTCGCTTGGATCACCCGTGGAGAAAACACGCTGATCTGTTCAATGGTAAAGATGAGCCCGATGGACCCCCGCGACAGAGGAGCGGTGCAGAAATTGACGATCTTCTAAAAAATTGGAAGGAGTGCCCAGCGCCGGGAAAGAAGCGACCGAAGCCAGAGCCGCTGCTCGGTGTATGGAAAGCGAGGTCTATTTTCCACGACTTGGAGTACTGGAAGGTCCTCCACATGCCCCACAGCCTTGATGTCATGCACATTACGAAGAACGTTACCGAGAGTCTGCTTGGCACTCTTTGCAACTCGGAAAAGTCCAAGGATGGGCCGAAAGCAAGATACGATCTGAAACATTGTGGCACCAGAAAAGCTCTTCAAGCCCCCGATACTGATGACAATGACGACGATGATGATGATGATCAGACGGAAGGGACTCAACGTATCTGTAAAAGGGCTAAGAAGAACGCGGTGGTGCTTCCCGCTGCCTGCTTCACGATGAGTCCGGAGGAGCTCGAGCAGTTTTTCAGGTGCCTCCTACGAGTGAAACTTCCTCACGGTTACTCGGGGAATATAAGCAGATATCTAGATGTAGCGAAGAAGAGGTTCACCGGGATGAAGTCTCACGATTGTCACGTGCTCATGACGCAGATACTTCCCGTTGCGATCCGAGGGATAATGGACGAGCACGTCCGTGATACGCTGTTTCGCCTTTGCAACTTCTTTGACGTTATCAGCAGGAAGTCGATCGGCGTGAGGCAGCTCAAGATGCTACAGGATGAGATCGTGGTGATACTATGTGAGCTCAAGATTTACTTCCCGCCCGCATTCTGTGATATATGCGTCCATCTCCTTCTCCATGTCGTTGATGACATCAGGCAGCTCGGCCCGACGTTCCTCCACAACATGATGCCTTTCGAAAGGCAAAACTGTGTCATGAAAGGATACGTTCGCAACAGGGCCCGTCCAGACGCAAGCATGGCCAAGGGGTTCCTAACCTATACAGAAATAGTGAAAATCAAAACTCAGGAGTAACTATGCTATCATACGCCGATGACGAGACTAGTGTCAAGGAAAGATTTTTCGGAAGGATCGAGGAGATATGGGAGCTCAATTACTGTGGAGAGACGGTGCCAATGTTCCGTGTTAGATGGGCCAAGAAGGTCGAAAAAGAAGGCCGATATTTCACCACCATGGTTATACCAGATGCCAAATCAAAGAACGCATCCGCGAAAAATGAGCCATGGGTACTCGGTAGCCAAGTTGACCAATGCTTCTTCATCACCGACCCGTCAAGGCCTAGCCGTGTTGTCGTGAGGAGGGGCAAGAGGAGCATCATAGGAATGGAAGGAGACGCAAACGAGGAAGACTTGGACAAGAACGGTGACCCGAAGATCGAGGAGGAATTCGACAAGCACTTCGACATGCCTACTACTAGTAAAGTAAGAAGGAAGACCTCCCTACCTACTAAAGGTTGTCCGTTCACACGAAGAAATCTCAAGGTGGCCAGCATAAAGTATTCAACCGCCAACAAGAAGGGCAAGAAGATTGTGAAGAAACGCTAAGCTAGCTCGGAACCGGACGGAGAAGACTTTTTTGGTGTGTGTGATCGAGACTTTTAATTTTGTGTGTGTATGCACATGTGTGTGTGAGAAAAATAATTAAAAAAAGAAATAATTAAAAAAGAGCAAAAAGATATGCAACTGTTTTGTGTATGCACATGTATGCAACTAATCACTAAAATAATTTAAAAAAAGAAATAAATTTTGTGGCGCATCTACTAGTGGGATGCGCCACAGAATTTTTACACTTAGTAAAACGGCGATCGATCCCCTCCCCCTGAGCCCGCATCTTTTCTTTCTCTCTATCCACCGCTGTGCCGCGAACCCTAGCTAGCTAGCCGCCGGCCGGTCTCCTCGACGGCGACCTCGACGGCGACGGCCCCAATCCGCGCGCTGCGAACCCTAGCTAGCCGCCGGAGAATCCACGCCGGCTACCCGTGCTAGCCGCCGGAGCATCCAGATCCCGGAGCGGCCCAAGGACAAGGAGCCTCGACGGCGACCTCGACAGCGACGGCCCCAATCCGCTCGCCTCCACCCCGCGTGCGGTGCAACAGAAGGTATCTGCTTCTCCTCCCTCCCCGTCCCTCGCCCTCTCGCGCTCGATCTCCGCCGTGCCATGTGTCCCGTGCCCTCGCCGGATGGTTCGGGCGCTCGCTTGCATCTCAACAGAATAAGCCTACATGATGCTCTCTGCCCCCTCCGTCGATATAAATTATTATTTGATTGTTCAAACTTCATATTTTCAGCATTTGGCCTCCCCTAGTTTGGACTAAGATTGGTTTGTCTGATGAAATGGTGGTCAGAATTGTTCCATGTGTCTGTCAATATGCCAATAATGAGATGCTTTGAAAACGTCAAAGCGATAATATGCCTGTCATATCTCCCAAAGATATAGGTCACCTTTTTTTCTCGGTGGATGAAGTGGTAGCGGTCACTCAGATTTGTCTTCTCAGTGGTTTCTCCATGTGTTCAAGTAGTACTGGACTAACTGTTGCTCCAGCTTTTTGGCCTCATCTAGTTTCTGGTTTTAACAAACATGCAATAATAATTTACCGTCTGTACCCACTTCTGTTGTTATATCTTTTGACGCCTTTGCAAAGAATCAATGAATTAAATTGATTTGGCATAACTTACTGTTAAAATTGATTTCTCACTGTAACTCAACAGAATAACAGGTTTAGCTTGCAAGATTTTATTTATATCGTGGATAGGTCATAAAATTTGGCTGTGGATTCCTGGCTATTTGCCTACTGGATCATAGTGTTAAATGATTGAAGTTTAATGGGAACCTACTGGATCATAGTGCCTAATGGATCAGAGTCAACAAAACAGCTGTCATTCTATCTTGAGAATATTGCTGCTGTCATTTTTGTACTCCATATTATCTTGAGAATATTGCTGCTGTTATGTGTTATGCAATGAGATATTTTGACCATAATTTGCTGTTATATATGCTTATGAGATGCTGTCAAGTGTGGATGAATAAACTGAGTTGCCCATTTCTCCCGAAGTGTTGATTCGCTTCCGTTTCGGTTGAGAAATGGGCACTCATAGGTAGAAAAATTAGCAAAAGTCATGCCGAAATTTTGAATTTTTCCGTTGCATTATGTACTAACTATTTGCCTCTTTTTAATGAAGTGCAAATAAACATGTCGGGCACTTCTAACCCTAAAAGCCAGGAGGAAGTCGCCAGAGAGGCCAACAAGGAATGGTGGGAGGAATACGATGAGGGAGAGGGCCGGGGGGGGGGGGGCGCCGCCGATCACGGCGATGAGGAAGAGAGCTGGGGGGCCGCCTTCGAGAGCGGCGATGAGGAAGAGGGTCGGGATGACGCCGCCGAGACCGGTGAAGAGACCACCGACCGCACGGAAGCTGATAGCGGCGGCAACCCTGAGGAGGCCAAGAAGAAGAGGAAGGCGAAGAGGCCAAGGGCGGATCGGAGGCCGCAAGTGCTAGCCAACATCACCGATCCTTTCACGTTGGTCTCCGAAAGTGGCCTACCCTTGGAGCCTTCTAAGGTTGCCAAAGGGTACGCGATGCAACTAGGGTGCATCGTCCGTGAAACCGTGCCGCTCAACACTCAAGACCTCAGAAGCGAGGCCAACGCGGCTTTGGCCGCAACCCTCCTCCAGAAGCTTCACCAACGATACACGTTCCCACAGCCGTTCAATAAAAAGGTGGACTCTTTAGCTCTCATGAAGATGAGCACCGCCTTGAGCAGCTGGAAAACCCGGCTGAAGGACAAGATCAATAAAGGTAAAAGCTGGGAGCAGATAAGTCGCAAAGACCCGATGCTCTCTAGAGAAGACTTCGAAGCATTCAAGTCGTCCTTAGAGACTGATGAGGCTAAAAAATGGACCGCCTAGGGGAAGAAAATGCAGGAATTGAACCTAGGGGCTCACCGTTGCGGAAGCGGCGGTTACCGAGGAAAACAGCCCACTTGGGACAAGGAGGATGCCGAGATGATACGTCTGGGCAAAGAAAACCCCTGGCTAAAAATCGTGGATATACAGACTAGGAACTATGTCCGGTCCCGCTACTACTTAGACTGGGAGACGGGGGAATTTGTTACAGATTACCCCGACGTGGAGAAGTTCGAGAAACTCCTGGTAAGGATAGTCTATATTATTATTGCGCTGATCTTATTAAGCAATGAAGCCAAATGGGCTAACCTTAAGTTCCTTTGTCTGAAGGACGATGAGTTGAAGGCTAGTTCTACGGCTGGCCCGTCGTCCCAGGGGTCGACGGAACCGTGGGACACACCTTTCAACAGGGCGACGAACGCATACAAGGAACGGGACCTGGACAAGCCACCGACCTCGGCTGGCCGTGTGTCCGGCTTTGGCACAAGTATGAAGGTATCCGAGTACTACGGATCGGATGCCAAGTCAAGAAAGGAGAGGAGGTCGACTAAGGATAAAGCCGAGGTTCAGGAGCTGAAGAAGAAGGTGGAGTCACTAGAGAAAATAGTGGACCTGACCGAGATGAGTAAGTTAGTGGACGAGAAGCTGCAGGAGAAGCTCCGGCAGTTCATCCCCCCTGGTTTAATGGAGGGGTTAGCTGCTTGGAATGCGGCAGGTCAACAGGGGCCGATATATGTGCCCAGCGTCAGCGGCAGTAACTCAAGTCACCAAGTGTCGCCGCTGGTGACCCCGACGCCGCCGCTCCACCTGGTCGCATCGACGCCCCCAACCGCGGAAGCTGATAGGGTGGTGGTGCCTGATAATGCACCCGAGAATGAGCGGCCCGGCGCCGGCACCGATGCCCTTGTATCAACATTAGCAGAGATCAACGCCGTCAAGAAGGTAACTCATTAGTTAGTCCTCCGCGTCATCTTCTTTAACTATATATGCCTTGCGCTGATCTTATCCAACATGCTCCTCACTCAGGACGAACCTTGCATATTCCTGCATGTGGTGGAGCCCGGCGGCAAGTTGATGGATGTTGCTAGAGGCACTATCATGCCCAGCCGAACTATGCACCACAGAAACATTGCAGATCATTTGGTGAAGGTGAAGTTGGCAATGGTACTGCCGGAGTACCACAACCTCCTCCCCCCCGATCAACCTCCGGGCGCAGATGAGGACGACGTTATGGTCCTTGGGAATTGCATCGGTTGGCTTATGACATGGCCGAAGAACCAGATTCGTCTGGGGGGGGGTCTTCCGAGTGTCAGGCGCAACATCGGCGCCACCTCCCCTATCATCCGGCCCAAGGTCATCCGGCCCGGCGCCGGCCCCACCCTTAAGGAACCGGCGGTCGCCGCCGCCACTACCCTAAAGGAACCGGTGGTCGCCGCCGCCACCCGAAAGGAACCGGCGGTCGCCGCCGCCACTACCCTGAAGGAACCGGCGGTCGCCGCCGCCACCCGGAAGGAACCGGCGATCGCCGCTACCACCACACGCCACCAACAGCTGTTGGGAAAGCTTCCGCAACGACCGTCGACCAAACGCAAGGTACGCTAAGCGGCGGCATCGCAACCGCCACCATCTAACTTCCAGGACATGGCGCCGCTTGATGGCAACGATGATGATGATGATGACGTCGATGCCTACATCAACACTGGCGCCTGCAGCCAAGATATGTACATGCCTCATATGGATGAAGAAGCCTTCCGCACTCACGGCGATCAACTTGGTCGTCCCACTACAGTCACGCAGCGCCTGACCTTCACGGGTCTTTCTCTGCAAGACACTCCTCCGGAGGCTGGCAATCCAGCTCAAGTCAAGCCGGCTACCATTTTCAGCCCTAACACGTTGTATAAGACGATCGTCGGGGAGCCACGCGAATCAACCCGAGCACCCCAAGCTCTACCATCAGCACCACCAGCACCCCAAGCAACCCAAGCACCTGTTGCACCACCATCATCACCACCAGCACCCCAAGCAACCCCACCATCAGCACCACCAGCACCCCAAGCACCTCCAGCAGGTCAGGTGAAGAAGCCAAGGAAGAGAGGAAATAAGAAGGGCGCATCTTCGAGCCAGACTCTTCCTAAGAAGATGCGGGCCGACGACATGGTACCACAGACACCGGGTGGCTTGCCCCGGCTTCATGAAGCTGGTAAACTGATACTGCCTGAGGACCTCCAACACCTCACAAGTGGACCAATGATCAGTTTGCAGCAAAATATTCAGTTTCTAGAGAGCCTCCTTCTTAAAGACAAGGATCCAAATTACCCGGTGTTCACAGTCAAGGTGCCAGCAGCAGCCCTGGACTTCGTCCAAGCATACCCCGCGGATATCTTCTTCATAGCGTTCGAGGACGTCATCAATCTATTTCACTGGAAACGGCTCGACTATAACTTGGTTCGCCTATACGCGATCAATCTTCAGATGAAGATCAAGAGAGAGAGACCCCCCAACGTCGCGGTAGCGGATCCCTACTACATGCGCGATAGCCAGCTGGTGGATGGCTCAAGCACACGGACCGCGGCGGTGCGGTACCTCCAGAGCTTCATGCTCATGAACAAAGAGAAGAACACCATTCTTCTGCCTGTCTTTCCCGAGTAAGTACACATTCGCTCTCGGCCGTCATAACTTATGCTTTCTTATATATTTCTTCCATTGCCGATCATTTCCAACATTCCATTTAAATTGCATGTGTTGAGCAGGGACACATACTGCACACTCGTCGTTCTTTGCCCGAAGTGGTCACTAGCCCAGTACTTCGACTCATCGAGTACGACGACGAAGAAAGACTACAACAGAATAAGGAGTGTTCTCGATGAGGCTATCCTTTTCTACTCCAAAAATGGAGGCATCTTCCACGAGAAGGGGAAATTTATTAGGCCGGACACTAAAGAGCAGGGGTTCAAGCACGTGATCAACTTCCTTTGCATCAAGCAGCCAGATGACAGCATGAAGGAGGCCTTCTATGTCCTCCATCACCTTAAAGGGTTTGTCGCGGATGCAGAGATGATGCGTCTGCCACCTAGTAAGCGAGCCCCCAAAAAAATGGCGGGGGAGATCAGCGATGCTGATCTTAGAGAAGACTTCCATCGCATCCAAGTAAAGCTATCAGAAATTATTGTAGAAGATGTATGCAACAGATCGAGGCTCTTACACCAACTCAGAGGGTTGTGTAAGAGGGATATAGAAGAACGCCTACATAGGCAGGGTGATGGAAGGATGTGGACGACGAAGGACATGTACAAACCATTCCCGGAGCCCAAGAACAAGACGTCTCGTTGATCGAGAGGCCGGTGTGCCTACTGTGTTGTAAATAAACTTGCTTAGTGTCGTTGTTGGACTTCAATTACTATTGTAGTCGATGTCGTTGAACTTGATTACTTATGTGATACCGATGCTATATGACTTTTAGGTTTATTATTATTTCCTTGCTTTAATTCTTGTGAATATGTATGCATGTGAACCCTCTAATTCTTAACATTGCATTATATACTAATATGCCTTGTGTCCATAGAGATGACGTGGTACGTCGTGTTCGAGGGGCGGGTTCCAGGAGTCTATGAGGAGTGGACGGACTGCAAGGAATAGGTGCACAAGTTCAGCAGCAACTGCTACAAAGGCTACCCAACTCAACAAGAGGCGGTTGCCAAGTGGAGGAAGCACCAGTCGAACAAGAGCAAGATGAAGACCTTCATTGTGCTCTCGCTCTTGCTCACCATCGTCGGAGCGGTACTCTATTTCATCCTAGTGTAGGCGGCGGCCGGTGTCACTTCATTTGTATCTTGTGATGATGCACTTAATTTGCATGGATTATGAGTTGTATGGAGATATATATGTATGATGAGTTGTATATGCATGGAGCTATATGAAATCTGTTAATATTCTATATGAAATGAGTTGTATATGGAGATATATAATTGTGCTATATGAAATCTGTTAATATATCTGTATACTGCTATATTATATCTGTTAATACCTGTATATATACACCAGACAGAATAAGTTCTGTATAAAACCTGTAATATTTCTGTGGCACACTAAAATGTAATTTTGTGGCGCACCTAATTCTGTGGCGCACCAAACCATAATGCGCCACAGAATTTCTTAATTCTGTGGCGCATTAGGGCTTGGTGCGCCACAAAATTCCTTATTTTTGTGGCGCATGTGCTGGTGCGCCACAGAATGCTTATTTTTGTGGCGAAGATTCTGTGGACCACCACCCATGCGCCACAGAATGCATATTTTGGTGCGCCACAGAAGAGGTTTTCCCTACTAGTGCACCCCCCTCTAGTCGCCACTTAGATCCTTTCAATTAGCTTGGTCAGTAGCAACATTACCTTGAGGTTTGAGTAGAAAAAGAAGGAAGTGTTAGTAGATACATCATTTCAGCTTTCCTTCATGATTGGCTCATAAGCAATAGTATTCTCAAGTTAAAATTGTTTGTACTTTCAAGGAAGTTTGCATGATTGTTCCTATCATATGTATGTTTGTTTGTTTCATGCAACTCTTATGCTTGCTACCCAGCCTTGCTATCCAAAAACCTGTACTGAGAGGGAATACTTCTCGTGCATCCAATCCCCTAAAACCAAGTTACTTCCAAGGAGTCCACTATAAATTCCTATGCATGGTATTTCAAGCCATTCCAAGTAAATTTTCATGTGCTACCTTTCAAAAACCTTCAAATACTTCTAGTTTTGTGCCACTGTTTTTAGCTCATGAGGACATAGTGGTTTGGTTTGTTATCTTCCATACTAAATTAAGTACCCCTCGACTAGGAAGCTTCATCTGCTCATCATTAATTTTGCAAGGGAGCTGGTCAGACCATTGTAATCTAAAAAAAGGCACTCCTCCATGGTATGTGAAAGTTGGTGGGCACCCGATGGAATCGGTTAGCCATGGTTTGAGAAAGGAAAAAGGTGGGGAGCAGTGCCAAGCTATAAAAGAGCACAATTGTGCCAATTAATCAACATCTCGGAACCGCTCTCACTTGTTTAGTATGGAAGATATCAAGAACTCCGTTGCTAGTCGTTGACAAAAGCAACCACCTCTCAAAACAACTTTTACCTCTGTTTTACAAATGAAAAGCTCTAGCACATGCTTAATCCCTGCTTCCCTCTGCGAAGGGCCTATCTTTTACTTTTATGTTGAGTCAACCTATTCCCTTCTATCTCAAGCAAGCATTTGAGTTGTTATGTTTCATTCATCTATATGTTGATTTGTCCAACCATGTTTATTATCTTCCTTTGTTTAGTATGATGCTTTTATTTGAAGGAATATATCTTTGAAAGCTTCCTATGATTGTAAATAGTTTGTTCAGTTGAGCATATGGTTTTTGCTATATTAGCTCTGTTATAAAAGGCTCCATTCAAAAAGGTATAGTTTGTTCATTGTTCTCTGACCAAGAACTAAGGTTTGCCATCACCAATCATGATTTTATTTTGTGCATCTTTATTTGTGATTCCCTTTTACTTATTGCAAGTCTACATTATATGAAGGGAAGTTGCTGGCTACTATAACTTGTGCCTTGGTGAATGTGATGCTTCTTGTCCGTATTTTGTTTATCGACACTTCACTCCATAAACCCATGGTCATGTTTACTGAGTTCAGTTTTCGCTTGGGGACAAGCGAGGTCTAAGCTTGGGGGATTGATACGTCCATTTTGCATCACTATTTTGTATCATAATTTACTGTTATTCATTGATATATTTCATATTTAGGGATGATACTTATGTTGTTTCCTTTGTTACATGTTTGATGATCATTGGAGGACTTGCTGGCGGAGTCAGGATTCTGCTGGAAAAAGGACCGTCAAGATACCATATTTCTGAAGATCAACAATTCTAGAGAAATACCCAGAAATTCATATTATATCAGAAGATGAAAGTAGCCAGAAGGAGGAGGCGAGAGGAGCAGCAGGGTGGGCTCACCACCAGGGGGCGCGGGTCCACCCCTGGCCGCACCGCCCTGTGGTGAGGCCACCCTGCCCACTACTGCCATCGCCCCCTCACATATATTGTCGTCCCCGAAAACGTAAGTCAAGGGGGGCAATAGAGATAGACACTGCCGCCTCTGCGGGGCAGAAAACACCGAGAGAGAAAAGCTCTTTGGCAGGGAGAAATCTGCCGGGGAAATTCCTTCCCGAAGAGGGGAGATCATCGCCATCATCATCATCATCGCGCTGGACTTCATCGGGATCATCATCACCATCATCATCATCAGCACCTTCATCTTCACCATTACCACGCCATCCCGCTGTAACATCTTGGGTTGAATCTTGTCAAATTCTTAAGGGAAACTTTCCCAGTGTTGATTACCTTTGTAGTTGATGCTATCGAGTGGAACTGTTGAATTAAGGTTTATGTTCAGAATTTTATTTACCATTATTTCACCTCTGGTCATGATCCATATGATGTCTTGTGAGTAGTTCGTTTAGTTCTTGAGGACATGGGAGAAGTCGAGATGTTAGTAGTGAAACTATGTTGAGTAATATTTAATAGTTTGATATTTATGTTGTGGTGTTATTCTACTAGTGGTGTCATGTGAACGTCGACTACATGATACTTCACCATTTATGGGCCTAGTAGAATGCATTGTGTATTTGGCTACTAATTGTGGGGTCGCCGGAACGACAGAAACCTAAACCCCCGTTAGGAAACCATTGCACCAGGGAGCGTAGGATCTCAGAGTTTAAGGTTGTGGTTAGATTTATCTTAATTACTTTCTTGTATTTGCGGATGCTTGTAGGGGGTATAATCACAAGTGTGTATTAGTCCTAGTAAGGGTAGTATGCTAGAACAGGTTCACCCCCATAACACTTATCAAACTAATGAAGATGACTTAGCGGCGTGAAGCGAAAGCTCTCGACAGAAACTCCCGTGTGTCCTCAGGAATGTTTGGTAATTATAAGTTACACAACTGGCTTGTCCTTTGCTTTAGAAAGGATGGGGCCACTTGCAGCAATTATTATTGTTGTCTTTTACTTACTCATACTTTATTTATCAGCATTACCAAATACCCCTAAAAACCTGTTTGCTAGTATTTACAGTGAATCGATCAAAACCGCTTGCCAACACCTTTTGCTCCTCGTTGGGTTCGACACTCTTATTTATCGAAAGTACTACGATACACCCCCTATACTTGTGGGTTATCACGAAGTCATACAGGAAGATACTCAAGGTTAGTTAGTATGCAACTTACGAAGCATCGACGCCAAAATTTGGAAGAACCCTCTTCTCCGCTCAAGGAGGAGGACGACTGTCGAGAGGCTGTGCACGAATTGGCAGATGATCATCCTCCTCCGAAGAGAGGATATGGTCGTTGAAATCCTCCGAGTCCTCGACCCTGTCAACATCCACAATCTGCTTGCGCTTCGTCGAAGCGCGCGACGTCGTGGGAGCAGCAGATGCCGATTCCTCCGGAGCCTCGACAAATTCGTGACCAAGATACTCGCCTCCTTCGGGTTGGGGCGGATAGCAGCGGGCTATGTCAAGGACCTAAGCAGAACACATCCTATCAATCTTCAATTCTCAACAGAAAAACCTATCAAAGGTCCCAAAAAAATCCAGTTAAAAAGCAGAAGATGCATACCTCTGTGCGGGGGTGCGACTTGCTGAAAGCTTCCGTTCCTTAGTTCTTGGGCACGGTCGACTTCTTCTTCAAAGAAGTGACGTCGCAAACTCCGTTGTCGATCTCGGTTTCCCTCAACTCATCGAAGGAGAATCGAGTCGAGTCCCAACGGTCGGTGTAGTCCCACATACAGTGAGCCTGAGCGGCGAGCGGCTAGATTCGGCGCTCGATGAAGGTATAGATCAGCTGGAGGCCAGACACATCTTTCTCGGGTGTGGCTCGGAGCTGCCAAATCTTCTCCATCAAGGGCTCCGTGGTCATCATCTCTTCTTTGGTCAGTTCGTGCGCCCACGACGCCCGAGGCTGAAGGATGTTGGTAGGACGGAACTCGTCGAGCCCGAATTCTTGACCGACGGAGGGCTTGTCCTTGGTGTAGAACCATTTCGTCCTCCACCGGGATTGTTCTCTGGCATATGAAAATTGAAGTACTCAACATTAGGGCACACCTGGCAGCTAAAACCGTCGGTTTGATAATGGAGAGGGCGCCTGATGACAAAAATTTGCCTCCAGAGCGCCCAGTGGGGTTCGATTCCCAGGAAGCATTCACATAGCGTGATAAAACATGCAATGTGCAAGATGGTGTTGGGATTCAGATCATGAAGCTGAATCCCATAGGCGAAGAGGAGCCCGTGGAGGAAAGGATGAGGGGGAAAAGAAAACCCTCGAAGGAGAAAAGCAAGGAAAAGTACCCGGAAGCCCGCGGGTGGTTGGGGAATGATTTTGGGCCCGGCGATGAGAACTTCAGCCGGGTCATTCTTCAAGATGCCAATTTTCTTGGCGCTGTGCAATTCCTTCTCTAGGAACTTGGTCTGGACCCAGTTGCCCACGGCGGGCGCGTCAGCATCCGCGGTCTTGGCCTTCTTCACGGCGGCGCCGGTGGCGGCACCAGCACCGGTGGAGCTTCTCTTGCCCATGGCGGTGGTGCTCAACTAGTATCTCATGGGGAATGGAAGTAGAGATGCGAGGCAAGGGCAGTGCGCGAGGAGGAAGACGATGATGGCGGCGGAGTGGGTAAATAGTTACTCCCTCTGTTTTCTTTTATTCCACTGCGGGAAATCTCTGGATCATCCCAGTCATTCGTTCTGAAGAGGGAACGGCGGTGTGAATCTGGCCGTCCACGTGTCAGCACCGCGTGAGTAATGGTGCCCACTACGCACGGGAATTGAGGAGAAACGGTTGATTTTTCTCACCGGATGCGCGGGACATGCGGTCTAATGAAGTCAATAGCCGACATGCGCGACGCTGGGCCCACTAGGGCATCCGGTCTTGTCAATGTCAGGCTATCCCTGCGACGGGTGGCGTGACAAGTCGAAGAGGTGATGCGTCATCACTGATGTCACTCTTTACGTGGCTTACTTTCTTTCATCTAAGGGGTGAAGTTTTTTCGGGTCTTCATCCTTTCGAGCGTCTTGCATGACTACCAGCTGCTCGAAGGATTCTTTTGGCTTTATTCGATGCCATCTTATCATTCGAGTTGTGGACTCCGATCCCTTAGATTATCGCCCTTGGGCCAGCAGTGCCGTCTTATCATTCGAGTTGTGGACTCCGATCCCTCGAATGCTTTCTTTTTGGCCAGCAGCGCCACTGGCTTGTTTGAGTTGTGGACTCCGATCTCTCGAATTCTTTCTTTTCAGCCGGCAGCGCCACTGTCTTGTTCGAGTTGTGGACTCCAATCCCTTGAATTCTTTCTTTCTGGCCAGCAGCGCCACTGGCTTATTCGAGTAGTGGATTCCTGTCTCATGGGTCACCTTTTTTTGCAACACACCCCTGTACTATGAGGCTTGCAGGACCTTCGGTCTATTATTCAAGGGTGTTTGTCATAATTTACCAAGTTTGTGCATTCAGGCCATCAGCGCCATTACTATGACCTGCTATGGGCATCAGTCCCCACATTCTCAAAAAAAAATTTCGGGGCCAGCAGCGCCTTAGCCCCAATTCGGGTGGAAGTCTTAACTCCTCGAAATCATGTCTTACGCTTATACTTACTCTTGTTTACCCGAATATTGGTGGCAATATACCACACTAGTGGGAAAAGGCTTATAGATAGATGTTTTATCAGTGGAGCACATTATTCAATATGCTCCACTAGTATTTACTAGTGGCGCATTTGCAAATATGCTCCACTGATAATTTTCTTACTAATGGCGCATATTGTTCAGAATGCGCCACTAATATCCATGTGGGACCCACCAGAAGGGTCGTCGACAAAATATCTTGTCTTATCAATGGCGCATTTGTTATATGCGCCATGCATATTTGACCATTTAGTGGCGCATATAATACAAAATGTGCCATTGATAACATTGTGGGACCCACCTAGGCCCTACTGGCCTGACCCCTGCCAGTGTTATGCGTGGCGCATATAGCAATATGCGCCACTGATAATTAAAATATCAATGGCGCATATTGCTATATGTGCCACGCATAACTAGTGGGACCCACACCTCTGAAAAGATGGCAGACTTATCAGTGGCACATTTTTTGGAATATGCGCCACTGATAAGATCGCCCAGATCTATAAGTTGGCAGCCCCACCACCACCATTTCATTCTTCTCCATCTAACACCAAACTAGATCTAGGTCGTCCTCCTCCTCCCCACCACCTCAATTTCTCCATTCTTGCCTCCATTCTTGGTTGTTAAACCTACTTTGCTCCATAGTTTTGAGAGGGGAAGCCTCTCTAAGTTGTAGATCTACTAAACCAACTAGTTTTCCTCCTCCAACATCCATCTTTGTCCACTTCTTTCTCCAACAACCCCACACCTCTGTCATCGCGCGGACTTGGCTCAAATACAATTCTATATACACTAGGTGAGTTGTTGGAGGACGTGCATGTGGATGTTTTGTGTGGCCGGTGGACGTCTCGCGTGCAGTGTACATGCATGCATGCTTGTGTGTGGTGCATGAATGTTTACAGGTGACGAAGAAGCAAGAGCATGTTGCTTGCTACGGCGTGGTGCATGGATGTTTCGTTTACAGCAAGTGAACAAGTTCAGCGGCAACTCCTACAAAGGGTATCCGATGAGAGAGCTGGCGGAAGCTAGGTAGAGGATCCACCTCCTAGGAGAGCGGAGAAACAACAACCGGATGAAGACCTTGATGATCGTGCTCCCGGTCTTGCTCACCATTGCGGGTGTAGTCTACTCGGTCTTTTGGTAGTTTGGAACTTGGCTAAAGATGATGATCAACTTGTTGTAATGTGTAGTGTGTGTAATGTGTGAGATGCATGGACTTGGGCTATATATGCTCCAACACTTCTAATATTCGGGAACTTTGTCACTATTATGGTTCTAATTGTTTATGATGATGATATATTTGTTTTGTACTGCATGATGTGTATTCTGCAGTTATATTGTATACCTATATATATTCTTGTGTATTGTTGTGTATAAATACCAGAAAATATCAGTTTTTTTGGACCTGTACAAAATATCAGTGGTGCATATTTTCAGTGTCTAGTGGCGCATTATGTATTAGTGGCGCATATAGCAATATGCGCCACACATAAGATACTAATGGCGCATATGCTATATGCACCACTAACCTTCAAACTATGCATGGCGCATATTGAGATGCGCCACTGATAAACTGTTACTAGTGGCGTGGCAGTGGTGGCGCATCCCATATGCACCACGCATAGGCCAAAATGGTGCGCCACCAATAGCCTTTTTTCCACTAGTGCCAATTCGGATGTCGTATGTCAAATACGAAGATAAGTCCATAGTTAGCAACACTAGATGGCCCGGTAATCACATCAAACGCGCTCTGCTGAGAGAATTTTCATACTTGTGGTATGAAGTCTTGCATCGATGGACGCATCGAGTGCCTTACACACTACTGGGCTTCGACCTGATAAGTCCACACATGGCTCAGGTCAAAGTAGCACCAGCCCACGCGGGTTCGAGTCGGGGGACTCGAATCTGAGGAAGCTAACTGATGTTTTTGTGACTATGCAATTAACTGGACCCAACGTGAGTCTCAGACTGGTTATGCCGATCCCTCTAGCAATAAATCTATGCATCTTCGAGGCTTGAAATGTGCTTACTCGAATATACTAAATTTACTAGCAAATCATTCGTATGCATGTTGTGGCTTTCTGTCTCTATAGGTAGGGCAAAAGAGATTATATGCGATTGAATAAGGACTCGAAATAGCGGAGTTAGAGTCCCTGCCATAGTCTTCGACTATCCCAGGCACTCGGGGGTTACTGACGAAGGAATGACCTATGGGTCCTCGATATTCGCCTACCTGGTTTTCGGTCTAGGAAGGGCATCCACCAAAGTGACAACAAGGCCCACGAAGATAATAGCCTGGTGCGGTCTAGGAGCAAAGCTTGATGTACAAGGCAAAGACTCAAAGGAAGAGACCTAGTTGGATTAGGACTTGATTAGGGTTTTACCTACCGTCTTTGTACGTAGTTGTCTTGGAGAATAATCCTGAGACCCAACCTTCGCATATAAATGGTTGGGAGGGAGAACCAAGAGAGACTAGACGCCTTTCACCACCATACACCCGAGCGCTCGAATTCTCGAGAGCTCTCCACTTTTTGGCTAGATCCAATCTACGCCATCGCTGTAACACCTCCACTGTAGCCACCCCATCAATAAAGTCAGACAAGCAGGACGTAAGTCTTTACCCTACAAGGGGGCTGAACCTGGGTAAAACTTGTGTCTCCCTGTGTCGTCTGATCGCCGTCGAGTTTGCCGGATCCCACAAGCGCTCCTTGTCTCGAAAGCCCACAAGCATGGGCATTGCCGGGGTTGAACCGCATCACCTGTGCCATGGACTGTTGTGACGGCATGGTGATCTAGGCTTGTGTGTGCCTTTGTTGCGGTATGCATCTTCATCTTTGGCTGTTAACTTGTTACCTACCATTCTCAATCCTTGTAATGCTGCCCGATGCATATGCTCTCTTGGATCCCCTGGGCTTGGTCGCGTGGTGTATAGATATGTTTGTGCTGCCACCAGTGCTGCTTCAGGTTTCTTTGGTATAATAATGCCTTGATCATCGACCGATAGGAAGGATGAATTGAGGTTTCTAGAGATGTTTTGCCTATCCGAGTACTCGACGTTTTCAACTCTTGATCCGTGCCTGCGGTGCCTTCTACTATTTGTATATGACGCGTTGTTGCGCTCTGTGTGAAGAGTTGCGCTTGCTTCGATTGCTAAGTCCCTTCTTCTCCGTATCTCACTTCTTTCTTTTTCCAGTTGTTTTGATTGCTTTCGCATGGCGTAATGATACCCTAGGAGTAAATTTTGACTTGCGTCTATTGGTATGGTTGTGCCATGCTCAACCGCTGCTTTGATTGTGTTCCACTCTTCTGCTGATAATCAAACTTTGACTCTGTTTGCTAGAGAGTTTGCGGTGTCGCCTTCTGCCAGGTGATTTGCTCCTCTATTTATATTTGCTGGGTTGAGTACTGGGTTGTTGTTGTCGTCTAATTCCTCTGAGTTGTCCCCTATGATTGCGAGTACTCGATACTGGTTGTCAAACTTTTTGTTGCAGCTTGAGAGAATAGTTTGATTATCCTCATGAAGCTCCAATCCTGTTTTCCATGTATCCATAGATTTATCTGAGGTATCGTCGTAGCAGATCATGAAATCTTCTGATTGATCTCCTAAGTCGAGGTTGTCCATGGTTTTGTCGAGTTCTTCAATTTTTTCCTTCTATGTTTTCCATTATTGCAAAGCTCATCGGCGAGTTTATCTCACTAGAAGAGCCTTCCGATGATTCTGACATTGTAATTGTCATGGTTTTGCTTGCCAACGGATCCAATTTCGTCGAATCTGAGAGGCGAATTGAACCCAAATATCCGACGTCAAAGTTCAGGCTTCCGATCGTCAAATCTATCTGATCCAGGCTTGCGAAGATTGGCGTAAGGGTTGGTGGATGAAGTTAAAAATGTATGGTCCCGAAGGATATCTGGTTTCTGTCGACTTTCGAATTGCTATTGGCTAGAAGCGAAAAAGCCGTCGAATCCATGATTCCAACGCCCAGCGTCCCCACGATTGGCGCCAATTGACGAGGGTTAACTCGACAAATGTCCTAGATGAAGGACTTAGGATCGGGGGAAGAGGGCGTCAAATGAACTCGAAGGTAAAGATCAGTCAAACAAGGCGTGTATCGAGAATAAGCGTGGTGTCAAACTTGGCTCAATCTCAATCTGTCTCTAGCCGGCCTCTCTTGGCCCCTATATATAGGTGGCCAGGTCTCAAGGAACCGGTCGGGTTCAATACAAATTACAACATCCATATACGATACAGACTCATATTTCGACTGTGATTATGCCTGGCCTAGCTTAACGGGCCTCAGGGGTACACAGATAATGGGCTCTATTAGCTATACCCTTGTCAATGAGAAAGTTCACTTCTAGTCCAGACAAAGTTTAGTGATATGTACTTGGAAGTTCACTTCTTTAGAAATTCACTTTTCAGGAATTTCACCGTTATGTGTGAAAAAGAGGTCTCCATCAGAAAGTTCACTTGTAGTCAAGGAAGTTCACTTCTTTGGATATTCACTTTTCGGGAAGTTATGCATGAAAAACAGAGAAAAGTAGTGTTCGGGAAATTTGCTCTTGAACGGATAAAATCCTTCAAAATGATCTATAAGAAAAAGTTGTAGGATTTGCATAGCTTTCGAATCGTATAAATTTTCAACATTCCAATAAATGGTTTGAAAACTACAACGAAAACATCATTTATACCATGATCGGAAGTTCACTAACACACGCGAGGAAGTTCACATGTATGTGCGAGGTAGTTCAAATACTCTATTTTCCACATACGTAAGTCCTACATAGTAAAGTCATATGTATGAATACTGTTTGTCTAAACCGACCCCACGTAGATTAATTGATAACAATAAGAGCCTAATTTAACTCTATCATGCCACCACACCTCAATTGAACACCGAAGGTGCGTCAATATTAAACCTTTGGCTTGTCGACAACCATCTCCGTTTGTAGTTTATCTAAAATTAATTTAAAACTGTACAGAATTTGAGAAAAATTTAAATAAGAAAAAGTTGCGCAATTTTCACAGCTTTCCAATGGTATATTATACGTATCAATCCGACGAGTGGTTTGAAAATAAAACCTAAAAAACAGCACGAAAATGGAGCACTTCGTGAATAACAGATTTGCGTATTTTCAATTCTGCTTCTAAACTGTAGAGTATTTGGGAAAATGGCAAATACACAAAAGTTTCGCAATTTTCATAGCTTTTCAACGGTATATCATATGCATCAATCCGATAAGCGGTTTGAAAATAAGATCCCCAAAACAGCACAAAAACAGAGAACTTCGCGAAAACAGATTTGAGTATTTTCAAATCTGGTCTTAAACTATAAAGTATTTTGGAAAATGTTAAATACAAAACAGTTTTGCAATTTTCGTAGCTTTTCAACCATATATCTCATGCACTAATCCGACTAGTGACATGAAAATGGTGCCCCAAAAATAGTACACAAACGATGAAGTTCGCAAAAATTGAGTTTAATGTATTTAAAATTATTTATAAATCATAACGAATTTAGAAAAAATTTCTAAACAAAAAAGTTGCGTAATTTCTGTAGATTTCTAAAGATATATCATATGCATCATTCTGATAAACAGTTTTATATACCACAATGAAAAGTCTACATCTTTTTATCAGGAAGTTCGTTCCCTCTTACTGGAATGTTCAGAAATGGTTGTAGAATAGCTATTCTACAACTGGTTATAGAATAGCTGAATATATATATATGGTAAAATAGCCAGGGCACCAAGGTGCCTGGCACCATGCTCAATACGTACAAAATACGCATTTTTTGTATATACCCTGAGGTATGTATGATTTCTACATACCTAGTAGATATGAATTGGATATTTATACCTAGGTATCGTGTTTTTTTGACATATATACCTTGGGTATGTAAAAAATACATATATATATGTAATCTGGGTAAGTATATATTGGGTATGTGTATCCTAGGTATATGTATCTTGGGTATGCATATCTTAATTATGTATGAGTTGGGTATACGTATCTTGGGTATGTATACCCTTGGGTATGCATAATTGTAAGCAAAATGTACGTATTTGAGGCATGGTGCCTGGGCACAATGGGACTATTCTACAACCCCCCTTAAGAAGTTGTAGAATAGCTATTCTACAACCACTTACACCCACCCCTAAAAAACCACAGAACCTCCTACCCGAATCGCCCACCCGAAAAAGCCAACAAACCCGATCCCACCCACCTACCCCCGATCGGTTCGGGTCGATCCCCACCTTCTTCCTCCCGAGCTCTCCTTCCTCAGCACCTCGGGCCTCTCTCCCCGACCGCGAACCACCGGCCGCCACCACCACCCCAGGCGCGCGACCCCCACCTCCACCCAGATGCGCCGCCCTGCCTCCTCCTAGGTGAGCCGCCTCGGATCCCCTGCATTCTGAATGGTGGGCGGTACCCTGCGCCTCCACCTGAAGGCCGGACGGCCGGCGGCGTCCCTTGTCTCCACCTGAATCCTGGAGGGCCAACGGTGTCCCGCCCCTCCACCTGCACGCTGGACGGCTGCACCGTGCCCCAAGCATCTCCCTGCATCCAGGACGGACGGCCACGCACCGCGCCTTCACCTACATCTCGGATTGCTGCGTTGCCATGGTGAGTCCACTAAGGTGGATGTCGGCCTCCCTCCCGTGTTCTAATCAGAGGAAGCCGACCTCTCCTTCCATGCCCATAGCACTAAACCTCCTCTGCCCGCCCCTGCAGACTTCCCCGTTCCTATCTGTCTACCGGCGGTGGTGAGTGGTGCCCTCTATTTCTAGTGCGGCCACCGAGTTCTCCACATCCAGTCGGCACTTCGCCTGCACCCGTAGTTCCAGCGGCAGCCTTCCCTAACCCCGCACCTCCCTCCAGAGATCTCTACGAGCAGGAGGGTCGACCGACGATGGGAGCTGCGTGAGATAGGGAGGCGACAGGCGACCGGAGCTGCGCGGGATGGGGAGTGACCGATGCCGCCGTCGATCCTGGCGACCTGGCCTGCTCTGAACTCTGTAGCTACACCGGCCAAACTGCCTTCCCCATGTGTTGAACATATTCAGCACTGTTACCGAACGCGCTGCCACCCGTTCTGTTTGTGTCGGTGTGAAGTGTGAACTGCATGATCGGTAGCCTGCAGTACAGGTTCTATGCTTATTTTTGCCTAGTTAGTGATTCTACTGCTCACACCCAATAATATTGTACGGGAGTTTGCTTCAATCTGTACGGGAGTTTGCTTCATTCTGTATGGGTGTTCACACAATAATACTGCTGGTAACAGTTTGCTTTCATCTGTACAAAATTCTATAAAAAAAATTTGGAGAAGGTTCATTTCAACAATATTGGAAGTTCGTTTTTCTCTCGAAGCTCATTTTATACCATGCATAAATTCACTTTGAACACACTTGAAGATATTTTTTGGAAGTTCACCTTTTACCTTGCAGAGGTTGACTGTTAAGGAAGTTCACTTTATACCACTAAGTCTACTTTTTCATATAAAAAAATGACTTTTTGGAATTTATTTTTTTCTAGAAGTTCATTTTGTACCACACAAAAGTTCATTTTTCGGAATTTCATAGTTTTGGAAGTTATCCTATGCCTGAAAACATCGAAAAGTGGTCTCTGTTAGGAAGTTCACTTGCTAGTCTACACGAAGTTCCCTCGTGTTTTTTGGGAAGTTCACTTTTTCATAAATTTGACTTTACAGGAAGTTCACCTGTTATGCGTAAAATAACAGAGAAAAGTGGCAAAAAAGTGGTCTCCGTCAGGAAGTTCACTTACCAGTCTACGCGAAGTTCACTCATGTTTTTTGGTCTCTGTCAGGAAGTTCACTTACAAGTCTACGCGAAGTTCACTCGTGCTTTTTGGGAAGTTCACTTTTTCCAGAAATTTCACTTTACAGGAAGTTCACTATTATGCATAAAAAAATAGAGAAAAGTGGTGTCCGTTAAGAAGCTCACTTCTATTTCGGGCGAAGTTCACACATGTGTATTGTTAAGTTCAAAAGTGGTTGTAGAATAGTTATTCTATAACTGGTTGTAGAATAGCTGGAATATATATATATATGCATGGAGACTATTTTGTCATCAATGACAGAATAATATTCTGTACATATTCTGTACTGCTTACGACACACGTTTGTATTGCTTTGTATGACAGAACTGTACTGCTCGTTTGCATATTTTGAACTGCTTATTTGTATCTACGTAGCTATTTATTTGAACTTGTAAACCATTTCTCGGAATTATGCAAATGATATACCGCTAGAAAGCTACGGAAAATCCGTAACTTTTTCATGTTAAAACTTTTTTCTAATTTTCAAGGGTTTAAGTTTAATTTTGAAAATCGCAAGCACCACAAATCAGAATAACGCATATGATACGCCATTGGAAAGCTATTGAAATTGTGCAACTTTGTTTTCTCTTCAAGTTTTTTCAAATTCGCCACGCTTTTTGAACAATTTTGAAAATACTAGAATTTGGATCGATTCAAAAACAGGCGGACTGTAATTTGAGCAGATTTTCTCAACGATTTGTCGGAATGATGCAAATAATATGGCGTTGGATAGATATGGAGTAGGCGCAACTTTTTCATGTTTTAAGTTTTTTCAACCACATCTGGTCGGAATCTCTCTCTGCTTTGCGTAGTTTTTGTGCTAATCTAAAACAACCAAGAGGCAAGAGCACTAGCAATTAGAATAGTAGCTAAAAAAGGGCATGTTTCATCTGTCAGGAGGGCTTCTTGCAGCTGCAACCTACAAGGAAGGCAAAGCTTCAGGAACCAAACTGCTAGCAATTCGATGGGCCAAATCTGCGGAGACTTCAGCAAGGAGACAGGTGAGGAGGCCAGCATCAGGACGCTATTGATTTGGGGCTGTTAGCTCAATCCATGCAAGGCTAGGTGGAGATGCAGGGAACTTACGGGACCACAGACAACCGTGGCAGAGGCAGGAGGCCTATGAACAACAGATGTGTGGCTTGGGTAGGGGCAGCGCTAGAGTACCCAAAGGCGCTAGAGAGGCCTGCAGTGACAGGGAACCTGCCCGACGGGGTAGGTCAAAGACACCGGGGAGCGGTCCGGCGATGGGAGGTAGGTGGCGGCAAGGGAGCACACGACGGCCGAGGATGCACGCCAGCGGGGAAGATGGGGCGCAGCCACCTGCAGGGGATACGGGGCATGGCCGCCGGCTGGAGGGACGGGGCACGTCCTCCGATGGAGGACGAAAGCGACTGAATTTGAGGAGGGATCGGGACACACTGGATTAGGAGGCCGCTCACGATAGGACCATGGTGTTTTTTCTCTCTATCAAACAAACAGATCTGCTCCTATATAGGTAGGACAAGTATAGAATATTATTCTATCATCAGTTGCAGAATAGTCCCACCCTATATATATATACATGGAGACTATTCTATCATCGATGACTGATACGTCTCAAACGTATCTATAATTTTTGATGCTCCATGCTTGTTCTTACACCATTTGCTTAGAGTTTTGTTACACTTTGTGGCGTTTTTATGCATTTTCCAGAATTAACCTATTAACAAAATGCCACAGTGCCAGTTTCCTATTTTCTGCTATTTTGTGTTTCAGAAAAGTTACGCAGGAAATATTCTCGGAATTGGACAAAACAAAAACCAAACCTCTCAATATTTAACGAAGCTTCCAGAAGACCGAAGACGAGACAGTGAGGGGCCAGGGGCCAGCCTCACCACCAGGGGGCGCGGCCCAGCCCCTGGCCGTGCCGCCCTATGGTGAGGGCGCCCTGGTCCACTTCTGACGCTGCCCCTTCGCCTATAAAGACCCCTCGATGGGAAAAACCTAAATACCCGATCAATTTTCTAGAAACATATCACGATCTATCGTCGTCGACCCGAGATCGGGAGGGTCTAGAAGCTCTTCCCGGCACCCTGCCGGAGAGGGGAATCACCACCGGAGGTCTTCTTCATCGCCATGCTTGCCTCCGGCGCGATGAGTGAGTAGTCTACCTTGGACTATGGGTCCATAGCAGTAGCTAGATGGTTGTCTTCTCCACCATGTGCTTCATGTTTAGATCTCATGAGCTGCCCTACATGATCGAGACTACCTTTATGTAATTCTACATGTTGTGTTTGTTGGGATCCAATGAATATTGGTGTTATGTTAAGTTGATGTGCTGAATATTATCTTATGTTATCTCTATGTTGTTTATGATCTTGCATGCTCTCCGTTATTAGTAGCTATCTTGGCCAAGTAGATACTAGTGACTCCAAGAGGGGGTATTTATGCTCGATAGTTGGGTTCATGCCTCTATTTAATCTGGGGGAGTGACAGAAACCTCTAAGGTTGTAGATGTGCTGTTGCCACTAGGGAGAAAACAACATTCTTGTGTCCAAGGACATTCGTTTTGTTTACATTACACACTTTGCTTAATGCAGTTATCTGTTGTTCGCAACTTAATACTTGAGGGGTGTTCGGACAATATCCCCACGAGTGGATTATTAGTCATAGATGCAGTTGGATGGTGGTCTATGTATTTTGTTGTAATGCCCAGAGTAAATCTCATAGTGATCCTCGTGACATATGCACGTTATCTTTATTTTATCAATTGCCCAACTATAATTTGTTTACCCAGCATATTATTATTTATCTTATGGAGAGACACCACTAGTGAACTGTGGCCCCGGTCCAATTTCCTTTACATTGCTATTACTGTTTACTTTTACTCGCACTGTTTACTTTCTTGCATACTACTATTGTTTTCCCCTCGATACGCTCAATCCTTTGTTTAGAGCAAACCGGTGAGATTGACAACCTCATCATAAGTTGGGAGCAAATTTCTTGGTTGTGTTGTGTGCAGGTTCCACGTTGCTACTAGCTGAAGACGCATCAACAAGTATCGTAAACGGTGCCTGATACGTCTCCAACGTATCCATAATTTTTGATGCTCCATGCTTGGTTTTACACCATTTATTTAGTGTTTCGTTACACTTCGTGGCATTTTTATGCATTTTCTGGAACTAACCTATTAACAAGATGCCACAGTGCCAGTTCCCTGTTTTCTACTATTTTTGTGTTTCAGAAATGCTACACAGGAAATATTCTCGGAATTGGACGAAACCAAAGCCAGTCGTCCAGATATTTCACGGAGCTTCCAGAAGACCGAAGAGGAGACGAAGCCGAGCCAGAGGGTGGCCCCACCATAGGGCGGCGCGGCCTAGGGCTGGCCCACGCCCCCTGGTGGTGTGGGCCCCCTGGTCCACCTCTGACGCTGCCCCTTCGCCTATAAAGACCCCCCGACGGGAAAAACCTAAATAACCGATCACTTTTTTAGAAACACATCGCGATCCGCCGCCGTCGTCGACCCGAGATCGGGAGGGTCCAGAAGCTCTTCCCGGCAACCTGCCGGAGAGGGGAATCGCCACCAGAGGTCTTCTTCATCGCCATGCTTGCCTCCGGCGCGATGAGTGAGTAGTCTACCTTGGACTATGGGTCCATAGCATTAGCTAGATGGTTGTCTTCTCCACCATGTGCTTCATGTTTAGATCTCGTGAGCTCCTTTACATGATCGAGACTACCTTTATGTAATTCTACATGTTGTGTTTGTTGGGATCCGATGAATATTGGTGTTATGATTGAGTTGATGTACTGAATTTTATCTTATGTTATCTCTATGTTGTTTATGATCTTGCATGCTCTCCGTTGTTAGTAGCTATCTTGGCCGAGTAGTTGCTAGTGACTCCAAGAGGGGGTATTTATGCTCGATAGTGGGTTCATGCCTCTATTTAATCTAGGGAGTGACAGAAACCTCTAAGGTTGTAGATGTACTGTTGCTACTAGGGGGAAAACAACATTCATATGCTCGAGGGCATATGCTTTGTTTACATTACACACTTTGCTTAATGCAATTATCTGTTGTTTGCACCTTAATACTTGTGGAGTTCTCGGATTGATTCGCCACAAGTGGATTATTAGTCATAGATGCAGTTGGATGGCGGTCTATGTATCTTGTTGTAATGCCCAGAGTAAATCTCATAGTGATCCTCTCGACATGCACGTTGTCTTTATTCTATCAATTGCCCAACTGTAATTTGTTTACCTAGCATATGTTATTTTATCTTATGGAGAGACACCACTAGTGAACTGTGGACCCCGGTCCTATTTCCATTATATTGCTATCACCTGTTTACTTTACTCGCACTGTTTACTTTACTCACATAATATTACTATTTTCCACTCAAACACACTTTTTGGTGACTCCGCTGGGGAAGATCATCATGTCGAGCGGTATACCCCAGCCTGCTAAAGTTAGCGCCAAAGACATCATCAAGCCTAGTTTTGATGATCTTTCGGTGGATCAACGCGAATCCTACGAGGCGCTAAAGAAGCAGCGTCTAGAGCAACTAGAGGCGCTGGAGCTGAAGCGCAAGGAGGAGTTCGAAGCTTTGAAGAAGAGGCAAGAGGAGGAAGATAGGGAGATGTTCCTTGCAAGCTTCAAGAAGGACCGCCATGGGGCTGTCACCTCGCTTGGAGACATCCAACTTCCACCAATGCTCGGCGATCGAGCTGAGCCCTCTGTAAGTACTAGTGTATTTTCTAGTGATCAATTGGCTGCAATTAATCATTATGCTACTGAATCAAGTCATCAAGCCTATGATGCTATGATAAAATACATAAAAGCTAGTAATAATAAGCCTCATGATACTTTTGGTAATGTTAGTGCTAATGCTGCTATTGAAAACTCTAGCCATACATTACCTAGCACATCGGTGTTTCCTCAGGGCATGCCGATGAATCCTTATGTTAGCCAAGATGGTCAGATTGTAACCGCGCCAGCATACCATACTCCTATTAGAAGTGTGCCTTATTCGGCAATTCCGCCGAACCAGGCCACACGTCCTGCAGCCACAGTCATGGCATCGAATTTTAATTCGGTACCAGCAGCGCGAGTAAACTCCACGGCTAATAATTCTATTGTTCCTGCACAAGTACCACAAACAAATTCGTCTGCCATAGACGAAAACATGGCCACACTTAGGTCAGAATTGCAGAAGATGTTCTATGATAACTTCGGAATTGAGCTGAAGCCTGTAAGCCGGATGTATCAAAAGCCTTATCCGGAATATTTCGATTCTTTACCATACCCCCAGGGTTACAAAGTGCCTGATTTTACTAAATTTAATGGGGTAGATAGTAAAACGACTTGGGAACATGTTAGTCAATATTTAGCACAATTAGGAGAAGCTGGCAATAGTGATCCTTTAAAAGTGCGTTTGTTTCCCTTGTCTTTAACTGGTACTGCTTTTTCATGGTTTTCTGCTTTACCTTATTGTTCTATTAATACTTGGTATCACCTAGAAAAGAAATTCCATGAGCATTTTTATAGCGGTGATAATGAGCTTAAGTTGTCACATCGTACATCGGTTAAACAAAAGCATGATGAGTCAGTTACTGATTATGTCAAAAGATTTAGAGATACTAAGAACCGATGTTACAGTTTAGTAATTACTGAAAGAGACATGGCAGACTTAGTGCTCAATGGTTTAAGAACTTACATTAAAGAAAAAATTGAAGGTTATGAGTTCTTAAATGTTAGTCAAGTTTTGCAAAGGGCTCTGGCCCAAGAAAGCCGAGGCAAAGAAACAAAAGATATGCATAGGTCAAAGTCTGATCATCCTCGCATAAATACTGTTGGATATAATAGTGAAAATTCGAACGATGGGGCTGATATTTATGCTTCAGAATTTGTTTGGCCCTCAAAGGCCAAACCTTATATTTGTGATGCTCTTAAGCCGATTCGCAAGAATCGTGAAGATGAGATGACATTTAGTTTTGATGTAGCCAAATGTGATAGGATATTTGAGGCTATGTTAAAAGATAAATACATTCGTTTGTCTCACACTATACCGCTGTTTGAGGAGTTAAAACGGTGCGCTTATTGCAAATATCATAATTCATTTTCTCATGCTACTAATGATTGCAACGTTTTTAGGCGACAGATACAATCGGCTATCAATAATGGATGATTGAGCTTTGCTGATATGCAAATTGACAAGCAGCCATTCCCAATGAATACTTTGGAGATGCATGGAAAGAAGGTCTTAATTCGGCCAGAGACGGCCGGATCTGCTAATAAAGATAATGTTGTTGTTGGTGAACCCAGGAACAACAAGGAAAATAACAAGGTCTTGGAAAGGGAGATTATTCTTGGAAAGCAACCTGATGGCAAGGAGACGTTGAAGATCACTATAAAAAATCCTGCACCCGGGGGGCAACCAAAAGAACAAGGTGATGTGCGTGCCAAGTTCATCAAGCCCAAGAGTCCAGAACTTGGCAAGTGGAAGACCAATGAGGTCAAGGCGCAGCGCAAGCAGATCAAGCCAACTTTTGATATGTTAATGTCTAAGTATGCAAACCAAGCGACCGGTTCTAACTCAAACCGGTCATCTATGTGAAATGTCCAGGGTCACCTCCAAGAGAGAGATATCCAAGACACTCAAGGCCGTATGGTCAGTGGGCGCCAGGGCCATGGATGGCGCCGCCACCATATGCACCGTATTACTACAATGGAGGATGGATGCAGCCCCCCATGGCGCCATATGCTTTTCATCCAGGATGGGCAGCACCCAGGAAATCTGTGCATGACAGGATCACTCGACCTGTTCAAGACCGTTTGAGTTATAATACTAATCGGTCACATCCAAAATCTTCAGAGGGTGCTGAGAAGGAGCGACGTCCTATGTCGCCATGTGCTGAAACTTCAGAGTCTGGCAAGCAACAAGGGAAGAATCCTAATGTCAGCTCAATCATAGTGGGCACACAAGCGTTGAAACTCAAAGAGCCGGTTGATATTGATAAACCGGCTAGTTCTGATAAGGCTATACTGACTATTCAGCCAAGATCCTTGGCTAATGATCAGGAAGCTAGCACAAGCAAAGCCAAGACGAGGGATCCTAAATATACTCAGCCTAAGTGGTGTCCTCTTGGATTGAGAAAAACCAAGAAAAGGAGGCTGCAGCGCATGAGGAATCAAGAGAAGGTGGAGAATGAAGCTGAAAAGAGGAGGGATGCAGTTTTTGATGAAACTCACCCAGTGCCTTCTAAGAAGTGGGTACGTAAGCAAGTGGAAGATACCACAGTTCCCATGACAATCACAACAGTTCTGACACCATCTCAGGAGGGGAGCACGAGCATTGTTACTACACCACCTCCTACACCTCCTTCAACTGATGAAATTCTAGAGCAAACTCCCGCACTGGAAGATGATGAGGAATTGGTGGACTATGAAAGCTCGTCAACTAGGGAAGGTATGGATATGAATATGGTTTATTATTTACCCTCTGAATTCCGTGTCGTAGATGAAGAAGGGGAGGTAGCACAGCTGGACTTTGGGCCCAAGAATGCCATCTTTGAGAAGCCAAAAGAACCGGTGAAACACTTGAAACCACTATATGTCAAGGGACACATTAATGGGTCGCCGATTGCTAGAATGCTTGTTGATGGTGGCGCTGTGGTGAATCTTATGCCATATTCGGTTTTCAAGAAGTTGGGGCTTGATGAGAATGATTTAATGGAGACCAACATGGTGCTTAATGGGTTTGAAGGTAAAGAAAAAACTGAGGCCAAAGGTGTCATGAGTGTAGAGCTCACCGTGGGAAGCAAATCTTTGGCCACTGCCTTCTTTATTGCTGAGGTGCAAGGTAATTACAATGTCATATTAGGCCGCGATTGGCTCCATGCAAACCAATGTGTGCCATCTACTTTGCATCAGTTCTTGATACAGTGGGTTGATGATGAAGTTGAGGTAGTCCATGCTGATAATTCATCGTGCATTGCTTTGGCTGATTCACCGGTGGATTGGCAACATCCTAATGCTACTTGTTTGACGGGGCGTGATCTTTCAGATTTTGATTTTCTTAGTGCCACAAAGAATGGCTTTGTGCCCGTATCTTTAAAGCAGATTTATAGTAATCGGCTCCCAAACATGTGATTTAAATGGATCCCAACGAAGAGTGGTTGCAGAAGAGGCTTGTGGAATATCGGTCCACTGGGAACGATATGTATGAGTCAATTGAAGAATTAGATGATATGGATAAGTTGGGACAAGGTTTTACATCGGCTGATCCATTGGAAGAGGTAGATATAGGAGATGGTTTAATTCCTAGGCCAACGTTTGTAAACAAAAATCTGAAAGCCGATTATAAGGATATGTTAATCGGGCTGTTAAAAGAATATGTCGATTGCTTTGCGTGGGAGTATCATGAGATGCCTGGTTTGAGCCGGGATTTAGTTGAGCATCGATTGCCTATCAAGGCCGGTTTTAGACCTTATAAACAACCGGCCCGAAAATTCAATCCTAAAATGTATGACCGGGCCAAGGAGGAGATCGGTCGTTTGCTTAAAGCTAATTTTATTAAACCTTGCAGGTATGCAGATTGGATTTCTAATATTGTACCTGTGGAGAAAAAAGGATCAAGCAAGTTGAGGGTGTGTATTGATTTCAGGGATCTAAATAGAGCTACACCCAAAGATGAGTATCCTATGCCAATAGCCGATATGCTTATTAATGATGCCTCTAGTAATAAAGTTATTAGTTTTCTTGATGGCAATGCGGGATATAACCAAATTTTTATGGCCGAAGAGGATGCATTCAAAACAGCCTTTCGGTGCCCTGGCTTTGTTGGTTTATTTGAGTGGACGGTAATGACCTTTGGGTTGAAAAACGCCGGTGCCACATATCAGCGGCTATGAATTTAATATTTCATGATTTGCTTGGGGTCATACTTGAAGTCTATATTGATGATATTGTTGTCAAATCGGATGCTAATAAATCTCATTTAGCCGATTTGCGCTTAGCTTTTGAGAGGATGAGGAAGTATGGGCTCAAGATGAATCCTTTGAAGTGTGCTTTTGGTGTATCGGCTAGGAAATTCTTGGGTTTTATTATACATCAACATGGCATAGAGATTGATCCACAGAAGATAGAGGCTATCCAGAAAATAGAAGCACCGAAATGCAAGAAAGATATGCAAAAATTCCTTGGCAAGGTTAATTATTTGAGACGATTCATAGTGAATTTGTCAGGGAAGGTTGATGCATTTACTCCTATTCTTCGGTTAAAGAATGATGATGATTTTACCTGGGGGGCAAAACAGCAAGAGGCATTCGAAAATATCAAGCTTTGTTTGTCTACTCCGCCGGTATTGAAGGCGCCCAAACATGGAGAGATTTTTAGGCTCTATATCGCTGCGGAGGAAGGCGTTATTGGTGCTGTTTTGACTCAAGAGACCGAAGGAAAGGAACATGTCATAACTTATTTGAGTCGGCGTTTACTGGATGCCGAGACAAGGTATACTTTTATTGAGAAATTATGCTTGTGCTTGTATTTTGCTTGTACTAAGTTAAGGCATTATTTATTGTCTAGCATGTGCGTTGTTGCTTGTCAAACCGATGTCATTAAATATATGTTGCATAGACCAATTCTTAGTGGTAGGATTGGTAAATGGGCTTATGCTTTAATTGAATATGATTTGGCTTATGAATCTTTGAAATCTATGAAAGGCCAAATCGTTGCTAATTTTATTGTTGAACATCGGATTGACAATGAGCATGATATTGATATTAGCCTTGTCTCTTTAGTACCGTGGAGATTATATTTTGATGGTTCAGTCTATAACAATGGCCAAGGTGTTGGTGTTGTTTATATATCTCCTCATGGTGCTGTGTTTGAAGCCTTATGCCGCTTAGAATATTCTTGCACAAACAATCAAGCCGAATATGAAGCTTTACTATTCGGACTAGAACTTTTAACTGTTGTAGGTGCTACACATATTGAGGCTTATGGTGATTCGTTGTTAGTAGTTCAGCAAATATCCAAGGTTTGCCAATGTTTAGATGAATCACTTAATATGTATCTTGATAAATATCTAGACATAATTTCTACCTTGGATTATTTTAGCATTGCTCATATATCTAGACAGGATAATTGGAATGCAAATGAGTTAGCACAACAAGCATCTGGCTACCATGTTGATCGTGGTGTTTTTCATATATCTTATAAGCCGATGTTTGCTCTTGCTGACATAGGTAAGACCGAATTAAAGCCCATTGATTCGGTCACTAATGAAGGATCCAGTGCAGGTGAAAACAAAGATTGGAGAAGGCCTATTGTTGAATATTTGCAGGATCAGCAGGAGGACGGATAGGACTGTTCGGCAGATCGCTTTCAAATGTGTTTTGATAGATGATGATCTCTATCGCCAAATAGTTGATGGTATTCTCTTGAAGTGTTTGGATGAAGACCAAGCAAGGGTCGCTATGGGGGAGGTACATGAAGGTATCTGTGGTACTCATCAGTCGGCGCACAAGATGAAGTGGTTACTACGACGTGCAGGTTTTTATTGGCCGACGATGATAAATGATTGCTTCAGATATTATAAAGGATGCAAAGCTTGTCAAAAGTTTGGTGATATTCAGTTGGCTCCTGCTGCTATGTTGAATCCTGTTATCAAGCCGTGGCCATTTAGAGGTTGGGGATTGGATTTCATTGGCATGATTCATCCTTCTTCTTCGAAAGGGCATCGGTTCATGTTGGTAGCCACTGATTATTCTGAAGCAATACCTCTCAGGAATATGACCCATAAGGAGGTGATCCAATTCATAACTAAGTACATTATACATAGATTCAGTGTTCCTCAAACTTTGACCACAGATCAGGGTTCATCATTTATGGCAAAGGAAGTAAAAGAATTCACCAAATCATATAAGATAAAGATGCTCAATTCATCCCCATATTATGCTCAAGCTAATGGACAAGCTGAATCTAGCAATAAAACTTTGATCAAGCTCATCAAGAAGAAGATTGAAGATCATCCAAGGAGATGTCATGAAGTGTTGTCTGAAGCTTTGTGGGCGCATAGGATTTCAAGGCATGTGCAACAAAAGTAACTCCATATGAGCTCGTGTATCGGCAAGAAGCCATTTTACCAGTAGAGGTGAATCTGGCTGCTTTGAGGTTCGCTAAGCAAAATGATTTATCAGCGGTGGATTTTCATAACTTAATGATGGATAACATTGATGAAGTCGCCGATAAGCGTCTAATTGCTCTAAGAGACATAGAGAAGGAGAAATTGCGGGTAGCAAGAGCATATAACAAAAAGGTAAAGTTGAAGAGCTTCTAGGTTGGTGACCTAGTGTGGAAGGTAATCCTGCCAGTTGGTTCAAAAGACAGAAAATTTGGAAATGGTCTCCGAGCTAGGAGGGTCCTTTCAAGGTCATGAGAGTAGTTCCTGGAAATTCATATTTGGTTGAATCTATGGAGGGAAATTTATTACCTCGAGCTCTCAATGGAAGATATCTAAAGAAGTTTTACCCGAGCGTGTGGCAAGAAGCTTAAACACACATATGGCCGATATACAATTATCGCCCTTAGCATACATGGCCGATATAGAGTTATCGCCCTAAGAAGAGATGGCCGATGGAGTGTTGACATCGTCCTTAGACAAAACTTCTACAGTGGATATTTTCTAGTACGCAAGCTCTACTAGAAAACAGGGGGGCATATGTTAGCACCCATTTTTGACAGGTTAGCTTGAAGCTTGAAGAGTTTCATCAGGAAGAATTGGCGACCCGGAGAAGAGAAGGAAACCCGGCAAAAATGGCCAAGCGATTCACTCTGGGGATCCCATGTGAAAGGATCTATGTGGCCCTCTGTGTGTCCAAGCGATCCTCTCTTGGGATCGTATGTGAGGGGATCCCATGTGGCCCTCCGTGTGGCTATTCATTTCTCGAGCGATCCACTCATAGGATCCAATGTGTAACTCATGGTGTGGCCCACTATGTGGCTTACGATGCCCAGAAACCCCGACATCAGGTCAATTCAAGTGCACAAAGAGAAGGCAAGTTTTAGGTCAACGCGGAAGGACAAGGGCGACTTTCGAGCCAGAGGACACTTGGGTCCGGGTTCAGTACGAAATCGGCCAGAATATGCCTAGTTTAGAAATAGAATTCAACTTAGACACAAATTGTAATCCTTGTAGAAGTCCAATACTTGTATGGGAAGTCCAGCCGCCCCTTATATACCTGAGGGGTGACGGCCGATTGAACAACAACACACAATCACAAAAACCAATCTACAAACCTCTATTTTTTCTCTCTCGCCCTTGTTTTATGCTCATCGTTCGTCGGAGTTCTTCGTGTTGGAGAGCTTCGACTTGCAAAGTCCTAGGGGCTGGCAAACTGACCTAGGGCAGCCCATCACCGCCGTGCACCCAGACGGGGTCTCTCCCGGGCGTGTGGGGTTTCGGGTCTTCAAAAGAGCCCGCTGGATTGTCCTGCGTATCGCGCTTCCGGCTGTCCTCCTCCGGCGATGTGTCCTGCATATCGCGCTCGATGTCGGAGGTAAACGGTGACGTGTACCTATGCGAACAGAAGGTGATGAGGACTTCAACGCCGGTTCCGAGGATGAGGCCGAGGACGAAGACAATGAGTGATCTCATGGGCGTGTAGCATCGCTCTTTTCCCTTTTTGGTGTCTTGATGCCAAAGGGGGAGAAGTAGCTCTATTAGGATGTCTTTGAGGGATTTGCCATGGGATGGGTTTTATCATTTGGATTTGCCATGGGATGGGTTTTATCATTTATCTTAGTGTTGAACTCTCGTTTGTGTGGTACGGTGTTATTGTGAGACTTAAGTTCCTTTATTGTTAGTAAGACTAATATTGGTCTATGTTATCTTGTCTAGTCTTACTTCTATGCATATTGTTAGTCTCATATATTGTTACGTGTACTTGGTATAATTGTGAAATATATAGGGGGAGTGATGATCTTTACTCGTGTGTACTCATGTTCAAATGCAAATGTTGTTGTGCACACAAGTAGGGGGAGCTTTGGCTATATATTTTATTTCCTTGTGCTTATATCATGCAAATCTGTATGTTGTCATCAAAGACCAAAAAGGGGGAGATTGAAAGAGCATTTCCCTAATAAATGTATTTTGGTGTTTGCTAACAACATATAGTGAATTAGCCATGCTATTACGTTTTGTTTGGATGTTTGCTTTTAGGCTAGGCATTGGGTATTCGGATGTATTGAGGCCCAAATTCTCAGATTCTGGGTGTTTGGATGATCTAGGTATTCGGTCTGTATATTGGGGCCAAATATTGAGTCCAAAAAATTCTGCCTGTGCGGCCTCCTCCCAAATATCCACCTAAAGAGCTCGACATCGCTCTATATTCATCTCGTTCGTCCTTTGTAGCTCGCCTGGCCGACACCCTCGCACAGAAAAATAGGTATCGCCGGTCGCTCCGCCCCCTCGTTCCCGCCTCCGGCCACATGCAGTCGGCACCAAGGTGACCCGCGGCGTCCCACGCGAACGCCTGCTCCTTCCAAGACGGGTCAGCCTTGGACGCCGGTGCTGTGCACAGCTGTAGCACAGGCGCCCCCACATACCATGGTCCATGGATCTGCTAGGTGCTAGATAATTGTTCGCGGGTTGAGCGCTGCACTGCAGCCTGCAGGTTGTTACTGGTACGAGTAATGCATAGCTAGCTAGCTATAGTGCATCTCTGCATGCTAAGTTAACATGTAAGTCGATCGCTCTATTTTCTTTGTTTGCGTTTATATACTCTGCCCTCAATTCTCTGCCCCCGGATTTCCAAATTATTGCTCAAGTACATTTTGTATAGTCGATATAATAATTAAATCTCGTATAACTGTAATTTATCACTTTTACCATCCAAACAATATTTGGCATTTAACTTCAATATCTTGTCTGGGTTATGAATATCTAACACACCCAAACATAAATATTGGCATTCACTCTCAATATCAATATCTTGGGTATTGGACATTCAGACCAATACAATACCTAGCCCCTCAATGCAAACATCCAAACGAAGCATTAAAGTTCTATAGATTTTCTAGGTTGATTCAGGATCTTGCGGAGGTGCACCCCAAAAAGGAAGAAAAGATCGGAGCCCGTAGTCCAGTAGTGGGGTTAGGGCTTAGTTGCCTTGTAGGGTGCTTCACGAAGGTGGAAGTGGTGGAGAGGGTCTCCACGAAGTGCTGCTGTTGCATCTTCTAGGGTGGAGACTCTGGCCTTGCTGGCCGGAGACTCCAGTCTAGGGGTCTCGCCCTGGCAATCCTCCAAGTCGAACAAGTCAGGTGCCCACTCGGAATCGGGCCGGAGACATTGTGTCTCTGGCCAGAGATTCCGGGCCGGCAGGCTGAGGCTGGAGACTCCGGTCCCCAGGGGCCGGAGCCTCCGGTCTGTCTGGCTGGGTCCTGGAATGCTAGAGGCTCAGACGATTCAGACTCCAGTCCGGAATTGGGCCGAAGACTTTTGTCTCTGGCCGGAGACTCCGGTGCTGGAGTCACTTAGGGCGGAGACTCCGGCCCTAGTCGGCCAGCAACGGCTGCATTTCATAGAGGACTATATAAAGCCTTCTTCTACCTCTAGAAGGGGCTGCGGCTTCCACTCTCTCTCCTCCATTGTTGCTAAGCTTCAAAGCCCTAGATCTCTCCCCCTAGCCACTAGAACTCAAAGCCCTTTTGGGATTTGAGGGAGAAGACCTAGATCTACACTTCCACCAAGGCGATTTTATTTCCCCCCTCATTTTGTTGAGGGTCTTGTAACTCTTGTGTTCATCGGATTAATACTCGGAAGAAGCCGTCCTCCAAGCTTAACTTTGTGTGTAAGAGCTTGGTGGGCCTATTGGGAGCCTCCAATTGAGTTGTGGAGCTCGCCCTAATACTTTGTGTAAAGGTGTCGTGCCGCCTTCAAGGGCATCGCTTAGTGGAGCGTGAACTCGCCTTTGTGGCTTGTTCACCGGAGAATAGGGTGAGCCTTTGTGGCGTTGGTGGCCTTTGTGGTACCACACCTCTCCAACATAGACGTACTTCCCGTAACAAGGAAGGAACTACGGGAATACATCCTTGTGTCTTTGTGTCTCCATTGCGGTTACCTCTATCCTGTACTTGTACCTTTACTTATATCGTTATTGCTAGCTTGCTTGTAACTTAGGTAAATTCACTTAGTAGCACATCTAGAGAATTTACCTTCTTGTCTAGCCTTAACTTGAAAAAGAAGTAAAAATTGGGTAGCACCTATTCACCCCCCCTCGAGTCGCTCATACGATCCTTTCAAGGAGAACCAGCGTCTGTCCGCTGCGCTAGACGAGATTCGCCATAAGCACTTTTTCCTTTGCCTATTCTAAATTCTTTGCTCGAAAAATTTCTTTGACTACTTATTTGCTTGTCTTTGGGGTAACCAGAGGTTGCTGCTCAAGCTGCTACCGACAAGTCTTTGCTAAAGGCCCAGGTGGATGACCTCGCAGCCGAAAACGCTTTGTTGAAGGCCAAAGCTAATGGTCTGGCTGTCAAGGCTGCCCAGCTTACAGCTGACCAGGCGAAGGCTCAAGAGCTGGTCGACAAGCACCAGGCCGAAGTTGAGTCGAAGGAGAGACGCCTTCAGCAACGCCTGCAGACTACCCTTGACTCGTTGCGTGGTAAATTTTATCCCTTGTCCAATCTGAACTCTGCCAAGGTTGTTTCTTTCTGCTGATTGAAGTTTTGCATTTCTTGAAGTTGTTGTCGAATTGGGTGCTGTGGCGATGATGGCGGAGCCCGCTGGATTGGAGTCTAGCGTTGAAAACGCGGAGCATGTTTGCCAGGAGGTGCGGAACCTTCTGACGAAGGTGCATTCAACGCTTGATCGCGTCCGCGATATATCTGCTCCAGAGTCAATGAGCACTACCATGACCGGCGTCCTTGAGGCTTTGGCATTGAGGAAGGACGGCGAGGATCCACTGATTGCCGCGGTTCGCCGATAGGTAACCACTGGTTCCGAGTCCGTCTTCTCTATGATGATGATGCATGGGGTCGACTGTGACTTCGACAAGGTCACGGGCACCTATCCAAAGGGCAAGGACGGCCGCGACATATCTCCCAAAGAATATCTCAAGCTCTCGGGCATTATCTGCGCGTATGGCGAACTTCTTGGCGGAGAGGAACGCTAGGAAGAAGGCTGCTCGAGAGCAGAGGCGTAGCACGAAGGGTGCCTCATCTGGTAAAGCTGCCGGTAGTTCGACCTTGTCTGATTCGAGAGCTGAAACTACTGGTGTTGTAATGGATAATGTAGTGCTGACCTCTATTTGTCGTGAACTCTTGAATCTATTCACTGCTTAAGTCACTTTCGGCCTTTGTGCTTTCAGCCAAAATATTCGATGCTTGGTTGTGCTGTAATTATGACTTGCTTTGTGTAACTGGGCGCCCTGTCTACAGGGCACGCGCACAGGGTCTAATGCCTGGCCCGTATCATACGAAATAGCTGGCAGCTCCTCAGCTGCCGCCAAAAGGCGAGCGCCGTCTGCGGGCGAGCTTTCCTTGATTTGGTCCTTGCGAGACCAGTTAAAGTGTACTCAACAAGAGTTTAAGAGGATTACCGCCAAGGTCGATGTTGCTCTCTCGAAAGCTTTGCTAGCTGTGGACGCGGAGCGATTCCTCCTTGGTGAGATCGAAAATCTTGGGAAGGCGGTGAAATGTAAGTTTTTTCGTGCCCTTGACATGTTCTTCTCCTGGTTGGAATCTTCTAATTATCTCTTTTGTTGAATGCAGATGCGTGCCTTGATGACGAAGCTGAGGCTCGACATGTGAACATGCATCTTCGCGCAGCCCAGACACACGCTAATTTGATCGTGGACAATTTCTGGGCTGATCGGTCAAAAGCTGAGAAGTTGACCATACTCCAAGATCGGATGTCCCAGGCCGGGGCGCTGGCTGAGACAAGCCGTGTAGCTCTTGCGATCGTTCATTAGGCAATGTTCCCTCTGAACGACAAGCCCCACAGTCTTCTTGCTTTGCTAAGCCGATTCGAGAATGGGGCAGCCATCTACCGCTTCGTCCGTGAACACCTTCGATACGGGGCTCTGGTTGCCCTGTCCTTCATGCGGGTCCATTACCCGGAGGTCGACATGGAGTTGGTGAAGAAGTTGCCTCCAACACCTAGTGGTCACGTCGATATGACCGCTCATTACTCTGCTTGCAGGCAGGCCGCCGATTGCATCGCGGCACAGATCATTAGTGAAAGTGATCAGCAGAGAGCAGGTCGGGATCCTTTAGTGGCTTAGACCACACGCCGATGTAAGATGTGAATGTGCATTGTACATGCTCTGTAAAATCCTGCGATGTATCGTCGCCTGTTCATGGCGTGAGATCTTGTGATGCAAGTTTTGTCAAAGGGCGGAGGTCGAGTGGCAGAGCCCCCGAGCGTAGATCGAAGGGCGGAGCCCCCGAGCGTAGATTGAAGGGCGGAGCCCCTGAGCGTGGGTTGAATAGTTTTTAAGGTGAAGCCCCCGAGCATGGGTCGAATAGTTTTTAAGGCGAAGCCCCCGAGCGTGTGTCGAATAGTTTTTAAGGCGAAGTCCCCCGAGCGTGGGTCGAATAGTTTTTAAGGCAAAGCCCCCGAGCGTGGGTCGAATAGTTTTTAAGGCGAAGCCCCCGAGCATGGGTCGACTAGTTTTTAAGGCAAAGCCCCTAAGCGTGGGTCGAATAGTTTTTAAGGCGAAGCCCCCGAGTGTGGGTCGAATAGTTTTTAAGGCGAAGCCCCTGAGCGTGGGTTAGTGTGAACATCAACTCATGATATGAGGAATCATACTTTATTGCTTGGTGCCGAAGGCACAATGTTGAGTGCGGACTGCTGCCGACACCTGGTTACAGAGAGAGAGGGAGAAAGGAGAGTCTATATGTTATAAGGATAGAAACAGCGCAGCTGCGCGGCGTTCCATGGGTTCTTCTCGTCCATCCCTGTTTTGGGGTTGCGTAGCCGATACGCTCCTCCTGGGATGGCTTCGTGGATGAGATATGGACCTTCCAATGGTGACTCCAGCTTCGACGTGCTTGTTTGCTTGAGACGAAGCACGAGGTTGCCGGGCTCGAAGGACCATCCGCGTACCCGTCTGCTGTGGTAGTTGTGGAGGCTTTGCTGGTAGACTGCTGATCGGGCGAGAGCGACATCTCGAGCTTCATCCAGCAGATTGAGGGCATCTTCTAGTGCCGTTTGTGCATCTTCTTCGACGTAGGCTACTACGCGAGGTGCGCAGTAATGCACATCCATGGGATGAACTGCTTCTGCTCCGAAAAGCAGGAAGAACGGCATGTATTCGGTAGAGGAGTTGGGTGTCATTCGCAGACTCCAAAGGACTGATGGTAATTACTCGACCCAAGCGCCTGCTGCGCGTTTGAGGGGTCAAAGGAGTCGCTTCTTTAGGCTGGCGCAGACGAGCCCGTCGGCTTTCTCGACCTGGCCGTTGGACTTGGGTTGTGCCACCGATGCGTACTTGATCTTGATGCTGAGCTCTTTGGTGAATTCTTGAAACTCGCCTGAGGTGAAGTTAGTGCCGTTGTCGGTGATGATGCTGTTGGGCACTCCATATCGGTAGATGATGGACTCGAAGAACTAGACTGTCGTAGTCGCTTCTTGGTTGGTGACCGTGACTGCTTCGATCCACTTGGAGAACTTGTCGACGGTGACTAAGAGGTAGGTGTGGCTGCCTCGTGATGATTTGGGCAGAGGTCCCACTTGATCGAGCCCCCATTGCGCGAAGGGCCAAGCCACCCGTATGGTGCATAATTCCAATGCAGGCGCATGAGGCTTTGTCGCGAAGCGTTGGCAGGCGTCGCACCGTTCGACATTGTTCTTGGCGTCGTGGAGGGCCGAAAGCCAGTAGAACCCTGAACGAAAGGCTTTGGCGACTAAGGTTCTGCTGCTGGCATGATGCCCGTAGGTTCCCTCATGGATGTCTCATAGGAGAACGATTCCATCTTCGGGCGCTATGCACCGTTGGAGAACTCCTATGGTGCTACGCTAATAAAGCGCTCCTTGGATTATCGTGAAAGCCTTGGAGCGTCGCATGATTAGTCGGTGGTGGATGGTGTCTTCTGGTAGCTCGCCTCATATCAGGTAAGCCAGGTATGGCTTCGTCCAGACCACCTCGACGAGCATGACAGTAGCGGTTTGTTTGGACGGGTCTTCTTTCCCTGCTGCTGGGGTGGGTCCCGAATGATTATCCCCCGAGTGTGTTGCTAACGCTGGTTCGATGGCTTGCTTGATCTTGATGGAGCGTTCGAATATCTACTCGATGAAAACTCCTGGTGGTATCGGTAAGCACTTGGATCTGATGTTGGCCAAGTTGTCTGCTTCTTTGTTGCTTTCTCTGCCAATGTGGGTCACCTCACACCCCTCGAAGTTGCCTTCCAGCTTGTCGTACATTGCATGATATGCGATCATGTTTGCGCAGGTCGCGTCACATTCTTACATGACTTGCTGGGCGATGAGGTTCAAATCGCCATGCATCTTGATGCGAGTGGCACCATAGGCCTTCGCCATACGCATGCCGTGTAGAACGGCCTCATATTCAGCTTCGTTGTTCGAGGGGTTCACAAATCGCATACGGAAGACGTATCGCATCTTGTCCCCCTGTGGTGATACGAGTACCACTCCTGCTCCTACTCCCAAAATGCGCATGGAGCCGTCGACGTATATTGTCCATGAGTTCGACAAGTCTAGGAGCTCTGGCATCTAAGCTTCTGTCCATTTGGCGATGATGTCCGGAAGGACCTGTGACTTGATGGCTGACTGCCATTGGTACGTGATCTCCCATGGTCCCAGGGTAATACCCCAAAGCGAAACGCGTCCTGTGGCATCGGGGTTGTTGAGTATACTCGAGACTGGGGTTGAGGCCACTACTATGATGGAGTGGCATTCGAAGTAATATGGCAGTTTCTTCCCTGTCATGTATATAGTGTATGCTAGCTTCTGGTAATGAGGGTACCTTTGCTTGGTCGGGGACAGTACTTCGCTGAGATAGTAGACTGGTCTCTGCACTCCGTGCTCTTTGTCGTCTTCTGCAGGTTCGACCACTAGAGTAGAGCTGACCACCTAATTGGTTCCGGCTATGTACAACAGCATCGGTTCTTTCTCTCGAGGTGTGACCAGGACTGGAGACATCGAAAGGCGACACTTAAGGTCATCGAATGCGGCCTGCGCTTCTGCTGTCCAGGTGAACTTGTCTGTTTTCCTGAGAAGCCGATAGAAGGCGAGAGCTTTTTCGCCTAGCTTGCTTATGAAGCGGCTAAGCGCCGCTAGATGACCTGTCAGCTGCTGGACATGTCGAAGTGTCTTCGGTGGCTGCATGTTGACTATGGCCTGAATCTTCTCCGGGTTGCCCTTGATTCCTCTCTCAGAGATGAGGTAGCCCAACAGCTGGCCTGTGGGTACTCCAAAGGAGAATTTCTTTGGATTGAGCTTGATGCTGTATTGATCGAGGTTGGCAAAGGTTTCCCGCAGATCGTCGAGCAAGCTATCTGCCTTCGCGGATTTGATGATGATGTCGTCGACATAGACCTCGACATTGCGACCGATCTGCTCCTTCAGGCATGCCTGCATGCACTGTTGATAGGTGGCTCCTGCGTTCTTCAACCCGAAGGGCATCATCGTGTAGCAATATACCCTATGCAGGGTGATGAATGCAGTCTTGTCCTCGTCTTCGACCTTCAACCTTATCTGATTGTATCCAGAGTAGGCGTCGAGAAATGAGAGACGCTCGCAGCTGGCGGTGGAGTCGATGATCTGATCGATTTGAGGAAGCGGAAAGTAATCTTTCGGGCAGTGTTTGTTCAATGCTGTGAAGTCGATGCACATCCTGTAGATCCTGTAGATCTTGTTGTCCTTCTTTTCCACCATGACCGATGGTGAGAGCCACGTGGCCTCCTTTATTTCCCTGATGAATTTCGCCTCGAGGAGACGATTTATCTCTTCTCCCATCGACCGGGCCTTCTCCAGATTGTAGCGACGCATCGACTGTTTGATGGGTTTTGCGTTAGGAAAGATCTTCAATTCATGCTCGGCAAGTTCCTTGAGGATGCCTGGCATATCTGCTGGACACCAGGTGAACATCCTCTACGAGCGGCTTTCCTATGCGGGGGAGAGGGAATTTGACACCCGCGCAATTTTAGAGGGATCCGTCAGGTGGATCTGGTGCTCCCGCGTGTCTTTGCTAGCATCAAATGACAACTCTGGGGCGTTCTGCTGCGTCGGTGGATCTACATCCATGCTGGTGCTCTCCCTGATGTGGTGGAGCTCTTCGTGAATCCCGAATGTCTAGGACAAAGTGTTGAAATCTTTGTCGCAGTTTTCAGAGCGGGCAAAGCTGCCGCTGATCGTCAATGGTCCTCTGTTTGCGGGCATCCACAGCTTGAGGTAAGTGTAATGAGGCACTGCCATAAATTGGGCAAATGCTGGTCGCCCAAGGATGGCATGGTACTGCGAGGGCCAGTCGACGACCTTGAATTTGATCTTCTCCTTTCTGAAGTTCATGGGGGTTCCGAAGATGACATCCAAGTGTATCACCCCCAGAGGGTACGTCGGCTTTCCCAGGACAATTCCGTGGAAGGACGTCTCTGTCGGCAGGAGATCGTTCATTGGGATCTTGATCTTTCGCAGTGTGTTAGCATAGATGAGATTCAAGCAGCTTCCTCCATCCATGAACACTTTGTTGGAGGTAAAACCTCCTATCTGCGCTTCGAGGACTAGAGCCTGATGTCTTGGGCGTGGGATCTTCGGTGGGTGATCTGACTGATCGAAACCGATTGGGTGCTCTGACCAGTTCAAGTACTCGGGAGATGCTGGTGGTGTGTGCTCGGCATGGAAAACCTCCCTTCCGCGCTTCCTCTGGACACAATTTGTCGGGTGCCCCCTCTGGATCATCGGCATGAAGCCTCGTGGAGGAGGAAATGCTTCTTCTTCGATGACCGGCTGTCGCGGCTCTACGACGTGCTGGATCGTGGCAGCCTGATGGCCGTGTTGCACGACGTTTGGTGGCGGATTGGGTGGTGCGTTGTAAGCCACGGCGCCTGCGACCGGCTGCTCGGACCGCATCTTCTCTTGAAGCGCTTGGCTGAGCCGAAGGAATTCCCGACACTCGATGAGGAGATGTGCTGGTTTTTGCCTTCCATCCTTGTCGATGTAGGTGTGCCTTGTGCACCCTCTGTTGAGCATTTCTTCCGCCCAAATTGGTGGTTGGTCATGACGTCGACGCCACTCCGTTTTTGGCCTCGAATCGCGGCCGGCACCTCTGCTACTGCTTCCGTAGTAGGTGTTCCCCTGCCTCGGTCCGTCGTGGTTGTCGTTGTGGTAATTGTTTACATAGCTTGCTGCTACCATATCTGATGTGTCCAAATCTCCATAACGACTTTGGCGTCCCTTCTTCCGTACTCGTCATGAACCGGAGTTGAGCTGATCCTTTGGGTCAACGTCGCGGTCTGGCAAGCGACGACGACTCCTCGGGTTTGCGATGGAATCTTCTCCGTCAGTCCATTCATTTGCCAGGCTCATGAGATGGTCGATGGTCTTGGGCTTGCATCGTCCCAACTCTTCCCTAAAGTCCCGCCGGATGAGGCCGTCTCGAAAAGCATCGATCGCTCTTTCGGGCGAGATGTTCCCCGATGTGTTGCGCAGGCTGAGCCATCGTGATATGTTTGACCTCAGGCTTTCTCCTGTCTTCTGTATGCATAGGCATAGTTCTTTGAATGACGTGGGCCGTTGTGAGGTGCCCCAAAAGTTTGCGATGAAGGCCTACCAAAAAATTTCCCAAGATCAAATGCTATCTGGAGCAAGGTTATTGAGCCATGCCCTTGCGTTATCCTTCAGGTGCAGCGATAGCAACTGAAGAGCATTATCTCTGGATCCGCCGCTAATGGTGATGGCGGTTATGAAGTCATCGAGCCAAATTTGAGGGTCCTGCTGCCCATTGAACTTGACTACACCATCGTTGATCTCGATTCCTTTCGGTAGCGGCGTGGAGCGAATTAAGATGCTGAAGCACTCCGCGCCGCACAGTCCATGGCGACTGTTACCGAATGTTTCCAGCTCACACTCGTCCTCGAAGTGACGCGCATCACGTCATGCACGTGCTAGGTCAACTCTATTTTGAGATAGGCCATGTCGAAGTTCACCGTTGATAGGTTCCACGACTTGAGGTCTGGGCGCTACTGTTGGCGCCGGTGCTTGGTGTCTGAGCTGCTCCGCTGAAGGGATGTTTCTTCGAGGTGTTGCGATGCGTCCTTGCTCATTCGTGCCTTGGAGCACCCTGACGCCCTTGTGTGCTGAATTTTGAAGGTGACGCATATGCTCATCGTCGTTAGATGCATTGACAGCGATGTAAGCTGCGGCAGCCATGATTGCCGCATCCTTGGTCTTAGGCAGTAACTCAGCCTCATTGAATTCTGCCTCCAAGTTCCTGGTGATGTTATGGGCATCACCCCCCGGTGGGAGATGAGATCGTGTTCTGTGCGGGACGCTCGATGAGTAATGCGATGACAATTCGGCACGTCATCTGTTGGATGCGTTGGCTTCATCTCTGCATCGTTCCAGGATTCGCCTCTCGCTGCTAATCTGGTCCTTCAGCTCCTGGATGATGAACCAGAGTGCGGCCACTTCTTTGGGGCTTGGATTAGGCCCATAGGCACCTCGCCCGAATAGACCTTCCTTGCATGTCGGATTTGGTTTTGCGTGATGAACCGGCTGCCAGCGTTTGACCGGTCTCAATTGTTGTTGGTTTCGTGCTCGTTCCCGTCTCCGTGCGATGCCATCATGTAGTGCCCACTGATACGTCTCAAACGTATCTATAATTTTTGATGCTCCATGCTTGTTTTTACACCATTTGCCTATTGTTTCGTTACACTTAGTGGTACTTTTATGCATTTTCCGGAACTAACCTATTAACGAAGTGCCACAGTGCCAGTTTCCTGTTTTCTGCTGTTTTTGTGTTTCAGAAGTGATACACAGGAAATATTCTCGGAATTGGACGAAACAAAAGCCAGAAGTCTTATTTTTCCCGGGAGCATCCAGACATCCGAAGAGAGGAAGGAGAGAGGCCAGAGGCCTCCCTCACAAGGGGCTGGCGCGGCCCAGGCCCTGGCCGCGCCACCCCTATGTGAGGAGCCCCTGGCCCTCCTCTGACATCGCCCCTTCGCCTATAAGAAGCCTCGGGACGGAAAACCCTAGAGGATTCGGCAATTTTCCAGAAGCAGTTCCGCAGCTCCGCCGCCGCCACCGACGAATTTCGGGGGACAGAAGTCTCTGTTCCGGCACCCTTCCGGGACGGGGAAGTGCCCCCGGAGCCATCTCCATCGGTCTCCATCGCCGTCTCCGCCGTCTCCATCGACCTCACCGCCATCTCCATCAACCTTGCTGTCTCCTATGATGAGGAGGGAGTAGTTCATCCCCGGGGCTAAGGGCTCTACCGGTAGCTATGTGGTTCACCTCCCTCTCCCATGATGTGATCTTTATGTGATCGTGAGCTTTGTATCATGTTGAACAAGTGCATGTTATTATTCAGATATTTAGTGTACTCTAGTGGTGATTATTAAAGTAATCTATTCCTCCTGCCATGGTGTAACGGTGACAGTGCGTGGATCATGGTGGTACTTGGTTTAGGCTATGATTGTGATCTCTTGTGGATTATGAGAATAATTATTGCTATGATAGTTTGAGTGATCTATTCCTCCTTTCATGGTGTAAAGTTGACAGTGTGTGCACCGTGTTAGTACTTGGTTTAAGTTGCAATGATTTCTATCTTGAGTTGTGATCTGATTTGTTTATCTCTATGAGTGGTGTTTGTCAAGTACTTGATGAACTTTAAGGGGTGCTTCCGTAGCCACTACGCGATGATTAGTGATGTTCAATAGGAGAGTAATTCAGAGTACCTTAGCAAGAGAAGTTACTTGTTCATTCATGTTATATTGTTGGGAGTGTGTCCACTAGTGAATGTATGATCCCTAGGCCTTGTTTCCAAGCTTTGCATACCGTTTACTTGCTATTTTGTTACTTGTTTGCTCGCAGCGATATTTATTTCATACCACAGTTACTACTTATAATCATCTATACCACTTGTATTTCACTATCTCTTCGCCGAACTAGTGCACCTATACATCTGACAAGTGTATTGGGTGTGTTGGGGACACAAGAGACTTTCTGTATCATAATTGCAGGGTTGCTTGAGAGGGATAGCTTTGACCTCTAACCTCCCTGAGTTCGATAAACCTTGGGTGATCCACTTAAGGGAAACTTGCCACTGTTCTACAAACCTCTGCACTTGGAGGCCCAACAAGTGTCTACAAGAATAGAAGTGCGTAGACATCAAGCTCTTTTCTGGCGCCGTTGCTGGGGAGGTAAGGTAAAAGGTACTCGCATCCTCCTGTGTGAGTGCTCGGAGTTATTTCCTTTAGATTCTGCAATTACATCTTTTTGTTTCTTGTTTTTATTTTCACTAGTTAGGCTTAATGGAAAACAATGAGTTCGTTAGTCTTTTTCCTGAGTTTAGATATGAAGTGTTTGAAGAGAAAATTGAAAAACCTTTGGAGCTTAATTTGCGTGATAATAGTGTTGTTAGTATGAATGCTTTGAACACCGTTGTTGATAATGCTATAGAAAAGTCTAAGCTTGGGGAAGCTGGTTTTGTTAAACATGATATTTTTAGTTCCCCAGCTTTAGTGGAGAAAGTTTGTTCTGATGATATTTTATCTCCCATATGTGATGTTCCTTCTTATGATGATATGTTTGATGAGTATGCTTTGCGACATAGTAGTTCTCTAGCTTGTGATGATGAGTATAATATTTTCAGTTCACCTACTTTTGAGGCGAAAATTAGTTATGATTACAATATGCCTCCTATTTATGATGATTATGGTGATGAGAATAATTATTCTATTGAATTTGCTCCTACTACTATTGTTTCTGTGGTGAATATTAATTCTTTTATGCATGTGGCTCATGATAGGGATGTTTTATGTGATAGTTATGTTGTTAATTCTATTCATGATGCTACTGAAAGTTATTATGAGAGAGGGAAACATGGTTTTATGGATCTCAACAATATTAAGTTTCCCCTCTTTATGTTGCAAATCTTGCAGTGGCACTTGTTTTATCTATCCATGCTTGCTACTATGTGCCTCGTTGATTTATTTTCTTACAAGATTCCTATGCATAGGAAGTGGTTCAGATATAAATGTCTTTCACATCTGCTTTTTGATGCTCTCTATTGCTTTAAGTTCCTATATGGCGCCTTTGCCTCAAGCTTTTATATGGCGCCCACATGAGCATCTTTGCAAATTACTGCTGCCTAGCTCAAAGGCGTTAAAGAAAAGCACTCTTGGGAGATAACCCATTGTTTATTTTCAGTACCTTTTCTTTTATTTGAGTCTTGGAAGTTATTACTACTGTAATAACCGCTCCTTATCCTTTTTATTTCGTTGTTGTGCCAAGGGAAGCCTCTAATTTGAGTGAGGTAAGATTTGGGGATGTTGCTGTCCTGAAACAGTTTTCGGTGCTGCACCGTAAAAATTCGTATAAATTCTCTGTATATCTTTTGGACCTGCGATTTCTTGTGCATATGCCCCAGGTTATATCCAAACTTTAGTTAGTTGAACACTTTTTGATTTGAGCAACAGAAAATCCCTCAAAAATTCGTCCTTTGTCAGCTGTTCAGTTTTGACAGATTTCTGCCAATATTTGTTTTTGCCACTTTATCGCTTTCTTTTGAGTTCTTTTTTATCATAGAACTCTTGTGGAAGTTGCTACAGTAGTATATACTTTATATGTGGTGGTTTTGGGTTGAAACCTGAAGCTAAAGGAGGTTGAATATATTTTATGCTTACACTAATGTTGCTAATAGAATTGTGTTTAGTTTTGTATGAAGGAAGTTTTCAAGTGTAGGGATTGGAGAATGATGAGATGAGTTGAAGAATGGACAAAAGCTCAAGCTTGGGGATGCCCATGCATCACCCCAAGAAATATCCAAGAAGTACAAGCGTCAAAGCTTGGGGATGCCCCCGAGGCACCCCTTCTTCATCGGCAAAAATCAGGTCACCTTTCAAAACACTATATTTTTATTGCTTCATGCACTATGTGTTTTTCTTGGAGCGTCAGTTGTTTTTGTTTTCGGTATTAGTTTAGTTTAGTTTGCTGCAATAAATGGTTAGATCACATCATGTTTCTTTTGGAGGATATGAACTCGCTTTTCATTTGCCAAGAACGCTCTAGTTTTCATTCTTATAATTTTACCGAGTGTTCTTCTTTTTCTGCTACTGCTTTTGGTTTTCGTTTTCGCCTTGATATGCATTCAGATCTTGTCATATCTTTTCATCAAGGTGTATTTTTGCCTCTGATCTTAATTGGTTTTCATCAAAAGAGGTGTTTATAAAAATTTTCAAATGGTGTTGGAAAAGAGAAAAAGCTTTGTGCAAAATAGTGGTACAACAAGGAGCTTGTGTAGACTGCGGCTTAGGATTTTTCATGTCATGCTTGATGTCTTTTTGATAGTATGCTTAGTGGTTTTGCTGTAGCATGACTTGTCTCAAATAACTGAGATTGCTTAATGAGCCTTTGAAAAAATCATGCGTTGTTTTTATTGTATGGAAGCATTATTTTGGTTTTCTCCTTGATGCTTTATTTGGGTTGACTTGGTGCATGCTCACACATGTTAGACTCTTACAAAGTTGCCAATAGCCTTCATGATCATTTAGTTTTTGACTTTTGATGCCATCGTATGCTTCTTTTAATGCCGCTTTGTCGCTTTGCATGATTATGGCCATTATTGCTCTCTTAGTTGGTCGCTCCCAGTCTTTTGCTAGCCCTCGCCTTGTACTGAGTATGAGCTCTACTCGTGCATCCAACTCCTAAAAGCCAAGTTTCCATTGTGTCCACCATACATACCTACTAGCAATTTGCTATTCCAAGTAAATTTGACTTGCTTTTATATTCTCTTCAAATTAAACTCTTACCAGTGTTATGCGAAATTCGGTCAGTAAAGCTCTCACGAACCGGAAGGCACACTTTACTTTTTCCTGTTCTTAAAATTTTGACATTGTGGTCTTTTATGTTGAGTTGTTATGCTTGCAAGTTGTAAGTTGGATTCTAGCCCAGCCATGCTGTCATGGGGCAAGCTTTCATCATTGCACTTCCTTTTGAGTTGATATCGTGATCTTTTGTTTATGGATGCCCGCTGTGTGAAATGAATTGTGAATCTTGTGAGGATCATGGAGTTTATATATGTGTTAGGGAAACGCCGGGCCGCCAATCTAAGCCATGCATAATTCATGGTGGAAATTTGCAGCATACCCATGGTGAACATTCGACGACGCATCTCACAATAAAAAGCTAAACAATATAGCAAATAAAAGATATGTCGAGGTGTTCATTGTCTGCTTGTCCTGTCATTTTGGTGTGGGCTTGTTCTATGTCATCGGGCACGGAGGTACCCCATTGGCGGTTCTCAATGATATGCATATACTTACAATGACAAGAGCCTTGCTTGGGACTCTAAGTAAATTAGCATGGTTTGGGTACTCGTATTCACGGGACACGAGGTTTTCAACTTATGATTTGTTAAGCATATGCATCATAATTGTTCTCGCATTAACTTTAACCATTCAAGATGCTTATGATGGGGGCAATGAGAGCTCAAAGCCGGTAAGTACCATAATTTTTGAAGGTTATAAAACTTGCAATCACTGCTTCCCTCTGCGAAGGGCCTTTCTTTTACTTTTATGTTGAGTCACCACCTTCTTTCTTTATGCACCATTAAGAGAGCATAGTTGTCATTCTTAGTGTGATATGCATTGTCCCAAGGTTCATTGATTGACTCATATTGTTGGTTTCACTTGTTCTTAAATTATTTGTATCTAGTCGCCCTCTTAAAGTTTAAGGTGTCCTATGCATTTATGTTTTGCTCTCTTTGAAGGACAAGCTGAAAACCTTTTGTATGTTTTTCCTTATGATTTGAACACACGTTTGACTTTCATTGTTTCATTATCATGATCTTTTGTTTGTGTTCATTTGCATGTTTACAACATGGTTGCTAAGTTCTTATTGTCATGATTATATCTTTCATGCCCATGTCTTAAGTTCTATTGATCCCAGCTCACCAATGCTTACATATATGATCAAGATTGTGTAGGTGCATGTCACCTCAAAAATTATTCTTTTGTTATCACTTACCTACTCCAGGACGAGCAGGAGTTAAGCTTGGGGATGCTTGATACGTCTCAAACGTATCTATAATTTTTGATGCTCCATGCTTGTTTTTACACCATTTTCCTATTGTTTCGTTACACTTAGTGGTACTTTTATGCATTTTCCGGAACTAACCTATTAACGAAGTGCCACAGTGCCAGTTTCCTGTTTTCTGCTGTTTTTGTGTTTCAGAAGTGATACACAGGAAATATTCTCGGAATTGGACGAAACAAAAGCCAGAAGTCTTATTTTTCCCAGGAGCATCCAGACATCCGAAGAGAGGAAGGAGAGAGGCCAGAGGCCTCCCTCACAAGGGGCTGGCGTGGCCCAGGCCCTGGCCGCGCCACCCCTATGTGAGGAGCCCCTGGCCCTCCTCTGACATCGCCCCTTCGCCTATAAGAAGCCTCGGGACGGAAAACCCTAGAGGATTCGGCAATTTTCCAGAAGCAGTTCCGCAGCTCCGCCGCCGCCACCGACGAATTTCGGGGGACAGAAGTCTCTGTTCCGGCACCCTGCCGGGACGGGGAAGTGCCCCCGGAGCCATCTCCATCGGTCTCCATCGCCGTCTCCGCCGTCTCCATCGACCTCACCGCCATCTCCATCAACCTTGCTGTCTCCTATGATGAGGAGGGAGTAGTTCATCCCCGGGGCTAAGGGCTCTACCGGTAGCTATGTGGTTCACCTCCCTCTCCCATGATGTGATCTTTATGTGATCGTGAGCTTTGTATCATGTTGAACAAGTGCATGTTATTATTCAGATATTTAGTGTACTCTAGTGGTGATTATTAAAGTAATCTATTCCTCCTGCCATGGTGTAACGGTGACAGTGCGTGGATCATGGTGGTACTTGGTTTAGGCTATGATTGTGATCTCTTGTGGATTATGAGAATAATTATTGCTATGATAGTTTGAGTGATCTATTCCTCCTTTCATGGTGTAAAGTTGACAGTGTGTGCACCGTGTTAGTACTTGGTTTAAGTTGCAATGATTTCTATCTTGAGTTGTGATCTGATTTGTTTATCTCTATGAGTTGTGTTTGTCAAGTACTTGATGAACTTTAAGGGGTGCTTCGGTAGCCACTACGCGATGATTAGTGATATTCAATAGGAGAGTAATTCAGAGTACCTTAGCAAGAGAAGTTACTTGTTCATTCATGTTATATTGTTGGGAGTGTGTCCACTAGTGAAAGTATGATCCCTAGGCCTTGTTTCCAAGCTTTGCATACCGTTTACTTGCTATTTTGTTACTTGTTTGCTCGCAGCGATATTTATTTCATACCACAGTTACTACTTATAATCATCTATACCACTTGTATTTCACTATCTCTTCGCCGAACTAGTGCACCTATACATCTGACAAGTGTATTGGGTGTGTTGGGGACACAAGAGACTTTCTGTATCATAATTGCAGGGTTGCTTGAGAGGGATAGCTTTGACCTCTAACCTCCCTGAGTTCGATAAACCTTGGGTGATCCACTTAAGGGAAACTTGCTGCTGTTCTACAAACCTCTGCACTTGGAGGCCCAACAAGTGTCTACAAGAATAGAAGTGCGTAGACATCACCCACCAAACGGCGGAATTGAGTCATCGCTGATTTCGCCCTGTGCCAGAGGGTACATGTCATCATCTGCAATGCACGATCTAGCCTCGATCATGGTATCGGAGTCGTAATCGACCATGTATCTGCTGCCAGATATGGCGGATTCGCTCGAATATGAGCTAGCTGAATTGCCAATTTTTCCTTTGGCCTCGGGATAGACGTCGTCGTCTGAGCATGTGTAGTTTGAGTATAACCCCTCGATGTAATTGGGGTTGTATGGCGTAGGTTGGAGCATGAGGGCGTTGAGAGCCTGTTCGCATGAAGATATCGTCGGGTAGACGGCAGTAGTGCCCCCCCCTGAGGGTCTTCGCAACCGGCGATCTTGTGAGACGAGAAATCTCCGGCGCCCACAAAGTGATAAGCGTCGCACTCGACGCAATATGCGGTGGTTGGGGATGGAGGTGGATCTTGATTATTGTTCGACCCGACTGATGGGGTCGAGGTCTCCAGCCTTGGATCTTTCTCCGATGGCGTCGTTGGTGTTGTTATCGAAGGAGTGCCCCCGATAGCCGGTGGCATGTTTGGATCTGCCATGGGTGGGGTCGATTCACTGATGGAGATCAGCTCAAGGGCTCCGTCACCGTCCACGTGGAAGTTGAACAACCCGAAGGCCATATCGAAACCCCTGGTCCTTGCCGAGGTTGACCCCATCAAGCTTGAGATGGGGTCTACAGTAGTCGTCGTTGGAGAGTCGATGGCGAATACTGGAGTGGTCGGTGACGCAGGGTCGATGTTGGTCGATGCAGTGGCATCGACGATGGTTAGTGATGCAGTGTCGATGTTGATGTTGATGGCAAATGAGGCGATGCCGATGGCGGATGAGGCAATGTCAGTGTCGATGGCAGACGAGGCGATGTCGGTGTCAATGGCCGTTGGTGGTGCAGAATCGACAGCAATTGCTGGTGATGAGCCGTCGATCCTTGTCGATGCGAACAGGTTGGCGATGGTTGGTGAAGGAGCCGGCGAATCCGTAGATCCAGATCTCGTCGTCCTCACGGTCGGCGCCAATTGACGAGGTTCAACCCCGGCAATGCCCATGCTTGTGGGCTTTCGAGACATGGAGCGCTTGTGGGATCCGGCGAACTCGACGGCGATCAGACGACACAGGGAGACACAAGTTTTCCCCAGGTTCGGCCCCTTGTAGGGTAAAGACCTACGTCCTGCTTGTCCTACTTTATTGATGGGGTGGCTATAGTGGAGGTGTTACAGCAATGGCGTAGATTAGATCTAGCCGAAAAGTGGAGAGCTCTCGAGAATTCGAGCGCTCGGGTGTATGGTGGTGAAAGGCATCTAGTCTCTCTTGGTTCTCCCTCCCAACCTTTTATATGCGAAGGTTGGGTCTCAGGATTATTCTCCAAGACAACTACATACAAAGACGGTAGGTAAAACCCTAATCGAGTCCTAATCCAACTAGGTCTCTTCCTTCGAGTCTTTGCCTTATATGTCAAGCTTTGCTCCTGGGCCGCGCCAGGCTATTATCTTTGTGGGCCTTGTTGTCCCTTCGATGGATGCCCTTCCTGGACCAAAAACTAGGTAGGCGAATATCGAGGACCCACAGGTCATTCCTTCATCAACAGGATTAGTAGCCGACAATCTAGGTCAGTATCGCCAAAGTACCACAAAAGCCCAAGGCATGGAGGAACCCGAAGATCTAGGACTCCCACTAGGGTCTATGACTACGACGACAACGAGAAAGAGATGGGTGCATCGTGCTTTACTCGTAGAGTTTGCACTACACCAGTACCCAAAGGTTTCAAACTGCCCCATGATCAGCAAAAATACGACGGATCCTAGGAGCCATCATCATGGCTCTCAGATTATTTACAGGCAGTCAGAATACTTGGAGGGTCAAAGGAAACATCAATTTAAAGCCTACAACTCCACCTCACCGGCGCAACTCGGTCATGGTTGAGTAAGCTGGAAAGAGATACAATTGGAAGCTGGGAAGAGCTCACAAAGAAATTTACAAGCAACTTCAAGTCAACATACAAATGACCAGCATCAATAGAAGAAGTCAAAGCCTGCGTACAACAACGCAATGAGACACTTAGGTCATACATTCAAAGGTGGAGCATCATCAAGAACTCTGCAGTCAAAGTTTCAGATGAGCGAGCAATCGATACCTTCACACTTGGGTTACGACGAGGAGACCTGGTCGAAGAAATGGGTAGGATCAAACCAAGGACAGTATCAGAGTTGATGGACATAGCAAATAGGTTTGCAGATGGCGAAGACGCGTGTAATAATAAGAGGGCGCGATCACCAGAAGACGACAGGGGGAACAAATACTGTAGCCAAAGCAGAAGATCCCTCAACTATGACAACTACGGCTGACAAGGGTATAGCTAATAGAGCCCATTATCTGTGTACCCCTGAGGCCCGTTAAGCTAGGCCCAGGCATAATCATAGTCGAAATATGAGCCTGTATCATATATGGATGTTGTAATTTATATTGAACCCGACCGGTTCCTTGAGACCTGGCCACCTATATATAGGGGCCAGGAGAGGCCGACCAGGGACAGATTGAGATTGAGCCAAGTTTAGTACCACACTTATTCTCGATACACGCCTTGTTTGACTGATCTTTACCTTCGAGTTCATCCGACGTCCTCTTCCCCCGATCCTAAGTCCTTCATCTAACACATTTGTTGAGTTAATCCTCGTCAATTGGCGCCGACCGTGGGGACTCTGGGCATTGGAATCATGAATTCAATGACTTTTTCGCTTCTAGCCAACAGCAACTCGAAAGTCGACAGAAACCAGATATCCCTCGGGACCGTAGATTTTCAACCCCATCCACCAACCCTCACTCTAGTCTTCGCAAGTTTGGATCAGGAGATGAACCTGACGATTGGAATTCTGAACTTTTGCATCAGTTCTTTGGGTTCGACTCGCCTCTCGGGTTCGATGAAGTCGGATCTGTCAGCAGAAAAAACTGCGACAATCGCAATGACAGAATCATCGGTAGGCTCTTCTAGTGAGGCAAACTCGCCGGTCAGCTTCGCAACAATGGAAAAAAGAGAAGTGAAAATCGAAGAACTCGACGAGCTCATGGGAAACCTCAACATAGGAGAAGCCATGGGTCACTTGGATGTTGACCAGAAGGACTTCACCACCCGAAGCGGCGGTGTCTCCGGCAATATGCACCAGGTATGCATCATCATCACTGAAGCATCAAAAGAAATAATCACGACGACAACCTAGTAGTCGACACACAGGGCAACAACCCAAGGAGCAATAGTCGAAAAGAGAAGGAGAAAGTATACGTCTCCATCGGGGAGTGGAGAATTATCATGTCAGCAATTAATCACGGCACAGAGGTACCCACAAATTTGAGGAGAGAAGTCTTAATGGGATATCAGTATGCCCTGCATCAGCACAAAAAGAAACTATTAGCAGAAAAAAGCGAGCTTAGGAAAAGTCAGGAGAGCTATAACGCATCAAGCAGATCGTATTGGAGCGAGTACGGAGAGACATTGGATTCCAGCAAAGAAAGACACCGCGAACAAAAGCATAGCAGGAGAAAAATAGCACAAGGAAGGGAAGAAGAACGCGCAAGAAGTATCAGCGCGCCATTGTCAGATGAAGAGGAAAACTTCATATAGGAAACACCAGAAGCAGCCCTAGTAGCAGCACAAGCATATCTATTAACCACGCGGCCAGAACCCGGAGATCCGCGGGAGCACATGCATCAAGCAGCCATAAAAAGTCTCGGGTTAGTAGAAGATAAGTTAAGGCAACACTCCTCAGAAAAGAAGTCAACATATTACGAGGATCAGGGAAAGAAGAATCGAAGGTACCAATCCTCGCAAAGTCAATCAAGCGACTCATCAGGTGACGAAAACTACAAGGCACGAGTGGAGGATGCAAGGAATATTATAGCTCAAAAGAAGGTGAACAAAGCACGCAATGCATGGAAGGAAGAAAACTACGAGGATGATGAAAAAGAGATGGGCGCGCTATGCTTTACCCGAAGGGTTCGCAGAACGCGAGTACCCAAAGGATTCAAATTACCACACGACCAGCAGAAGTACAATGGGTCGCAACAACCTAGGTTGTGATTATCAGATTACCTTCAAGTAGTACAAATACTGGGAGGAACAAGAGCGTCAGCAATGCAAAGTTTACAACTCCACCTCACCGGCGCAGTATGGTCCTAGTTAAGCACCATACCCAACGATTCCATCGGGAGTTGGGGCGAACTGGAAAATCAATTCGCAAGAAACTTTCGTTCGACAAACAAACGTCCAGCATCAGTCAAAGAAGTCAAATCCTGCATGCAGGGAAAGGGCAAAACTCTACGATCATATATCTAGCGGTGGAGTATAATAAAAAAACTCCACAAAAGACGTCTCTAACGAGCGGGCAGTAGATGCTTTTTCGGCTGGCCTTCGCCGTTCGGACCTCGTGGAAGAATTAGGGAGTACAAAGCCCAAAACGGTGTCAGAATTAATAGAGATCGCAAGTAGATTCACCGATGGAGAAGACGCTTACAACAATAAAAGGGCGCGCTCGCCAGAAGTCGACAGAGCAAACAGGCAAAGGTGCAGGTCTCGCAACGAGTATGGCCACGTAAGACGCAACCAAGTAGCCGCAGGGTACGAAAGGGGAGACGAGGAAGGAAACGAAAGTAGAGAATACCAAGACAAAAGCAGCCGCAGACGAGATAAGCCGAAATATTATGACCCGTCGGCAGAAGACATGCTGCATGGACCTTGCCGCATCCACTATGCATACCTAGATGGCAAGAGAGTTTCTAATCACCTGATGAGAGACTACATGACGTTCTTAAGATTACAAGATGCAATGGAATTAAGCCAAGGAGCACATCAAGGAAGCATAACCACAGGCCAATGATATCAAGTACAAAACGATGCAGGTTCAAAGGTCTACATATCCGCGATGATCCAGCCTGTTTCACAATCCAAGAAAGAGCAGAAAAGTATATCAAGACAAGTAAACCTAGCAATATCATCGCCACCATCCACCACAGGATATCTGCGATGGTCCGACCAAACGATTAGGTTCAGTAGAGCGGACCACCCAAGGAAAGTACCCAGGCCAGGACACGCGCCAATGGTGTTGAAGGCGCAAATAGGACGGTACGACGTCGGACGGGTGTTTATGGACGCAGGTAGCGGCATAAATTTGATATACGCAAGAACCCTGAAGGCAATGAGCATCTCACTGGAATGGTTGAAGCCAATAGATTGCTCTTTTCATGGGATAGTACCAGGAAGTGCAAATCATCCTTTGGGAAAAATTGAACTCGGACATTGGCTTTGGCGATAGCGGCAACTTCCGCAGAGAAAAACTAGAGTTCGAGGTGATGGACTGGCCCTCGCAATACCATGCAATCTTGGGACGACCAGCATTTGCAAAGTTCATGGCAGTTCCTCACTATGCATACCTAGCACTTAAAATTCTAGGACCTAACGGGGTCATCACAGTACAGGGAAGCTTTGAAGTATCAAACACCTGCGACAAAGAATTCAATAGGATGGCACAAACCTTCGGCATGACACCTGAATATGCAAGACTCAAAGGCATAATTGATCACAATGTGCTACTCGACAACGGTTGATCGCGGCCAGATCAGGCTTTTGACGCAACACAAGATTCTAAGAAAGTTCGGGTTCTTCCCACGGACCCAAACAAGACTACTTCCATCACAGTAAACCTGGATCCCGCATAGGAAAGCGCGCTCGTCGAGTTCCTCCGTGAGCACTGGGAAATCTTCGCCTGGTATCCTTCCAACATGCCAGGGGTTCCCAGGGAACTCATAGAGCATGCAATCAATGTGGATCCAAAGGCAATGCTGGTCAAGCAACCTCTACGGTGGTTCGATGAACCCAAAAGAAAAGCAATAGCAGCTGAATTACACATACTAGAAAATGCAAGCTTCATCAGAGAGGTCAAGGCATCAACGTGGGTGTCCAACCCAGTGATTGTCCCAAAGAAGAATACGGAAGTGAGACGGATGTGTGTCGACTACACGTCCCTCAACAAGCATTGTCCCAAGGATCCCTTTCCACTACCTTGCAAAAAATTGATGCCACAGCAGGGTGTGCAAGGCTTTCCTTCCTAGACGCATATTCAGGATACAATCAGATCAAACTAAAGAAAGAAGACGAAGAAAAAACAGCCTTGCACAATGGGGTTTGGACATGGTAGGGAAATTGCACAAGTCATGGCCCAGAGGACATGTCTATATGTTGGTAGCAGTCGATAAATACACCAAGTGGGTAGAAGCAGCCCCAGTAACAACTCAGGATTCCACAGTAGCAATCAACTTCATCAGGTCAATAGTATTTCGCTTTGGAGTACCTCACAGCATCATCACAGATAATGGCACGAACTTCACGTCCAAGGAATTCAAAGGCTACTGCGAGAGTATGGGGATCAAATTGAAGTTTGCATCTGTTGCAAACCCAAAGACAAATGGGCAAGTTGAAAAAGCAAACGGCCTAATATGCAACGGAATAAAGAAGAGGTTGCTAGCGCCACTAGAAAAAGTCAAGAACGCTTGGGTAAATGAGTTACCCTCCGTGCTCTGGAGCTTGAGAACTACGCCTAATGCAGCTACTCAAGAGACACCTTTCTTTCTGGTCCATGGCGCAGAAGCCGTGCTTCCAGTCAAAATTACCCATGAAGCTCCCAGAATTGCGGCTTACGACGAAACGACTTCTACTGAGGCGCTGCAAGATGATGTCGACTCACTCGACGAAGCAAGAGACGTAGCGCTAGCTAGAGCTACACAATATCAGCAAAGTTTGCAAAATTATCATAGTACTCGAGTTTGACCCCGTTCTTTCGTAGTGGGAGATCTAGTCTTACGACTCAAGCAAGACGGCCATGGAAAATTATTGTCACCATGGGTGGGACCCTACATAGTGGCAGAAGTCATACCAGGAGGAGCGTATCAGCTACAAGATAAGAAGACGGGAAAAGATGAAAGCAACCCATGGAACGTAGAGCAACTTTGACATTTTTACGCATATAAGACGTTATCAGCAAAACTTCTACATCGGCAAGCATGAAAAACTTTGAGTTATCACCCTCTAAACCCAGAACATGAGGCCATAGGTCGGGTTTCTTGGGTGGATTTTATGATATGTAAAAATATATCAACATCTTCCGCTCGGGGGCTCCGACCCTCGAGTCGTTATAAATATTATATTACTGAGATCATGGTATCATGTCTTCTCACGAGTAATCATGGAGTTATCCAAGAAAAATAACATGGATAGACAAGTATACAATGAAAAGCGCAACTAGTAGACAAAAAGCACATCGATGCTAAAGTAAAACACCTTGGAATATTGATAGTTCCCTTGGTTTCATAGTAAGGACGATACCATAAAGCAGAGTTCATCACATATAATTATTACACAATTCGACCAAAGAGTACAAGCAAAAGGATTACATCAAGAAGAAGACAACATTTATGGAAAGTGTACTTTTGCTTCATACTTCTTCTAGCATTGTGTGCAATCGAAGATCTTCATGTCAAAATTTGACATGCCGCAGTGGTAATCGAAAAGCATGAAGACGCCTTCATGCAGATCATGATCCTCTGCAAATTGGGGCCAGCCGCCCCTGAAGTACATCTCGCCATGACTGTCATAGTACACCTCCACTTCATATGGAGTTCCTTCTCCAGATTCTTCATGCAGGATGGCTTCACAGAGCTCACGCCTGTCCATAAATTGAGTAAACTTGAGCGGAACATGCTACTGCTCATGGCATTGAGCACCAGCGATAACAAAGAAGGAGAAAAGATTAACAGGAGGAGGAGGAGGAGAAGCATTGCGAGGAGCAGTGTTTGCATCCACAAGTTGGCGAGCAACAGAAGAGGAACGCTTAGGTTTGTTCTTACTCCCCAATGGACGGCCGGGGCGCCGCTTCATGGGCATGGCAGACGACCAAGCCACCATGGACACATCTTTAGGCTTGTTCTTACTGCCGCACGAACGGCCAAGCCCATGCTTCTCCATCACGGCGTCGGCGTCTAGGTCGATAACACCGGCGTCCGCCATCAGAAGATCTGCTTGGCAAGAAGAAAACCCTAGATGAGATTTGAAGGATGAAGATGATGCAGCGGAGGAGACCTACAGTGGAAGGTTTAGGGTTTCCCTTGGCAAGCCAGGGCCCCTCATTTATAAGGTACCTTTCATGGGCCTTTACATACTAAAGGTCCAATTAAATTACGGGCTTTAGTGTTCCGTCCAGAAGAGAGAGGAAAACGTGGGAAAATATAAAGGAAAGAAAAAGAGGTTGATCACCATTCAAGAAAAATAAGTTGTGAAGAAGAAATACTTGAGTCTATAGCAGGCTTCAAGCACCCTCTTATAGCCTCGGGGCTACTACCATTGGGAGCGCTACGCGCGCACCCGACGAAATTAAGCAAAAGAATAATCCAGCTGGGAAGATGAGAAGACAGAATACTTGAGCCTATACTCGAAAAACTTTCGACTATAGCCTTGGGGGCTACTACCATTGGGAGCACTGGTCGTGCACCCGATGGCGATGGAAAACATAAATTATTAATCGGAAGAATCATGGACTTTATTGTCGACAAGGTTAACTCGTCGTGGTTTCACTACCATTGGGAGAGATTTGCGACTTGTTGAAAAAACAACTCGACGATTTTCTACATTGAAACAGTCAAACAAGGCTGGAATAATTAAATGCGTGATTCTCGAGTTGTGTCATCGCGACAAAACTTGAATGTCGTGGTAATAACAAATCATGAAGGTAAGACCCCATGATCCGTCCTGTGTGGCCTAGTATACGCACCTGAATGCGCTCTGCTAGTAATTTTCCATATCCACGAGGCGAAGAAAAATCTCGGTGGACGCACTGGGTACCCTGAGAATTATTGGGATCCTTTCTTTGTAAGTCCTAAATGCGGCAAAAGATTGGGTTAGACCAGGTACCAGACTCAAAGTCCAGGCGCTTAAGTCTAAAGTAGGTAGCAAGTTTCTGCTCCGGCAGTTAACTGGTTTTATGATCCGTCAGATAAGCCAGGCTTGTTAACCAAAATCTCCTTGAGAAATAAAATAGACTGTTTAAATGAATACAAGGAAAATAAGAAGTTGAAGATTGAACAAGACAAAGATATGAAGATTTGAGATTCAAACCAAATCTACAATTCTGGTAGAATCTCGGGGGCTACTGACAAGGGTATAGCTAATAGAGCCCATTATCTGTGTACCCCTGAGGCCCGTTAAGCTAGGCCTAGGCATAATCATAGTCGAAATATGAGTCTGTATCGTATATGGATGTTGTAATTTGTATTGAACCCGACCGGTTCCTTGAGACCTGTCCACCTATATATAGGGGCCAGGAGAGGCCGACCAGGGACAGATGGAGATTCAGCCAAGTTCAGTGCCATGCTTATTCTCGATACACGCCTTGTTTGACTGATCTTTACCTTCAAGTTCATCCGATGCCCTCTTCCCCCAATCTTAAGTCCTTCATGTAGGACATTTGTCGAGTTAACCCTCGTCAACGGCTCTCATAGTCAAGTAGCCGTGGGATACAAAGAGAACAATTATCAAGGAGACGACTGTAGGAACTTAGGATACCGCAGCTATGGCAGAGAAGACTCTAGCAACAACAAAAGGTTCCAGTCCAAGGGACCCATGGAATACAATCCATCACCAGACGATATGCTAAACGGACCATGCTATATACACTTCGCGTTCGTTGATGGAAAAAAGAGTGTCCAGACATGCAATGAAAGACTGCAAAACATTCCTGAAACTTCAGGAGGTAGCAGGAAATAAGCAAGCTGAAGTAAGAAGACAGGGCTATGAGGGCAACACAAACAACGCACCATCGTCAAGCCAGCAAGCAAACAACGGAGCAGCGCAAGGCCAATACCAACCAAATCAAGGAAATGATAATGATGGAGAGTATATCCCATCTAAAGGGCACATCGCAGCAATGATACAACCCGTCCCAAAGTCAAATAAAGAGGAGAAAAACATATTGCGCCAAGTAAACTTAGCAGTAACATCACCTCCAGTGACTACAGAATATCTGCACTAGTCCGAGCAACCCATAGAATTCAACAGAGAAGATCACCCCATAACAGTACCTCAACCGGTAAACGCATCTTTGGTACTCAAAGCTCAGACTGGAGGACATGACGTAGATAGGGTATTCATGGATGCAGGAAGTGGGATAAACCTGATCTACGCAAAAACACTTTGAGCAATGCACATATCGGTAGAATTCTTGAAGCCAACAGACTGCTCCTTCCATGGAATCGTACCAAGAAGCGCCAACTACCCACTGGGTTGAATAGCACTCGATGTTTGCTTCGGCAACCGCCAGAACTACAGAAGAGAGAAGCTCGACTTCAAAGTCATGGACTGGCCCTCTCAGTATCACGCGATCCTCGGACGACCCACATTTTTGCGATTCATGGCGGTAGCTCACTACACCTACCTGGTGCTCAAGATGCTAGGACCAAGAGGAATCATCACATTAAAGGGGAGCTTCGAACTCTCAGATCTATGCGATAAGGAATTCCACAAGATGGCACAAAACTTTGGCATGATATCCAACTATGGACAACCCAAGGATAAAATAACAAGCGCGACTACAGGCACTATGAAACAACCCAAAGAACACCCAGTAGAGCCAGAGGCAAAGAAACTGCGAGTGCAGCCATCGAACCCAAAGGAAGCTACAATAGAGGAGGAGAAGACCGCTACAATATAGACAACAAGCATACGAAAAGCTGTTAGGAAAGTAGAATAGGACAAATAAGGCTACTAAGCCACGAGTTATCAATAGGGCAATGCCCTCTAGACCCAGAACACAGGTCACCGGCCGGGTCTCTTGGGACATCCCGTGTATCTTTACATTCAACATAATAAAAAGACAAGTTCCTCCTCTTCGAGCTTACAAGTCTTTTTCGCAAAATTCAAATGAATAGTGTTACACCATGAAAGTGCGGCAAACGCATGAACAAATAAAATAGCGCCTTGAGCATAAGTTTCTGACAAAGACATCAGAACACAAAAACTCTCATGTTCACCAAGAGTACACATTATAGTTATACATTACAATGTCGTTTGATCTGCATCATCCACAAGGAGCGGGTTCAAGTAATGAAATTTACGGAAAAAGGCAACATCCTCTTTAAGTAGCCTACCGATAATCCTCCTCGCCGGCTGAAGCATGGCATCCATATGAACTCGCAGTGTCGCACTCCCTGGAGGCAAACTCAGAGACATGGAACTATAATTAAGCCTTGGGTGCCACTTTTGTATCCATCTAAGGGCAAAATTAGCACCAACCACCAAGTTCAGTTCTATCAAACGATGAACACGTCGGCTTGTTCTGAAAACATCGAGCAGTTGCCCAAAATTCTCTTGTGGAGGATTACAGGGAAGCACAACAGAATACATGGTTTTCAAAGATTTTCGACAACCATCGACTGCTTCTCCAATATGTTGATCACGATCCTGCAAAAGAATGATGGCACTGCGATGACGCGGATCAATCAATCCAAAAAGTGTTGGTATCTGTCGACGCCCTTTCAAGAGCAGGAATCCGCTCAGAAACCCGACGATTCTTGTCGACGGGGTTCAAGCAAGAACCTACAAAAATACAAATTTTAGCATGCAAAATCAATGGGGCACAGCAAAAAGCCCAAGGGGGCTTCAAGGAAACTCACACTGCAATTGCTCGCACGCTAATTCAATGATTCCAATAAGGAAAGAGTCGCATTCTTCGAGATGAATAATCTTGGCTATTAGATATGATACCTGATCCTCAAGCAAAGACACTCGCTTCATCAAGCCGAAAGATTTCCCAGCTTGCTCTACAACATTCCTTGCCTAGCACTTTAGCAGCGACAATCAACTTTCAAGATTAGAAATCCTCGACAAATACTCAGCACAGCGGCAAGAAGTAGATGGAACTTCAGAACTCGATATATTTACAGGAGGCAAGCTACGATCAAAGGTTAGCGATCCACCACCATATCCATGCTGGAAGACAACAGAAAAAGGGAAAATAACTCAAACACAAGGGATGATGGGAATAAGCATTTCATCGAGCGAAATATGTACAGAGTATAAAGTCTCCCGACCAGGCATCGACAAAAGACACAAAGGTCTACTACATCAACTCAAACAATAAAAACTACAAAAGAAGGCTAAAAAGTCTATGCCACCTCAGCAGCAGGCTCCGTGGCAGTCGAAGGCGCAGAAACATCAAGGGCGATGGAAGGAGTCATCGAAGACCTAGGCGCAGAAGTCGAGGAAGCCGCCGACAGAGAAATCAGACATACAATCTTCGGTGCATACTGCTTCGCCCTCTGGAAGAATTCCTCCATCTCCGAAAGGGGGTGAGCATGGGAAGAACCAACCTTCTCCCAGTCCACTTCTTCGCCATGTGATTGGGCCAAGGCGATCGCCCCTTCAATGCCTCATTTCACAGACGTATGCTTCAGTGCAAGGACAGGGTCATGGGTGCCCTCAAAATCTGTGAGTAGCTTCCGAAGATTGTCACCTGGCATCTCCTTCCTCTTCTTCGATCAGAACCCGACAACATGCGGATTAGCACGTTGTGAGTTAGCTGGAGGACATTCTAAACAACTTTCCAATTGGATTCCAGCAAGTCCACTTTAGCTAGTAGAGGATCTTCAGTATTTTGCTAACGAAGCTTCCAAGATTCCCCAATCTTCTCTGCTGTACCACAGAGACACAAACAAATAAGCAGACATATATCAGCAAATTAAAGCATAAGTAAGTATTCAATAGGAGTGATGCGACACTTACTGCCAACAAAGGACGGAGATCTTGTCAGGACGCTCAGCTATGGACTGCTCCCACTCGGCCTGCTTCTGTTGGGACTCTGCCAAAGCCTTTTTAGCTTTTTTAGCCTTGTTTTCTACTGACTTAGCAGCCTTCTCAGCAGAAACCTTGGCAATGTTGGCACTCTCCCAAGCCTCTCTAGATGCCTTCAGTTCGGCTTCCAGAGCTGATATGCGAGCGTGAGCCGTGACCAAGGCAGCTGCGAGCAAACAAAAAGACATCACTAACCTATAGAAGCATGGGTGAAAGCAAGTCGAATAAAAGCAAAGCAAGAATCGCAAGCACAAGAGATATACCTTGAGAGGCATCAGCAGTCTCCTGAATCTTGACGCATTCAGCACCAAGAGAAAGAAACTTTTGCATCAAAGCCTGCAGGGTACAAGTCGTATAAGAATCTTAAAATCAAGGACAAGAAGAATCGAGTATAAGCAGCACTACTCACATTTTCAGAAGAAGAAGAAGAGGGATGATGAACCTCAAGAGAAGCAGCCGCCGTTGCTCCCCTTTTCTGACGCTTTGAAGGAGGAGCACTCGCTTTCTTCTTAGGAGGGACTAGCGATGGTTTAGTCACCGCAGTCTCCTCTTGAGATTGTCCCTCAGGAGTAGCCGAAAAACCGAAGGGGGGAACTGTAGCAGCATCCTTCTTTGGCTTGTTGTTGTCACTAAAGAAGAAATCATTCGACATCAAGAAGAAGGGAAAGAGTCAAGGGTAGAAAAACTAGGAAAGCAAAGTGAAGCAAACTCACGAGTCCAGTAACTCGAACATATCAGGCTCAGGGTCCTTGGCAGCAGCAGCCTCCCCCGATGTTTCTTTCCTAATGGAGGTAGTCGAGGAAGCTACGTCTACTACGCGCTTCCTCTTTTTCTCCAGATCTCCATCTTCGGAGACAGCAGGGGGAGGCGACGTAGTAAAGCCGCTCTCTTCTCGAGATTCTTCGGCATCATCTCCGTCCTAGCTTTCGTCAGCCTCGGGGGCTTTAGAACTAGCAGGAGCAGGATCAGCCTGGATTGGCCCTTCCTCGGGAAGATGAGGACGAGAAACCAAAACTTGATGATCCTACAAAAGAGCATTCACCAAAAAAGTATCAACAAAACAACGTACAACACAAGAAAACGGAGAGTAGCAGTCAATACTTTTGAGTGATAAGGCGCATACCGCGGGCAAAGGGTGAGCAGAGTTGAAAAAAGCAGCTGTCAACGCCGGGATTTCATTCTGTGTAGTGAGAGTAGTCAAGGATCTAACCTGTTTGTTGAGACCCTTTTTCTCTAGGTCCTGAACGGACACTCGAGAAGGATCGGCCGAGCCGGAGTAAGACCATAGCTTTGAAACTCGAGATTGCAGAGGTTGGATGCGCCTCTAAAGGAATAACACCATCAGTTGCGTCCCTGTCAGTCCACCTCCCGCTGCACTCTTCAGACTCTGAATACGAGTCAACAAGGGCTTGATATTCTCGACTTCAGATTCTATATGTCGATGGATTTCGTGTCGCAAGAACACGGGGTACCACGCGATGGACCCAAAGATTCGAACGCAGGGGGCTGAACGTGTGAGATCCAGGTTCAGGGCCCTCGTGGTGAGGTAACACCCCTACTTCCTGCCTTCTTGTATTGCAACGCGACACCTCGCGAGGAGTACAAGGTCTTGGTTACAAAGTTCTAGCTGGCCAGAGGTTGAAGAACCTGCGTGCCCAGCTAGCAACTTGGAGAAGATCAGATCCCATCTAAGGGGTGGCCTCCCCTCCTTTTATAGCGCCAAGGTCCTCCTTCCCCTTATCTTCTTGGGGAAGGGGTTGCCACACACACGGCCAAGGAGGGTGGACATCTGTAGACTACACTCTTCTGTAGACGTGGTCTTCATAGGGTAGTGGCGTCGGTCCACAGGAGTGGGTGGAGGAAGCTGACGTCTTCCTCTGGCGCCCTGCACCGTCCACGCTATTTTTAGGGGGTGGCCAACAACCACTGTGCCGCTTTGGGCAGGCACAGCGAAAGTTGGTCTCCTCCCTGTCGGGGGTAGCGTGGGCGGTACGCGGTCTTCTATCCTTCATCTTCTTGCTCCGCACGCCAACGTGCTGAGCTGGCGTGGACTTGGTCTCTCTCCTCACCAGCGGGGGCTCGTGAGGAGGTCTTCTGGTCCTTAGCATTTTCCACCGTCGTTCTCCTCACGAGGCGCCTCCTCGTGAGGGTCTTCTCCGTAGCTTGGGTCGTTGATTCTCCCCTGGGCTGAAGATGGGCCGATGACGGGGCCCAGGAGCAGGTGGACCGGGATACCCCGGTATCCAAAACAACGACAGTAGCCCCCGGGAGCCCGGCCCGCGAACGCGCCCTCTTGAGGGAGCGAAGGGCTGGGGGCCCCAGAAGCTGCTGGGCCCTCCAATGGCACGCGTCAACCACGCGGTCAGAGGACCATGTGAAGAAGCGGAGGTCGTGGGCACGTGGCGCCCTTCCAGTTGGCGAAGCGAAGCGGCGTGGAGATCGTGCGTAGTGGGTGGGGTAACGGGCGTTTTTCGAACCGTCGCGTCAAGGCCGACGCTTCGGAAAATGCGCCCTGGTCGTCCCCTTAAAAGCTTGACAGAGAAGGCTCCTTCCTCTTTCCCACAGCACAACGCCGCCGCCACCTCCCTTCTGAAGATCTTGCGCATCCAAATCTTCCTAGCCTCCAATCTTCTCGCTGCAACTCGCCCCCGCCCAGAGCCATGGCACCGCGCAGGGCCGTTGGAGCGGCGAGGTCTTCCGCAGCTGTGCCGCGGCCGGCGGCGCCCCTGCTCGACTCCCGCATCAAGAGCAGCCGTGAGCTCCAGACCGTCCGAGAGATGGTCGGGAGCAAGAACAATGAGTGGGGCGCCACCCGCATCTGGCACGGCCGCGCGCCGCGGGACACTCTGCCCCCGACGGCGCAGCCCTTCTTCCTCTTCTCCGTCTTCGTCGGCCTGCTGCCGCCATTCTCCCCCTTCTTCCTGGCGATCCTGGAGACTTACGGGATCCAGGCCATCCACCTGCATCCCAAGTCCGTCACCTTGCTGGCGGTCTTCGCTTACGCCTGCGAGGCCTGGATCGGCATCAAGCCATCGGTGGCATACTTTCGCCACCTCTTCTCCCTCCAGTCCTCTGGGCTGAACCAGAGTTCCGGATGCGTCTCCTTCATCGCCACCGCCGGAACGGAGGGCGACTTCATCGACTTGAAGTGGATGAAGAAAGTTGAAGACTTTCGGAGCCGCTGGTTCTTCATCGACACCCTCGAAGAATCGGAGCTCTTCCTCGTCACCGGGATCCCTCCCGTCAAGCTCACCACCTGGGCCAGCGAGGCCCTTCCTGAAGAAGCACTGAGGACGCTCCGCCCGCGAATCCGAGATCTCCGGGATGCCGGCGTCACAGGGGCCATGGTCGGGGTGGAGTTCGTCACCCGATGCATCGCCCCCCTGCAGGACCACCGCCGGGAGATCTGGAGGCACAGGGCCGGGGACGACCTCAGGCTCCACATCAGCGAGCTCAACGCCGACGCTCGGGAGGAGGTAATAAGAGCCTTCTTCTCTTCCGTCGCCATCCCCGCCATCCCGCGCAATGCCTTGCCGATCTACAATCTGGGCGCTCGGGAGACCAGCCGCGTCACGGCGGGGATCTTGAAGTTCAACGCCTGGGGCCCGTTCCTTGCCGACGGCGCCGTGCCTGGTCCCCTCCCGGGCGCACCTGCGGCCAGCTTGGAGCAGGACTCGGCAGCAAGGGGAACAGGGCCCACGGCCTCTGGAGATGGCGACGACGACGCGGAGTCCGGTGAGCGACTAGTCCGCCGGAGGCATCCTGAGGGCATTGTGGTGCTCTCAGATTCCTCCGACGATGACTCCTCCTTGCCGGACCAGCCCGCCGGGGGAGATGCCGACGCGTCCTCCTCGCGAGACCTGGAGGAGGAGGGACGCCGAGCCCGCCTGGAGGCGGAGCGCCGCTCCAAGTTTAATGATGAACGCGCCAGCCGGCAACCTGAGGCAGGGGCCTCCCAAAGGAAGAAGCCGGCGGGCGAATCTTCCGCGCCCCCGCCACCACCTTCCTCCCTCCCGAGCAAAAGAGGATGGGTGGAGCGGGACGCCTCGTGAGTGTTCCTGCACAAAGACCTTTACCTTTCGTCTTACCTTTCCCCTAACCTCATTCCCCCTTTTCCTCTCCAGGGATGCCGAGGAGAAGAAGGAAGAGAAGAAGAGGAGGAAGAAGAGGAAGACCGGTCAGGCCACGCCGGGCCCTGACCCGGCCGCCACGGCCACACCGACGACGCCGCCGCGCGCCACCGGAGAAGAAGAGGACCGCGTGTCTACGGACGTGCAGTCCGCCCTGGGAGCCGCTTCGGCTCCCAGCACGACCGAGCCCCCTAGCACAGGGGGCACACCAGAGACCACGGGGGCAGCTGCGGCCGCCCCCGTTGTAGGCAACATCACCACCGCCCCAGAGGTGCCCTCCACGGCCGCGCCGTCTGGCACGAGGACAGCCCCCGAGCCGCGCAGCGAGAGGAGGACGGCCTCCACTGGGCCAGGGCCCTCCAGAGCTCCATCGCCTCCCCTGCCAGAGATCCTGGGGAGGCCTGCGAGGATCGCAGCTGAGCCCCACGCCGCTGACCCATGGGCGGGGGTGCTCGTGGCCATGACCGGCGCCCTTCGGGACGAGGTCGTCAGGGCGCGCACCGCTGAGGAGGCGCGCATCGACGAGGGCTGGGCTCTCCTGCACCAAGCCACGGAGAGGTGCCGTCTCCTGGACCAGCGTGCCGCCGAGCGCCGCGAGCAGGCGAGGAAGGAGGCGGAGGAGATCCGCGCCAGCGCGGTCGAGGAGGCCGAAGAAGCTCTGGCGAACGCCAGGGAGTCGGCGAGGGGAGTCCTGGCTAGGGCGCATCGAGAGGCCATGGAGATCATCTCCGAGGCGCGCCAGAAGATTCCCCCCACCGTCGGGCCTCCCAACCCAGCCTTGGCTGGGGAGGAGGCCAAGCGGGCAGCTCAGCACCTCCTGGACCAGGCCAGGACAAATGCCGATGGTCTCCTCGCCAATGCCCAGCAGAGGCTGGACGAAGTCGAGGACCGAGAGGCCCTCCTCCACGCCCGCGAGGAGAGTGCTGATTCCTGGGCGGAGAGCCTGAGCCTGCAAGAGGCTGGGATCGCCGTCCGAGAAGCAGAGGCTCGCGAGCGCGAGCGGGGACTCCGCCTCCGAGAGGAGCAGCTCCATGCCCTCGAGGACCGGCTCAACGGGGAGCGGGAGGCTCTCAAGAGCCGAGAGGCAATGGTCGGCCAGTCCACTACCGAGCTGGCCCGGCACCAAGAGGCGCTGAACCAGCGCGAGGCTTCCCTCCAGGGAAGGATGGACCACATGCTGAACCAGCGACGGGTCAGCTTGGAGCAGGAGTTCGAGCGGAGGCGCGTCGAGGTCACCGAGGCGTGCCGCGCGGACTTCCGCTCCAAGACCGATGCCGCCCTGGTGAGGTACAAGCAGGAACGCGAGACCCTGGAGCGCCAGGTCCGCGACCTGGAGACCAAACTGAGGGGGGCGCACAAGGTGGGTCGGGGCGCCGAGCGCGCCCTTGCCGAAGCCGACGCCACCATCGCCTCGCTCCGGCGCGACGTGCAGAGGCTTGAGGAGGAGAACTCGGCGTCGGTCCTGCAGGTCGTGGAGATCTCCAGGGAGCTCCAGGAGGCTAGGGACTCCGAAGAGGAGGCACGCGTGCTGCGAAGGCAGCGGGTGCAGATGTTCCGCGGGTTCTCAGCCCGCGTCATGGCGGCGGCGCACCGCCTGGGCATCCACGGGCTGAACCTGCCCACCGTCCCTGAGGACGACGGGTCGATCATGCTCTTCTTCAGCCAGCTGGCTGAACAGCTGGACGGCGCATCGGCGAAGGTCCTGGAGCTCATCGACGCCGAGTGCCGAGAGCTGCTGGGGCTCGCGGGGACGCGAATCTTCACCAACCTCCAACGCCTCCGCCCCAACCTCAACCTGGAAGAGGTACTGCAGAGGCCGTCGCCTCCTCCGCCAGGAACCCTTGACCGCGCGGCGATGGCCAGGGCAGGGCGGTTGCATATTGCCCTGCGACAGCTGCAGGCCATCTACGCCCGCCCTGGAGCACCCGCCGCCGCGGACCAGGAGAGCTCATCCAGCGGCGACACCTCCGGCTCCGGGGAGTCCGGCAGCGGGGAAGCTGGGGAGGAAGATGACAGGGAGTCGGGGTCCAGCGGAGAGGCGTCCTCAAGCTCCAGCCAAGGCACCGGCGATGACGAGGGCGACGCGGCGGTCGCCCAGTAAGCTCCTCCTAGACCTCCTCCAGAAGAACTAGGTTAGCTGCACACTTGGCAGCTGTCAGACATTGCCCTGCTGGGCCAGTTTAAGTTGTAATCGTACTTAAGGCGTCGTTCGCCAAATTGTCCTCATTTGCACCCTTGCACATTTTTCCTTGTCTCGTCTTTGTCTGGGGAATGCTCTACGCCGTTCAGGGGCCAGCCTCCGAGCGGGACAGCAGCCTGACGCTTAGTATGCAGCTCGTGGTGCAAGGCTAGCGGGCGCTGGCGCTCCAGAGGTGACTGTAATGGCACACAGGACTATTTCCCTATAGCCCCCTTGGCGTCCAAACACAACAAAGGCGATTCCAGGAGAAGAAACGCAAGGCCGCAGACAAGGACAGCAGAGTATTTGACGAGATTGGTACGAGTTGTGCGACCCCCACGCGTTCATGCGCTTTCATTCGAGCGTCTCTCGAGAGGAGAGAGCACCATGGATCGTATGAGATGACTGTAGCAGGTCCCTTCCCTAGTCAGAGCTCGATCCGTTCTGGGTTTTGTGGGCCTGCTGTTTTCCGGGCGAAGGCCCCAGCATGGACACCGTGCTCCGGCTCTTTCTCGAAAGGCAGTCGAGCGAAAACTCACGTTCGCGCTAAGTCGCAGTTAGCTGAAATTGTGAGGCTGGTGGAACCAAGACTCACGATTCCAGGCAGTTTCTACAGATTAGAAAAGATTAATGGCGAGTGAGACTACCGTTACTCTTTGTTCCTTGCGCAGACGAAGAGCTCCGTTTCCTCAGCCGAGGGCAAGGTGGTGACGTCCCTTAAGCCCCCCTGCCCAATCTTCAAGCACCTGGGGACGGGGCCATCGAGGACGGCGCAAGCCTACGCGTCCTCTGGCTCAGGTCCCAGAGATGCGTACCTGTCGAGGAAGCGCTCGCAGAGGTCCCTCCAGGACGAGATGGATCTTGGCGGTAGCCCGCAGAGCCACCGGCGAGGCTCTCCCTTTGTTGCCATCATGAACCAACCGGCCATGACACGCCCGTCGCCTCCCGCCGACCGTATGGCGGCCGCGTAATGCTGCAAGAACTCCACGGGATCGGAAGTCCCATCGTAACGCGCACCGATCTCCGGCCGGAAGCAAGACGGCCACGTTGCGCGGCGAAGTGGCCCAGCGAGCGCCGCGAAGCCCTCGAAGCCGAGGTCACCGGTCGCTGGTGCACCCTCTCCAATGGCTTCTAGGCCATCAAGGACCTGAAGACGATCTCGGCGATAGCTCGCGTAGATAGCGCAAAGGCGAAGACGACGACGACGATCGTCACTCATGTCGAAGCAGATCTGGAAGAAGACACACCACAGCCCCCTACCTGGCGCGCCAAATGTCGATGGATTTCGTGTCGCAAGAACACGGGGTACCACGCGACGGACCCAAAGATTCGAACGCAGGGGGCTGAACGTGTGAGATCCAGGTTCAGGGCCCTCGTGGTGAGGTAACACCCCTACTTCCTGCCTTCTTGTATTGCAACGCGACACCTCGCGAGGAGTACAAGGTCTTGGTTACAAAGTTCTAGCTGGCCAGAGGTTGAAGAACCTGCGTGCCCAGCTAGCAACTTGGAGAAGATCAGATCCCATCTAAGGGGTGGCCTCTCCTCCTTTTATAGTGCCAAGGTCCTCCTTCCCCTTATCTTCTTGGGGAAGGGGTTGCCACACACACGGCCAAGGAGGGTGGACAGCTATAGACTACACTCTTCTGTAGACGTGGTCTTCGTAGGGTAGTGGCGCCGGTCCACAGGAGTGGGTGGAGGAAGCTGACGTCTTCCTCTGGCGCCCTGCACCGTCCACGCTATTTTTAGGGCGGTGGCCAACAACCACTGTGCCGCTTTGGGCAGGCACAACGAAAGTTGGTCTCCTCCCTGTCGGGGGTAGCGTGGGCGGTACGCGGTCTTCTGTCCTTCATCTTCTTGCTCCGCACGCCAACGTGCTGAGCTGGCGTGGACTTGGTCTCTCTCCTCACCAGCGGGGGCTCATGAGGAGGTCTTCTAGTCCTTAGCATTTTCCACCGTCGTTCTCCTCATGAGGCGCCTCCTCGTGAGGGTCTTCTCCGTAGCTTGGGTCGTTGATTCTCCCCTGGGCTAAAGATGGGCCGATGACGGGGCCCAGGAGCAGGTGGACCGGGATACCCCGGTATCCAGAACACCAACACTATAGGAGGAAAATCCCATGACGTCAGTTTCGTCAGGTTTTTGCTGGCATCAAAGGGAGCGATACCAAACTTGTCTGAGGACATAGCCTGTTGGTCCTTGATATAGAATCACTTCTTCCTCCAGCCCTAAACTTAGACAACCATGTTGAACTCAAGATAGTGCGACTCAGAGCGCACAGATACAACAGCCCCGCCCAGCTCAGGATTCTTAGCTAACGAAACGCTTGGGCGGAGGCGGAAAAGAAACTTCAAAAGAACCCAGTGCGGGTCGATTCCAAGAAAAGACTCGCAAAGAGTGATGAAATAGGCAATGTGGAGAATCGAATTTGGCATGAGCTGGTGAAGTTGCACGCCATAGACAAAGAGAGGCCCACGAAGAAACTCGTGGGCAGGAAGAGAAAGGCCGCGGAGAAGAAAAGCTAGGAACATAACCCGATATCCGCTCGTAGACTTGGGGACACGCTCGTTGCCGGGGAAGACGATCGGTGCTGATTCTGGGAGAAAGCCCTCCTTATTGGCCTTCTTCAGATCGGATTCCTTGAACGATGAGTGAACCCACTTGGTGGCCACACTGCTGCTCCCGTTCTTCATCATTTTCTCTCTGTGCGCAACCTTTTTGATGGTCATTCAAAGGTGACGCGCTCGGGGGCTGCAAGGAGAATGCAAGTGCAAGGAAGAAGAAGCAATGGCGGTGGTGAAGGAACAGAGAGCTGGTAAACAGTAAAAACAACGGTCCCTATGTATATATAGCTTCTCCAAGAAGGAACGTGGGCTGCGACATGGCAAGAGAAGCCAAAGCGGTAAGCCCACTAACGGGCAGAAAAATAGGGAAGTTACTGCTTTGCCAATGTGCAGCGGTCAGCGTTCAGTCAAATCGCCACAGAGAGTGACCATATCAATGACGTCACCTGCACCAATCAATGTCGATAAAAAATACAAAAGAACAAGACCTGAGACTGTGATTGTTTCCAAGGAACACATTAACAAGCCTCGGGGGCTACTCGCAACGGAACTCACGGAACATTTATCTTTGAGTCTACACCCAAAAAACTTTCGACTATAGCCTCGGGGGCTACTACCATCGGGAGTGCTAGGCGTGCACCCAACAAAATTACCACAAGATTAAAGCAGCTACAAAGATGAAGAAAATAGTTTACTTGAGCCTATACTCGAAAAACTTTCGACTACAGCCTCGGGGGCTACAACCATCGGGAGCGCTGGTCGCGCACCCGATGAAATTTCAGATTCCAAGAGAAACAAAGAAGGCGGAAAGAAGAAATTCAAGTATTTATTCATTACAGTCACTCCCATCGAGAGGGGATCTATACTAGTCAAGGTTATGCAACCCGAAGATTTTTGGCATTGGAACAGTCAAACAAGGCTAAAAGTAACTAGAAACGTGATTCTCGAGTTTTGTCATTGCGACAAAACTCGAATGCCGTGATTGTAACAAATCATGAAGGTAAGACCCCAGGATCCGTCCTGTGTGGCCTAGTATACGCAACTGAATGCGCTCTGCTAGTAACTTTCCATATCTATGATGCGAAGAAAAATCCCGGTGGACGCACTGGGTACGCTGAGAATTACTGGGACCTTTTCTTTGTAAGTCCTAAATGCGGCAAAAGATTGGGTTAGACCAGGTACCAGACTCAAGTCTAGGGGATTGAGTTTGATGTAGGTAATAAGTATCTGCTCCGGCAGTTAACTGGCCTCTTGATCCGTCAGAGCTGCCAGGCTTGATAACCAAAAGTCCCCTTGAGAACTAAAATGAGTTGAGATTGTTTAATAAAGTACAGGGAAAAGAAGAAGTCAAAGATTGATCAAGTCAAAGATATGAAGATTTGAGATTCAACCCAAATCTACAATTCTGGTAGAATCTTGGGGGCTACTGACAAGGGTATAGCTTATAAAGCCCATTATCTGTGTACCCCAGAGGCCCGTTAAGCTAGGCCCAGGCATAATCATAGTCGAAATATGAGTCTGTATCATATATGGATGTTGTAATTTGTATTGAACCAGACCGGTTCCTTGAGACCTGGCCGCCTATATATAGGGGCCAGGAGAGGCCGGCCAGAGACAGATTGAGATTGAGCCAAGTTCAACACCATGCTTATTCTCGATACACGCCTTGTTTGACTGATCTTTAGCTTCGAGTTCATCCGACGCCCTCTTCCCCCGATCCTAAGCCCTTCATCTAGGACATTTGTCGAGTTAGCCCTCGTCACTCATGGACACCAATTTTTCTGTCTTTTCATGAATAACGATGAACTTTTGGAAAAGTAACTTTCCAAAAAAGTGAACTTCCCAGTACATACAAGTGAACTTCATGTGGACTATCAGTGAACTTCCTGACCGACGTCATTTTTCTCTGGTTTTTCAAGCATGACAATGAATTCTTTGAAAAAGAAATTTTTGGAAAATTGAACTTCTCATTACGCATGAGTGAACTACATCTTACTAGTAAGTGAACTTTCTGACGAACACCACTATTATCAGTGTTTTCCATACATAACAGTGAACTCCCCAAAAAGTGGATTTCTGAGAAAGTGAACTTCCCAGTACACATGAGAGAACTTTGTTTAGACTAGAAGTGAACTTCCTAATGAAGGCCACTTTCTCTATTTTTTCAGGCATAACGGTGAACTCCCGAAAAGTGGATTCTCGAGAAAGTGAACTTCACAATACATATTGCTGAACTTCGTCCGGACTAGAAGTGAACTTCCTGATAGATTATATGTTTCTCTATTTTTTCACACATAATAGTGAACTTATTGAAAAGTAAATTTCATTAGCTTTCAAACGGCATATCATATGCATTATTCTGATTTATGGTTTCATAAATAAGTTGAAAATTTCTAGAGATACTTTTGTTTACGCAAGTATGTTTTGTGTTCTTTCTTGGAGTAGAAATTAGACTGATATGTTAGTGTCAACAACTCACATGAACAATCAGTTTAGTCAACCAAAGATTTTAGAGATAATTTTAATGCATGACATTTTTGTTCCAAAGATATAGCGTTTGAGCCGCCTCTAATGTGTCTGTAAACTTCTCGGTATGTGTTGGTGAACTCCTCGATATTCTACAACCACTTGGTCATTTCACGGTTGAACTTCACCAAACTATCAAGTGAACTTCCCGACATACTAGATTTCCTTTTTTGCGTGCACTTTATATCGTGATTTTTTTTGGGTAGGATGAAGTGTACCTCTGATTTTATCTACTAAACTTCTGCGTTTTTTTAGACATCGAACTGTTGTAACCTAAATAGTGAACTTCTTTTCTCTTTGTTTTATGGGAATATCACTCCCTGCTTGGGCCTAATTGGAACCACTCCTATGACCAAGTGAAAACTAGATAGTGTCAAAAAAATCGCAATGAACTTTCGCGCCTGACAAGGGTATAGATAATAGAGCCCGTTAGTTGAGTACCCCTGAGGCCTGTTAAGCTAAGCCCAATTGTAATACTAGTCGAAATACGAGTTCTTACCGTATGTCGATATTGTAATCTGTATCGGACCCTACCCGATTCTCGAGACCTGGCCACCTTTATATAGGGGCCAGGAGGGGACGGTGTAGGCCAGATTGAAAGCAAGCCAGGTTCTACACCCATGTTTACTTTCATAGCCACCTTGTTTGACTGATTTTACCTTCGAGTTCATCCGATGACCTATCTCCCCGATCCTAAGTCCTTCATCTAGGGCAGTTGTCGAGTTAACCCCTCGTCAATTGGTGTCGACCGTGGGGACTCTGGGCGTTGGAATCATGAATTCGATGACTTTTTCGCTTTTAGCCAATAGCAACCAAGAAGTCGATGGAAGTCAAGAAAAAGAATTGACGTTTGGAAGTCTAAGCTTCAACATCGGACCTTCGGGTTCAACTCGCCTTTCGGATCCGACGAAACCAATTCCATCGGCAGGCCAAGCAGAGAGGACGACAGCATCGGGATCATCTGTAGGCTCTTCTAGCGAGGTAAACTCGCTAGTCAGCTTAGCGGCAACAGAAAATCTGCTGGGAAAATTAGAGGAACCCGAAGAAATCGAGCAAGAAACCATTGTTGAAGAAACAGTGGACAAATCAAGAGATACAGCTAGCAGAAGCAGCAGCGCCTCTAGGAGCGTGCACCAGTTATGCGTAATCATCACTGAAGCAGCAGAAGAACAAGACAATCACCTCGGCAATAAGGAGGTCGACATGCAAGTCAACAAAATAAGGAGCAATAGCAAGAAAGAGAAGGAAAAAGTACATATTTCGGCTGGAGAATGGAGAATGATCATGACAGCTGTCAACCATGGGACTGATGTACCCACAGATTCAAGAAGAGAAGTTTTAATGGGGTACTAATACACGCTGCACCAGCGTAGGAAAAAGCTCAGGCAGGAAAGAGAGATGATTATGAGAAGTTCAGATTACAACCGCACACCAAGTGAAGGATATTGGAGTGAATATACCAACTCATCAGAATCCAGCATGGAGAGGCACAGAGACCCAAAGCACAGTAGGAGGACAACAGCACATGTAGTAGAAGAAAGCTATACAAGAAGTACAAGCCCAAACCAACCAGAAGAGGAGGAAGAATTCATACAAGAAACACCAGAGGCCGTATTGATAGCAGCGCAAGCGTACCTACTAACTACGCAGCCAAAACCTGGTGACCCACGGGAACAAATGCATCAAGCCGCGATACAGAGCCTCGGGTTAGTAGAAGAGAAGCTAAAAGGAAGCATTCCAGAGAAAAAGTCGACTCATCGGAGTGCAAGGGAAAAAGAAGAAGTCAAGCGCAAACTTTCGCAAAATGAAACCAGCGAATCCTCAGAAGACGAGAAGCGTCAAAAAAGGAAGGAGGATGCAAGGAACATAATCGCACAAGCAAGGGTAAATAACTCGTGTTACGCATGGAGGGAAGAAAATTACGAGGATGACAAAAAAGAGATGGGCCCGCTATGCTTTACCTGAAGGGTTCGCAAAACACGGGTACCCAAAGGCTTCAAGTTGCCACATGACCAAGAGAAGTACGACGGATCGCAGGAGCCAACCTTATGGTTGTCAGATTACCTGTAAGCAGTACAGATACTAGGAGGAACAAGAGCAACAGCCATGCAAAGCCTGCAGTTACACCTCACCGGCGCAGCACGGTCCTGGTTAAATACCCTACCAACGATTCCATTGGAAGTTGGGGAGAATTAGAGAGTCAATTCGCGAGAAACTTTCGCTCAACATATAAGCGCCCAACATCGCTAGAAGAAATCAAGTCATGCGTGCAGCAGAAAGGCAAAACACTGTGTTCTTATATACAACGCTGGAGTGTAATCAAAAATTCAGCAGAAGACGTCTCCGACGAAAGAGCGATAGATGCTTTTTCAAGCGGCCTTCGTCGTACAGATCTAGTGGAAGAAATAGGACAAGCAAGGCCAAAAAGGTATCAGAGTTAATGGAAACAGCCAACAGATTCGCCGATGGAGAAGACGCGTACAATAACAAAAGGGGTCGATCACCAGAAGTCGACAGAGCAAGCAAGCAAAGACGAAGATACCGTAACGGCGACAACCACGGAAGGAGAAATCAAATAGCCGCAGGATATGACGAAAGGAACAAAGAAGGCTATGAAAACATTGAGTTTCCTACAAAAGACACCAGGAGAAAGGAGAAGCCAAGGTACTCGGGTCCTTCAGCAGAAGATATGTTATATGGTCCTTGTCGCATCCATTATGCTTACCTAGACGGGAAGAGAGTATCCAACCACCAGATGAAGGATTGCAGAACCTTCCTAAGGTTGCAAAATGCCGTGGATTCAAGCCAAGGGGCACGGCAGGGAGGAAAAAGCATAAATCAAGGATATCAAATGCAACGACTCGCAAAACAGCTGGAGTCAAAAGTATATATATCAGCAATGATCCAACCAGTACCAAAGTCGAAGAAAGAAAGGAAGAGCATATCAAGACAGGTCAACCTAGCAATAACATCACCACCAGCTACAACGGAGTATCTAAAGTGGTCCGATCAGCCAGTTAGGTTCAGCAGAGCAGACCATCCGAGGAAAGTCCCCAGACCAGGCCACTCGCCAATGGTGCTCAAAGCCCAGATAGGAGGATATGATGTCGGAAGAGTATTCATGGACGCAGGAAGCGGTATAAACCTAATATACGCCAGAACGATGAGAGCAATGTGCATATCATTGGAAAATCTAAAGCCAACAGATTGTTCTTTCCACGGAATAGTACCAGGAGCCGCAAATTATCCTTTGGGCAAAATAGAACTCGACGTCTGTTTTGGCGACAGCAGCAATTATCGTAGAGAAAAGCTGGAATTTGAAGTCATGGACTGGCCCTCACAATATCATGCAATCCTGGGACGCCCAGCATTTGCAAAATTCATGGCAGTACCCCATTATGCATATCTCACACTCAAGATACCAGGACCTAAAGGAACGATCACGGTACAAGGAAGTTTTAAAGTATCCAACACCTGTGACAAAGAATTTAACAGGTTGGCACAAACCTTCGGCATGACAGCAGAGTATGAAAGACTGAAAGGCGAAACCGACCACAACGTGCTACCCGACGTCGGGCGATCCCTGCCAGATCAGGCTTTCGATGCATCTCAAGACTCGAAGAAAATACAGGTCCACCCGACGGATCCAAACAAGACCACTTCCATAGCAGTAAACTTGGACCCCGCATAGGAAAGCGCACTCATCGAGTTCCTCCATGAGCGCTGGGAAATCTTTGCCTGGTGTCCCTCAGATATGCCAAGTGTTCCCAGGGAACTCGTCGAGCAAGCACTAAACGTGGATCCTGAAGCAAAGCCGGTCAAGCAACCACTATGACGATTTGATGAACCCAAGAGGAAAGCAATAGCATCAGAGTTACATAGGCTGGAAAACGCAGGGTTCATCCAAGAAATCAAAACATCGACTTGGGTATCTAATCCAGTAATAGTCCCCAAGAAGAATACAGACGTACAAAGAGTATGTGTCGACTACACATTTCTCAACAAGCACTCCAAAGGATCCCTTCCCCTGCCTCGCATCGACAAAATAATTGACTCAACAGCAGGATGCGAAAGGCTTTCCTTCCTAGACGCATATTCCGGCTACAACCAGATCAAGTTGAAGAAAGAAGACGAGGAAAAAACAGCTTTCATAACACCTTATGGCGTGTTCTGCTACCAAGTCATGCCTTTCGGCCTAAAAAATGCAGGAGCAACTTATCAGAGGATGATGCAAAACTGCCTTGGAAGTCAAATAGGGCGAAACATCCAAGTTTATATTGATGACGTGATCATCACCACGAGAAAGGAAGAATCTCTTATCAGCGACCTGGCAGAAACCTTCGACAACCTGAACAAGTATAAGCTCAAGCTCAACCCGACAAAATGCTCCTTCGGTGTGTCAGCAGGGCAACTTTTGGGGTTCCTAGTATCAGCAAGAGGAATAGAGGCAAACCCAGAAAAGATACAAGCAATATTAACAATGGGAAAGCCAACGAAGTTACACGACATACAGAAGCTCGCGGGGCGCGTTGCAGCGCTAAGTCGATTTGTGGCTCGACTAGGAGAGAAAGCACTACCTTTATACGCGCTCATGAAAAAATCAGATGTTAAATTCGAGTGGACGGAAGAAGCAGACATGTCCTTCGCATAATTGAAAAAAGTGCTCTCCACACCTCCGGTGTTGGTCGCACCAAAGGAAAAAGAACCACTACTACTATACATTGCAGCAACACATCAAGTGGTAGGCACAGTACTAGTAGTCGAAAGAAGTGAAGAGGGAAAAGCTCACGGCGTTCAGAGACCAGTGTATTTCATCAGTGAAGTACTCTCTCCAACAAAGCAAAGGTACCCGCACTACCAAAAGCTCGCATACAGTGTTTTCACAACAGCCCGGAAATTATGATAATACTTCGCGGTGCATCCAATCATAGTGGTCAATGAAGCACCACTCTCCAATATATTGAACAATCCTTCGGCAACAGGACATGTCTCTTTATGGGGAATCGAACTATCACCCCTGGATATCACATACAAAAAGCGAAAGGCAATCAAGTCACAAATTTTGCCAGATTTTACAGCAGAGTGGCTGGAGTTACAAAGCATAGGTCCTCCAGATTTATCGAGTGTGTGGACGATGTATTTCGACAAATCCAAAAGAATCCAAGGCACAGGAGCAGGCGTAGTCCTAATTTCACCACAAGGCGACAAACTGAAATATGTGTTGCGGATGAGTTTTCCCCAAGCTTCCAATAATGAAGCTGAATACGAGGCATTGCTCCACGGAATGAAAATGCTAAAAGCTTGTGGAGCAACTCGACTTAAAATATTCAGAGACTCGAACCTCGTCGTTCAACAAGTAATGAACAAATGCGACGCCATCAGCAACAACATGAAAGCATACATAAACTTATACTACTATCTTGAAGGAACATTCGACGGATGCGAAGTTTCGCATGTTAGCAGAGCCAGCAATGAGGAAGCCGACAATTTAGCAAACATCGGGTCCCAATGCTTACCCGCACCACAAGGAGTCTTCTGGGAGGAAATCATGGAACGATCAATAAAGAGCAGCAAAACCTCGACTACGGAGGGACAACCGACAGGGTCGGGGGCTGGAAAAGCAAGTGTAGCAGAACCAGAAGAAGTCATGATGATAGAAGAAACTTGGATGCAGCCATATCTGGCATATATGATAAACAAAACATTACCAGAAGACACGGTAGAAGCCAAAAGGATAATACGACGATCCAAGGCTTTTGTCATGTTACAGGGAAAATTATATAAGAAAAGTATATCGGGCGTCCTACAATGATGTGTCACTCCTCAAGAAGGACAAGAAATCTTAAAGGATATTCATGCAGGAGTATGCGGACATCACGTGAGTAGCAGAGCTATCGCAGCCAAGGCCTTTTGAGCAGGATTCTATTGGTTAACAGCCATCGAAGACGCAAAAGATATAGTTCGAAACTATGAAGCATGCCAAAGGTTCGCATCTCGGCCACATGCGCCAGCAGCAGAATTACAACCAATACCATTATCATGGCCCTTTGCGCAGTGGGGTCTCGACATGGTGGGAAAATTGCACAAGTCTTGGCCAGGAGGGCACGTCTATATGTTGGTGGCAGTCGACAAATTCACCAAGTGGATAGAAGCAGCCCCAGTGACAACCCAAGATTCTAAAGCCGCAATAAATTTCATCAAGTCTATAGTATTTTGCTTTGGAGTACCACACAGCATAATCACAGACAATGGTACGAACTTCACGTCGAAAGAGTTCAAGGACTATTGCGAAGGACTGGGAATCAAATTGAAGTTTGCATCTGTAGCACATCCGAAGACAAACGGACAAGTCAAAAAAGCCAATGGCTTAATATGCAATGGGATAAAGAAGCGGCTGTTAGCACCCCTCGAAAAGGCCAAGCACGCTTGGGTAGATGAGCTACCCTCCGTACTCTAGAGTCTACGAACTACACCCAACACAGCTACTCAAGAAACCCCCTTTTTCTTGGTCCATGGCGCAGAAGCTGTGCTTACAGCTGAAATAACTCATGAAGCTCCAAGGATCGCAACATACAATGAAGCAACCTCCATAGAAGCACTGCAGGATGATGTCGATGCACTCGATGAGGCAAGAGACGTAGCGCTCACCAGAGCTACTTAGTATCAGCAAAACTTGCGAAATTACCACAGCAGTCGAGTTCGTCCACGATCTTTCGTGGTAGGAGATCTAGTTCTACGACTCAAGCAAGATAGCTATGGAAAACTCGAGTCCCCATGGGTGGGACCTTACATCGTGACAGAAGTGATACTAGGAGGAGCTTATCGACTACAAGACAAGAAAATGGGGCAACACGAGAGTAACCCGTGGAATGCAGAGCAACTACGACGATTCTACGCATAGGCGAAATACGGAGACTAAGGAGTTTTTTCGAGTTATGACCCTCTGGATCCAGAACATGAGGCCATAGGTCGGGTTCATTGGGTCAAATCGACAATATGTGTAAAACATCTTACTTTACAGTCGGGGGCTAAGACCCTCGAGTCGTATGAAATAATATTATTAACAAGTACTTGCAATTATCTACGATATACTATACGGTTGATCACAACCCGATATTTTCGACAGCGCAAATAATGGTTCAAAGGAACCCGATAAAATATCAAATGCACACCTCGGAAACATGATTTGTTCCCATGGTAAAACGAATAATTCAGATACGATGGTTCATTAAAAGTAAGCACGACAGCTGGATTACATAGCAAAGAAATCTAGTGAAACTATGCTTCAGCTTCGTACTCCTTCTGGCACTGGGTGCAGTCGAAGATTCTCACATCGAACTTCGACGTGCCAACATGATAGTCAAAAGTCATGAAGAACCCCTGATGAAGGTCATGATCCTCCGCAAATCGCGACCAGCCGCCCTTGAAGAATTGTTCACCGGTGCCATCGTACCACACCTCCACTTCATATGGAGTTCCTCCACTAGAATGTTCGCAGAGAACTGCTTCGTGCAGCTCCCACCCATCCATCAAATTCGTGAATTTTGATGGCAGACGTTGAATCTCATGGCATTGCGGACCGGCGATGCAGAAGCATGAGAAGAGTCTGGGCGAAGCAGGAGCCGCACTAGCAGACGGAGTACTTGGACCAGGTGCAGAGGGCACCTTGGGTTTGTTTTTGCTCCCAGCCGGACGGCCAGGGCGCCGTTTCACCAGAGCGGATGATGAAGCCGCCAAAGCATCAATCAAAGCCTTGTTCTTGCTGCCGCGAGGGTGGCCTCGGCCCCGCTTCTCCACCGGGGCACCAAGGTTCAAGCGGGACCCGCTGGCATCAGCCATGGAGTTAGGAGTTGGGAAGAGAAACCCTATATGAGATTGAGAGGAGAAAGGTGGAGCGGCGGAGAAGCTAAATACTGGATTAGGGTTTTTACCTATCGCCAGACGTGCTTTATTTATAAGCACATATAATGGGCCTTAACAGAGGCCAAAATATAATCGCAGGCTCTTATATGCTGCCCAGAGCAGACGATAACAGACAGGTCAACGTATTGAGGACAAGAAGGCATAAAAAAAGAGAAGAGGAAGATGAAAAAAAGAATATGAAGGAAGAGAAGAAAATAAAGGAGCATAAGTTTACCCCATTTATGACTCGGGGGCTTATGAGATTTGAAGAAAAGGAATACATTGTGTAAAAGAATTCAACAATTGACGCACGAAGAAGTACAAAAAATATATTCAACAATTTTCTTGAGCCTATACCCGAAAATTTCGGCTATAGCCTCGGGGGCTACTCCCATCGGGAGCGCTGGGCGCGCACCCGATGATATTTATTCATGAGTACTGAAGCAAAATAAGTGATCAGAAAGTTCTGTTACTCCCATCGGGAGCGACCTTTTTTATCAAATTGAATAACTCGAATATTTTATATTCTGAAACAGTCAAACAAGGCTGCAACATATGGTTCTCGAGTTGCGTCATCGCGACTAAAACTCGAATGCCGTGGTTTATCACGAAGGTAAGACCCCGGGATCCGTCCTGTGTGGCCCGGTATACGCACATGGATGCGCTCTGCTGGTATGTATCCGTGTCTACGATGCGAAGAAAATCCTGGTGGACGCACTGGGTACCTTGAGAACCATTGGGATTCTTTCTTTGTAAGTCCTAAATGCGGCAAAAGATTGGATTTGACCAGTTTCCCAAATTCAAATCCAAGGGGATTGAATTTGAAGTAGGTGACAAGTTTCTGTTCCGGCAGTTAACTGGCCTCTTGATCCATCAGAGTTGTTAGGCTTGCTCATCAAAACCCCTTGCGAGGTATTATAACGAAAATAAGTCGCAAAGACCAAGTCAAAGATCTGAAGAGATAAAGAAGTTGAAGAATTGATCAAGTCAAAGATTCAAAAATTAGAGATTCAACCCAAATCTGCAATTCTGGTAGAATCTCGGGGGCTACTGACAAGGGTATAGATAATAGAACCCGTTAGTTGAGTACCCCTGAGGCCCGTTAAGCTAAGCCCAATTGTAATACTAGTCGAAATACGAGTTCTTACCGTATGTCGATATTGTAATCTGTATCGGACCCTACCCGATCCTCGAGACCTGGCCACCTTTATATAGGGGCCAGGAGGGGACGGTGTAGGCCAGATTGAAAGCAAGCCAGGTTCTACACCCACGTTTACTTTCATAGCCACCTTGTTTGACTGATTTTAACTTCGAGTTCATTCAACGCCCTATCTCCCCGATCCTAAGTCCTTCATCTAGGGCATTTGTCGAGTTAACCCCTCGTCAGTGCCGCACAAAAGAAATGACCAAAACCACAGTCAGCAGTTCATTGTTGTACCTTAGTTAAGCTAGTAGCTAGGTGCAATATCCACAATAAATATGTCTTATAATAGTAGGTAGAAGACATTTTCTTAGATCAGAAAGTCGGTTGCAAAGTCCTTACATGCATCCTATGTTGTAAGATTAAGCTATAAATAAGTAGCATACGCTGAGCTGCTTCACTACTCCGTACCATTATTTTTACTGTTCCTATACGTACGAGCAGACACATACTACTGCTCAGCTGTCTTTCGATGCATATAGTAATAGCCGAGTGCTAGATAGCTAGATAGCGTAGCTGAACAAACAGTTCAGATTCATAACAGGAAAAAAGTACCTAGCGAGATGTTGTTCAGAAGCAGCCTCACACTATATCCAAGCAATAGTTGCAGACTTGCAGTAAAAAGTGTTCGCCATTGCTAGAGGACCCGTCTTGTGCATGAGAGCAGGGTGCAGTCCACTAGAGGCCAGCGGTGGTCCAGTCACGGGCAAGCTACGGCAGAGCAAGGAGTTCAGATCGGCGCTGGCCAGAGTTTAGAGTGGCTGAAGGATCAAGCGCACGATACACGAAGTTGCCCCAAGAGATGACAGCGGTTCATGGATGTGAACTATTCTACAACCCCCTTTAATAGGTATGCTATTCTAGAACTAGTTCTAGAATAACTATTCTCGAACCCTTTCTGAACTTCCCTGTACATGGATGTGAATTTCTTCTTCCTGAATCTGAACTTCCCGATGGACTTCAATAAAGTATAGGGCAAACTTCCAAAACTTTAGTCTAGTTTGAAGTGAACTTCAGAAAATATAGCGAACTTCCATCGCATCTGAACTTCCCTGGAGACGGATGTGAACTTCCTCTTATATGCATCTGAACTTCCCGACGGACTTTAATGTTGTAAGGAGTGAACTTCCATATGAAATATGAACTTCTATACGGGAAAAGTGAACTTCTGTATGGAGGTAAGTGAACTTCTTGAAGGTGGCAAGTGAACTTCCGATAATATCATGAACTTCTACCAGTTAAAATTTGAACTTTCTGAGTTGTTTTGTCTTTTGTTCATATTGAACTTCTGAAAATAAAGTGATCTTCTGTCATGTTCGAAGTGAACTTCTGACTTTTTTATCTTGTTGGGAGTGAATTTCTTGGAGTGAACTGAACTTCCGCCGTGACTGAAGTGAACTTCCGCCGTGACTGAAGTGAACTTCCGCCGTGACTGAATTGAATTTCTTTTTGTCTTGTTTTGAAGAGAACTTCTTAGAGTGATTTTTAACTTCTGTATCAACTGAAGTGAACTTCCAAGTTTTTTTCTTGTTTCAAGTTAACTTCCGAAGATAAAGAGAACTTCCACCATGTACGAAGTGAACTTTTGAAATTTTGGAAGTGAACTTCTGATTTTTTTGCCTTGTTCAAACTCAACTTCCAAAAATAAAGAGAACTTTCGTCGCTTTCGAAGTGAAATTTCAGAAAAAAAATTGAAGTGAACTTCCAACATTTATCATGTTCAGATTTTTTGTCAAGTTTTGAATTTTTTTAATCTTTTGAAATTTTAGTATTGAACTTCTAAAAATAAATTAATCATGTTTGAAGTGAACTTTCATTTTTTTTTGAAGTGAACTTCCAACACATTAGAAAATATAGCAATTTTTTCATCAAGTTCAAAGTAAATTTCCACTTTTTTAAATCATGTTTGATGTGAACTAGCAAAAATAAAGCTAAATTCTAATTTTTGGGTCGGTGAACACCTGTATCTGTGCCAGTGAAGCCCTGTGCTAGGCCTTGGTTGGTGACCCGCACCACCTTCGAGCTAGAAAAAGTCCCTGCATAATCACCCCGTGTTAACATCGCTGCGCACCTCGTAAAAAAATGCAGTTTCTAAAACTGGATCGAAGCACCTCTTTCCGGATCGATGAGGTTGGGCTCGCGCCGGTGTTGGAGGTGGTCCTGCGTGGCGTGCGATACCATCGGCCGCACGGAAATCCAGCCCGTGGTCGACCAAAGTACAGGTCACGGGTCAAGCGGGGCAGGCTACGGGCTCTAGGTCGAGGGAACCGTTCGAGGTCGAGGAAACTAAACTCCCCTCGGTGGACGAGGAGGAGGAGGGCCACGGAAGTCTTGTGCTGGCGAGGAACCAGAAGGGGTGGCGCAGCAGGATCGCCTCGGTCGCCGGGATCCGCCCGACGGGGATTTGCGGGGCGCCGCCAGTCGCTGGGATCCACTCAATGGGGAACGGCAGGGCGGCTCAGGTCGACAGGAACAGCTTGATGGGGTACTGCCAGGCACCGCCGGTCGCTGGGAATAGTGGGGGAGGGCGGCAGAACTGCAGGGCACCGCCGGTCACCGAAGACGGTGGGGGAGTGCCGGGGATCGAGAATGGAGACGGGGATTCAGGATGGAGCAGGGGAGTCTCGTTCTCGAGAGAAAGAAGGTGGGTGGGGCAGGTTTTGCGGGGTTGACCAGTTCGGCAGGTTATGAAGGTTTGGTGTGGACGGCTCGGTTTTAGGGGGGTTCGAGAATAACCTTATTCTAGAATCTCTTAAGGGGGTTCCAGAATAGTCCTGCTCTATATATATATACTAGATCATGATGGCGCACGTTGCCGCGCCCGTCTATTTTGGTAATAGTTTGGTAGGGTTCATCTTATATCATGAATTATGTTCCATTTGTGAACCTCTAATAGAGTTAAGAGTTTTATCTATAAGTTAAATTGAAATACTTCATTAATGGATGTTTATATAATCTGCAAAAGAGGGTGGAACTCACATGCAAATAGTACTCAATTTATGAATAGGTAGGAAACAAGAAGTAAGACATGAGAAAAGAAGATGGTTGTGCTACCTTGCAACATCATGTCAATATTCTTCATCTTCCCGACTGTCACAATGTCGCCATATATTTATGCTGAGCATTATGAAAACCACAAATGAAAGTTATTGTATCACATGCCAACTCCATCGAATAATTGTATAAATTTTCATGTGCATACAGAAAAATGTACATCAAATAATCCTAGTAAACTAATTTATAATAGAAAGGAAATTCTTAATTTTAGCTTACTAAATAGTTAAAAAGTTTTCTTGAAAGTTCAAGCGATAAGGCTTATTATACCATTGTATTGTCAACAAAGGGCAAATCATAATGCTCGACACAACTTCAGAAGCATTGCAATTTTTATTTGCATATTAACGTGGATATTACGTCTGCACTCAATTTCACTTCTGTTGTATTTGAGATTACGGTGAACATACAAAAAAGTAGCACAATTACATTCTTGTTAAGATAATGGGAGCCTCATATGCTTTATTTACGAAGTATAGGAGTATAAAAAAAGGGTGCACACCAATCAACGAATAAACTATGTCAACTATTTGCTGCAACCCAAACTCTTTATGTGTAAATCATCGGAGCAGCTATGAACATGCTCAGAATTGTTGTCGTTCCTATCTACCAGAAGATCAAAGTTCAGAAAACATATCAAGGAGATCTTGAACAATTCCAATCTTCAGCGGAAAGCTGACTGATGAAACGTGAAGATCTAAGATTCGACTCAATTCCACACGGAACTAATGTTTAGATTGATACAGATAATGGTCCTTGGGTTTGGTAAGGAATACTGCTAAATAAAAATGGGAAAATAGTATACACAAGCATCAGATGGAAGCTACTATTTGGACTATATTTAGGATATCGACCTATATATGCTGCTATGCAGGTATAAATATTTAGTTGCTTGGAAGCTTTAAACTAAAGAGCATTTGACGTTTCCGAGAATGACAGTTGCAGGCCTGCAGCCTTGCACACACTCATATTCCTTCGATTGTTGAAATATATTCACTGGTGAAGGAGTGATGTATATAGAACCTCCCTTTCCATGTTTTTCAGCAAGCATCGGCATAATTCCGAGTTAGACAAATGAAATCGAACATAAAGAAAATCTTTTAGCAATGAAGAATAGCTAAACAATTTTGCCTAATAATAAGACTTTAAAAGAAAACTAAAAAAGTTTAGAGAGTACATTCTTCAAAGAAACAAGCAACGTAAACTTAAAGGATGCATTGGTTTCCATCAACCACATCTATTTTTTTCGATAAAGAGCGCTTTATTACTTAATAGTCATAAGCTTACACCCGGCCTCTGCATAAGGATGCACACAGCCCAAAACAAGTCTCAACTAAAAGAAAGAAGGCAAAATTACATATCATGTTGAGCAACTGTAATATCGCCAAACCAGAAGCACCAATCCGTAAGCTATGCGGCCATCCATGTTGGGAAAAAGTATCCCTCGCCGTAGCTTCCAGTCGTGCACAGACTTCCATATAAAGGTCGCGATTCTGTGGACGCTGCAGAGACGACCACAAATGGAGTGTACCAGTAGCTCTGTAGATAACCTGCAAAATGGAAGAGTTTTTATCGTTAAACACTTTATCATTTCTACATAGCCATAGCGACCAAACAAAGGCAATCGCTCCCAGCCTAATATGCTTTTTAAACCTATTTTCGATTCCATTTAGCCAATTCCCAAATATATTGGTAATACTGCATGGTGGAAACAAGGTTGAAGCTACTTGGATGACTGACCATATAGATCTAGCGAAACGACAATGGAAAAACAAGTGGTTAATTGTTTCATCCTGATGACAAAAAACACACTTCTTACTTCCATGACAATTCCGCTTTGCAAGATTATCTTTTGTTAAAACAACTCCTTTACGTAGGTACTATCCAAATACCTTTATCCGTAATGGAATCATTAACTTCCAGAGCTTATTATTGCTAAGTTTATTGATTGGCACATCGGGTAAAATAAGAGCATTGTACATGGAAGCTACTAAAAATTTGCCATTTTCGTGTAGATTCGACCGGAATTCATCATGCCCATCTTGTAGTTGGATGTTTGCCAAACGCTGAAGTAAGGCATTCCAAGCTACAAGTCTTTGTCCAGACAAATTCCTTCTAAACGTCACCGCAGGTGGAGAAGTCTCCAATACTTTGGCGATAGTATCACCTTTGTGACGCACAATGCTATATAAGACCGGATATTGTTCCCAAAGAGTGGCATTATCGAGCCATTTGTCTTCCCAGAACCGTACCTCCGAACCATCCTTAATCGAAAAGGAACCCAGACCAAAGAAAAACTTCTTCGTTGCCATGAGTCCAACCCAAAAATGTGAATCCCCAGGTTTCCAAAGAACCTGAGACAAAGCTTTTTGACCAATATATTTCCTCTTCAGAATGGTTTGCCAAGTCCCCTCCTCAGTAAGTAGCTTAAAAAGCCACTTCCCCAGTAAGGCTGTATTTTTTACCTCAAGGTCATGAATACCAAGCCCACCCTGGTCTTTACGAGAGCACACAACACTCCATTTAGCCAATCGGTATTTCTTTTTCTCGCTATCCCCTTGCCAAAAGAATCTAGAACGGTAATAATCTAGTTTGTGTAAGACTCCTTTAGGCAAGAGAAAGAATGATATCATATGTAGTACCATATTAGATAGTACCGAATTAATAAGTATTAGTCTCCCTCCCAGGGACAATTTACCTTTCCAACTACTAAGGCGTTTTTGCAGTCTCTCCTCGACGAGTGTTAATCTCCGATAATGAATCAGAATCCCTTGATACCTCATAGGAAAATGTCCCTGATAAATCGGTGTATGCATTGACCTCGTCCTGAGCCTCACCAAAAGAAAACAAATCACTTTTATGGAAGTTAATTTTTAGACCTGATAGTTGCTCGAAAGCTGAAAGAATAACTAGATTCTGCGCTTTCTCAAGGTCATATTCCATAAAAAGAATCGTGTCATCGGCATATTGAAGGATGGATAATCCTCCATCAACAAGATGAGGAATAACTCCTTCAATGAGACCATCATTCTTTGCGCATTCGATCATAATGGCAAGCATATCAGACACTATATTAAATAGCATTGGCGATAAGGGATCACCCTGCCTCAGACCTTTTAATGTCTGGAAGTATTTACCAATGTCGTCATTCACTTTGATGGCAACACTACCTCCAGACACGAAGGAATTGATCAAAGCACGCCACTCATTAGAAAAACCTTTCATTCTGAGTGTTTGCTGGAGAAAATACCACTTGACTTTATCATAAGCCTTTTCAAAATCTAACTTTAAAATTACCCCATACAACTTTTTAGAGTGTAGTTCGTGAACAGTTTCATGCAAGGTTACAACTCCATCTAGGATATTACTTCCTTACATGAACGCGGTTTGAGACGGCCGAACTACATGATCAGCAAATGTGTTTAGTCTTAAGGTGGCCACTTTCATGAAAATTTTGAAGCTAACATTAAGAAGATAGATTGGCCTATATTGTTGGATCCTTTCTGCCTCATTAACCTTAGGTAACAAAACAATCTCACGAAAATTAAGACGAAACAATTCTAGTTGTCCCGCATGGACCCAACTAAACAAATTTAGAAGGTCACCTTTGATAGTATCCCAAAAGGTTTGATAAAACTCTGCTGGAAAACCATCCGGACCCGGTGCTTTGTTGTGTTCCATTTGGAAAATAGCATTTCTTACTTCCTCTTTCGAGTACTCAGCCGTAAGAAAATTATTTTCCTCAACGGAAACCTAGGGAATATCATCTGTTTGGGTCTCATCCATAGAGAAGTTACCTTCCTCAGGTGCCCCAAAAAAATTCTTGTAATAACTAGTAATATAATTTTTGAGATTATCCAGCCCCTCAATCGTACCCTCATCCTGAACAAGAGTATGAATATGCTTTTTCCTATGTTTGCCATTGGCCACACTATGGAAGTAGCGAGTATTCGAATCTCCTTCAAGGATAAACTTGCTCTTTGAGCGTTGGTACCATTTGAGTTCCTCTTCCCGAAGTAGGCTTACTATCTTCGCATTAGACTGATTTTTTAATTCAATCTCTTGCTCAGATAGAGGGGTAACCTCAGCTATAGCTTCCAAACCATCAATTATGGAGGAAATCTTCAGCTTCTCTTTTTTAAGAACACCCGTTACATGACGTGCCAAGCCACGAAGGTGACTACATAAGGTGCGAATTTTGAAATTCCACCTTTGTATTGGGCCCATCGCAGTAACAGGTCTACCCCATACAGCCTTGACCATATCATGAAACCCATCCCACTGTAACCATCCAAGCTCAAACTTGAAGAGATGGTTACCAGGCGGTTTGGGTGTCCCTATAGTCAAAAGTATAGGTGTGTGATCCGATAATCCTTCAATACGTTCAAGGGCATGAACAGAAACCATAGGAAATTTAGATTCAAATGGCATCCATTAGCACTCTATCAAGCTTCTCGTATGTGGAATTCAGAAGGCTATTTGCCCATGTGAATTGTCTTCCAATCATTGACACCTCTCTCAAATCCAAACTGTCAATAACAGTATTGAATAGAAAATGCCAGTGATCATCAAACCGACTTTGCTTTTCTCGTGACGGAATCTTAGCAAATTAAAATCACTCCCAATTAAGATTGGGTATGGATAAATCAAGTATTTTGAGAGACGGGTATAGGAAGGAAGAACTATCGAGTTGCAATTCAGAAATAATTAACTCGGGGATGCCATATCAACCATCAACAAGGTACACACGCATGCCTGTAACTCAGAAATCCTGCTTCATAGGTGATACTTCAAATTCCAGGATCATTATTCAATCCTAATAGTACAGTAGAATGCATATAACCTAGAGATGGTCGGCCGTGGTGAGTCGCCGACATGGGGAGGTAGAGAAGCACAGTACCGGCAGGGCCCATGTGGCGGGAAGGAGGACGAGCTGCGGGCCTGCGGCTGAAAATCTTGCCGGTGGCGGCAGCGCGGAGCAGCTCTATGAATCGTGCCAGCTGACAGAGGTGCACAGAAGGTCTTCAATGGCACGGCGTCAGCAGCCGGGGAGAGGCAGAGAAGAACAATCCCAAACGGTGGCGGCGCAGCGCTTGGAACTAAGGTCGGCGGCGGCTATGGAGACCCTAAATTGTCGAAGTCGTGGTCATCCCAATCGCCGCTTGCCGGGAGGAGCGCATCCCTCTGGACGATCCTTCTTCCTAAGCTGGAGTCGACACATAGATTGGTTCGAGGGACAATCTTTCATAGTAATGGGCCACGCCGGGAAACCAGCCCGATTAACCATAGGCCTCTGAAAAGACAACCAGAGTAGCTTCCCCTTAGGACATGCGGCCCAGGCGGGATTGGAAGATAATCAGACGGCCAAGGACGAGCAGGTCAGAAGATCATATGGTTCCAAACGCTAATAGCCTGAGAGAGCTCCTAGATGTCTCGGTTGTAATGTCCTAAATATAGTCCTGGGTGTACATACTCCCATATTCAGTATACCTCATATACAAGGGTATTATACCTCTTTATCATTTTTAATATACCTCATTAATTATTCTAATATATCTTAATATAAGTAGTATCCAAAAAATTCCATCGAACCCTTACTTTTTTTAATATATCACTTTTACGTGAAAATGCAGTATATACGCAAATAATATGAGGTATATAGACTCAAATGATTTTTTTTATAAAACTCACTTTGAGGTATCTAGTATTAACTAATGAAGTATATTAAAAATGATAAAAGGTATAATACCCTTGTATATGAGCTATATTGAACGTGAGAGTACGTACACCCAGGAATACTATCTCATTTTCCTATATATATATATATAGAAACTCTGTTAGACCCCTAGGTGCAGAATAAGTAATTCTGCACCCGGGTCGACATATCAAGCCGGACTGGCGACTTCCACCGATTTGGTTCGCACCAACGTAACCTTTTTTTACCCCGACGATTATTTCTAAAATCAGGTCGTGGGGTTTGGAGCTAGCCCACTACTCTCCCGCATGTTCCCCTCCTTGAGCATCCTAAGGCCCCCCAAAGACCCCCCCCCCCCCCCCCCCAAACACTATTTCGGGAGCGCCGGCGCCAAAAATCGTTTCCACTAAGGCCTCCAAATCAAATTTTGAAGCTGGCGCAGGCATTTTTTCATCCGGTGCTCCCAGACGGATCCCAGCGTACAGGGGGGCGAGCGGGGGCGCCGGCATTGCTTTTCCTATCGCTCTAGCCCGCCTGGCAGCCACTTCCTTTCTTTTTTTCTTTTTTCTTTTCTTTTTT